>JAWIIS010000038.1:3029457-3635348 GCA_033682625.1 Helicoverpa zea x Helicoverpa armigera | reverse complement strand
CACTAGGGTGGAAAATTGTCTATTGCATGCCTCTAAACAGTGCGATAAGAGTGTGTTTTCGAGGGAGTGTATTGAGAAACACATTCTTCTTCTTCTTTCTCCTGCCCTGTTCCCAATTTTACTTGGGGTCGGCGCAATATGTAATTTTCTTCCATTTTCCCCTGTCACTCGTCATACTGACACTCACGTATGCATTGCAAGCCGGACACATAACTTAATATGGCATCATCATACTTTATTTCATAATAAGCCTACATTTTATGGCAATCACAGTGACTTATTTAGGAAAAAATAATACATTAATTTGGTCGTCAAGAGTTGGTGATCATTTACTAAATTTGGTGGTCGAATACAATTTAAAGTGACTAAAATAGCTGGTACTATTACATTTTTTGACTTTATTTTTCTGGTGTTCAGTAGATTTTTCTGGTTGCAAAACTAAGGGTATCAAAGCATTTTATGGTGGTCATTATATTTGTTCCCAATCCAATTCACTGACTTTGCTAATTTATGACGTTCTTTGTTCACAGTTGGAGGAAAAGAGTATCGAGCTAGAGGGAGCGCGCGCCCGCGTGCGGCAGCTGGAGCGCGCGCACAGCCGCGAGCACGACCCGCGCGAGCCCGACGCGCGCGACGACACGCGCTCCGCCGGCACGCGCTCCGCCTCGCCCGCGCACGCGCACTCCAGCATGCGCGACATGGAGCCGCTGTGCATGCCGGACGACGACTCGCGCCTGGCCGACACGCCGCGGCGCCGGCCGAGCCGCATCCCGCTGCACACGCGCGGGCCGGCGCGGCCGCCGTCGGCGCACTCGGTCCGGTCGGGCCGCTCGGCGGCGTCGGGCCGCTCGGGGCCGCGGGCGGCGCCGCGACGCTCGCCGGCCGCGCCGGACCCGAAGGTGCGAGCTCGCTCGTTCTGGAACGTGGCGTGGTTCTTTAAAGATTCCGGCTCGTAACGTGAGTGCCCGCGCTCGGCGGACTGACGGCTCGTGTTGCCGCGTCTCGCATGCCATTATGTCGATCGTAAGTTTTGTTTCCCCGCGGTTTCGTTTCGCTTCGGTTACTTTCTAGTTTTGATTTAGTTTTACGTAGAGCGAGTCGGTCCGTAGTGTAGGCGAGCATGTGCTAACGATTGTGTGTCCTCGTCACTAACTACGACGGTTCGGGTGGCGTCAACATCTCTTCTTCAGTACTGAAATGGATGTTTTCTTATTGCTTCAAATTTTAATTAGCTCTGTGACTGTTTTTATTTTTAAATTATCATGGATCAGTATTTGAATGGATATTCATGTCACCAGCCCACATTATTGTTATAATATATGAATTGACACATTTTGTTTGTAAAAGATGTCGTACTCAGAATTAAGTGAGTATTTATTGTTTACATCGTAATTTCAAGCATTGACTCACCATTCCTTCGTGCGACACCTTTCAATGGCGTGGGATTTTACATACCAACAATATCAAACTATAAACCTTAACTTATATATAAAAACCATTATTAAACATACATTTTCGAGTGTTATTTATTCAGTGCACATTTTAACTTTTTTGTGATAACTTCTGGACTCTGAAGACTGGTATGGTAAGTGCAAGATAAATACATTTTTATAAATTGTATCATTATTTTAGCCACTTCTCACTGTACGACACATTATATGTTAGTTTTGTGTATTCATTTTGTTATTTATGATTTTGTATTTTTTATTTGTATGTTTGTATTGACATAGTGGCATAATGGCACAAACAATTGGCTAATCACAAGGCAAATACCGAAAGCTCTCACAAAGCCTTATAACTCTTGGTAATTGGTTTGGTAACTAATAGAATAATAAGTTATGCACAGATAAACTCATACAATAATATCCGGTAGTTCATGTTTAATTGACACGGTGGAGTCGTAGCAATAGATCACAAACTGCTAAACGTTTGTACTTGAATTCGTTTCACAAAGTTGCCACTAGCCATCCTTACGAGCCGTTTTTCACTTTAGAATTCAACAATGATAAAATATTAAATAGAAACAAAAAATGAATTAGTTTGTCGTTTTCGCTGAGGGGATGGCTAGTGATGGGTCGCGGGCACTTCGCGGATGCGGTCACTCGTAGCGGTCGCGGTACACCTCACGGTGTACGTAACACGGGTTGGGCATGTCGACAGAGAGACGACGAGCCCGAGTGGCGCTCGGCCGCGCTGGCGGCGGAGTACGTCGCGCGCACCGACCGCCTCGCGCCGCTGTTCCCGCGCGCGCGCCCGCTGCCGGCGCACCTGCCCGCCTACCCGCCGCACCTGCCCGACTACCCGCCGCACCTGCCCGACTACCCGCCGCACCTGCCCGACTACCCGCCGCGCCTGCCCGACTGCCCGCCGCCCGCCGCCCCGCACCCGCCACACCCCGACCTCGCCTCCGAGCTGCAGCGCTCGCTGCTCTACGCGCCGCAGGACCACCACCTCTGGAACGGTAAGCCGCAGCAGTACTTCGAAAGCATGCACTACGGCGAGCGCCCGCCCCACGACGCAGACTACGACAGCGACTCGCTGCAACCCTGAGCCACCTCAGAGGGCGAAGTGCTACACCACAAGTTAAACGTTCCCGATACGCATCGTCACACCAATTAATCATGTAGCATTTACTTTTGAAAACATTTGTTTCATTCAAGCTGTCATTAGCTTAGTCGTTTTATAAACGCAGTCACTCACGAGATAGTGATCGTTATAATCCGACAAAATGGATCAAATCACATTATATACATAGAATTCTATTCTACTGAGTGATGATTACGTATCGATAACGTTAACTAGTGAAACTCACACTAAGCCCTCTGCTCTGCTTGCACTCTCATGTGCGGTCGCAATCATTCCATTCTTCAAGGGTGGTCATGTCTCGAGTGATCTGTGATAAATATGTCACCGTTTTGAATGTTAACTTTTTGGAATCATCTGTTCGTATTACACGACCCCTCGATGGGGCAATGAGTTTATTTATTTTCTTCATTTTATAAAAACCCGTTTTAAATCTTATATGTAAGTGTTATACCTACATCATTAAAATTAGAATAAATTTTCAATACTATTAATACTTATATAATTTTATTCACGGCTTCCGTCTTTACTGTTACTGAGCCGAATAGACAATGTTTTGATTCATGAAATGATAACTATGTACTCACTAGAAATCTTAAATGGGTTGATTTTATAAGAATTTATTATAATTTGTTCCATTTGTCTTGAAAGTATTACATGAATTGATGAAATCTACAAATAATGGTAGCTACTTTAACATAAGTATTTTCATTCCTAAACCTTTAAGGACAGACTGTAATTATTTAATGTAAATTGAGTGAGAGCTTGGAACGACTGTTAGCAAGGCTGTGAAACACTGAAGTGTGCTTGAACTTGTTTCTGATGTAATCGATGAAATCAGAAGTAATAAAATATAGTGCTTAGTTAACGTGTGTTGCGGTTCTAGACATACTATTGTTGTTAAACATATTCCAATCGTCCAGTGGTGTACGTCCTATGAGACAACGCGTGACTGCCTTTGAGTTATAAGATTACGATGTTAATTCCTTTTACTAGTGTACATTTCATAACGGCGGACTTAACAAATAGTAGGAGACTGATTTTGTATAAATAAAAAATTAGAAATGCTTTACCAATGTAGGAAATCTCCATTCAAATGACCGTTATTTGGTAATTCCTTCTCTGTTTTAAGAATAATGTATAATAATGTACTACCAATTAAGCTCTTAAAGATTTAAACTTATAATAATATACCAATTCTATAATGTAAATGGCTGTATTTTATGTAATTAAGAATAAATGTCTAGATTAGTTATTATGTCGACTGTTAATTGTACAGCATTCGATTATACTATTAGAATTTGTAAATTATTAAGCCATTACCTACCTATTATTAAGATACTCATAAATCTATCTAGTTAGCTTGAATCTAGTTGATGACTTATTATGTAAAGTGTACAGAAATCATATCATTATATACAGATCGTAAATAAAATTGTTCATATCAATGCATTCTTTTATTTAAAGAACCTACGAAATTATCAAATCAGTAAACTTAACGAAACATCAACTACAAAAAATAATAATATTAATCAACAACTACAACTTCAAGTTATTTAAGAACTAGTTATTCAGTTATCTTTGGTCCTGGAGTAATATCTATTATTTCCAGTGAATCAGGATTTTTCTTCACATTGATAAAGCCATGCTGCTTCAACTCTGAAAAAAATATGAATAACTTAAAACTACATGTAGCATCTATAATAGTTTAGGTGTCCATTTCGACCGCGCGGCCACCTCATAATTTTTGATGAAACTTTGCCAGGAATTAGTAGTAATTTGTTACTTTTCACTCCTCTTTTCCTGAATTTGTTACAAAAAAAACCAAGCCGCTATGACAAAGAACAGTTGGCCGCTAGAACCGCCACTTGCCGTAGTCATCGCCCGTGATTACTCAGAAACTATACAATGCAGATAGACGAATGATACATCAAAAGAAAGGTCTTAATTTGTTAAATTTGTTACAAAAATAAAAAAGGTCAAAACGTAGATATACAAAAAGTTATGCAATGTTAAGTTTTCAGGTTATGAGTAGGTAAGTATATCACCGTAGGCACCAAATTAATAGAGGCTAATGTGTATAGAAAATTAGTCTTTAATTTGTTACAGCGAAAAAAGACAAAAAAAATACTAGAAAGCAGGTTCAATAATATGTTAGAGTCGATTTTAGTTGGCCGCGCGGACGGCAATATGCCTAAAATACAATTTCGTTTTTCTCGTTATTAAAAGTAGGTTTTAGCTTAATTAAAGTACTAGTCGATGGGTAACTTACCTAGTTTGAATAAATATAGCGAATTTAACTGCAGCATTCGTATTTTAGGAGATATTTACAAAAACATAGTGGTATGAAACTGTATGAGAGTAGGGTGTCCATGCATTTTCACATATTCGAAATTTTCGTTATTCACGTCTTATTTTTTTAGGGAGAGTGCATACTTTATAAAAATCAAAGTCACAAATAGATTAAAATTTCTTTATTTACAATCAACACAAAGACAAACAAATCAAGTAATAAAAGACAACCAGATAAATATAAAATCTTCCTAAACTAACATAATATTTATAAATTAACTGACACGAATATATGATACAGAATGTAGACATATTTTCTTAGAGGTACCTACTTATTTCAATTTTAAAAGAATTGTCGTCGTAACAAAAATATTTATTGTTATTTAAAAAATGACATTTATAGTGGCCTATTTTTGTGCCTGGTATAAATTCTATAGTACCAACTAAGAAATAATAATTATCCTTAATGCTAATAGTAATCGGCAATTGAGTGAGTAAAACTGAGTCTGCAGCTCCGTTTAAATCAAATGTTATGATCTCGCCTAGCTTAAGTTCACCTTTCAACTCTGTGTCACATTTTTGAGACATTGTGTTAACACAAAGGCAAACAATTGATATGTTTGTCTTTGTGTTGATTGTAAATAAAGAAATTTTAATCTATTTGTGACTTTGATTTTTATAAAGTATGCACTCTCCCTAAAAAAATAAGACGTGAATAACGAAAATTTCGAATATGTGAAAATGCATGGACACCCTACTCTCATACAGTTTCATACCACTATGTTTTTGTAAATATCTCCTAAAATACGAATGCTGCAGTTAAATTCGCTATATTTATTCAAACTAGGTAAGTTACCCATCGACTAGTACTTTAATTAAGCTAAAACCTACTTTTAATAACGAGAAAAACGAAATTGTGTTTTAGGCATATTGCCGTCCGCGCGGCCAACTAAAATCGACTCTAACATATTATTGAACCTGCTTTCTAGTATTTTTTTGTCTTTTTTCGCTGTAACAAATTAAAGACTAATTTTCTATACACATTAGCCTCTATTAATTTGGTGCCTACGGTGATATACTTACCTACTCATAACCTGAAAACTTAACATTGCATAACTTTTTGTATATCTACGTTTTGACCTTTTTTATTTTTGTAACAAATTTAACAAATTAAGACCTTTCTTTTGATGTATCATTCGTCTATCTGCATTGTATAGTTTCTGAGTAATCACGGGCGATGACTACGGCAAGTGGCGGTTCTAGCGGCCAACTGTTCTTTGTCATAGCGGCTTCGTTTTTTTTGTAACAAATTCAGGAAAAGAGGAGTGAAAAGTAACAAATTACTACTAATTCCTGGCAAAGTTTCATCAAAAATTATGAGGTGGCCGCGCGGTCGAAATGGACACTAGTTTAGCAATGTATGTAGTGACGCATATAATGGAATGGAGCAATAATGCTTCTGAAAAGGGCCTGAGAATTAAGTAAAACTTATAATGTAGAGCAAAAATCTTACTAAGTAGAGAAGTGAAGCACCGAGCGGCTATTACGCCTTTGTACCCAGAAATGACCGGTCCTTTAGCAAGAAGACTTGCCACAGTCACTGGCTGTAGACCGATTTGTATGTGTTTCATGACCTTCAGCATAGTGCCTTCAGTGCCCCACTGATCCCTGTAACAAAATACATATGATTATGATGATAAATTATAATTATTTACGAAATATCAATGCATAATTTTCTAAGTCACATCAGCGTCATGTGAAAGCATATTATGATGCACCACAGCAACACCATACCTTATTAATCTCCTAGAATCTGTGGTATGTTCAGAATCTCCAAGGGAAACTTTCGTTCTATCCAGACTGCCCAATGGAGTTTCAGAACTTTCGCTCCCAGTTCGCCTGCCGCGAGACGTGGTGGCGGCCCGCTGAGTTTGTGAGTGTACTTCCACCTCGGAAACTAAAGGCTGTTGTATATCGGCTAAACCAGCTTGGTGTAACTTAGCAGAAAGCATCAACTCTTCTTCTTGCGGCGGCGGTTGTATGTTTGCTGGTATATTTTCCTTATCGGCGTCTTTATCTGTAAGAAAAGTGTGTCATAATTAGCAAACGTAAAATAGATTATTCTCTAGGTGAACTACTAAATTTTAAGAAAATAGTTGCGATGATCGATTCGAAATAATAAAGGAATATTTACCCGTTTGTACAATCTCTTTCGCCTGCTGACTTGAGCGATAACCCATTGAACGCAGTCTTTTCGGCTGAAAAAATGTTTGGCGTTATAACATTAAAAAAATTATAAAAACATTTTTTTTACGTAAAAACAAATATGTAGGTATCACTTACCGTTTCAGTAATATCATGTTCTGCTGTCCGCTTGCGTGCTTGCGACAAAGTCATTATTTTCTGAGTTGGTATATCTTCAATATCCAGCTCTACGAGTGCACTGACGCGGGGCGGTTCGGACACGTTGAACATTTCATTCGTAACATTCACGTCTGGTACTGGTACTTCCAGTTGCATCTCTGGCCTGTCTTGCACAATAGGCACTTCTGGCATTTCATCAATTCTCTCAAGCATAGATCTTTGGAAAGTACGATGGGACTGACGCCTGATAGCCTCTGTAGATCGCTAGCGAAATAATTTTGTGTGATTAGAATACATGAAAATATATGGAGAATTTATTTATTTGAATAGTTAGCTATTTACCTCCATTTCTCTATCCTCTAAGGGTGGTGCAGAAATAACGCCAAGATTCCTCGAGAACAGTCGTGATATAGTAAATCCCAAGTTATTGTGAATCCTTTCACCGCCGTGGCATGGACGCCGAAAATACGTCTCTGGAGAAACTCGTATGAAAATTATGTCGTCTGAGCTATCCTAATGAATGAAATGCGGGTACATTAACAATTAACTTCTACAAAGCAATATTTGAAAAAAGAAATTCATTCATTCTAATTCTGTCATAGGTAGGTACTTCGAATAGTTCTTTTTTCAAACTGATTACCTATCTACTACTGTTCACATACCTCGCAACGTAATTCTACGAACTGATTTTCAATCCTAGCGCGAAATTGATTCGTGCTGATCTTGATCGTTTTATCGATGATTAGTCTATTTCTGAGCCTACGCCTTTTTGGTTGTGGCTCAAGTTCTTCCAGTTCCTGTACCAAACGAGTTAACTTTTAGGAAAGATGAAATAAGAAAACGGGAGCGAATTAATCGAAAACTACCAATTTAAAACAATGCATAATGAACTTTATGTAAGAACTTTTAGTTAAGAGAAAGAAAAAAGCTATAGAATCTTTTGTACTACTACTTTTTGGCGGTGGAAATTGAGCGTTATTCAAATTATAAGTTACGCTTGTAAGATGTTTAATAGGAGTGATTTAAGAATCAAATCTTATCTATTTACATAAAAGTTCTAACGTAGAACTTTACCTCCAATTCAATTTCCGCAGGCGGTTGCCTCACTGGCACTCGCTGTTCTTCTATAGTAGGACTGGGTACCTCGGGCGCAACAGACTTATCCGGATGCCTAGATAATAATGTAGGGAACATGAATACATCATCATCCTCGGAGCCTTTTTCCCAACTATGTTGGGTTCGGCTTCCAGTCTAACCGGATGTAGCTATCTGACCCTTTCAAGCCAGTTACCCGGAATACTTCTGACTACTCGTAACGACTGCCAAGGATGTTCAATGACAGCCGGGACCTACAGTTTAACGTGCCATTCGTTAACTAAACAGTCATATTAGTGTCTAAGATAAACAGGAATACGGCAGGTAGTATTATTTCATGTATGAAGGAAATTCTCTGATAGGAGGGTAGAATTTAGTGTGTAATTTGAAATAAGGAACGTGAAAGTGTTGCAATCTTCAACGAATTCCTGTCTATCTGCGGTTTACAATAACTGAAGAAATGATTTATATGAAGCAAAACTCAAAAAATCTCCAATCGCAAAATAACTGATGGATCGATTAATGTAATCCGCAGTATTTCGATATTATAATTATTACCCTAAGTTGTTACCTCAAGACTGTTGGTTATGTAGATTGAATTAAGAGGAAACCTGATATCATGGAAAAACACTAACTTCTCTTGTTCAGGAACAGGCAATTCGGGAGGCGGGATTTCGGGTATTTCAGGAATGTCTGCAGGAATACCAAGGGTGTAGTATCAAGGAAAATAAAATGGATGATGATTGGTGGAATAAACAAAAGGATAATGATTAGATAGGATGATTTTTATGAAAGTATGGAGCTGTGGGTAATGTGATAAGAGATCCTAATGTGAGGAGATGAGATACACAGGACAAGTAAATAGTCTCTTTAACATACTGTATATAGGTAAATATCAATGTACTGTATACAGGTATATGTATATGGGTATATATGATAGATATAGCCACACTTTAATTGATACTTATACATACAACCTTTTACAGTAGGTACCTTTCTCAAATTCAGGCATTAATTCCATTCCAGTAGCTGAAACAAAAAGGTTTTAGAATAAACATGGCTGTTTACGATTATTCATTATCTGCCTAGCCTTTTCCCAACTACGTCGGCGTCGGCTTCCAGTAACCGTATGCAGTTGAGTACCAAAGTTTTACATGGAGCGTAAATTTATCGTTTATTACAACAATAAAAAATAAAATTACATTTTCTGAACAACGTAAGATCATGTTCTGAAATTCTCTCCATTTGTGCCGGCTCGTGGACTATGAGACGGGATTTGTCGTGAGACTTGTCCGTGATATCGAGTGCGACGTCCAACCCGCTGTGTGCAGTCGACACGTCTGGTTGGACCATCATCATCTCTATAGTACGGTCCTGGAGCATTTGTAGCGCTAGATCCGGATGCTCTTCGCCGAATCCGTCCTGTATTATAAACACGTAAGTTATTAAAGGTAATTTTTTATAAAACTTTACAGTAGGTACATATAGGTCACTATTATTGTGATGCGGGAGGTAGATCGCCTAGTCACACACAGTCTAGCCTACACATAATCCTTTTGAGCACTTATCGCAAGATAAACAATCTCTGTTTATTAAACTCTTTTAAACTCACTGACTTTTTTTAAAATTAAAATGCTTGTTAACTTACTTACTTAATCAATTGAACCAGTTTATTTCTTTAATATCTATTTTTGTAAAAATTCCTATCAATATTGTTTACCTTTAGCTAAATGCTGACTCAACTCAAGTGAAATTTAGTTATGATTTAAGGTTCAAAACCTACAAAAGTTGATGTCATATAGTAAGTAACTCTATATGAAATAAAAGCTTGTAATAAAGCTTGCTCTACCATTGTTCTTATATTATTTTTATATTTTTTAACTTTATGTTAGTTTAAACTTTTTCCTGTTTTTTTTTAGCCACTTACTGGTTGGCAATAAGTTACACTATTTTATTTTATAAAACCTGTGCTCAGTATGCTCATTTTTTTTTAACAATTGTTACACTATTGCTATAAGTGAAGACTTGTCATTGGCTCCCTGTTAACTAAACTTGTGTTATTCCTAATTATTTTAGCTGTAAGTCTTCCATGTTACATAAATAAATAAAATATTAGAAAAACATTGGATATATTAAAAAAAAGCTATAACTTACATTTGGTGGCATTATCATTTCAGGAATGGTTGACTCTTTCAGAGTTATTTCATCAATATGTGACACTACATTGCCACTTGTCTGAAAATGAATCAAAACTTCAGTTTGTAGAGTGATCTAACTACAAAAGGTACTATGTACTTATTGATCAAACACAATGCAGAATTATAAAAAGGGTATTTTACTATTTTTTTAAGTTAAAATAATAATCATGCTTCCTGATATAGCAATTAACAATTAATAAACAATATAAATAAGTTATAAATTTTAAAAAACCTGTATCATTTCCTCAATCCTCTGCTCATTTTCAGGTTGTTCTTGAATAATCTCTTGTATGTCAAGCTGCTGAAGTGGACGCCTCACTTGTTCTACTACCTCTACCTCCTGGATATTCCATCTAAGAAATCATTTTATATTAAGTGTTGCAAATATGATGTACTAACCTTAACTGTTTACCTATCCTTCATTTTAGGTTTTGTGAAGCAAGTCACTTATCAGAATCTAATAAGAAACTCAGTCTGCCCTGCCTACTGCCTGAGAACCATTCCAAATAATGTCGGGACAAATAAATAATGTCGGGACACCTTTTCACACACGGTTGGTTAGCCCCATGGTAAGTTATTAATTAACTTGTGTTATGGGTGCTAACACAACTGATAAACTACATATAGTTACATAGGGTAAATACGCTAAATGTCGGCCCCCTTAGCGATTTTCTGTCTGCGGTTCGCTATAGCACCGTCAGTTTCCAACGAAAGATAGTTTCTGATGCGGTTTTGGATAGTTTGATTAATCTATTTCATGTTTATAGGCATAAGATTGATATTTCTACGAAAAGAAAAAAGTAATAAGGCTTAGATGCGTCGAGAACAGAAAAACCCTAAAGTCGGCCATTCACGGCCCAAGGTCGGTCGCGTTTTTTCCAAATGTCGGCCGGGTATAGGGTGTTTTAAATTAAGGCAGTGACAAATATTATTAACTAATATAATACTAAGTATACATTTGTAATTGTATTTGTTTAACAGTAAAATATTGTTTTGTTTCCCCTAAACAAAAAAAGTCGTATTCACGACCAACCATTTATGTTTTTTAAGCTAATAAGAACGGTTTAATAAATAGTTAGCAAGTCCCAAACCATAAAGCTACCATAAACATGCCTACAATACTGTCAATTCCTACATTTAAACTTAACTTCTTTAAAATATGATAAATAATAATAAATAAATAATTTCATTTTGAGAAAATGAACAAATAGAAAAATATTTTTTCATCAGCCTGTATAGTGGCGCTCGAGTTCGAGGCTGGTCGACATTACGATTTTTAATATTTCTAATGCCGGCCCCTATTTCTTGTAAATTATTTCTCGAGATTCGACCAATATCACCCCGGCCGTTATTTGGCTATTAAACGTAAAATAGATCTATTTGCCTATAAGCTTTGCAAATTCTCTTGTAAAGCCAACGGAATTAGTACAATAGGAATTTATAAAATAGACTGCATTTACTTTAAGTCGGCCGAGAATCCGGTTTTAAGTCAAAACTGTTGTCCTAATGGCGGCCTCCTATTTTTCCTTGAAAAATATACGCAAAACGCTGAAAAAACTATCTTAAAATATAGTAAAAATCACCCATTAGTGATAATCAAACTTAAAACAAAAATAAATGAATGTTTTATCGTTATAATATCAATCCCAAAAATGTGAGTATTCACTTCGAGTAAGCTACTTTACATGCGAATTTGATGTTTCAACGGCGCAATCGCTACTGACGCTCAGTATGAGAAGAGTAAGTGACAGAATCGGATAGTAACAATTTGTATGTATAGAGGATACACCAAGGTTGCAATTCGAGGAGCAAAACTAACACTTAATTACCTTTTGAATGAATGCAAGCTGAAAATGTACAGACGGCCGAAGTTTGGGGGGAGGCCGACATTTGGTGTATTTACCCTATATACATATTTATGAATACATATTGTAACACCCAGACCACGGCCAACAAGCATGCTCATCACACAAATGTCGACCGAACCGGGAATCGAACCCGGGACCTCAGGTCCGGCAGTCCGGCATGGTGACCATTGCGCCATCGAGGTCGTCAATTCTACCATTATCTTACTTACAGTTTTCCACATTTTTGATGATTTTACCAAAAATAGAATCTACTTAGGTACCTACCAACAGTACCAACTTAGCCTACCAATATGATTATGAACGTTTGTTCTACTTACCTTTTGTTCGACTGTTTTATTACATTGGCGTTGATCATACATATTTCACCTAAAACAGAACATCGATTCATTTAACACTTCGTGATATTGAAATAATTCTTTAAACGGTTTTTAATAATGTAGTTCGAAAGTAACTTACCTAACAAAACTGTAACTTTCCTTTGATAAAGTCTGACTAAACCACGAAGAAGTTGTGAACTCAGGCGAAGAGAGAATCTTTTGGCGGGTCGACCCGACTCGTTCGTGATAACTTCTAGTAAATCGTCACTTCATGGGAAAAGGAAAAATAACATCTTGTTATGTCATAAAAAAACTCGATTATTATAAATACATTCATTTTTTGCATGCAGCTTACCATATTTTTCGAATATCCTGAGACCAAAGTTGCCGGTGAGTAATAGTTGCAAATCGCAATGGCCATGAATCTGCGACCCAGCACAAATAAAATCGGCCTCCTCGTTTCAAAGAATCTACAGGGTAAAACATTTTATTCAAGAAATAGCACTTATTGAGCAAATTAAATGCAGTTCATGAAAAACGATACGACGCGCACGAAAAGAGAGACGCTAAATTTCCCGCCACTTAGTTTTTTTTTTTTGCGTAACTTTCAAAAATGTTTTTGTTGCGTTCAGATTTAACAAATTCATTTGAAATTTAACGAAACATCAAAACATTTATTAAATTCATTATGATTGTAAACTCTGGATGGGTATCAAATCTCAATCTCTCCTTAATCAAAGGTAGTAAATAATTGTATATATGTAGTATTTTATTTTCAGTAGAGTAGTTTATTATCCTTCTCCGTGTGAGAGGAGGCCTGTGCCCAGCAGTGGGACGATAAAAAAGGCTGTAACAGTAAAGTAGTTTAAGTTTGTAAATATAGTGTACATATTCTTATTTAAATAAATATTCAAGTTTCATTATAATAATTAAATCAGTGTAATAAAAAAACATAAAAAAATTAAATTAAAATGACGTCAAAAGAAAAGATTCTGTAACTTTACTTGCCTTTAAGGTTGATCGAGGTCTAGTCTCTAACTAGACCTAACTAGCTAGACAGTCTCAACACTTCAATTATTCACATGGATTTAAGAAGTAAGGCTCAATAGAAAAGTTCTAGGGGTCTACTTCAGCAGCGCCATGGAGCGAAAATGACTACCTACCGCTACCGATATTGACTGTTTTCTTTTTGTGTTTCAAAATGTAGGTAATCCTTGCAAAGAAGTTTGCGCTGTCAATAATTTCATCTTTTTTATATTTATTAAGTTCTGTAACTATTAGAAGAATCGCAGTTTTCATATAAACTTTTTTATTTATGCCCGTATGAACTACTCTAACATCGATATGTAGGTCTGTACCCCTCACAATCTTTCAATACTCGGGGGCGAACGCGGCGTGCCTATAACCACGCACTTCGGCATCACCTCCCGAAAGAGCGCGCACGACAATTTTGCTGATTGATAGCAGTCGATGAATAATTGATGTCATGCATTTCAGAAACGGGTTATTCCCGCTCGGTAACACCCTTTCGTCAACACTGTTGACGATCGGGAAAAAAAAGTTTCGTTCGTTCAGTGTTGTCGAACGCTACTTATTATTTTAGTGTAAAATGGTTACTATGCATATGATAAGGCCACTTTTATTTTCCAGTTATTTGTGTTTTAAAAGATCTAACATAATCCATAAAAACATTTTAAAAATCCATGACATTTTATTTCCATATTATAAAAATAAAAACCAGCATTCATGGACACTGCGAACGAACGAAACTTTTTTTCCCGATCGTCAACAGTGTTGACAAAAGGGTGTTACCGAGCGGGAATAACCCTCAGAAACTACAGTAGGAATGTGTTGTAGATATCCAGAATATTGGATTTCGATTTGCTACTGTAGGACAGGGTGATAAATGAACACATCAAAAGTATTAACTAATAATTTAATCGTAACTAAAATTAACTACTACAGATGCAATTCAATATCCTTGTAACATCCATAATTTTAGTGTTAGTCAATATCATCTATATTCTTTACAATAGGGCGACAATAAACATGGCGTCTTAAAAATAATCCTGATATTTAACCAAGCTGTTAAACATAAAATATGTTGGAAAAAATAACAATGATAAGATATATCAACAAATACATGAATATTGTACAATATACTACATAATACAATACTTTGGATAGTAGATGAACATTCATGGTATTTTAACATTGAAATGCAAAAAGCAAGGTGACTTATCACTACTTAAATTCAGATAGAGAACTTAAACACCCTTCCGGACTCTTCTACGGCACCCTTGAGCCGTGTCAAAGTGGTTTTGTTTAAGTGTTCAGTCTTCACGCCCAGTTTTAGAGCCTCAGATAAAACCTGCTCACACTTTTCTGAATTGTTTTCCACCAAGTAATAATTTATGAGGCGTGAGTAAGCATTGCCTAACGACGCCTGTGATAAGTGTTTATTAGATCTCAATGTGCTGATCATTTTTTCAATGAGTTCTGGTTGTTTTCTAGTGTGACACTCCTGCAATAATCTTCTGAACATAACAACTGGTGCATTGACCAGCCATTTTGACCATATTAAATCAGCTTCTTTGTCTTTGCCTGCTAATAGGAGTTCCATCCATATTAAATTGGCAGGGAGTAACTTTCCTTTTTCTGCTGCTATTTCGGCTATTTGAGTGCCTGTAAAAAAAGTTTTTGTAATTTAAAACAAGATTACATTCATGGTGAAAATCAGAATATGCTTCATATTTTGAAGAAGATTTAATAATACTCAGTACTCACATTTAGTCACAAGCTCTGTATCTTGAATCGCGTCAGCAAGGGCACCACTCCTCGGGAATTTCCTTAACGCAATATCTAATTCCTCTTCTGATTTGGTCGATTTTATTGTAAGTAGTAAATTGTCAACATGTTGTGACCCAGCGCCTCTCGCGAATATAGCCTTTGTTAACTTATCGTCGTATGTCACATTCCGTTTCTGTGCATCAGTAATGTATTTGCCCAATTGTTGAATTTTTTCCACATTTCCTTCATCAGCCAAAGATTTCAGTAAATATTTCAGGACGCTACTCTTAGGCATCACTCCATGTTCAATAGACTTGATAGCGGTATCCATTGCTTTCGACAATTGCCCATCCTTAATCATAGTCTCGATATGAACAGACACATCATTTTTGGTTGGTTTCTGTGGTTCCTTTTTCGCAACAATTTTTTCAACAACATCGCCTTTTTTATTGACAGTTTTAACGGGTTTGTGGTCAGGTATAATAAACGGGACCTCCCTATTCTTTGATTTCAAATGTTGGCCGAGATATGAAAGGAACTGATCACTGGGGATTTCGCCTTCTTCTTGCAAAATTGTCCAAAGACCGAGGGCCTTGTCAGTTTCATTAGCCTTGCAGTAAGTTACGAGTAAATGATAGAAAATGTTAGAGCGGTCAATATGCGATAATTCCTTTGTAGCTTCGAGTAGACCTTCGAGATATTCGGATTTCCCTTCCTGCAAAACATATGAAATAACATAAGCTTCAGGCTAACAACCAAAGAATTAGTCAAAAATACTACATATCCATAAAAAAATATTTCTGTTTGCCTTGAAGGAAATTCAAAATGGTTGGACGATTTCTTATCGGTTTGATCTAAAAACAAAATTAAGTAAACAACATCATTACCTCCACGTATCTCTGGCAGGCGTCATCAAGTCGTCGGTGTCGGGTTTGCAAGCCGGGCGTCTCTAGGATCCGCCGCGCCTGACGCAAGCGGCCGCACTCTACGAACGCGAGCACCAAGTCATGCAGGATGTTCACTTCTCCGTGCACCTGGAGTCAAATTATTTATAACCTGTTTACTTCTGAGATTAGACTTTCGCCAGAAAAATGTGTCTATGCGAATCTCGGCACATTTTTAATGAAAAATTTATTTGAAGTACATTTTAAACTGTATATTTTATTTATTTGTCTTTATTGTCATCAATATTTTAATTATCTTATTTTCTTGATAGTGGAATGAGAGCATCATTCTTGCAACTATGTGTCAAATATTGTGTTACAATTCATTTATGATAATTTGCACTGTCTTCAAAGCTAGACTAAATATTTAGAACTGCCATTGAGTTGAAGAACTTAGCACAGAAATAGCAATATACCTGTGTACTAAGATCGGCCAACCACTGCAGTTTGGTAGCATCCTCCTTCATGATCAATGCTTTCATCAGTTCGCCTTTCCATGGAGTACTTCTGAATTTCTTACAACAATTTTCAAATTCTTTCAATGCACCATCAATATCATCTTTCAGTATGTGTACTTTGATGGAAGGACCCAAAATCACATTTGTGGGCTCAATGTAGTTGCAGTCAAGTAGTGTGCTTGTCATTTCTTTCACCTGGAAATTAAAACACAGAAATTACTTCAAGAAGAAATATTATCATAAATAAAAAATAAAATTATCAAGTAATTTGAAGATATGCAATAATCAAAAGACACTTACCTGTGCCTCATTTTTCTGTTCTGCCAATGTATTTAATATCTGCCAGCATTTCGAGTTCAACATAAAGCTTGGGTTCTCTTCTGTCAGCTTATTAGTTTTCAAATACTCCACAGCCTCATTGAATCTGTTGGCCCTAAGTAAGGCGTACGCCATTAACACTATTTTATATTTGTTTAGAACAAACTCCGGGTCCTTTTCGGCTAGCTGCTTTTTGT
Organism: Helicoverpa zea x Helicoverpa armigera; assembly: GCA_033682625.1. NCBI lineage: Eukaryota > Metazoa > Arthropoda > Insecta > Lepidoptera > Noctuidae > Helicoverpa > Helicoverpa zea x Helicoverpa armigera. Next base: position 3,617,924 of record JAWIIS010000038.1, on the reverse strand, counting down.
AAGCATCAGCCCGTTCAATGTCATCATTTTCGCAATAAAACTCGAATAACTGAGCTAATGTCGCTGGTGTTAGTTCGAAGTTTGTTGTTTTTAAGTCATCTAAGTAACTGTTCAACTTGCTGACATTGTTCTCCTTTATGTAAGCTACAAGTAGCTGCTTCTGAATACGGTTCAAGTTGTTTGCGCCCTTGCTCTTGAGTTGAGATAGCTGATTTTCTATTTGCGCCGTAGTTCTGGGGGCACCCGACCTGCGCTGAGCCTCAATAGGTACCAATTCCATTTTAGACGTCGATAACTTCGTTAGCAACTCCGACAGCGTGGTGGTCATTTTTTCTCCATGAAACTGTTGGATTTCTTCTGCCGCCTCATTTGTTATTCTTAAGCCTTTAGAGTAAATACCTTGGAGAAGTGTCTCTGCGTATTCCGGTTTGGTCAAACTTTTTATGGACGTCTTGACGATGCGGCTAATTTCGTAGATATCCTGTTTTTCCTCGCTTTGTGCGTCGTCATTAGCGGATTCTTCTTCGGCTTGCGCGCCTGGGGCTTTGCTACAAAGAACATGAAGTATGGATACAAATGAGTTAATATCTTTAGTTTTCGTCACTGCTTGGATGAGTGACCTAGACACGAGGTTGTAGTTGCCCCTCGGACGGTATTGCAGAGCGATTTGAGCCGCACTCTTCAGGTCTCCTGAATCTAGGAGTTCAACCATCACATTTCTTGCACTATGTATAGCTGGAATATTCGCGATCTGTAGTTTGACTATAACATTCTGTGGAGAGCCATTCTTTATCAAGTATGGAATAACATAATCCCTCAAAGCTTCTCCAGTTGCCATAATTCCTTCACTGGCCATATTTCTTAAAATTTGCAGTAAGCCCTCTTCATCATTTTCTTTGCCTTTCTGAGCCAGCAAAGGCCAGTAGTAATGTGGCCTTATTTCTAGACCCTCTTTCTTTAATTCTGCGAAAAGCTTTTGCGCTAATTCCACTTGACCATGTTGAAGGGCTCCTTCAGTTGCGATAAATAAGGCACTTGGCACCAGACCTTCATTCTGCAACTCTCTGCAGGTCTGAATAACCTCATCAGCTGGTTTGTTAAGTCTCAGCAACTGCTTAACGAAGAATGCACCCTTAAATGGAGTATCTTCAATATTGGTTGCTTTCGGCATTGTTTTCATGATTTTCCTGGCAGTTTCCTCTTGTCCCTTGTTAAGTAGCCTCAATATGACATTACACACATCTTGGTTATATCCTAAACCTTTTTGCAAGTAGGGGATCAGTTGTTCTACCTTATCGCCATGTCCGCTGGTGGCCATATGTTCAATTACTTCCAGAACATCCTACAATACAAATATAAGTTAATTTCAAAGTCAATGCACAACTTGAAGGCACAATATTTATAAATAAAAAAGAAAAACTTACTCTGTCAGTCATTATAGCTTCTTTTTCATTTGCAGTTTTGATGGTTGCCTCAATTCCGTCAATGTCACCTTTCTTGCCATACCCACATGCCAGCAGTGTGTATGTTCGGTTTGAAGGTTCGAGTCCAGCTCCAGCCATGGTTTGGAGAACAGCCTTAGCTCCATCAGTATCACCGTGGAACGCATGGCCCATTACTAAAGCGTTCAGCACGGGTTCAGACACCGGCATACTGAGTTCTCGCATCTTTTCCAGCACTTTAGTGGCGCCTTCAACATCACCTTCTTGGCAGTAGCGCCACATCAGTCTTTGGTATGTTACTCTGAATTAAAAGAGAACAATTTAGTTCATTAAAAATGTTACTTTTTTAGGAAAACAAATAAGTGTTGAATAGTAAACAATAATATTTATATTTTGAACCTTTTATTATAAATGAAGTAGAACCCTGGGTTTGGATTATACTGAACCAAGTCAGATATAAAATCATCTATAAAGAGATTCCTTTTACCTGTTAGGCTGCAATCCTTTTCTCTCCAACTCTTCAAGAAATTTAGCTGGTGAGAATTGATGCTCATTTTCAATGTAGACCCTCAACAAGGCATTGTAGTGAGAGATGTCCATAGGAATGCCTCTTTCAGTGAGAACACTCCATATCTTTTGTACCAGTAGAGTTCTCTGTTCTGGTAATTCTTCTGGTACCAACTCACCTAGAAAGAGTACATAACCCATGCTATAGTTGATAAAGTATTTTAGAATTAATTTTTAAATTAAGACATTAACAGTCTTGTGGCAAACTATTTGGTAAAGAAATGGCACAACAGTATACATCTGAAGACAAAATAGTATTTTCATTGCAACTTCTGTAAAAAATTTCAGTGGTTTAGTAACAAAAGGGTCTTTCTTGAATTCTTATTACATAAGTTACTGCGAAAGATAGTTCTGATTCAGTGTTAAAACAGTATTTTAGAAAAAAATACCAATGAAATTAAAGATCTAGACTAAGCAAAACCACAAACATATCTTTACAATCACAAATACTTAATTTAACAGTTTCTTACCACAACATCTGATGACCAACAGTGATTGTGAGCTGGTGATGTCATTTTTGGACCTGATTTCGTCAAATACTTCATCAATGTCCTTTTTTGTGATTCTTCCAAATTTACGCACTTCAGCGTCTAGTTTCTGTAGCAGGGGTTCTAAGCTCTCCTTCTTCTTTGTTGCATAGTCTCTCATTAAAACACTGGAGATGAAAGATATTTTTTATAAAAAAAAAATACACATTTATGTAAGTATATAAAGCTTAACATTGACATCAATAAATGTCCTGGGGATATGGTGCCTTTACACTTTAATTTAATTTAAATTTTGACCATAAACCATTGCATAGGTTTTTCTGCTGGTGAGCAAATATAAAGTAGATATTTTTGATGAGATAAGATTGCTAGCACATAACCCTATTCAGAGTTTGTATAAGATACAACTAAGCTGTTGATCTTCTGTTTTATAAGTTTAGCAATGTATATAAAATAGAATTAAACGTTAGTCTTTATTTTCCATAACCTTATTATACATAATTTCATATATTACAGACAATTTTAAGGCTTCTAATACAGCACACCTCAATCTTATGAGAATATTATTTTCTAGATAATACATATGACAGAATTTCGTATATATATTCATAATCAATATATTAGATTATTATATACTTACTTATTGGCGGCACATAGAGCTTTAGGATTAATTAAAGAATTCGCTTCAGCGGTCTTAGCCGAGTTCAGGATAAGCGTTCGGGCCGCACCAGTAAAGTACCGCACAAACTTTGTAGACCTTAAAAGCGAAGACATTTTGTTTCGGGGTATCTTTAAAACATTAATAGAAACAATCCCGCTTTAATTACGGCAGGAATCACTGAACTTATTTCAAAACCTCAAAGGCAGCCAGGAACTACCTGAGAAAAGAACTTTGAGGTTATAGTTATGTCATTTCACGAGCATAGTCAAAAAAGTGTCTATGGGCATGAGGGAGTAGTTAGGTGTTGCTAGGTAAACCTTAGTAGTCCTCCAAAACATTCGCGAAGTTACTCGGCCAGATGATTCTAAGCTCGATGGCCAGATGACACAAGGGCCGCCGACTTTGCGTCGCAGCCGCAGCAATGTTAAGTTTGCCGAAGTTTAAGTAAACCGAAGTGCCCCTCCATACTCCTCGTATTCGCCTAACTCAAGCCAATTTTAATCTGAAATTGCAGAAATATAAAGAATTTGTTCGAAATTAAATTCTAACTCCACAGACTAGTGGAAGCATCAGTTCAAGAGTAGCCCAAACATAAATAGGTAGGATGACAAAGATGAGGAATGTATTCTTTCAGAGGTACGGGCTGTCGGCTAGTGTTGTGGCAGCCAATTTTAATCTGAAATTGCAGAAATATAAAGAATTTGTTCGAAATTAAATTCTAACTCCACGGACTAGTGGAAGCATCAGTTCAGGAGTAGCCCAAACATAAATAGGTAGGATGACAAAGATGAGGAATGTATTCTTTCAGAGGTACGGGCTGTCGGCTAGTGTTGTGGCTGTGTCTGTGTTGCCATTTTTCTTGAAGTGTATGATGATTTTCACCGGCTGTCAACTACTATGACAGCCGTCAGCTGTTTTTTTACTCAGGCGGGCTTGTACACGAGTTCACACGACGCAAGCATTTTTACATACCTGGCGGTATTTGGCACAGTTGATTTCGAGCAGAAGGTTTAGCCGGTTGTTATCATAAATACTAAAAATCTCTTGGATTTAAAGAAGCTAACAACCAACAAGAAAATATTAAAATGGTAAGTTTTATTACAACTTCCTTTGACTTTGATTTGACCTTTAATTACCTAGCGGTGTTATTGCGGGGTTTCTTTATCAATTACTCGATTGTTACGCGAATTACGACTGTAAAGATTGGTAGAATGATATCTTATAAGAAGTTAGCAGCCATTGTGGATCTTTGAACTTTGAACCTTCAATCAGTAATATTGGCATACAAAATGAAGTTTTTTTTCAAGTTACGTTGAAAAAAAAACCTGTTCTTGTCATGCTCACACACCGAATATATTAATTCTATTGTAGTTTTATTCTTCTGTTTCAACATGCCCAATTATCCCTAAACTTTTTGAAAGTTACTGTTAATTTGTCCTGTGTAACCATGGTAACCTGTGTAACAGTAATTTGGCAGTGATCTTGTTTTGCACCTGTTACATAATAATAATAATGCTGTGCTGCATTGGCACAAACATGAGTTCTGAAGGCGTTGGTACTTTTTAGTTTTTGGAAAGAATTCAAGTTTCTAATTTTACTGTAGAATAATTTTTCTTGCATATTTTTTTTATGTAGGGTATTTTGTGATACCATCCAGTGTTAACAGAGCTGCAGAGTTAGAACTCATAAATTTAGCACTTGCAATTCATATTAAATGCCATGAATAACTTAGATTACATTGAAATATCATGTTACAGTACACATAGACAAGTAGTAAGATTATCTGATTGCCTGAAATTAAATGCTATTTTTCTATGAATGTGAGGTAGTTAAAAGATATTAATGAGTCTGCACTTGTATATTATATGGATTACATTTCTCAACTAATAGTTAACAAGATATAAAATCCCTTTCATGGGTCCTATTCAGTAAGGGTCAGAACATGACCCTTACAGGTGGATAATTATGACCTACTTGTTAAGCTTATCAAGCAAGGAACCATTCTAATTAATTACTTTAGTGACTCAATTTACTGTATGCTACATTGTAATCTTTGATCATTTTCAGGCTGAACCTATCAGAGTTGTTGTCACCGGCGCTGCTGGTCAAATCGCCTACTCTCTGCTCTACCAGATTGCGTCTGGAGCCGTGTTCGGCCCCAACCAGCCAGTCTACCTCCACCTTCTTGATATTGCCCCTATGATGGGAGTCCTTGAAGGTGTGGTCATGGAACTGGCTGACTGTGCCCTGCCTCTTCTCGCTGGTGTTCTGCCAACAGCTAAACCTGAGGAAGCATTCAAGGATGTTGTTGCTGCATTCCTCGTTGGTGCCATGCCCAGGAAAGAGGGTATGGAAAGGAAAGATCTCCTTGCCGCCAATGTTCGTATTTTCAAGGAACAGGGTCAAGCCCTTGATAAAGTTGCCCGCAAGGATGTGAAAGTCCTGGTTGTTGGCAACCCAGCTAACACAAATGCTCTTATTTGCTCTAAGTATGCTCCATCCATTCCTAAAGAGAACTTCACAGCTATGACTCGCCTTGACCAGAACCGTGCCCAGTCTCAGTTGGCAGCTAAAATTGGTGTTCCTGTACAGAATGTAAAGAATGTTATTATTTGGGGTAACCACTCATCTACCCAGTTCCCAGATGCGTCCAATGCAGTTGTGACTGTTGGTGGTGCTCAGAAACCTGTGCCTGCAGCTATCAATGATGATGCTTACTTGAAATCTACCTTCGTCACAACAGTTCAGAAGCGTGGAGCTGCCGTTATCGCCGCAAGAAAAATGTCTTCTGCTTTGTCTGCCGCGAAAGCTGCATCTGACCACATGAGGGATTGGTTCTTGGGTAGTGGCGACCGTTGGGTGAGCATGGGTGTTGTCTCCGACGGATCATATGGTACCCCCCGTGACGTCGTATTTTCGTTCCCTGTCACAACCGCCAATGGCAAATGGAAGATCGTGCAAGGCCTGACCATCAATGACTTCGCTCGCCAAATGCTCGATGCTACGGGCAAGGAACTGGCCGAAGAAAAACAAGAGGCCATGGACGTTTGCAAAGATTGATCTAGCACATAGAGTAATAAGCAATATAGATTAGTTTATACATTATGTACGATCTGTAGCCGCTCATTAATTACTGTTATCACAGAACGGCTTCATTGTGATCAACATAGCTATTAGTTTCGAAGGTCGCACGTAATAACTTATCTGTCCAATCTGTCATATCATCTGACTGCAAAAATTTGCTTTAATTAGGCATTTCTTTTATGGTTTTGAATATACTGTTTTTTATTTTCATATTTCAAAGCATTTATATTATATAAATTTCGTAATATTTTTGAGACTTTTATTTTATTTTTCTGGTTCATATTTTGAATAATTAGATATTACATAAGTCTATTCTGTTATCATGTTTTCTGTTAGTTGTAAATTGATAACACACTGAACCATTGCTTGATGAAGGTCACTGTAAATAAAGATTATTATTATTTTATGTTATGTTTTATGTTTAATTATCTCATCAGCGGTATTCTGTAGTATCAGCCCCCATATGATAGGTTTTTTTTTTAATTCGACAATCGATAGGTTATTGTCAATTGATTAGACTACAATTGACTGCAATCAAATAGAATTGAAACACTAGGTCTCAAGGTTGAAATGAGACAATGACATACAATTATTATGAACTCAATTTTTAGGGACCTTGTATAGTTTACTTTCTATAATGTACAGTAGCTAATGTTTCGTTCAATTATTATATCAAGGTACATTTTATTATATAATATAACAAAATTGTAGATTTAGTTTTAGCATACAAGCCATATAGTTTTATTATTTACTAATGTTATAAAGCTGAAAAGTTGTTTGCATGAACACGCTAATTTCTAGAGAAGTGAGAGAAATTCTTTCAGTATTTGATAGGTCTTAAATATCAAGGAAGGCTACAAGCTGTTTATGCTGGTGTGGAGAGTAGATCCCTCAGGAGGCGGGTAAAACTGAGGGGAACAGCTAGTTACCTATATTGTGTAAAATACTACATATCATAATACAATCTTCGAGTTTAATCAATGTGCCTGTTCGGAATGTTGTTTTTCATCGTTATGATAATCTAGATTATAAAAATGAATCTGCAGTTTTATTGGAATGATAAATAAAATAAGTGGAAAGATATAATAGTTAATAGTCGATTATCCATTGTTTATCGATATCTACATATAATGCAGGATACTCATAAGAGATTATATTGTTTATGAACAATATTTTCTTTATCAGGTTAGTGGAGCAGTGTTTACGATATATGTTTTATAGTTAAAACACACTTCATAAAAAGATCTATTATCTCTAGTAGAGTAACTAGGGTAGGTATTCAGTTGGTGACAAAGCCATATTGTATTTAGCTTTGTTTTGCGGTTTGATATGCCCGTGGCTTATGACCTGATGCTTCGGTAGCTAAGGCTATGGGTGATAGCGACATGCTATCACCTTAGCTATAGCCTTAGCTTAATACTTCCTGACATGTTCTATTAAAATGCACTGTTGATGTATCCAAGATGCAACTTTAAAGTTAATTGCAAAGTATAGGTACATACTTTCGGTACCTTTGCTCAAAAAATAATTTCTTTAAAAGTGGTGGTGAAGACAACTAGGCAACTTGCCTACCGATGCCACCAGAACAACCTTGTTAGGATTCAACTGCAAAAATCTATATTTAAACTGAATTCTACTAAGAACATCTTAAATATTTATTAGGTGTGCCTTAAAATTCTAAAAAACATAACGTACCTACGATAAAATCTTCCAATGCATTGTATACCTAATGATACCTACATACAGTTACCGGCACGGATGTCGGGCTCTCGGCGGAAGAGTGGGGATCGCTTTGCTCACCCGTACGCATAAGGCAATAAGGCAGTAAATCGCTTGTGCGCAGGTGAAGGTCAGAGCCCGACATCCGTGCCGGTAACTGTACCTACGTATTGAATGGTGATAATAGGGTGGAATGTTATGTTCGTCATAACAAACAAATGATATCACTATCAGTAGAAAACATAAAATATGTTAACTGAACTAGCTATCTGCAATGGTTTACATGGAGTAAATTGGAGTAACATGTTGATAGCAGCGCCACTTAGTCTGTATTTTGATTTAGATCGTGGCTATGGGTAAGAAAACCTACAAGTACCATGGACAAGTAAGTATAAATTAGAGGATGCTGAAGAACGGCGTCCAATGAGAGAAGCTGTATTACTATTGGAAAAATGGGTTGATTGACTAAACAATATTGAGTTCGTTCATAAGTATTTGTTAAGGATCTGGACCAACTAAGCAACATCATTAATTTGTTTCGTATAAGTTTAACTGAGTTCTGACACGGTTACAGTTACCGGCACGGATGTCGGGCCCTGACCTTCACCTGCGCACAAGCGATTTACTGCCTTATTGCCTTATGCGTACGGGTGCGCAAAGCGATCCCCACTCTTCCGCCGAGAGCCCGACATCCGTGCCGGTAACTGTATATTTGTTAATAAGTAGGTATTAGGTACCTATTTACTTGAGTGTCTAGCAAGGAGGTCGCTAGCGTCATCAGTTGTATAGGTCATCGATATCTTACCTTGAACTTGAACTATGATGAATTACTGGTATGAAATAGGTAGTTTTTGTACCTAATACTTAAAAAGTAAGGAAAATAAAATAATTTTCAAAAGTTGACCGACTTGATAGAATAATAATGATAGGTGGTTAAGTATTATACTTAGTAGGTATGATCAAATTATTCCAAATCCGATTCTACTTTAGGTCGCTTGCTTTATTTGGTACCCACCTACGTAGAATCCAAGGTACTAATGATCCATACAACAAACCTAATTCAAGGGCGTCAAGGAAATAAACACTAAGGAGTAGGTATGGTTTTTGAATTTCATAAAAAAAAAATACCATTTGTTTATTGAAGTTCCTTCCCTAATTATTATAGCAACCAGTAGATTAGCGACCTATAAAGACTTTCAGGCAACTCAGTGATCTGGCTGCACTAGGTACCTATGGTAGGCTGTGAGAAGTAAATCTTTATTTACTTATTTATCAAGTCTCAATTATTTATACCTACATAACGTCCCCGGAGACCCCTTAAATAATAAGCGGCAACAAAAATACTTAATCATATTAATTTACCAACCATCTTTGCCAACCATATAGGTAATAAATACTAATCATATAATAACAGCGAAATCGAGTAGGTCCCGTTTAGCCCTTTGGGTACGGAGCCCTAAAAATCATGTTGGTAGTTATGGTTCAAAAAGTTTAAATATTTCAACTTATTTAGTTTTTTTTTTATTTAGTTTATGGTAGTGCCTTTGTTTGACTATGATTTCTACCTGTCAAAATTTTTAAGAAAAGCGCGGGAAAAGAAAAATAAAATTAGTGTAGTTGATAAATTAAATTATTGTTGTTCTTTCATGGTCTCTTCTCGCCGTCTCCTGTGGTAAGTTGTATAAAAAGTACTTATGTATATTTAATAATGGCTTGTGTTTAAACACCGCCCAAAAAGTACTTACGTACCTACCTAATTCGCAACCAAAAAATTCTAAACGGTTACCAAAATGGATTAATCGTCACCAAATAACGTTTATTAAAATATTATGAAATAAATCCATTTTTTCCTATTATTGTGTTGCATAAAAATATATGGACGACTTAAAAATACACTTTAGACTAAATATTATATATGGTCACTACTTAGCTGTTACCAATTGTGTAATACCATAATTTGATAATTTTTACTAGGCTAAAAAAGCCAACGATCGCTAGAATATTTCCCAAATACCAATTAGGTAATATACTAGGGTTCCCAAACGTACGTCGCTTATTTATTGTTATATGAATTTGGGTGTAACTCAGTACGTTTAAAACGTAAGCACGCAACATGCAGCCTCTAATAATGTCCTACGCCTTATGTCTCTCTCACGTTTCCTTGTAGATACCTGCCTACCTAGTTTACGACCTCCTAGTAACCCATTATCTCACTTTCAGCACGCGTAACCAGGTACCTATAAGGAAATACCAAAAACTCTTTAGAATAAATATGAAGATAAGATCTAGAGGCACTTAACAATAATTATTAGGTACCTAGGTGGTAATAAGCAGCCTTATCGAAGCATTTTCATAGGTAACCTTTGTATACCTAACCGGAATGTTAAATTATTATCCAATTATCGTATCGATAATGTAGGTAGGTACAAACTATTTAAATAAATAAAAAACAATCAATCAATTTATTTCGGAGTGGTGAGGCGATTTCAACTTTTCATGAGTAATCCCAGGAAACGCGTGAGATTTCAATCATCTGAATCATCTCTAGGTACTAAAATGTTATTAAGATTAATGTGTGATTAATTTTACTGTTGAGAAGCTACACTATTTTGGGTGACATGGGCTATATTCGCATATATATGCATAACTGCTTGTTTAAAAAAATGTATTTTTATTATGTCACTTTTTGATCTTTATATTATGTTATTGTTAACTACATGGTCTACGCCTGGTGTGGATTCCTATAAGTGAGGAAACACACAGCATGGTTGTGTTTGTATTTTTTTATACACAACTTTATGTGTAGGTATTTCTTGTTGGAATTCCTAATAAAAAAAAAATAAAAAAATACAATATTTTATTCGGGTAGGTACGGGCAGTAGTTTTCCTGGTATGTGAGTGAAACGCGGGAAATAGCTACATACTTCATAATTGTTTCTCATCTCGTTCTGGAACTGTTCTTGCAAGAAAATTCCTTAAAAAATATTCGACCTGTCTATTTATATCTCAAAATTATAATTTCCATCTTTTACAGCTAGATATGCCTTCATTAGTCACGATTCGTGACCTGCAGATCCAAAAGGTACTTACTTTATTTCTATCGTACATTCACCTACTTTCATATTATAAACAAAAAAAAGATAATTTAACTCGAGGAAATGTTCTGTTAAGCCGGAATCGACCTAGAAGTAGCTTTATTAGAACTATGCTTAGGTATCGATTAGTTCCTAGATAGATAGTATTGAAGAAAGAACATATTTATTTTGTGCTTTACGAGAGTAAAATTACAACAAATGGAAAAAAAAAACAGTAGGCAGAAAATCAAATTTGACTTAAATTACCTACTCATCATTGCGTGGGTTCGTTAGACTGGAAGACCCCAACATAGTTGGGCGAAGGCTCGGGATATGATGAGGAGACTTTTATGTTGGCAATACCAAACAATACGATCCCCGTTGTACATAGTAGGTGCTGTAGCGCGTGGCGCGCTAGGGACCGGGGATCTTCAGGATATTCAATTAAAACATTAAAAGGAACTTTAACTTTGGTTTATTTTCTGATTCGGGGCGAAGTGACATACTTCAGTATAAAAAACTTATTCTATTTCAAATTGAATCTATTTACATCATTGTCCGGCCAGGAATTGAATATAAAACACCAAAAAGTATCTAACTAAGACTAGATCTATACAGTACCTAGGTACTTACGCACGAATTGGTAGCATCAGGATATCCCCTTTAGATTCGTCCTTCAATAGAAAATCAAAGACATGATGACAAGTTTTCGGAATACTAATAAGTAGGATAGGGTCTTCTCTTCCCAGTGGACTTTGCGAGCTCTCTTTACGAACACATTTATTACGGGGCTGCGGAGAGGTAGCCTTTAATAATATGCATTTGCAAATTTTTTATGGTCAGGTTTTTGAATCAGCTGTCAATTTTTTTGGTTTCATTCATGATTTTAATACCTAGGTAGGTACATAGATTTACATTAAACATGTACGCAAAAATGCAATGTCTGATTAAAAAAAAATAAAAAAGTGCATTTCAGTGCATAGATAATGACCAGAAGATAAAAATGCTAGGTACTTCCAAAATAATCAGTTGAAGTCACCACCAAAAATATATCATGGTTTTTTCCGATACCTTTAGATGATCGATGGCATAGTCATGACAATTTTAACGCGGGTCAACACCCCCAAATAATCTAGAAATCAATGTTCAAAATCTTTCTTCGTGAATCAAATTACGCAGCATATTGATTAGATTAGCCGGCATAATTAAAAAGTAAATGTCTTCAAATAATCAAACGGCTCCTGTTATTTGATCGTGATAGTCCGTTAATAAAGAAAACAATTATAAAAAATTGTGTGCATATTTTTGTAAAATAAATTATCAAACTGGAAAAAGGAAAAAAATAACCAATAAATGCGTAATTAATGATACAAAATCTGTGATAATTGCAAATTCAAAATGCATTTTAAATTATTTTTAAGTTTATTTGTTAACGTGGTAGTTATTAATTTAGTAAAAGGGTCTATAGTGTTGCCGGTACGAAACGAAGCGTTTAATAAAGATCTTTATGAAGAAGTGCTGGATGCAGAATTATGTGATCAACAAATAAAAATTATTAGAAATAACACTTTGATATCCTTGTTTTGTAAGTACAATTTTGACTCTACTAAGGAACCCTTATGCTTATTTTAACTATTAAATTATTTAAAAAATAAGACATGAGGAACAAAGGTTCTCTTTAAACCTTCATTTAAGTGTGTCATAAATCGTATTATTTTTGAATTTTAAGCCAGAATTTCTAAAAAAAAACAAGTAAAAGCAAATAATCGCTTCTCAAAACGGTGCTTTCTCTTGTCAAAACAGTTGCGGACGCCGGCATGAGGGTCCCCAGAGGAGTTCTAGAAGGGAACACTATGGACATGGGCAACTACCACCAATGTATTGGCTTGAACCAAAATATAGCAGATACTGAATTACAAGGAAAGTACTGCATGATACGAGTACCTTTAAATCAGACTTTTGTTACGCCATGGATGAATTCTGACACTTCGAATTTCAACCCTAATAACCTACGCTTGGACAGTGAGACGATAAAGAGTTTGAGAGAATTTTATGCTATGAAAAATGGAATGAATGCCTTGACTGGTGCTGTTGATGTTGACAGGTAATTTCATTATAATTAACTTAAATATAACTACTTTTACGGATTTTATTGTGGTTATATTAATATTATTTAATCCCCATAATCCAAATCCAAGCCGAAAACTGCTAGACCTAAGGATACAGTGAGCTAGTTTTGCGTGAATCGGATTGTCAATAATCAACAAATTGTAGGGTAGCTGTTGGTAACTAAAACATCAAGATGACCAACGCCTTCGTCTGCCCGAGACCATGGATGCTGTAAAGGATCCGAAACGTCGAGAATAATAATATTAATATAACCGCGACAAGATCTGTAAAAGTAGTTTTATTTAAATGTCTTATATTCGCGTAAGTGTAAGAAATCAGGATATCATGAACTTATCTATATTGTAATGCAGACTTTGAACAGGTATAGGTATGCAATGTTCTATTTTTATACAATTCTCAAGAATGTTTACGTTTTCAACTTTTGACTACTTAAAATTCGAAACAGTTTGTTCAGAAAGGAAATAAGGACTTTTTTGGACCCTAAGAGAGACTCAAAATTTCACTAACAATTTAGAAACATAATTTTGTGACTTCTCTAAAATTAGCCGCATTTTAGAAATTCCTGATGTTATTAATTTGTTTATTTCTAGGTTAGCACCAAACAACCCGTTGGCGTCGCTTACATTCCGGCTAGCCGTCTGTGTTCCCAAGCCTTGCACAACGGAACAAGCGATCAACTCTTTCGCATTCAACATGACTGCTATAGGCTTCCAATATGATGATGATTTCTGCCGTCTGCCTGATGACAAACCTTGGGTACCTGGTGATACAGTTATTGTGTAAGTAAATCTGTAAAAGAGTCTAAAATGATTTTGTAAAGGGGAGTTTGAGAGACTGTGGGGTTTAAATAAAAGATTTTATTTTCACAAAAAGTTCCATGTAGTTAGTTACGGGCAATGTCATAAGTGATTTTTTTATGATGTACGATGCATGCAATGCAATTTATTGATGTTAAACTGCGTTATCAATAGATACAGGTTGTAATTCCTTATGTTTCTTTTCAGAGTGCTCTTCTCTATAATTGGACTACTAACTGTAGTAAGCACATCCTACGATATTTGGCATACAATTATTTTGAAAAAAGGTATTTTATATATTGTAATACTCTCTTATGGTATGAGTGCATTTTCAAAAATGTATTTCTCTGAATCAAAACGTCATCTCGTCGGCCATAAGTAAAATCTATCGCAAATTAACCATTTATAAGTTATTATTTTTATTGTCTTCCATAAAGTTGTCAATGTATTTCAGATCCTAAGACAGTGAGCGTGATCGGCAGATGTTTCTCTGTATACACGAACGGTCGTCGTGTGATGAATTTCCAATCTAGTCCTAACAGCATAGAGTGTTTAGATGGCATCAGAGCAATGGCTATGCTATGGGTGGTCCTAGGGCATACCTTTTCATCAGTAGCGTTTTTCCAAAACCCGCTAGATGCCTTTACGGTAAGTGATTGTAATTCTTTACTAATATTATAAAGGTGTTAGTTGGCTACGTTGAAACGGTAGAACCAGTTGAGATCGACGATGTAGATAGATAGGCATTTACATTCGAGTAGGTATGAGACGTATCGCAGATGAAGTGGGGAAATCTCATTATTGTAAATATTTATCAAGTATTTTAATGAATGCAGTACTTTCAAAGGCGCACTTAAAAAGTGAGTATTTAGTTTGTAAATTGATCGTGATCCGGTCTCACTGATAAGCTTCGTAAATTGGATCTAGTAGATTCTTATAAGTATTTAATATTACCGAAGAGTTTAAGTGTTATTTAGGAATCCAATCTGTTACCGTTTAATAATGTTGATAATTAGCGATTAGTCATAATTTAAATTAAATATAGGTAAGCTTAAGGTCATATTGCCCGATTCTGAGTAAGAAATTGTGATAAGGGCTGAATCTAATAGATTCTTATTAGTATTTGATATTATCGAAGTTTATGTGTTATTATTCATACAATCAGGTGTTTGTTTCAAGTCAGATTGATTGAGTGATTGATTAGTCATAATATAAAAATAAGCTGAAGGTCATTTTGGCCCCTGAGTCAGAAATTGTGATCAGGGTCGAATGATGAAGACGATGATGAGTTTGACTTTGATGATGATGTTATTTTTTGTATATTTTAGTGGGCGTCATCATGGCAATCATTATGGATCACATCGGCCACAGTTACAGTGGACACATTCTTCACATTGAGTGGTTTTCTAGTCGTATATACTGCACTGGGAAAATTCAATTCAAGTAAGTAACGATATGGCATTGGTATGATTGATCAAAATTCGAAGTACCAAAAGAGAAACAACATTGAGAAACATTCAATTAGTTTTTTCGTGATTGTTTTCTTAAGAGCTTGTTCACACGCGAGTTAAATGTCCGTCTTAGTAAAAGTCAGAGTTGGCGGATTTTTAACAGCTTCGAGATTAGTGTTCATGTGAACACGTTTTATTCACTCTTGCCTCGTCTTTCGTCCTAATAGAAAGTTAAAATTACTGGCAGTACCTACCTAATGTGTTTGTGTGAAAAAATAAAAAGTAGGTAAATAGAAGACATGCTGAAAAAATCTTCTGATTTATCAAAGGGCTATTCTACAGCAGTGATTGTTTACAATGTTTTGATATACCAGGTTTTTTTTATAATCTAATATAAATATTTTTCGTATTGTTAAAACTATTGCACTGGTACTCAGCTGAATCCGGTTAGACTGGAAACCGACCCCAACATAGTTTGGGAAAAAGGCTCGGAGGAAGATGATGATTGTTAAGAATACTGCTTAAAACTGAATATATTTTTACTTGAAAAAATCGTGTCATTTTTGACTTAACTCTACCAAAATAACTCACAAAATCACCTGTGTAGTATGTATGCTCACACCTGGTATACTTTTCACGCTTTAATAAGAAAATGGCCTTGAAAACCACCGATATCGAAAAAAATTGTGGGAGAATAATTTCATAACATTATTTGGTGATAATTATAAATCACTGTGGAAAAATAATTCGAGGAAATCTTAGTGATGTTTCAAAAGAAAACGTATTATAAAGACTGATAAGTAAATAAGTAATTGAAACACTGATTTAGCTACCGCCGCGGGCACAGGAAACAATATTAGGAAATATTAACATTTCGAAATGATAAAACAATTGGATTAATTGGGAACTTTCCGTAAAAATTGATAAAAATGTCACACGATGATATATTACCGTCGAAACTGTATTGTTTACGAAAACTTGAGGTTTCGAAACCATTAATGTTGATAAATAAAAATTCCTCAATCAAGTTCGCTATCTGAGTAATTATTTCATTAAAGGAATTTTAATCAATGTGGGACGATACTGAATATTTCACAAGTCTACGTATGATTTTTATCTCAATTAATTTAATTATAAGTACCTACTGCACAAAGATTTAATTTAAAAGAAAGAAAGCAAAGTGAAAACAGTTGTATTTACCTAATAATACCATTTTTGATGACTATAAATTTTGATATATTTATTAATTTCAAAGTAGGCCCAAATGACACTTCTCTATCTAATATTTACTTTAAGACACCACTTTTTACCTAATCCTTATCAAGCTTACCTATACCCAAAGAATTCTTTCCATAATTTCAGTGCAACTCCTCAAAAACATCCACTTGTTTTGGCTGAATCGACTCCTACGCATGTTTCCCCTATTGGCTGTGGTTGTGCTCTTCGAAGCTACGTACTTGCACCGCATGGCTGATGGCCCTGTATGGGAGATGGTGGAGGATCAAGTCAATAGATGCAGAACTTATTGGTGGTCAACTTTATTGCATATGCAGAATTATATGAATCCTACATTTACGGTAAGTTAAGCAATATTTTGCATACATCCACGAATTTTGTAGCGCGGATAGCTCATTTTAAATTGAGAACGCTCAAAAAACATGTAATGTGTGCGAATCTTATTAAATTTTCTGTGTACCTATCTAATCTATCACAATTTACAGAAAGAAATAAAGAAACTAAAGGATTAAACAGACCGTTCATTAAATGATAATTCTGATCAGTGTGTGATGTAGTGTATAGTTTTCTACAAATTATATTGAACGGCTCGAATTGATACGTTGATGACCTCTTAATCGGTTGATATGTGCCCGACCCTAAAATTACTTTTAGGTCTTACTTTATACTAATAATGCACATACATAATCAACATAAGTTGATAGATCTATTTTCAAAATTTTCAGTGTGTCGGCCAAACGTGGTACTTAGCCATAGACGTCCAACTGCATATTCTGTCTCCAATCATCCTATTCTGGGTGCTTATGGGCAAGCAGCGAATCGCGTGGGCAGCGTTACTATCTGTTCTGGCCGCTGTCCTCATAGCTTCTACTACTTACATTTTTATAAAGGAGTTTCCTTCTACTATGATGGGGTAAGTACATGTATGTCAATTTTGTTGGCTCCCGTTTTTTTCATATGTAAAATAATGTAAGAATGTTTTGTAAATCTGTTTATACTGCATATATTTCTCTTTATTTATCTGTTTATACTGAAATATTGGCAAAACTAAAAATAAAAAGTTCATGCTTAAGTACTTTATTTTTCCAGGCAACCTGACCGTATGTTCGACTACATAGTCAACTACTACATGAACACGTTAACAAGAGCATCTCCATTCTTCGTCGGTATGCTGTTCGGTTATATTGTGAAAACTAAGAAATTGGAAATGTCAAAGGTACCTATATTTATACGAAAACTACACTCTTTTGCAAAAAAAGCGGGCACCTAGGCGAAATCTTGGTTTAAAGGACTTCGCGTGTTTTTCAAAGGGTTTTAATAACTGTAGCATGTTACTAGCAACAAAAGGGTTAGCCAAGCATGCGTGAGAGTGTATTCTAAATTTGAATTTTGTAGATTTGCTAAGAAACTGGTTAAACCTTGTTTTGGACCAATTCCTGGCGGAAAGTTCGTGGGCGTTTTGAAAAGTTTTTGACGTGATTTTCAGAAAACTGATAATGCAGTTTTAATTGATGATTAATGTACCCTTCTGTTATACCAAAACATTTTTGAAAAACTATGCGTATTTGATAAAATTTTCACCTGCTCTAAATGGTCTATGCTGATGATTGGTGGCAATGTTAAGAGTTTCGGTATTTTTGCGTAAAGCGTTCTGTTGTTTAGGTATTGGGCCCTCGCGCTTTAAAATAACCCTTTCTCATAAATAAACACAATTTAGAGGAGTATCAGTACTTTGGGCTGCGACAAAACAAATTTAAAGTTAGCAGAGCCAGATCACAACTCGTCTCCTAATACACTTTGACATTTAAAAACCGGCCAAGTGCGAGTCGGACTCGTGCACGAAGGGTTCCGTAAATTACAGTTAAATCAACCTATCTCAAAAACTATAAGAGATACTTTGATCAAACCAAAAATCGTTGAAAGAGTTAATTAGCATGCATCACCTCTATTTTTTTTAGAATTTTATACCCCGTAGTTATAAAAATAGAGGGGGGGGGACATACTTTTTACGACTTTGAGAGCTGATATCTCAAAAACCGTTCACTTTAAGAAAAATGTTTTTTAGAAAACTTTATATCATTTTAAAAGACCTTTCCATTGATACCCCACACGGGTATGTACATCGAAAAAAAAAATTTCATCCCTCAGTTACATGTATGGGGGGCCCCACCCCCAATTCTTTTTTTTACTATTTAGTGTCATATTTTTGTAGCGGTTCATACAACACATATTCCCATCAAATTTCATCACTGTAGTACTTATAGTTTCCGAGTAAATCGGCTGTGACAGACGGACAGACGGACAGACGGACAGACGGACATGACGAAACTATAAGGGTTCCGTTTTTGCCATTTTGGCTACGGAACCCTAAAAATACCAAATTTGGTGATAAATGCAAAAACAACCATATGAAAAATTACGAGAAGGGTTAAAACTATCCAAAAAGTCAAATTATTGCCGCGATGAAGCTCTCGATAACTCCATAGGTGTCGGGTTACTAAACGATGATTTAGCTTTTTTTTTTTATCGACGTAAAATCATCAAATGACCCCTCCCGTTGTGGGTTAGCAGCGGTGAGGGAGTGTCAGACTCTTACTGACTAAAATCGTCGTGTTCCGTCATAGGCCTTTGAATGATGAAAGGGAGTCAGGACTTCAAAATTATTGGCCAAACGTATGTTTTTAAAAAAAGGATCAGTTAGCCAATTATTGTTATAATTTAAGCAGGAAAGTGCTGTGGATACCAGAAAACTTTGAAGTAGACAGGTTTATTTAATAAAATGTCCGTGTGATGAAAACCCGCTATTTGAACGCTGAAACTCTTAGATCTTTAGAGGTCTACGGAGTTTCCCAAGAGGCGAGATTATTTAAAAATCGGTGATTACGAGACCCTAAGACCTCGTGCTCACAGTCTATGCGTTATTTTCTGTATTTTGTAGAATTTCAAGATTTTTCAAAGTGTCAAAGCCTGATAGGAGCCGACTTGTGAACGGCTCTGCTAACTTTAAATTGGTTGTGTCGCAGCCCAAAATATTGATGCTCCTCTAAATTGTGTTTGTTTATGAGAAAGGGACATCTTAAACCGCGGGGGTACATTATCTAAACAATAGAACACTTTACACAAAAATATCGAAACTCTTAACATTGCCATCAATCATTAGCATAGACCATTTAGAGCAGGTGAAAATTTTATCAAATACGCATAGTTTTTCAAAAATGTTTTGATTTAACAGAAGGGTACATTAATCATAAATTAAAACTGCATTATCAGTTTCCTGAAAATCACGTCAAAAACTTTTCAAAACGCCCACAAACTATCTACCAGGAATTAGTCCAAAACAAGGTTTAACCAGTTTCTTAGCGAATCTACAAAATTCAAAATTAGAATACACTCTCACGCATGCTTGGCTGACCCTTTTGATGCTAGTAACATACTACAGTCATTAAAACCCTTTGAAATACACTTAAAGTCCTTAAAACCTTGATTTCACATAGGTGCCCGCTTTTTTTGCAAAAGAGTTTATTAAAATAAGTACATATGTATACGAAAACTATATTACATAATGGATGAAACTTTGAGATTCAAAATTGCAATCAGCTTGATAATCATCTAACAGTAGATTATATTATTAGGTTGGTAGGTAATTGTATGGCTATCATATTCATTTGGTAAAGCATCGATAACAAAATGTAGGTACTTACTTTCATTTGCCGATTTGATGTTTTTAGATAAGCTTGATGTCAATTTGCGATGTCATAGTTTTTATTTTCACACCAATTGCATAGAACAATTGCATAGAATGTAACCGTTTTTGACGGTTCATTAAAAATATTGAATTTTACTTGTTTTCAACTACCGTATTGTCCATTATGCTATGCTAGTAACAAAATAAAAGCTAAAGCTAAATTTCATAGAGAGCGCTGATTATGCACGTATACGTAATGCAGATTATGTTATTTTCAGTGGCACGATTACCGATTAACCCCGATTACCCACGATTGTATTATCTGATAACGTCAATGTAAACCGTGAGACCCGGACAAAAAAATCGAGAAATTACATCATAATCATATTTGCTGGAATAAGACTTATACCTAAATGCGTTATAACACCAAAATTCCAAAATCCTCGACATCATCATCATCATCAGCCTTTTTAGTTTCCCACTGCAGGGCTCATGACTCTTTCTAGACGGAGAAGGAATGAGCGTTAATCACCTCCTTTGCTTAAGCCGGTTCTTGAACCACTAGGACAGGACGACTTAACATTAAGTTTGGCAAGAACAAACCTAAGTGTTGATTGCTATATGCGACAAAATTTTAGAAGACCTCGTATGTTTTCTAATACTATTCGATTAAAGTCCCGTTACTATTCAATTTTGCAAAATCAAAAC
Source organism: Helicoverpa zea x Helicoverpa armigera (assembly GCA_033682625.1). Classification (NCBI taxonomy): domain Eukaryota; kingdom Metazoa; phylum Arthropoda; class Insecta; order Lepidoptera; family Noctuidae; genus Helicoverpa; species Helicoverpa zea x Helicoverpa armigera. Next base: position 3,596,882 of record JAWIIS010000038.1, on the reverse strand, counting down.
AATGTAACATAGTTGGACCACCACTTTTCACTAGTTTGATCGACATCGAATAGTTTGCGAGAATGCCCATACAACAAACCGATCTAACTCCATCAAAATAGTATTTCGTAAAAACTTTTGCCTTTAGAATTCTGCGTGGTGATTGTTTTATGATATCTGATAATATCCACGTGAGGATTTCCCTAAATACTTATTTTATTGTCTTTTATTTTAATGAATGAACTAACTCGGTATGAAGATAGAATTGCTGTAATTACTTTCAAATGTCACATTTAAGTTGATAAGATTAATTTACGAGATTAACTTACGTCTGCATAAGCTTTAGGTTTAGTAGATAAGCGATTCATTGATAAGTAGGTAGTGTTTTGACGCAAAACACTGAAAAGGGTTACCTAATTATTTCATGAGTATCTACGGCTCGCGGGTTCACCCGAGGCCTGAGTGAATTATTTCTCTCGCCCTGATTTAAAGTAGGCTGTATGCTATTTTGATGTATAGCTAGATTAGCTTTTCTGTGAAAGAGTAATAAACATCCAATCATCATTCTTTTGCAAAATGTGTGATATATGATGTGATTTTAAAGGTTTTATTCCCCAGACATATAGCTGCTTTTATTTATATATTTTTTATGTTTTTTCTATATTATTTACCCAGATTGGAACAGTATGTTACTGGGCAGCATGCTTTACGTTATCAACATTCATCATATACACGAGTTATCCTATCAACCAAGCTGATTGGGACAATCAAGTAGCGGATAGTCTTTACAACTCCTTTATAAGACCTCTGTGGGGACTCTTTATTGGATGCATGATTTTCGCTTGTTTTAATGGCTATGGAGGTAAGTGGTGATATTTTGTCTATACTAGTAGTATAAGGAGGTCTCATAAATGCGGGTGAGCTGTACTTTTTTGTGTGAATGTACATGTCACACACTTTGTCTTTGTATGCGTAGTAGTGGCCGAAATGCTGAATCATATTTACGTAATGTGCATCTACTTAGACACACAAGTTTGATTCACCAGCTTTCTCAAAAATAAGCGCAGATCCTAGCCGCTGTGGCTGAAATCGGCCAGGATTTTTTGGAAATTTATAATTTCTTATATAGTTTGTAGGAGATAATAGGTATTTGGTAGATCCTGTTCACGGTACCAGTTTTTTATCAATAGAATGCTTTAGAAAGAAATTATTTATTTGTGAATGTAATTCTAGCTAGGCAATATTTTTATTTCCATAAGGGAAGTAATTCCCTCGGGCGGGGCTGAGCTGAATGATAAAACATTTGAAGACAAAAAAATAGGAAGATTACTAAAATTCGACTTTTGCAATCTGAACATTCTACGTAAACATAGCAATGACTAAAAATTTCCACTATTGTATACGGCAACTTGAATCGGTTTGTCTGTCCGATTTTGATACACATATCTAGAGGATTGTATGAGTGATCTTCTAGATATGACCAGTACCTCCGAGTTTCGGAAGGTATGTTGGGTTGGTCTCGGCTGTCATTTTTACGGTACATGGCTGTAAAACAGTCTTTTCGGGTTACACGAGGAATTAGATTGGTGATTGGGGAATTCAGATAGGCAGTCATTCCATGTAAAACACTGGTAAACAGCTGCATCTGGTTAAGAATAGAAGCCTAACCTTCTACACTTTGGGAAAAGGCTAGGCAAATTATAATAATTGCTTTACAATCATCATCTAATGTTACTTATTTTAATGTTTCAGGTCCTATAAACTGGTTCCTATCACTAAGCGTATGGAAGTTGCAATCTCGAATGTCGTATGGTATATATTTGTTCCACTACGGGCTCATGAATGCAGTCAACTTTAGCGCTATAACGCCTCCATTCTTCTCTGTTAAATCTTATGTAAGTATTTGGTTACTTAATTATTGGTAATATCAGGAATTTTATGTGTACCCTAGTTAGGTATATTTAAGTAAGGCTGGAATATCATCTTCATACTTAGGAAAAAAATAAGGTCTACGCAGCGTTTGTCTCGATAAACTCAAATGATTTTCATGAAGTTTTCATCAATATATTAAGAGTAATGAAAAGGAAGACTGGTGGCCTAGTGGGCAAAGAACCAACCTCTCGAGTATGAGGGCGCGGGTTCGATTCCAGATCAGGCAAGAACCAATGCAACTTTTGTATGTTTCTAAGTTTATCTTAGACACCAATGACTGTGTTTCGGATGGCACGTTAAACTGTAGGCCCCGGTTGTCATTGAACATCCTTGGCAGTCGTTACGGGTAGTCAGCAGTGGCGAGGGGTGGTTTAATGAAATAGGGAAGCCGCAGCAAAAAAAAAAACTGGGGGGGGGGAGTACTCAGGGATGGGGGGGAGAGGTAATGGAGGTAATTTCTCAGTCCACCTTTTAGCACTGACTGAGAGACTGATAGTTTGAACATGTTTTCTCGAGGAATTCGGCAGATTATTAATATCTATAAAACTTTATTATCTTTAGTTAGGTATATTAACTACTAGAATCTGAGAAAAGTTGGCACTAGAAACAATACATTTTAAGTATTTAATTTACAACGGCCTGTTAGCCATTCATATTTATCGTAGGTACCTATATGTTTCATAATTCCGTCAGGACGTTATTAATTTTAATATTGACGTAATATAGGTAGGTAATTCACCCGTGCGGCGTGCCCGAGTTTTAAAACACGCTTTTATTCTCAAAACTTACCTTGAAAAATAGGTTCCTTCCTAAAGTAAATAATCTGTCGGAAAACAATCTAATGCGATAAATGCTATCCTAGTCAAGTTTTAAAAGTAGGTACACTAAAAAGAAACCTGATGCAAACTGTCTACGTATCAAAATAACTCATTTCCACGTAGGTCTCTCTATTTTCACTACACACACTGTACTTGGACTGAATACCAGGTCACAGTGCGATCGCGAGGATTAGTAGGAAGTAATGATACTGCCAACTACTATGAATACAAAAAAATATAAATTCCCAAGTAGCGTCATTAAATCGCGGAGAATCTTAACACCGCGATTCAGGATTTGCATAAAAATGCACAACGCCATCTATGTTGACGTAATGTACCTAACTAAAACACTTAAACTAACATAAAATATTGTACACACACGAACTATGTTATTTCCAAATGATACATATACCAATAAATTCAATTAATTAATACAAAGAAAAAATTGTTAATGGTATTATCTAAAACAAAATAAGAACAATGAGAGTGAATTTGTCTGATTTGTTTGTTTACATATTTGAGAGCTCTAAGCGCTGTCACTCGCGCGTAGACAGATATAGCTACTCTACTCTTGACGCGTTCTTTCTCGTTCACTCGCGAGTTTTGATTGTTGGAACCCGCTCCGTGAGCCGGCTTACCGCTCGCCCATATTTTGCGAACATCGCGCGGCGCGGCGTGGATGACGTCACGCAAGCGTAGTTTTGTATGGAGGAGGAAGCCGCGGCTTGTTTAGTAGGAGCAAAATGTTTCAAGTAATTTATAGACAATTTTTTTTACGGTGGTAGGCGTTTTGTTATACCTACATGTCGCAGATTCAAACGGATTTGTATCCACGTGTTGGTGATGTTCATCCACCATCTTAATATTTCTCGGTCAGTGCGCACACCCGGCGCAGGCGACGTCTCAGGAGCAAGAGAGCGAGCTTTATCGACATTCACACTACTGACAGATTGAAATGACACAGACAACTGTCACTGTCAAACATCAATATGAAGCTCACAACATTCAGTCTAGTGTTGCTACTCGAAAAATAAATAATTATTCATTCTCCGACATACATATTTAAATTGTGTGGTTTAAATGATTATATTAATTATACCTATACCTATATTATAACTTATACCTATGCTTCTTTCTTGAAATTCGAAAGGGAAGCCGATGGGAATCGGCTTATAGGGACGCCTCGCCACTGGTAGTCAGAAGCCAGTAAGTCTGACTCCAGTCTAACCAAGGGGTATTGGGTTGCCCGGGTAACTGGGTTGAGGGGGTCAGATAGGGCAGTCGATCCTTGCAAAGCGCTGGTACTCCGCTACATCTGGTTAGACTGGACACCGACCCCAACATAGTTGGAAAAAAGGCTCGAAGGATGGAAAAGGACTGCTCGGTCGCGAATTTTAATTAGGTACGGTTTTTTTATAAGATAGGTAGTGTAACTTTATTTCCTTTTGTTTTTTCAGGTGTTCAAGTTCTTAGCACACTACTCGCTAGCGTTTGCGGTCACATTCTTCTTAGTTTTATTAATCGATGCGCCGTGTTCTACGCTCTTCAAGATTTTATTAGGAGGAGGTACATATATCGTATTTAACATACCTACATAGATATTATATACACTAAAAACAAGTTCACTTAAAATCTATATCTACTGTATAAAGCTGAAGAACATGTGAATTTTGAGACTTACCCCGTTTACCGACTTGCCTGATTCGAAAAAATCTTTGTGTTAGCCCATTTATCAAGGATAAAAATTGCATTGTTTTTGTAAATAATTTTCTTTAATGTACCAATAATAACTGCTCAAATATAGGTAGCTATAATTTTATTTATTTACTTTACAGGAGGTAAGAAGCCACATAGAAAGGAAATAGATGAAGATCCAACGAAAGATGTTGAAAAAATTTCGTGAAAATATATTGACGACTGGCTACTTGTACATACCGATGTGATATTTATTTATTAAAGTTATTTAATAAACTATTTTACTTTATTTTCATAGCGTCACGACGGAACTGCAAACTCATGTTTTGTTTCTAAACCATTTTATCTCAGACAATTTATAAAAAAAATATAATATCTATAAATAAATTGATAATATTGTTTTAGACTTTTATAAATGCTAACTCTTATTAGGACGAAAATTTTGATGCTTTTTAATCCGCATGGAAAGAAGACTTTCATTTTGGATCATCATCATCAGCCTATCGCAGTCCACTGCTGGACATAGGCCCAGTGTTGCCAACAGTTGTAGAAGCTTACCACCAGAGTCAACTTTTAAAACCACCAGAAAACCACTAACAAAAATTTATCCCACACTTAAAATCACCAAATTCACCACTAAAAAAATATTGTTTATATTTTATTGTAACCTAAAACAATTTAATCATCCAAAGATGTAACTCGGCAACGATAGAAAATTAAAACAGACAAAGCATTACATCTGTTTAGCAATTCATCCGACCCGATCCGAATCCTTCACAAATTATAATCGGCGTAGTAGTTTCACAAATTGTTTAGTTACGCATTTGACCAATGAATGAGTACTTAATATAATTATATAGTAGTCGTTCACCTTTTTGTTTTGTAGATGCTTTTTTGACATTCCGTGAGACTTCAAATCTCCATAGTAACTCCTTAAAGTCGTACCACAAAACTTACATTTCGCTACTTGACCCGCAGTACTTTCAACATTTCGCCACTAAATAGGGGACTTAAACCACCAGTATTAGTGGAAAATCCACTAAGTTGGCAACACTGCATAGGCCTCTCCAAGTGCACGCCACTGAGATCGATTTTCGGCTTCTCGCATCCAGTTCCTGCCGGCCGTCTTGCGCAAGTCATCACTCCACCGTGCCTGAAGACGTCCTACACTACATACATCCTTATTTTGGATACAACAACAAAATTTGCAACAACCTTTTGCTTGCTATATATACATAGTCTGATAATGCTTATAGTCTATCACAAAAGAGACCATCTGAATAAAATTGTTTTCATAAAAAATTATGACGTCTCTATTTATTTTATTATTATATTATATTTATTTGTATGTCTCTAGCAGACCTCGGGACTATAGAGTCCCGGATTTTTGGGAGGCGAATGTGGGGCCGAAGCCAACACTTTTTGAGACAACTTCAATGAAATGGTGACACAATACCGACGATTATCCCTGTATACAAAATAGAATGTACCCAAGGACAATCCCCGGTTCTGTGCTAAACTATTGCTAACTATGGATGAAAACTGATGATGAAACTGAGTGATGGGATGCTAATGGACTAGGAATGGGGCAACTACGGGAACTATGGCACCTGCCGATGACAATGTATTAAATACATGTAACAATGGCAGGTGGAGACTCGCCACCTCACTTACTGGGCGCCCGGGAATCAGTCGCTAAATCTCAACAAGAGGGCAACAGGTACATGAGCGGCTGAAGGGTGAGGGAGGATACCTCGGCGGACTTTAAACGCAGATCACGCGCTCCCTGTGGATCCAGCATCACCGGCCCACTCGCCACTTACCACGAGGCACCTACCCTCCGAGCAGGACTGCTAACCCTGCTCTAGCGACTCCACTCTGGTCGGCCAATGAAGGCAGGCCAGAGACGTGAGACCTGCCCCCGTCATGGTTCACTCCGTCAGGCCGGAGATGGGAGACAGTATACTCTCCCTGGACTACTCGGTATATATAGCCCCGCGGGGTCGCTACTCCCCGTCATCCGCCTCAGATGTCCTGCGGGGCTTAACGCGTAACTAAGTAACTATAAGGAAACACCAAAAATCCTTTAGAATAAATACGAAGATACGATCTAGACTCTAGATCGGATCTTGATTCTAGAGGCAGTTAACAATAATTAGGTACCTAGATAGTCATAAGCGGCCTTATCGAAGCTGTTTCATAGGTAACCTTTGTATACCTAACCGGATTGTTAAATTATCATCCAATTACCGCGTCGATGATGTAGGTATAAACTATTTATTTCGGAGTAGTGAGGCGATTGAAATCTTTCATGAGTAATCCCCGGAAATGCGTGAGATTTCAATCATCTGAATCATCTTCACCAAGGTAGGTATTAAATGTTATTAAGATTACCTAATGTGTGATTAATTGATTAATTCTTTTTACGATTTCAATATTCTTATACAGAGTGAGACAGTTTATTTGGTTTTAATTTAGATATTTACAGAACTAGTATTTTACAATTATATTTACATTTACATATTTTCAGCAATTCAACATTCTACTGTTGAGAAGCTACAGTATTTTGGGTGACATGGGCTATATTTTATCTGGGTAGGTATGGGCAGTAATGTTCTGTTAAGCCGGAAAAGACCCAGAAGTAGCTTTATTAGAACTATGCTTAGGTACTGATTAGTTCCTAGATAGATATTATTTGAAGAAAGAACATACAAATTTATTTTGTGCGCACTTACGAGATACATTAGTAAAATTACAACAAAAGTAAAAACAAACAGTAGACAGAAAATCAAATAGGACTTAAATATCATTGCGTGGGTTCGTTAGACTGGAAGCCGATCCCAACATAGTTTGGCAAAGGCTCGGGAGATGATGAGGAGTCTTTTATGTCGGCAATACCAAACAATACGATCCCCATCGCTGTAGGTACCTAGGTACTTATGCACGACTTGGTGGCATCAGGATATTCCCTTTATATTCGTCCTTCAATAGAAAATCAAAGACATGATGACAAGTTTTCAGAATACTAATAAGTAGGATATGGTCTTCTTTTCCCAGTGGACTTTGGGAGTTCCCTTTTCGAACAAAATTATTACGGAGCTACAGAGAGGTAGCCTTTAATAAATATGCTCTTGCTCATTTTTTATGGTCAGGTTTTTGAACCAGCTGTCCACGTAACGTAATATTTTTTGGTTTGATTCATGATTTTATTGCCTAGGTAAGTTTATAGCATTAAACATGTACGCAAACATGCCACGTCTGATTAAGAAAAATAAAAATAAAAATGCAGTCAGTTGAAGTCACTACCAAAAATAGATCATGGTTTTTTTCGATACCTTTAGACGATCGATGGCATAATCATGACAATTTAACCCCCAATTACACCCCCAAATAATCTAGAATGTTAAAAATCTTTTTTCGTGAATTATTCGGCACATTGATTAGATTAGCCGGTAGGTATAATTAAAAAGTAAATGTCTTCAAATAATCAAACGGCTCCTGTTACTTGATCGTGATAGTCCGTTAATAAAGAAAACAATTATAAAAAATAGTGTGCATATATTTGTAGAATAAATTAACAAAGTTGAAAAAGGAAAAAGCAATAAATGCTAAATCAATTATGAAAAATCTGTGATAATTGCTAATTCAAAATGCATTTTAAATTATTGTTGAGTTTATTTGTTAACGTGGTAGTTATTAATTTAGTAAAAGGGTCTATAGTGTTGCCGGTACGAAATGAAGCGTTTAATAAAGATCTTTATGAAGAAGTGCTGGATGCAGAATTATGTGATCAACAAATACAAATAATTAGAAATAACACTATGATATCCTTGTTTTGTAAGTACAATTTTGATTCTACTAAGTGGCCCTTGAATTTATTTTAACTATTAAATGATTAAAAAAAATACGATATGACAAACAAAGGTTCTCTTTAAACCTTCATTTAAGTGGGTCAAAAATCGTATTATTTTTGAATTTTAAGTGTAGCCAGAATTTCGAAAAAAAAAAAACGATTATGGAAATAAGCAAATAATCGCTTCTCAAAACGGTGCTTTCTCTTTTCAAAACAGTCGCGGACGCCGGCATGAGGGTCCCCAGAGGAGTTCTAGAAGGGAACACTATGGACATGGGCAATTACCACCAATGTATTGGCCTGAACCAAAATATAGCAGATACTGAATTACAAGGAAAGTACTGCATGATACGAGTACCTTTAAATCAGACATTCGTTACGCCATGGATGAATTCTGAAACGTCGAATTTCAATCCTAATAACCTACGCTTGGACAGTGAGACGATAAAGAGTTTGAGAGAATTTTATGCTATGAGAAATGGAATGAATGCCTTGACTGGTGCTGTTGATGTTGACAGGTAATTTAACTAGAATTAATTCTAAATCTATCTTGAAATTTAATATCGTGAAATGTAGACTTTGAATGGGGTTATGCAATGTTAAGGATCCTTTACAGCATCCGTCACGGGCAAACTAAGGTGTTGGTCGTCTTGATATTATAGTTACACACAGTTACCCTATATTATAGGACATTATGACAGTAAAAAAGTCGTGGTGGCCTAGTGGGTAAAGAACCAACCTTTCGAGTATCAGGGTGTGGGTTCGATTCCAGGGTCAGGCAAGTACCAATGCAACTTTTCTAAGTTTGTATGTACTTTCTAAGTAAACTTAGACACCAATGGCTGATAAAAAGGTGAAGGAAAACATCTTGAGGAAACCTGGACTATAAAGTCTGAAATCACCAACCCGCATTGAGCAAGCGTGGTGATTAATGCTCAATCCTTCTCCATGTGAGAGGAGGCCTGTGCCCAGCAGTGGGACGATAAAAAGGCTGTAACAGTAACAGTAACAGTATGACAGTAAAGGATCCGAAACGGCGGGATCAAATAATATTAATATAATCGCAATAAATATAAGCTAGGGTATGATCTCCTAGCTTTCATCAGAAATAAAACGTCAATTCGTATCACAATAACTTCTTGTATTCACTTTTAAAACACAATTTTTAATAACTATCGTAAGAAAAGATAGTTTATCAGTCGACGAAGAAAGCGAGCGCTCTATCTGTCAAAATCTTCCTAGGGTTGTCATCACGGTGGCAGCAGTGTTGCCCGTATAAAATAAAAGGATCTAACATTCGGCCTTCCTGACCTTTAGTTTGTCCTCAAACTATACCCTTGGGTAATTATAAATATGTTTGATTCTAGTTGCCCATTCCAAAAGTAGCTTCCTATGGAGAAGAACGGGCAAGAAACTCCATGGTTACTATTTTTAAAACACAATATGTATAACATTTGGTATGTATTGATACATACGATAATAACATAAAAAAAAAGAAATGCTTACAATATTTTATGGCTGACTCTGACTACTCTGAGAAAGTTATACAATGCAAGTTGAACTAGAAATAATAACATGTGCCACCTATTGGCCACTAAACAACTTTCCAAGAAGTCGGATTTAACACAATTACTCTAATTTATTCAAACATAAACTCAATATTTTTTTTTCAATTAGTCATATAAAAGCTCTTTCGAAATGTCAAAGTTAGGTGCACGGTTCCAAAGAGTTGGTCTCATGGAGAAGAACCGGCAAGAAACTCCATGGACACTCTTTTTAAAAGAGAATAAAATTAATTACATATTTCATACAGTTTTCTATCTAGTCCTGAGAATGTTATACAATACAAATTGAGCTAAAAATGTATTAATAAATTATACAAAATAATTTTAGTGCAATTTTTACTAGAAAAATAATTTATACAATTCAAAGAAAAGATATGTATACTGGGTAATCAAGTTTTCAAACAGATCTGATATTAATCTTTTTATATTCTACATTTGTTACCATATCTTCTCATAGCTTCACTGGCCAAGCACTCTCACTTGCCAGTCACTGTACAACTTCAACAACTTTACTGTTGCAGAGGCCAAGCACTCTCACTTGCCACCTGCCTCTCTTTACTGTTGCAGAGGCCAAGCACTCTCACTTGCCACCTGCCTCTCTTTACTGTTGCAGAGGCCAAGCACTCTCACTTGCCACCTGCCTCTCTTTACTGTTGCAGAGGCCAAGCACTCTCACTTGCCACCTGCCTCTCTTTACTGTTGCAGAGGCCAAGCACTCTCACTTGCCACCTGCCTCTCTTTACTGTTGCACAGGCCAAGCACTCTCACTTGCCACCTGTCTCTCTTTACTGTTGCAGAGGCCAAGCACTCTCACTTGCCACCTGCCTCTCTTTACTGTTGCACAGGCCAAGCACTCTCACTTGCCACCTGTCTCTCTTTACTGTTGCAGAGGCCAAGCACTCTCACTTGCCACCTGCCTCTCTTTACTGTTGCACAGGCCAAGCACTCTCACTTGCCACCTGCCTCTCTTTACTGTTGCAGAGGCCAAGCACTCTCACTTGCCACCTGCTTTCCAGCCATCTGTAACAAATCGTCAACAATATAATTGCAAAACTCTCACTACGATAAACAATTTCTTCGAATATTTTAATTTCATTTCATTTTGAACAACTGACAGTTGTAAACAACTTCACGTCTAGTATTTGGACTTGTATACTTTATCAAAACATTCAAGTTTAACAGAGTAAGTTAATCTTACTATCACTGTGACTGCAGCGAGGAATTCACTCCCATTTGGAGCTATCTACGCCTTCCAGTCATGTTAACAAATTTACATCAAGATCCTTCTATCAAGTCTCTCGACTTATGTACCTTGTCAATACATTCAAATTCAACCATTACAAGTCAACATCAACATATTGGCATCTTTATACTTATTTAATTTCCTATTTCAATAATCACCTCGTTTTATATCCAGTATCTTTAAAAATACATTCAAATTCAAGCAGTACAAGTCAAAACCAACATATTTACATCAATATACTTTTATCATTCCCCATTGAATAAACAATTCTCAATATCCAGTCTCCGGACTTGTGTACCTTATCAATACATTCAAATTCAAGCAATACAAGTCAAAATCAACAAATCAAAATCATCAAATCATTTATATAGTTCTCCATCAAATAAATACTTCCTTATATCCAGTCTCGGGACTTATCTAGGTACCTTATCAATATATTCAAATTTCAATATTACAAGTCAATATCAACATATCGACGACAAGAATCCTTTATATCCAGTCTCTGGATTTGTGTACCTCACTCAAATACAAGCAGTACAAGTCAGCATCACCATATTGGCATCAAGATACTTATATCATTTCTCATTTCAATAGAAAACTTCTATTATACAAGGTCTCTGAACTTCTATTCCTTAGTAACACATTCAAATTCATCAATATCATAATTCAAAGTGCAAATCAATATTTACACATTGCTTCTGCTTATATAATTTCACATTACAGTAAACAACTTCTTTCTATCCAGTACCTGAACTACAGTACATTAACAATACAATATACAATTTCTTAATATCTAGCCTTAGATTCATAAACTGGGACACTACACTTGTATTGATCTTCAATACAATATAAACTTTCTCAATATCTAGCGTCAGATGTTTATACTTCATCATTATGCTTGTAATGATCTTCAATACAATATACAATTTATTTTTAAGGACTTGGTTTCGAAAAATTGAGAGTTATGAGAAATGTATACAGCTTTTTAAGTGTTCTTTATAAATATTGATTAATAATATTATCACGAATGGCTCCTTACACAAAACCGTCCTTACACAATTCCTTCCGTGTAAAACAGTATTAAATTCAGAATCATAAATGACTTTCTTAATTAACAATATCATCAAACTGGTCAATATACAAATCTCAATTTATTACATCTTCTATCTCTGTCTACAATATATATGTATACATATTTTATCTTGTTTAGTTTTCATTAATCATCAATATGATCAAGGTAGCTATTAAACATTCTTTAGTCAGTTTCTCTGCCCATCTCTTATTTATATTCGTTATCTCACAACTAGTACCATATATCTTGTCCAATCAATACTCAATTCTTTATTAGCATTCCAGTTGCTTGTTTTTAATAATTAACAACATAATAAAACGAGAAATGTACAAGTAATTACATTTTTTTTGTTTGTCCATCTCTTATTTGTATTAGAGCAATGCCTATGGTTAAACTAAATCATTACATGTCTTCTATTATTATTATTTAACAACACAATCAAATCTAATCAGACCACTACAAGTTACAATTGCTACAACATTACAATGTTTCTGTTAATCCCTTATTGTAGTGATTAAAAAATATAAATACATAATATCCACTTTCTTCCTCAAGTCGTTTGTTTTCAGCAACAAACAATAGAACCAGCTAAAACAGTACAGAGTGCATACCTTCAAACCTCTCAATTTATAAAAAGTTTATTTATCTAGTCTTGTTTTAATAATTCAACAATGTAACCAAACTGAAATAGAATAGAATTGAATGAATCTTTCAATTTATTTCACATTACAATACAGAGGCTCATAATAATTAATAACAGATAATCAAAGTAAAAATTTTATAAATCTTTAATTTATTCATTCAATTTTCTTCGTCTGGTATTATTTTATTAATTAACAATTCATTCAAATCACTACACTTCTCAATGCAAGCTTTTCTTTTTAGTTAATACCATTTAATCAAATTATATTATATTTTATTTAATTATGTAAAGTGTGAGTGGAAAAGCCTTCTGCTCCTTCGGAACTATATCCCTGATGAGGGATACGAAAGCAGAATTGAAGGTGGTGCCGTAGTAACAATTTTAATACAAACAAAGGGACAAAAAAGTTGCCTTAAAGTATTGCCTTCTTTAGCTGTGCCCTAACAGGGCGTATAATGGTACCTACTTAGTTTTAAGCCTCTTCAACATCAATTGTAACATTATGGAATGCAAATAAATATATACATGAATATAAACATAACCAGATGTCATCATCTTTAAACATAAGTTCCAATAACCATATAAATTGTTCTTTATTTTTATCAGTCAGTTAATTCAATTAATGGTTCAAAACTAATAAATACTAAGCAATGCTCTTTCTTAGTTGTTGACTGTAAAACACTTGTGGTTGAACTTACTGACTTGTTAAGGATTGTTGACACCCCACTGAATTCACTCCTCTGATCCTCCACAATCTTGGTTCCTATTTTATAAATGGTCAGAATAGACTCACAACATCAATCAAGAAAATCATCATAAACTGTACATGTAATTTTCTGTGAGAGAAGGTCTAACATACAACATGTGCTGAAATTTAGTCTCAGAATAAAATGTCTAACCTCCCAGGAAATTACAAGATTTCCTATCATAATGAGAGTACCTATATTTTTGTGTTTAGAATATTTGATATGAATATTATCCGGTATGCATAAGAGAGTATAGAGAGAAGTGTTAACTTGTATTGTTACCATCCATAAAAGTTCAGGTTCAGTTTATCTATATATTTTACTGAGTGCCCTGGTATGTATTCGACTTTTTAATGGGCTAGGACAAAATACTTATTAATTGCCTAATCATTTATCCTTTAACCGTCTTACATACTTCTTTTTCAGCATAGTATAACGCATTCTGATGGTATGGCTCCTGTGTAGTATCAAACAATTTTATGTCTAACTAATATTGTTTCGTTCCAACTCAGACCTATCTCTGATTGACGCAATCGCCATATCCATTTATTAAATTAATAATGATAAACTGCTTTCCGTTCAGATTTCAAAGCCGAAATTTGTTTATTTTGTATTTATTTGATTCTAGTGTACATATCTTTAAGCACTTCAGGTTATTTTGAATGGTTGAGGAAACCAGATTGGTCTCAGCATCAAGTGGTGGATTCCAAATTAAAATGAAATCTTTCAAAAAGAGCATATCTAATCCGGCTACTCGGATTACTGACACTACTGAGTTATATTTTCTTCTGATTAATTGACACTACTGAGTTATATTTATTTATTATGCTTCAGTCTGTAAAATCCTTTAAGTAAATAATATCCTTAATGTGTTACAGTCCTATAATGTACCTGTTAGCTGTAATGTCATCCAACATTCAGATAGAATAGGCAGTTTAACTTTTTCTAGGTGAGGCAATTTACAGTTAATAATATGGAAAAGATCATTTAAAAAGATTACCATTTTTATAATTTTCACTTTAAAATAAAAACAGGCAATGATATTTGCTTGGAATGAAGTTTTACTTAACACTGATGTATTTATTTATTTATTTATACACAACCTTACATCTACCCTTACAGGACTTGCCTAATGCGGCAGATGGGTTCTTATTAATTTATTCTAGACTAAACTAAAAACAAATACATAACAAATCAATACAATACAAAACACATACATAACAAATCAACTGTATGTATTGGCAGAACCAACATATTGGTAAAACATACTTACTGTCTGAAACATAGGTACCTACTGGCTTGAAGCATTTAGTTTCATATAGTTTATTAATAAAAACCAGTTTAGTGTTTATAGTACTTTAAAGTATTTGATTATCCATTATTAATACCTGTTATCTATCACCGCTTGGGATGTACTTAGAATAGTCAAGAGCTGTGTCCAACAGTTTTTGTTGGTTGTCAATTAACCAATTTATTTTCTACTTCTATTTGTAAGTGATTATGATTATTTCAATTTTAATTATTGTTTTATTGGCTTTATAACGTGAATATCCTATTGTTATATCCTATTTACTTATTTTTGTAGGTACTTCCTTTGTCTATTTCAGTAATGTATGTAAATAATGCATAAACACCAAATTGTTTGGCCATCATCCCCATGAACTATGCAATTAGCTTTACTTGCTTTATTTACTCTTTTCCTGTAAATATTTCCAATTCTGGGTTAAGCTCGCCGTTGTACATAACTGTCTGTATACCGTATGTATTTACTGTTTAGTGTGCAATAAAGAATAAGAATATTTTATGTATTCAATGTGTAGCAAAAATAACACCATACATAATTATTCAGAATAAAAATGTTTACCTCAGACTATCTGCCATATTCCCAGCTGGTTTATGGATGTCTAATTAAATATATTGTTATACATTTACCCACCATAGAAATGCATGAATCATGCATGGATCAATAGCAAGCTCTATTTACATCCATGTAAAACTGCACTTATATTTTGAATCGCACCCATTATGTATAATAAAATATCTAAAACTTAGAAAAAACTCAGTACCGAAGCTCTGAAATGTCGGCTCAAATAGTTTTTAGTATATAGAGCTAAATGTTTCTGGTTTTATATTTGTGTGCCATGACAAGTGGCAAACATGTTTTAAGCACATACCTTTAATAATTGTAATATTATCCTACATGCATGCACCTGCGTGTGTATGCATGTATACACATGTTTGGGCCATTAAATTGTTGTTGTCTATTCCACGGAATAAATTGGAATGCAAAAAAAAATATATTATGCTTATATACTTATACCTGATTGTCCAATGTCTCGGGTACCTGGTAAAATGTTTCATCACGGCGGAGGTGTCTAATCGCCATCAGGCGTAGTGTGTGTCAAGCAGTAATCTACACACAAGAATCTTGTCTGGTCGTCGTCATTATTGGCTCCACAAGTCTTTCGCAGTTTAATCTCATCCGATTGTAGACATTCAGTTTTACTCTTCAATACCATCAGTGTTCACGAGCGCTGTAGTGGAGGAACGCTGATGATAATACTGTTGACCATGTCGCTTTGTTTTCCTTGAGTAGAAAAGTCCTTGATGCATTATTGCGGTTGAGCGATCAGTGCTGTGGTCATCTCGTCTTCGTTTAAGTGTTTCGCATAGTGTGGCGTGATCATTAATTTTATTGTATTCGGAGCATTCGCGCCCCATTGGTAATTAGGCGTTTTCTGTTCTTCCCGCTTCTGATATAAGCTAGGGTATGATCTCCTAGCTTTCATCAGAAATAAAACGTCAATTCGTATCACAATAACTTCTTGTATTCACTTTTAAAACACAATTTTTAATAACTATCGTAAGAAAAGATAGTTTATCAGTCGACGAAGAAAGCGAGCGCTCTATCTGTCAAAATCTTCCTAGGGTTGTCATCACGGTGGCAGCAGTGTTGCCCGTATAAAATAAAAGGATCTAACATAAAATCCGTAAAAGTATGTAGTTTTATTTAAATGTCTAATATTCGCGTAATTGTGAGAAATCAATAAATTTTCAAGAATGTTTACATTTTCTACTTCTACTACATTTATCACTAGATTTATTAGATTTGAAATATTTTTTTGGACACTAATAGAGTCTCAGAACTTAATCAAGTTTTAGAAATTCCTGATGTGATTCATTTGTTTATTTGTAGGCTAGCACCAAACAACCCGTTGGCTTCGCTTACATTCCGGCTAGCCGTCTGTGTCCCCAAGCCTTGCACGACGGAACAAGCGATCAACTCCTTCGCATTCAACATGACTGCTGTAGGCTTCCAATACGATGATGACTTCTGTCGTCTACCTGATGACAAACCTTGGGTACCTGGTGATACAGTTATTGTGTAAGTAAATCTGTAACTGTAAAAATATAAAGATTTTATATGAGGGGCGGTTTTTGGAAATGTTGGGTATGAACCCAAAATAGCCGTAATATGAGCCACTTTTGTTGGGAAACTAGAATTTATTTATTTTTTTCAGAGTGCTCTTCTCTATAATTGGACTATTAACTGTAGTGAGCACATCCTACGATGTATGGCACACAATTATTTTGAAAAAAGGTATTTTCTTAATTATTATTTATATTCCTACATTTTTTTCTGAATAATTTTCGTTGCGTCAGTGATACAATCTTCCGAAAATCAACGATTCAGATTTATCATTATTATTTTTACCACATGCAAATCTTTCATTCAATGTATTTCAGATCCCAAAACAGTAAGCGTGATCGGCAGATGTTTCTCTGTATACACGAACGGTCGCCGCGTCATGAATTTCCAGTCAAGTCCTAACAGCATAGAGTGTTTAGATGGCATCAGAGCATTGGCTATGATATGGGTGGTCCTAGGACATACCTTTTCATCAGTAGTGTTTTGGCAAAACCCGCTAGATGCCTTTACGGTAAGTGAATGTAAATCATTACTTATATTATAAAGGTGTTTGTTGGCTACGTTGAAACGGTCGAAGCGATTCATATCTGAAAATGGGTATAGATAGGCATTCACATTCGAGTAGGTATGAGACGTATCGCAGATGAAATGGGGACATCTCATTATTGTAAACCTGTCAAAGATTTTTTAAAATAATACAGTATTTGTGGACTGATCGAGATCCGATCTCACTGATAAGCTTCGTAAATTAACTCTAGCAGATTCTTATTATATCATTTGATACCATCGCAGAGTTTAAATGTTATTTATTAATCCAATCGTTACTGTTTAAAAAGGTTGATTAGTCATAATTTAAATTATCTGTTAAGCTAAAGGACATATTGCCCGATTCTGAATAAGAAATTGTGATAAGGGCTAAATCTAATAGATTCTTATTAGTATTTGATACTATCGAACAGTTTCAGTGTTATTATTCATCCAATCAGTTGATTGTTTTTAGTCAGATTGATTGAGCGATTAGTCATAATTTAAAAATAAGCTGAAGATCACATTGCGCCCCTGAGTCAGGAATAGTGATAAGGGCCGAATGATGACGATGATGATAACTTTGACTTTGATGATGATGTTATTTTTTGTATATTTTAGTGGGCATCATCATGGCAATCATTATGGATCACATCAGCCCCAATTACAGTGGACACATTCTTCACATTGAGTGGTTTTCTAGTCGTATATACTACACTGGGAAAATTCAATTCAAGTAAGTAACCATATATATATGATAGATCTATAGTAAATCGACTGCTTCGTTGGGCTAGTGGTCGCCACCGCTTCTGCTGTGTCCGAGGTCTCGGGTTTCTAAAAAAACTTTCACAAAGCAGCCCGTAGTCTGGAAGTTGGTGATTGATTCACCCGTCCATTGGAGAGCACGTAAATGTCGGTCCTGCACCTGATCTCTTTCCGGTCGTGTCGGATTGCCGTCCCATCGGGTTATAAGAGTGAAGGAATAGGGAGTGCACCTATGTCTGCGCAAATGCTCTTGCACTTTAATATGTCCTGCGCAGCTGGCTGTTCTGTTTAAATCACACTGCTTGAAAATGAATATTTTTTTAACATGCGGTAAAAAACCGCTCTAATTTCTGATATCTCAAGTCTCTGATAAATCAAACGTTTTTCTGATTCTTGACTTTACCAAAATAAACTCACAAAAACACCTGATGCACACCTGGTATACTTTACCTTACTTTACCTGGTATGCTTTAATAAGGAAGAGGCGTTGAAAACAACCGATATCGAAAAAATAAATGAAGTAGAAGTATAATTTCATAACATTATGTATACGATAATGATAAATCATTGTGGAAAGATAAATTCGAGGAAATCTTAGTGATGTTTCAAAAGAAAAGATAAAGATAAAGAAGAAGATAAAGACTGATAAGTAAATAAGTAATTGAAACACTGATTTAGCTACTGCCGCGGGCACAGGAAACAATATTAGGAAATATTAACATTTCGAAATGATAAAACAATTGGATTAATTGGGAACTTTCCGTAAAAAATGATAAAAATGTCACACGATGATATATTACCGTCGAAACTGTATTGTTTACGAAACATTGAGGTTTAGAAACCAATAATGTTGATAAATAAAAATTCTTCAATAAATTTCGCTATCTGAGTAATTATTTAATTAAAGGAATTTTAAAAGTACCTATGTAAAGTTACGTTAGTCAAAACTATCTAAAAAGATGTATTTTCTGTATTTAATATGATATTTTGATATAGGTAGGTAGGTTTTATTTTAATCCAAAGCGGATCCAAATGGTACATACATATGTACTTATCTATCCAATATTAACTTCGAATACTATGACACAACTTAAGTATTTACCAAGGAATTATTTCCACAATTTTAGTGCAACTCCTCAAAAATATACACTTGTTTTGGCTGAATCGTCTTCTACGCATGTTTCCCCTATTGGCGGTGGCTGTGCTCTTTGAAGCTACGTACTTGCACCGCATGGCTGATGGCCCTGTATGGGAGATGGTGGAGGATCAAGTCAATAGATGCAGAACCTATTGGTGGTCTACCTTACTGTATATGCAGAATTATTTGACTCCTGCGGTAAGTTGGCTAACGTTTTGCATACATCCAAGAAGGTCGGAGGTAGACCTATTGGTCATTTTAAATTGAGAACACTTACAAAGGAATCGTTCTGTGCAAATGTTATCCCATTTTCAGTGTACATATTAAATCAGTCACATGTTTCTGAAAACCATAAAAAAGCTAAAGGATTAAACAGATCCAAGTCGTACTGTTTCTTAAATGATGATTTCGATCAGTGTGTGAAGCAGTGCATAGTTTTCTACTAATTGTATTACTGTTACTGTGTCAGCCTTTTTATCGTCCCACTGCTGGGCAAGGCCTTCTCTCACTAATTGTATTGTACGATTCGAATTAATACGTTGATGATCACTTTCATAGTTGATATGTGCGCGACAACCCTTGCTGCGCTTAAAATTACTTTTCAGTTTCACTTTATGCTAATCGATATAATGCACTTGCATTTGTAGTAAGTTGATAATTCTATTTTTAATTTCAGTGTGTGGGCCAAACGTGGTACTTAGCTATAGACGTTCAACTGCATATTCTGTCTCCAATCGTCCTATTCTGGGTGCTTATGGGCAAGCAGCGAATCGCTTGGGCAGCGTTACTATCTGTTCTGGCCGCTGTCCTCACAGCTTCTACTACTTACATTTTTATAAAGGAGTTTCCTTCTACTATGATGGCGTAAGCATTTAATAAAAGTCGTAGACTCTGTCTTATTAGATGAAGTAACGTATTTATTATGTAACACCTTTTTAAACTTGTTTGTTCTACATAGTCATATCAGTCATTGTGAACAAATAATAAATAATAATAATTTTTCCAGCCGTCCAGACCGTCTGTTCGACTACTTAGAAAACTATTACATGAACACGTTAACAAGAGCCTCTCCGTTCTTGGTCGGTATGCTGTTTGGGTACATTGTCAAAACTAAGAAACTGGAAATGTCTAAGGTACGTTTACATTCAAAATACTACCTACATATACGAAAACTAATAGTAAATTTTAGTAATAAGTAGACTATAAGCCCTCATATTTTTGCAACGCCTGCAAAAGGCCGTTAAACTGAACTTAAATTTGATATGTATTTTAACAGCTGTACAACCTTAGGCGATTATCACACTGCCCCGCATGATGCAGCGTAGTGCGTGGATGCGTTTTTTTCTGTTGTATGGAAATATCTCCGTTTGTATGGAAAACACGCATAGTCCAACACACTGAAGATGCATCTACGCGCGTTCATGCGGATCACGCACATACATGCGGAGAAACACGCACCCCCGCGCGTAGGTGCGGGGCGAAACGCAAGGTATGGCACACTGATCCCGCAGTGACGCGCGTGATTTTGAATGGGCGTGACGTGTATATTTGAAAATGGAAGCCGCCGTGCGTGAATTTACAAAACGCACCTACGCGCGTGAGTGCGTGAAAAACCCGCACGATGATGCAGATCTGCACTCCCGCAGGAACGCGCGTAGGTGCGTCGACACGCAAGATGCAGCGTGATGCGGGGCAGTGTGAAGATCACCTTAACATGCTAATAAATATTTTGACTTAGAGTTTGAAAAAACTATATTCATACTGGATGAAGTGTTGAGATTCAAAATTACAATCAGCTTGATAATCATCCTAACACTAGATTATACTATTAGGTAGGTAATTATATGGCTATACATAATCATTTGGTAGATCTATCGTATTCATTTGGTAAGCATAGATAACAAAATGTACCTACTTTCATTTGCCGATGTGATGTGTTTTTAGATAAGCTTGATGACAATTTGCGATGTCATAGTTTGCATTTTCACACATTTCAAAAAGTAAACGTTTTTGACAGATCATTAAAAGAATGGAAAACTGGTTTTCAACTACCGTATAGTCTGTATTATGTTGGTAACAATATAGCTTTATATTTCACAGACAAATTACACACACATGTACGTAATTGGGTTGCGGTGGAATAAGACCTATACCTACATGAGTGATTGTGCCAAAATTTAGTTTCATTTTCAATCGTCATCGTCAGTGTTTATATTCTCTTAGGGAGAAGTAATGAGACTTAATCGGTTTGGCGAAAAAAAAACCTGAATGTTGTTTATATATAGAATAGGATTTTAGAAGATATCCTGTAGGCCCCGTTACATAGTTAGACCACATAGTTGGACTACAACTTTTCACTAGATTTATCGACGTCGAATAGTTTGCGAGAATGCCCATAAAACAAACCGATCTAACTCCATCAAAATAGTATTTCGTAAAAACTTTTGCCTTTAGAATCCTGCGCAGTGATAGCTTTTAATTAAAAATAAAAAAAAAGCGAAATTCTAAGCGTTTATGATCCCTGCTAAATTCACGTGAGGATTTCCCTAAATACTTATTTTATTGCCCTTTATTTGAATGAATGAACTAAGGCTGATATGAAGAAAGATCTAATGTTATATTTTATTACGATAACGCTACGATATAGAGGTACTAATTATTTGATTAACAGACGTCTGCATATAAGCTTTACTTTTAATAGATAAGCGATTAATTGAAATGTAGGTAATGTTTTGACGCTGAACAATACTGAAGAGTTTTACCTAATTGTTTCCAAATATACCTATTTATTTAAAAACATCAGAAATTTTCCTGAAGGATGTCCTATACGCATTGGGATGCAAAATAGGACCCTATATGTTTAACAGATTTAAAGTTATTAGACTGGGTACCGAGTTCATCGAGTGTGAAGAGGTAATAAACATTTACAAACTTCTTCTTTTAAGGTATTATTGCGACTTGAGTGATGTGGTATTATAGTTTAAAGGTATTTTCGGGTTTCCTCAGATAGATACTTACTTTTTAATGATTCTTCGATTATATTTCTACAGATTGTAACAGTATGTTACTGGGCAGCATGCTTTACGTTATCAACGTTTATCATCTACGCGACTTACCCGATCAGCCAACCTGATTGGGACAATCAAGTGGCGGATAGCCTTTACAACTCCTTTATAAGGCCTCTTTGGGGACTTTTTATTGGATGCATGATATTCGCTTGTTTTAATGGTTATGGAGGTAAGAAGTGATTTTATCTAGAAGATCCTGTTGACTGTACCTGTTTTTTTCAGTAGCAAGCAAATTCTGAAAGAACTATGTATATTTGTGAATGTAATGCTAGCTAGGCTATATTTTTATTTCCATATGGGGAGGTAATTCCCTCGGGCGCGGATGAGCCGAATGATAAAACATTTGAAGGCAAAAAAAATGTGAGAGATGACTAAAATTCGACTTTTGCAATCTGAAGATTCACAACAACTAATGGAATAATAAGCTATACTTTAGCCCCATATACAGCAAACTTTTCTTAACAAACATATAACATATGTTCGTTACAACAATTACAACAATCCATTATCCGAAAGATATGAGACCGACTTAAATTTTTTTTGGATTTATGAGTACCTTCAAAATAAACTAACTAACCATCGAGCTTATTATCGGCCGACAGTTTAGTCTGATGTGATCGAATAAGACATTTGAAGATATCTGAATTATTGAGGACTGCTCCATATTTCTAAGAATTCATTTCTTCAAAAGAACTTTAGGTACTAATTAATTTTACCAATCGAAAAACTTGAATAATCTAATTTAACAAAATGCCATTCTAGGAGTTTCTTACCCATAATAAATATGAACATCAGAATAGAACAGCTCCTCTTTTTTGGAAAGTCGATTAAAAGTGCTTTATTTTTTATTTTCAGGTCCTATAAACTGGTTCCTATCACTAAGCGTATGGAAGTTACAATCTCGAATGTCGTATGGTATATATTTGTTCCACTTTGGGCTGATGAATGCTGTCAACTACAGCGTTATAACGCCTCCATTCTTCTCTGTTAAATCTTATGTAAGTATTGAGTTTTTTATTATTGGAACAATCAGTTTTATAGATGTATCTACTTATGCTTAAGTAAGGATGGTGTTATATCACTTTGTACCTAATTTTCAAAAGCTGTTCAATGTAAGTAGCTAAGTGCCTATGTAGTCGAACTGATAGAGGTTTCCACGCGGCTTTTTTAATAGATTGAGTGGAGGTTATACTGTCTGCGCCAGGATCTTGCTAATTATTTTTGTAAGGCTCAAAATTCATTTTTTAAATATCTTTTTATCCACGGAATCGATGTGGTCCAAAATTAAATTCTGGAGGGTAGCAATTAGGTAGCAACTCTGGGTGAAAGAAAAAACTCAACACTTTTGCGCCGTTTCTTCACACTGGGAAAAGTGACAGCCATCCTGATATCAGAATGGCTGTCACCTTTAGATGCTGAATATCTTAAAACCACGAGGGTAGCAATTGGTAGCAACTAATGGTAGCTGGTAGCAATTAGGTAGCAACTCTTTATATGTATTTCGAGAGGATCGATGAGGTGTGACAGCGATCCTGACGCAGACGCAAAATTGGGACGATTTAAGAGAAATTGAATAAGTAATAAAGTTACACTTTATTAATTTCCGTATCTTGTTTCAGGCATTCAAGTTCTTAGCGCACTACTCGCTATCGTTTGCGGTGACATTCTTCTTAGTTGTATTAATCGATGCGCCGTGTTCTACGCTCTTCAAGATGTTATTAGGAGGAGGTAGATATAGCATTCCATTATATTTAACAGAGAACAAATTAACCTATACCATCTGATATTATAAGGCTGAAGAACGTGTGAATATCAAGACCTAAATATAGATCGGATTTAAAAAAAATCTTTCAGTGTTATTTAGTCCATGTATCGAAGATGGCGATATACTACATACTATCCTGGTATTTAGATGATTTAGATGTTTTGTTGCCGATTGATGAAGTGCATTAGAAATTGCTTGGTTTTTTCTATATATGTACATAATTTTCTGTGAAGTATCAATGATAACTCTTCAAATATCAGCAGCAATAATTTAAATATTTTTTTATTTTACAGGTGGTAAGAAGCCGCGCAGAAAGGAAATAGAAGAAGATCCAACGAAAGATCTTGAAAAAACTTCGTGAAATATATTGACGACTGGCTACTTGTACATACCGATGTGATATTTGTGTATTAAAGTTATTTAATAAACGATTTAATCTTTTAATATAAAATAAATGTGTCGTATAGCTACTAACACTGGTATGTACCCGACTTCTTAATCACCATAATCTTCATGACCCCGATAAAGAACTCATGTTTATCCTCAGTCAATTTATAAAAATAAAGCATAAATAAATATATATTTTTTAAAAATAAATAAGCAGAATTTTGTAAGTGAGGACTAGATACTCATTACAAAAGTCAATTCTTAGTCGGCTGATAATTTTAAATCAATAAATATTCAATCATTTTGATCGGCCTCTTGTTTCGCATGGAGATGTATGGTACATAATTTTGATGTTTGCTCGATAGTTGGCCGATAGGTCTGCACTCTGCCGGGGACCTTGGTGGGGCTTACTTCAAAAGAGTAGGTATCCATGGAGATTCTTACCGTTTCGGCTCTTAAGACGAACTCCGTGGAGCCGTGCAACCAACTTGAATTTCTAACGGTCTATTAAAAAAAAACTTTTATTTTGGATTCAACAACAAAAGTTGCAACAGCGTTTTGCTATGTACATAGTCTGATAATGCTTATAGTCTGTCATAAAAGAGACCATCCCAATAAAATTATTTTCATAAAATTTTATGACGTCTCTATTTATTTTACTATCTTTTCTCTTTTTGTATAAAGTAGTTGCGCTTCATCAGAATTAATATCCTAGACACTGTTTATCTAAGAAATATATTGTCTACTTTCTTAGTTAATAACTTTTCTCATAAAGTTTGAGACGTAGTTCTGTTATTGTGAGATGCAGCCGTTATTTTTTTGATTTGTTTTTTACTATTCTCTATGTAAAACATCGTTTTGCGTATAAAGTCATAAGCGAGGTAAGATAGATAAAGAAACGATTTTTGATCACAATATTTTGGTTAAATTGTACTCATTATTTGGACCTCAAGCCATAAGTCCAGGTTTCCGTTTACTAACACATTTTGTCTTTCTGTACATATTCAGTGTCCTGCATACATAAAAAATTCCGTAACCTATTTATTTTATTATATTCAATAATAAGTCTTTTATTATTTGAGTCACGAACAAAACCTCTAATTCCCTACACGTAACATTTAAACTGTGTTAGCAAAATGTTACAACACATGCCAACATTTTCACTGGCTAAATTAAAACAATAAATTACGTTATATAATATTTTAGTTTTAACTTTAACTATTTTAGTGGTTTATGGAAAATTCTAATCTAAAACGGGCGGTAAATTAATTATGATATTTAATTGAACATGCAACCAGTGCGCTGGTTTATCTCAACTAGGGTGCAACTTTCTGATTACGTAATCAAAGTGTGAAATTGTTTGTATAAATATGGCAAAAATTAGTAGGTATATTTTGATTTATTGTATTATGAGACTTATTAGTTAATAACTCGTCATAGGTCATAATGAGGCTTGAACTAGAGAGGACTGTCAGCATTTTTCATTTGTTTAAGTGCGGGTCTAATAAAATAGCGAAAAAGAATGTCAGTCCTTATTGCAGACGAACATGAAGTGAACAGCAATTATACAAAATCATCATATTTTTATATGTTTATAATATTTTCTAATCAAATTGAAATGCCATATCGTTCCTATTTCAGTATTCCATGTACGTAATATTTGGTCCCCACTGGCCTCTCACATGGCATATTAAGCAGGAATTGGTTTAACTTCGTTTGCGCTGATAGCGACTGAATATTCATCGTTGGTGCAGCTCTAATTTGCCGTAAAATGATGTTAATTGGAGCAAAACGTAGCAAATGTATGGACAAAAAATATAGCGAGTATAATGGGTGTGTGTTTTACATCTCTGCGTGCTAATTGGCATTGTTACCTATTCAGAAATCAGAGTGAAAACTCGTATATTATGTTCCGGCATGTGAATAAAATTTTGCACACTTTTAGTCGGCCGATAGTTTGTTTGGGCTCATAAATCAGTATAAAGATGAATGACAGTACGCACATCTATACTAATAATATAAAGATGAAAACTTTGTTTGTTTGTTTGTTTGGTTGTATGTAATGGATAAACTCAAAAACTACTGGACCAATTTTAAATATTCTTTCAACATTAAAAAGCTATATTATCTGTGAGTACCTAACATAGGCTGTATTTCATCCCGGTGCGGGCAGTAGCTCCCACGGGACGTGGGTGAAGCCGCGGGAAAACGGCTAGTTGTAAAGATAAAGTAGGTATTTAGTCGGTAAAAGACCGATGGAAAACTTTCATTGCAATCAAGACGTGCTCTTATCTCGACAATAATATTTTCGTTTGTCCGTTTCTAAATTCTCTTAAAACGATTGAAACAAAAGACACACAAACAATACAAGCACCTAAATTATTTGCACAGCAAAACTGCACTCAAACGTGACTGTATCTATCCCAACATAGGTACTAAACAGCAGTCGTCGAAATTCGTCCGACTTTAGACAAACTCGGTCCGTGTTTAAGCGAACTGTTACACAACGATCAGTCCTTCAACTGAGCCACAAAACAGTGTAGGTACTGTTAGGACCAAAGCTCTGACCGAGATGGAACTACAGAAATGGTCACAGAAGGACCAGGGTTCCAATAGCGTGGCTTGCTAATCAATAGCTCCGAGGTTTCTATAGAAGATGTTGTTAATATCTAGGTTAGTTATATGCAGGCTGACTGTGAAGATGTCTTGGGCTTCGAAGATGCTATAGAATGTTGGACATTGTTTAGAAATATGGGTTGAATATAATAAGGTTGGGTTCATTTACCAGTTAGCCTCGATTCAGCTGAAGTCCGAATGTAGACATTCAAACGTGTTGATACGAGGGCTGCCTTTTAAGTTGTGTCGTTTGAAATAAGTATAGATAATCCAATAGGTTATTACCGTTTATTATTTTTTTAAGAATACTTAGCGATATTTAATGCACTTTTGCATGCATTCAAACCAGTTTTTAAATATTTATTCCATTCCAAAGTAGGGGTAGTCAAAACGGCCGATTTGTACACGTCAACAGCTTCTTCAGGTGTGCTGAAAGGTAGTCCACGAAGAATTTTCTTAATTTTGGTTAATGTAATAAAATCATTAGTGCTTAAGTTAGAGCTGTAAGGTGGATGATCCAATATTTCAACATTTTGGGAACTCAAAAACATCGGTGTTTGGCGGGCGGTGCGCGAACTTGTTTTGTCATGGTGCAGTATCATTAGACGTCTTGGATATTTTTTTCTAAATTCGGTGATGACTTTTGGCAAACAAACAGTGATGTACGAGTCAGCGGTAACCGTCTCGCGATATTTTAGTACAATAGTGGCGACATGATCACCCTTAGCCAAAAACGAGGCAACCATTTTTTTTTTAAGTGCTTTGCGAGCGTACGACTTTGATCGGTTTTGGCTCGTTTTGGAAGACCTAGACAGCTGACTGCTGCTTAGAATCCGGATCGTAAGCATGTATCCAGGACTCGTTACCATTAACTATACCATAGACCTGCTTTGACTCTCCTCGGTCGAATCGCTGTAGAGTTTTACGTCCACTACTTACTCAGGCGTTTCTTGGTCGTCGCTAAGAAAATGTGGTATCCAAGGAGAGATCATCTATCTTACGCCAAGTTCTTCGTGTAGGATATTTTTGACTGTGGTCCCTGAAATGCCTACGGATGCCTCTATTTCACCATATGCTACATGTCCGTCTGCGAGAATTAGCTGCCGCACAGCCTCGATATAAACTTGCATCATGGCGGTTTTTGGACGACCTTCACGTGGTTTGTCACTGAAGCTAGAGTGCCCAGGTTGAAATTCTAAATATCAGCGTTCTGCGGTCCTAAGGAATGGTGCTACATCACTAAATACAGAACTAGTCTCTTTAAAGCACTGAAGTCCCGACAATCCCCTTTTAAAGTTGTAGAAAATTATCGTACTCAAATTTTCCTTACACATTTCCATTTTTGCAACCGACCTGTCACCTTTGAATGGACGATACAATAAAACTATTCGACCTATTTAAAAACATTCTTTTGTTTTCGAATTCTAAATTCAAAAAGATTCAAATGGCATATATAATTATTTTTAATAATCGCGGGAAGTTAGCAAACGACAGAACTTAAAAGGCAGCCTTACGTAGTAGGTATATTTTCGTTTGATTTGATAGTTTATTCGCTATATAAAATTACTGGCTTTCTTGACTTACAACAAAAGAAAATACGTCAAAGAAATACACTGTACCTACATTGAAATTTTCAATTCTGCTGACACAAAATTTTGATCGACTGCCAACAATCGTAGACTTTTAAGGCCTATAAAATCTATCAAAGTAACATCTGATACCAAACTTGTACTTTTGTTAGAAATTAGTGACTTTCTGCAACTTTTTCAACTCAGTGTACTGCATCAGTATTTATATAAGCTATCTGCATCTAGAACGGATGCCGACACAAGTTACATCTGTCTAAACTCCATTACAAACTCTACATTTGTAGGTACTGGGGAACTAGGAGTTTTGGGAGCAGCAATTTGACTAACATCTAACATTGTTTCTTTGTTCTATACACTTATTTCAGATAGGTATATAGGTACCTCTTCAGCTTAGAGGAAATAAATATAATAGAATTGCATTTCCTTTTCCAAGGAAAGATAAGGCATTATTGAAGCATAAGGTATTTACAGTGTACGTAGGTAAAAATATCTAGACACACGGCAGTGTGTCCGCCAAGTTCGAGCAAAAAAGGCGACACACCGGCCGTGGGTTATATTACACGAACCATTTCGGGCCAAATTCGACCCCCCTGTAACTCAAAATCTATTTTATTTACGCATATCAAATTTCTAGTATCTGTTGAGACCCCCTCACTTATCTAAAATACAAAATTTCATTAATATACCTATTATAGGTCTTGAGATATTGACGTCAGAAAATCGCTATTTTTACTATACACTGATTCACTTATTCACTGACTCACTCATCAAAAACCTAGACCACTTCCAATGGTCGCATTGACTTGAAATTTGGCATGGAGGTAGGTCTTTATGTCAAGGTAAAGGGAAAAATCTGAAAATGGCCAAGTGTGAGTCGGTTTCAAAATAATGAAGGTGTTTTATACCCGGTGTAAATTTATACCCCTAAGGAACTAAAACGAACTAAATTTATCTATATTTATATAATATATCTTCGAATGGTTCAAAGGTTTGCATTTAGTCAAAGTAAAGTAAAAATCTGAAAACGGCCAAGTGTGAATCACTTTCGAAAATAACGAATGTGTAACTTTGATCCACGAACATAATATATGATAACATGTCATGTCAGTCAGTTGGTAAATCTAGTCATAGCTGTTAATCTAGTTCATTTCTTTGTAAGAAACATAGTGCATATTAAAAAATCTAAAAGATAGTATAAATGAGACATTTCTTTAACTAACTTCATCATAAGAAAAAAATAAAATAAACAACCTTACAAAAATAAATGAAATCCCACCCAAAACAAAAATGTGAAAGACTGCCAAGTTCGATAATATGGGAATGCTTCGCCTATAAAAGAAGTGAGATCTGAATAAGTACCAAGTTCCATACACATACCTCAGTTAAAAATAGTTACTTTTTAATGATGATTACTTGGCAAGTTTTAATAGAAAATTAAATACTTGATTCATTGCGTTTAGTAGGTTTATAACAAGGTGTATGAAAACTTGCCAAGTAACATCATTAAAAAGTAACTATTTTTAACTGAGGTATGTGTATGGAACTTGGTACTTATTCAGATCTCACTTCTTTTATAGGCGAAGCATTCCCATATTATCGAACTTGGCAGTCTTTCACATTTTTGTTTTGGGTGGGATAGAAGCTCACTATAATCTACACGTGTCGAACCGATTTGCTTGTCGAACCGAAAATGACTTGCTGATTAGCTCAAAACTAAACACTATTATGTTATTCTAACATTAGGCCATTTCCTTCAACAGCCACTGAAATAATCAGATCATTACAGCACAAAATTAGAAGAAAAGACGAGACGCGTAAAACGGAACGTGTATACTTTGTCCTTTTCAAACAACACTTTACAACGTTCCATTACCAAAGTCGGAAAAATAAAGTCGAAAAAATAAAGTCGGAAAAGTAAAGTCGCATGTGGTATCGGAAATTGTTAGTGGGTCAAGTTTCTTGCGAGTGTATTTCGTACACAGTTGCTATTGCAGAGTTTGGTACTAAAATAAACTGCTTACCTGTTCATGTGAAGTTTCGATTTTTAGATGTTAAGAATGTTGTGTCGTATGTCTTGTTGCTCCGTCACTTCAAGCAATTTCCCTTGTGAGGCGAGTTACATTTTACGAGTGTCGTTTTCTTGCATATTATATTGCCTCGCTTGTGTTTCGAATTATGTAGCGGTTCTTATAAATAATCGAGAGAATTTTTCAACTTTATGCTTGTTTTTTTTTGGGCTTGTTTACACAGTTTTGACATATCAATGACTTACTTATGACGTTATGATGCCAAAGTTATCATAAAAGGTATCTGATGTACAGTCGATTATCGATCTATGTCTTCGTCGAAGAAATTTCTACTACAAGATTCCGAAAATAATAGGTATGTTCTCTTTCACTTAGTTCCAAAGTGCACTGATTCTGAGCCATAGAATATTGATGATACTACTTATTTTAATACCTAGGACTTAAAGTGTAGCATATATTTTTGTTATCTGGGCAGTTTATAAAGTGATTGCGACACATTACGTTCACAGGCTCCAATTATTTCGACAAAGAAACATAACAATATCATACAAGTAGACAGAGTAAACTTACAAACATTAATGACTCGTAGCTGAAGTACTTACGATATCAATGAAGAAAGTTCTCGAGATAATCCTTAGAGCCTCTCTACCGATGTTGATTATTCTTTAACATTGAAAGTTCGTAGTTATTCGAATGTTAGTGGTTTTCTTGATAATTTATTTGGGATCAAAAAGATATACAATATTGGTAAGGACAAGATATGGCACAGAAACTATTAGATCGATGTTATTACAAGATGCCATGTGGGGAAAAAAGTTATATCGTTTTTACGATGTAGCAAAGTTTCATATGAATTTCAGCTAGCTGGATCGTCTTATAACATATGTACCAAAAAAAAAAACTATTTCTAAAAAACCTTTATAATAAACGACAGAAATACATAACTCAAAGAATTCACATTATTTTTCAATAACGCCAGAGTTAAAATAAAATGGGTAGTATTTAAACGCATATCAAAAAATATCCTTTTCCTATGCAATAAGATTCCGAATTCCCATCAAAATTACTGATTGCACAGCAAAATATTCAACTCAAAATATCACTAAACACACTACAATTTATTTTCGCAGCGTACAGCGATTTTTCCTAAAGCAAAAGCTTTTTCATCAATGCACAGCTAATAATCTTAATGCACATTATACATGTTAACTCTTTTTCTTTTAAATATAGCGTCTATTTTTATATTATTTACAGCAGTTTTTCAGAATAAAACAGCTTTTTATTAGTCACAGTCATCTTATTATTTATTAATTACGGAATAATGAGATCAGCAAAAAAATATAAAATTAAATACAAAATTGTAATTTATTGAATTATTAATAAGCGTCCACGCTTCCTTTTTTGCCCAATAGGCAACATTTTGAGCTTCTGCAGGTGGCGCCACGTACTTGAGTCGGATCGCAAGTCCGATGATATGCTTGCACATACATACTAAAGTTCTTAAAAAAAATGGGGCTGGTGCATTGTCAGTATTTTCTTTTGGCATACATTTCATATAAGTAGTCATACAAAGGCTACTACTATAATATCATATTTCAGAATGTTTATAGTCAGAATCATCTTTTGGCATAGTTTTGGAATTTTTATTTTCCTGTAAGAAGCATGCAAACAAGCCTGAAGCATGCAAGCAGGCATGCAGCATGTAAACAGGCATGCAACATGGAAGTAAGCATGCAACATGGAAGTAAGCATGCAACATGCAGCAATCATGGCTTCTGTCACGGCTCCGGCGGTCCCATGCGAGCTTATCGTCGCAGATGATTTTCACGCTCACCACCGCAGATTCGGCTTACTGGCCGGCAACCGCGTTGGCGAGCGTTAAAACTACCTGCTCCTCAGCTCGCAGGCCGCCTCGCACCTTCGCGCCTACGCGGTTTTGAATTGCACTCTAGGGGTAGGGCAAACAAGAGTCGGTTTTGCAACGATTCGTTTTCGTTACTAGCTTCAATTTTTAATACAATGTTTTTTAATTGAACTCTATCTTACTCGCTCGCGCCACTCTGCACTCCAGTGACGAAAAAGCGCGCGAAGCCGTGAACCTTTTTCAGTTAATTTGATCTGTTTTTAGAAATAATGCAATGTGACAGGATTTTTTTGTTATAATAATCATTAAATTTGCCGAGCATGGCTTCTTGAAAATTAAGACAAATATGATGAACAGGTTTTGTTGTACTAACTGGTTAATATGCGACTGGGATAGTTATTTTGCTATGAAATATGGAAAATTTGCTGTGCAGTCAGTATTAATGCTATGTATGTAGTATTTTTGTTCAAGAATAAATTTAACTGTATTGCATTATAATAAAAAAAGCAATGTCATATTGATGTATAATTTCGAATTATCTGCAGTTTGAGTTTTGTTAAACATTTAGTTTATTTGTAGTGAAGTAAGTTATTTGATGTAAAAAAGAATATAAATGATGAGTATTTATTGATAGGCGATTATTTATTTGATATGCAATTTATAATATCCCAAATGGGATTCCAACAAGTAAAAAAAGCACATCAAACTATGTAGAATCAAAGAAAAATACGAAGAATGAAAAAGCAGCACAAGTTTATTTTGCAGAAGTTCAGATAACTGGACGGAGTGGCTTAGCATAGCGCTCGGGGCAATGATGTAACGAATTATGCGCAACATTGCAATCAATGGGCGCAACATGCTACACACCACGTTGCATTGTAAAAAGTTCTATGTTCGTAAGGCTTTTCATCGACTAACCCGACGCAGTATGAATAGCATTGCATGGTTATGCCGGAATAGTGGCTGCGGTACTAGAATTCATACAGAGATAACTAAAATCAATTGCGTGGTCAGCGTGCGTGGTGGTCGTTGTGGTCCAGTCGACGCATTCCTTTTGTGAATAAAATCGTGCAATCGTTTCTGACTTAAAATGTGGATGGAAGGACTTATATGTCTTATACATGCTCTTTTAGTTAGAACTATATTTTATTTATGCAACATGGGTATTGTGTTGAAATGTAAAAAAATAATAAATTCATCATGTAAATTAAAAAAGCAACTCAACGTAAAAATGGTGTTTTATAAAATAAATAAACGGAAATTTAATATAGCGAGGCACGTATACAGTGTTAATATAAAGAGAAACGAGTGTTATTCAAAAATAAACATACACATTTTGATTCTTTGTAACAATAACAGTGCGGGGAACAAAATAAACAAAATACTCCGCTAACGCTCGGGGCGATACTGTAACAAGCTACTTGCAACGTTGCAATCAATGGTTGCAACATATGTACTGTTGTAGAATAGCGTGCCGTTTAGAATTGCAACTAGCTACAATTTTTTTTTAATCACAGTTTCGTACTATAGTGGACAATTAAGATATGCCTGAAGGTTAAGATGAGTTAGAAAGAGACTTTTCAATAACCGATAAAACAGGCTTGGTAAATATACTGTTACAAAATGGGTATAATTTGGCTGAGGCACCAAATAAAATAAACAACTCCAAAAAAAATAAATTGACTTTATTAAAAGGGCACTAAAGTATATAATATTATGATCCAAAAAAAATAAAATAACATCAGAAAAATCGCAAATCTCGCACACATATTATTTTTGGTTCCCAAAATGGATTAATGGTCACCAAATTCTATCCAACTAAAATATTAATATTACTACCAAAAATCAAAGTTAGTGACGAAAACGAATCGCTGCAAAACCGACTCCGCTTAGTCTTGTCTGCCCTACCCCTAGAGTGCAATTCAAAACCGCCGGAGCCCCGCAGCGCCGGAGCCGTGACAGAAGCCATGCTTGCTGCATGTTGCGTGCTTACATTTTAAACGCACTGAGTTACACACAAATTCATATAACAATAAATAAGCGACGTAAGTTTGGGAACCCTAGTATATTAATTGGTATTTAGGAAATATTCTAGCGATCGTTAGCTTTTTTAGTCTAACAAAAATGACCAAATTAGGAGTCATGGTATTACATAATTGGTAACATCTAAGTAGTGACAATATATAATATTTGGTCTAAAGTGTATTTTAAAGGCGTCCATAAATTTTTTTAGTAGTCAATAATAAGAAAAAATGGTTTTACCTAATAATATTTTTGGAAACGTTGTTTGGTGACCATTTATCCATTTTGGTAACCGTTTAGAATTTTTTTGGTAGTAAAATAGGTACTTTTTTGGGTGGTGTTTAAACATAAGCCTTACAAAATTGCATTACGATGTGCTTTTAAATTCCTATATCACAAAATCAGATCAGAAACTGAATTCATGGGGACTATTTATTTGATGAACCATTGTTATAATGTTGTTGAATTCCAAAAAATAATATTAATATTGGTTTTCATTGCGGTGTTTTTCAGAGGATTTTTTCTTTTATTTGAGTTTTATCAGTAATTTACAAATTCTTTTTTAACTTGGAACTGTGAATGTCAAATGTTTTTTTGGTTGTTAAAACTAAGAGTATTTTCTTTTTTTGTTAATCACTTTGCTGGCACTTTTAAAAATATGATGAATCAGCTTCATTTTTAAATAAAACACTTTTAACAAAAGAGTATCTAATTTAAATATTTCAGAGACAACCACAAAGAATGGCTGTCCGAAAGTTATAAAAAGCAAAACACGGCAAAATATACACAGATTTTTTTCTTTCGATACGCATCCAATTTGCATAATGTTAAGTCACAAAAACCGAAAGACTTTTACGTAAATAACGTTTGTTGTGAACCGTCTGTTACATTATATCCTTCACGGTTTGTTTTGTATTGTAAACCAAAGAATAAAGACGGTAGCACAGACTTACTTTGAGTGGAACGAACATGGCTGTGTTAGAAAGTAAGAATATAAATGCCATGTCAAGAAATTCTTTGATCGTACTTCAGATTTATTAAACTTTATTGAGTTTGAAAAGACTCGAAATTTATTCTTGGAAGCGTACTAAGTTTATTTTGAAGGTAATTGTGGATCCAACCAAACTTTTCAGTTGGTCTGTTGCTAGCCAGATGCCTAATCGGGACTAGGTATGTGCGTACTGACATTCATCTCCTTATAAGTTTGGAGCCCAATCAACTATCGGTGGACTTAGTTTGTGAAAAGTGTGTGGGGGCTCTAATTTCTTCTTGACCAAGCTGTTAGCTCCTTTTTTAGAATTTCTGGTCTGCATCGCACCTTCTTCAGAGAGGAAAATGTATGCTTTCTGTTACTAATTCGTAATTCAAAGCTTCGTAATTCGTATTATTAGTAAGTAGTTCTCCCAGACCAACGACCCTAGAAGTACAAAATAAACGTCTCAAAATCTTTTTCATTTTTTTATGTAGGTAATCCTGGTCAAATATATTATTTAACCAGGTGCCAGTCATAGGTGCAAATCCTTCGTGTCATGCCAGGTGCTCTTTCACATAGGCCGAGAGCAATACCCTCGTATTCGGGAAACATTCTGCGTAGGTTGAAAAATCTATTATTTATGTGGAATTTTCCCACACGTTGTTTTTCGTTGTTTACCTCGATGTTTTGTTTTTTGGAGAAATAATAAAGGTTTGTCTGTGAAAACACGAGGTACCTAAAGAGTTTTACAATTACCTAAACACATTTTAGAAATCGGTCACGACCCAAATTGTTTTATGAGATAACATATTTAAATTATTGAGGCATTGTAGATTCAGGAAAATGAACCTTCATATCTTGGATATGGTCAAGATTTCTTCGACTTAAAGAACTGGAAATTGAGCAGCGTTCCTGAACAAGACTTGGCATGGTCGGCGCGTTTCTATCCACGTGGCTTATTGCAAAGCCAAGTTAGAGCGGTTCCTAGAATATGTTGTCATCGATAAATAATGCTCTTGTGACCTAGAAGACTTACTTTCGAAAGAATGGCGTTATTGACTAGATTCATCTTTGGTGGAAATTGTGATTAAGTAGAGGCTGTAGGAAGGTAAAGAAGGGTTTGTTAAAATCTGGCCTAGTGTATGCTCTTGTATGATTTTAATTCAAAAATGTGTGTTTGATCATCTTATTATTAGCAACCCAAAGCAAAGAAGATCTTTTATAAGGATAGAAGCTACTACACGAAAAGTAGAAACTTTAAATTAGAATACGAAAAGTACCCCCGACGTTAAATTACAGGTAAGTAAACTGAAAACGGAACGTAATTAAAAGAAACCTAACCCTTTAAAACGGCATTTGGCTCTTACTTAATAGAACTAAGAGCAAAAGAGACGCGGATGCTGCCATTAAACTCGCTACGAAATGCATTTAAGATAGCAAGCTACCCGCAGCTGATGTGAGGTTTCAGTTTAGCATTAAGCTGGGCTTAAAACGAGCCATGCCTTTTCTCTGTTGCGGTCAGACGGACGGACGGACGGACGTATAGCCGCGAAATAGGACGTAAATCGGCTTGTTAAGAGGATATCACGAACCTCTTTTCACGACACTTTTGGTTGTTTAAGTTTAGTTTAGATTTATGCTGTTTTGTTAGTAAGTAGTGGGGGGTTGAGTGTTCGCGATTTTAATGGTGGTTCAGCTGATGGGTGGTTTAATTATTTTAGTGTGTATGTTAATTTAAGTATAGGTAGTTAATAAAAATGTGATGAAAAAATGCGCTACTAAAATATTTAATTTTACTCGACATTTTATATTTCACTTCAGTTGTTTAGGTAGCTAAGCAACAAAAACGTAAATATGCATTTTCCAAGCATATTTTTTAAAGAAAGCCACCATTAGTGGAATTTAGAGGCTTTTAGACTGAGAAAGAGAATTTCTTCTCTAAATCATGCAAATCTATTCAGTCTTAATGAGTTCCGACTTTTTGAGGTTTTGCATTTTTTATTAAAGTAATATTTTTCGTGTCGTACCGTCTTACTACGAAGAATAATAAGGTTTTCATTTAAAATATACTTTTCTGAAAAATTCTTGCTTTTCGCAGAAACTTTTCTTTCGTATCGAAATGAATAAATATATTTCTGTTTAACACTTTCGAAATACAAAAAGTGTTAAATAAAATAAACGTCATCTTTCTTAAAACAACTACATATTTACTATGAATTTTCACGTACATTTTTTAAAGTAAACAGTAGTTTTAAGAGGAACATACGTTTATAAGTCTGCGTACTTGGGCCTTAGAAGAGCGTTTAAATCTCCGTTGTTGCTCGCTCACCAGGCAATAAACAAAATTCTAATCGAAAACCAATGTATTCATAATTCAGTTTTATTTTCATCATTAATTAAATATTAAATCAATTTTAATTTTCTCATCCCACAGCAATATATCGGACTGGGTGTGTTGCACCAAGGTTCGGTTAACCAGCGTTTGACCGTAACTACATACAACGCGAACTACAAAGGCTTGTATGATCAATCGATTGGCGATACTCTAATCAGTGGCATTATCATTAAGCTGGAGTTAATTATCACTTCGTAGTTTTGATTAGCTTGTTGTGCAACTCGCTTTAATGTTGACGATGTTTATTGTATAATTTCATGTTAAAATAGATAGAGTGTAGCGGTACTAGAAATAATTGAGGCAAGGAATTGGAAGTAACCTAGGTTTAACAAAAGCTTAAAAAATATGGAATAATTGAAGATTTTTACTTTTCCGCATCAACATTAAGGTAAAGAGAAACTGATTTATAAAGAAACTAATTCAGATCTCTACTCAAAAAACATTTATAGGTTTAAAGTAAATTAATTGGTTGAGTAAAAAAAAACTCCAAAATGCAAAACAAATTAACAATAAATTACTCAAAATGAATATGGAAAGCACAAATTTTGCATATTCACCTCGCAACCCTTAACGATGCTTTAAAACGGTTTTTCCTATTATCGTTTACGACCGGACCATCTGTTCAGATATTGTGTAATACAGACCTACATTAAAACTTTTATTTGTGCTTTACTTAACCTCCTCTTTGGCCGTACAGTGTACACCTGCAAAGTATGCAGATACTTAGAAAAACTCTCGAAAAATTCTGCACAAAGTTTACTTCAGAGCTCTCGTGACTAGAAAAGTGCTCCGGGCTTCGATATCAAATTCCATAATCGTTGTGTGACATCGTCACCTATCGTGTTCCTTAGAATAAAGCAATTTACCTACGGTAAGAGTACCCAGCACACTTTAGACTAAATAATCGGGCGACAGTTGGCCCTATATGTTTGCAAAAAAAGGAAAATCGTGAATTGAACAAATCATCGTTTGTGTTTAGTCGTTGAGTTTTTCGTTGGTTTGATACCGGCTTAATACCCGATCTTTGTAATGTGCGTTCATACTAATTTATGAGCCCAAACAAGCTATCGGCCGCCAAAAATGTTCTGGGTGCGGTTAAGTTATGCATTTGGATATCTGTAGAGAGACTGATTTGTTTTACTGTTGTGTTTCTATGAAATATTGCTTTAGAGTGGACGGACGATTTGAAGGAAGTGGCGGGCAGTGGATGGATGCCAGTGACGGATTGGTGGTAAGAGTTCAGTAGTGGACGGCAATTATCTGATGTGATGAAGATGTAAGATAAGTTGGGACTCGGGTACCTAAGTGTTTTATTTCTTAGTGTGATAATTAGGTACATCCCAAGCATCATCTTTACGGATGTTACTTACACTTTATATACTTTTCTAGAAAATAAAAACAGTTGCACAGGTAAGTAGAATTTATCAGCTAACATAAACCTTTTGCATCTATTAAACAGCTTTTTCACAAATACGAAATTTCTTTGTCTAATTTAAAATCACGAGTCCAAAACAAAGCCACATTCATTTATTTCAAAGAGACCAGACAACCAACTAATGAATTTATTTCGCTCCCATTTTCAAATTAGCATGGAAATGACTTTGAGATTTGTTTTTTTGTACGAAATTCCAAAGAGTGAAGTGGTAAAAAATTCTAGCAATTTGTCATTTAAGGCCTAGATCAAAGGCGTCATTCCTAAAACTGTCTTCTTCAAGGTCAAACCTAAGAGTATGGATAAGACAAGGTACAAGTCGCAAGACAGTTGTGAATAGAAATAATTTTAACTGTACCGTTTCAATCTCAGCAAAAAATACAAACACATGCCTAGCCTATTTATGATTTCTTCAATAAAATTATTATGAGAAAGTTAATAAACGTCTCCTATTTATAATAGAAACATAATTATATTTTCCCCTACAGAGGTTACAAAGCAACTTTTGAATGAATTCGAAATAAGGAAATATACATGGCGTTATTACAAAAGATTCAAACAGAAGTTGACACGCTTAATATATTGGATTTTTTTAATACGCGTCAAACGTCAGTTTAACTTTTTAATAACACCAATAATGTTT
The DNA here is from genome assembly GCA_033682625.1 of Helicoverpa zea x Helicoverpa armigera. NCBI lineage: Eukaryota > Metazoa > Arthropoda > Insecta > Lepidoptera > Noctuidae > Helicoverpa > Helicoverpa zea x Helicoverpa armigera. The sequence goes on along the minus strand of JAWIIS010000038.1, from coordinate 3,556,697 downwards.
TCATGTTCAGTACAAAAATAGAAAATAAATATATTTGGTACAGGCTCGTTATCAATAGCATTATTGTGCAGTTTTTTTGTGGTACCTACTCATGGTTATGAAACGGCATAACGGCAGGAGGATGATCTGCAGAAGGTTTTTTCTTTCCAATGCGTAATAGGAGTTGTTCAAATGTATGCACGTCAGCCAGTTTTTTCAATGGTATTAACAAATAGTTATTCACAGTTTATATAATTTTATGTATGGTCATCATATATATGTTTGAATTCCTATGGGCTATAGTGCACTGAAATATGGGAAAAAAAATTGGTACAAATTCTGATGCTTGGCTCATCCATACTCAATCGTCGTTCCTAATGTCCTAAAGAAAAAGTTATCTCAGCTTAATTTCAGAAGTAGAACACGAAAAGGACTTAATCAAAATAAATTAACGTCTCGGACCTTCGGAATTAATTACAAGAAATCAAAGGGTAGCGAAATCAAAAATTTCAGTTCAAAAGTTATTTTTGAATATTTTTCCTTAATTATAATTGATTTGGTTTGTTTAACTCTGAAAGTGATACTGTCAATTTTTATTAATTATATTTTAAAAAATGCAAGTCTTACTTATTTCAGAGAAAGTTGATTTCAGAGATTTAATTTTAATGAAGATACAAATTGTAGAAATAGTCAACTTTTTGACACTTCATACGCTTCATGAAACTGAAACCGTGAATTAATTGTGATTATTCATGTAAACACGTAGAGTAGGCCACTAACAAACCAATTAGCACTTCGGTTAATCAACAGAACTTTTAATGAAATCATATTTCAGCTTCATACAGCTTTTCTAATATATTTTTATTAAAAAAAGAAAAACATTTGAAGCGAACTTTTACTAATTAAAAAAACAGCAATTCGCGAGCCAGCGAAAATGCAAAAAAAATGTGTTGATGTTTTTCATGATATATTTTTTTGCAGTATTTTTTCTGATATTGAATATTTTTTAAATCAAGTGATATGGAACGGAAAAACATACAATGAAAAATAACAAACGTATTCACAGCGAAACTAACACAATTTTGGAAATTCCGATATTTTTCAAGTTGGTATGAAAAATACTGTTTGATATTTCGATACAAAAATATTCTTTAAATAATAAAATCGGATTTGCTTGTAACTGACAGCAATCTCCTCCGCTTTGCTAGACAGATTATTATTAGACGTTAATGTTATTACTTGAGAGTTTTATAAAATATTCTGCGCTATAAAACTGGTTAAAACGTGCTTACGTAAATATTTTTTTTTTTATATACCTACACAAACTAGGTGAAGTGGTGAAGATGTTTTGTCGCTTAAATTTTACAGATGGCGATTTGTTTACGATTGGAAGACATGCCAGTCAGTAGGTATGGAGTACTGCGAGAAGAACGAGTGAATGATTTTTGCATTTTTAATAACTGGCCGCTACTGGCCGTTTTGGTTGTCAAATAAATAAAGAAAAATACATAAGAAATCTTTATAACTGTCCAACACTAGCACAAATTCGTTCCTTTGCCCCTTGCATTTCAGTTCAAGTCTTTGACCCAGTCCCTGGACCTTAGAATTCAAGGTCATTGGCCCTAACAGACCCCGTCAATTATTCTGACAGGTCTTTGAAGCGCGCGTGAAATATAACGTGCCGTCGACCCCTGTAAACTTCTGGTTTTGATTGAACGTTGAAATTATTGTTTTCCGCCTAGTTCAGCACCACTGTCATTTGTTTTTAAAACAATCCATGGTGTTATTGTACTCATCATTATAATCATCAACGTGATTTTAGACTACACAGTTAAGTCCAGGTTATCTCGTGGTGTCGTTTGGATGACCGACTATAGGACTTATGATTTATTAAAGGTATCCTCTAATCGATCATTGGTGTACAAGACATAGTTACTTAGAAATAATTTTACTGTAGTAGTGAATTCAATCTATTAAACGAAACGGAATTTAATAAGCTGAAACCTTGTAAAAGTAACAGACTTTCTACGAGTTTCTATATATTAAAGTAGCCTAATTTCATTGAACTGAATATTGTAACTTGGTAAGTATACTGTCTTTGTGTCCAGGTCAATCACTTGAAGCAAGTAGGTAGGTACCATATACTTATGGCATAACTTTTTTTTCAAGAAAAATAAACAAATATATTTTATGAATACTTAGTAACATTGTTTATAGCCCATTACATTGGAGTGAGGGGCAATAAATTCTTAGTAACGTGTTATGGGCAATAATTTGCATTGTTACTTACAATTTGAGCTAAAATTACCGGGCTATTACGCCTTAGTTTTAATTTAAGGGCTGAGTTTTAGACTTTCTGTGTTCTTAAGTTTCATAAATAAGGAGTCGGTTGATTGGTCTACAATTCTAGGCTAAGTCAGCATACACTTTAGAACAGTGGTTCTTAACCTTTTTGACATGAGGGACCACTTTAACTAAAGTTTGTCTTGCCAGGGACCACCTCATCGGTTTACCTAAATTAGCACTCATTTCTTTATTATTTATCAAAAAAAAATCTGAATTTTTGGGTCAGTTCTGCTCAAAACTAAACGCATGTTGGCAGTTGTGCAGGTAAGCAAATGCAAGTAAAGAAAAACCTGCCTATGCTGTTGCCAAATGCGCGAGCGAAGCGAGCGCGAAATTTTTATGGGACTTAAACCGAATATTACGTAAAATTTAGCCCAAACGTACTTAACCCCCTGGCTCGCAATTATAAGTCGATAAAAATTAAGTTAGATCACGTATAGCAACGGCTTCGCGGACCACTTGGAATGCCTCCAGGGACCACCAGTGGTCCGCGGACCACCGGTTAAGAACCACTGCTTTAGAACAAGAGGTATATTTTTGTTCCTAATTATAAAGGAGCTATTCTGAATTAATTGAGCTAGAACACGCTGATCGCTTTTATTGAGTTCTTATGAATTTAAGCATCGCTAAATACTTTGGTTGGCTAGGTAACTAACAATTTCAGGCTTTGCCTAGTTTAAGAGATAGGGTACTACTTTTCTTTGTACAATATTGTAAACAGATACAGTGAATAATGTATGAAAAATCTTAGGATTTACCATAGTTCGGGATTTTACAGTAACATATACAGTGTAATAAATATTGTATCCTTGATTGTGGTAATAAATATATATTATGCATTATAATAAACCACATATTACACGCATATCATTATTATTTTGGATTATATCCAAAAATCGAATTCCATTAGTAAAACTATAGTGTTCAGGTAACTGCAAAACACTACACACAAAAAACATTTTCATCAAAAACAACGGTTCATTTCTCCCAAAAACAGTTGACTACGCAAATAGCTGACTGAAAGCCAATATGTTAACAAAAGAAAGTATTAACACAAGATATCTGTTACGTTTCAGAGGTTATCACGTAACAGATAAATTTATTTGTTACTCCCGTGTCAGCTATTTGAAGCCTCTATATTTATTGGTTCAACAAACTAGCTGTTACTTGCAAAGGGTTAGCGTAAATAGATTCATGTGGAATTTTAGCTTTATTTGCGTTTTTGTATTTTTCTGCTTGACTTTTGTTTTTTAAATGTAAATACTACGTGGTTTTGGTGCATCATTGTTTATTAAAGCATTTTGTGACAGTTCAAGTACCTAAAAATATCGTTAGTCAAAAATTATATACTCACCATACCATCGAGTACATTATTGTACCTACTCTAATTATATTACATGAAACGATATAACTTCATGTCACACAGAAAATCATATTAGAACCTTGAATAACCGATCCGTAGATAAAGCGATTACACATTAGTGGATAAAAGTATGAGTGGAAAATCCGCTGACGTGAAAGCACTTGCACTGCTATGGGCAGTTGCCGCGCAAATTATGTTTGACATACTTATTGGCCTGCTATTCCTGGACCTATAAGTTAATCAAATAATTTAATATCATTACTTCTCTACTTCATTATGAATAGATTCAATCAAACACAAATTACTTACCTACAAAAGTCTTACAAAATAATTTTGTCTGTCCAACTACGAAATAAGTTCCCCAATAACGCAGTATGATTTGACCTCTGTCGGAAAGAAGGTTGTATTTCATCCCTACTAATATTATAAATGCGAAAGTAACTCTGTCCGTCTGTCTGTTTGTTACGCTTTCACGTCTAAACCACTGAACTGATTTTAATAAAATTTGGTACAGAGATAGAGCTGACCTTGAGAAAGAACATAGGATAGTTTTTATCCCGGACTTTTGAAGAATTCTCTTGGAAACGCGATATAACCGAACTCTATGCGGGCGGAGCCGAGGGCTGAAGCTAGTATTAAATACAAATATAATATATCATGACCAGCCACTTATTGTTTTGGGATACTATATGAAAGTCGATGGAGAAAAATTGTTTATCGTTGGCTGTTAGTTCGAATATAATAGTTTATTTATTATTGCTTAATGTAGCTAGCTTGATCTTGTTATATGAGTTGGGGTTGATGAAATGGAAGGACATTTATCAATCACATATTATTACCTGCCTTGCTATAATAATGTCAACATGCTGATCAGCTTTCATGCTGTAACTATGAAGCCATTGATAATGTCGTGTGTATGTATGGTGAATTTTGTTCAACAATGTGGTAATGTGGTATAATGCCATCGACTTTTCATGATAAATTGTCAATCAATTTTCCTTTCCTTCGATAAAGACTTAAGTTTCCCGTAGATTAATAATTTCACCCGGAGAAAAATGTCACAGATAAAAAACCACCAAAAATAACTTAGGCATGATTTTTAACAGCAGTCTATAATAGTGTCGGAGTAATTGATATCAGGCCTAAACTCGTAGTACCCTCTCAATAAACACCAGCACCCATAAATTGATCATACTAGGTACTTAAGTCACTAAGCCTTGACTAGCCATAAATCTAGCTCAGATACAAAAAAAAAAACAATAACGAGATAGTTCTCCAGACAAAGTATTGCTTCGTTTTTCATTTTCCGTTCTCAGCTATAATAGGATTACTTATTGCAGTCAGCTGCTAGTTAGATCCTTGAGACCAATAAAAGAGCTTACCTTAGCAATACTAAATAAATAAATAAAACCTTTTTAGTATACATTGGTGCTTTTCGTTCGCAGAATGACCAAAGAGGCCGTGTAACTGCGCAATGGATTAATCGCAAGCCTTAAAAGCCGAAAGTATAAACGTCTGTGGGTTACTGATCACGCATGACCCTTTTTCGGGTGGGCAAGCCCTGATTATCTCCAATCAACATATGCCATGGGGACTGAACCGCATTTTCCTACTAAATTGATATTAATTTATGTTGCTAAGCTTCTATGAATGCTGACCCCATTTTGTGCCAACAAAATCAAAGGTCGAACGAAGATTTAACAAAAACAAAAATGGGTATAATGACATAAATGTGTAGGTTTTCGGATATGAAATATGTCTACGAAAAGTACCAAAATTATTTAAGTATTATTCTGCCTAACAGCCTATAAGTTCTTTGATATTAAGCCCTACTTCCGACTGGCCAAATTACAAGCCAGAAAAAACTCATTTACCGAACTGTCGATAGTTGAAAGCCACCCAAATGTCCCCAATATTTGCCTAGTAACGCGTTAGTACTTATATAGGCTTTACCCTTAGGCAGAAGTTAATAAGATTCTTAGAACGCTTAATCTAAGATGTCTCGGGAACTCATCAATCTAGACCCGCGTCTGTATTTCGATCTATCAAGGCGGGATAAATGTTTTCCCTATTTAGATTTTTTATTCTAAAGATAAAAAGATTTCCCCGAACCTAAGTACTCAGAGTTTTTTTCCTTGATGTTTACGTAAGAAGCATGTGCAAATACTACACTTACTAATCCCACAAGGACATATTAATAACACTATGATATCGTACTAATATACGACGTGGAATATCCGAGGTGACAGTTCAATCAATCATAACAATCTGGCAGGAGTTCGCATCCACGTCTGCTCTCTGATTTGGGTCGTAATCTATGTTCTTAGTTTAGTCATGTTTTAAATATACCTTAAGTATCATATTTTTGGCATATTTTAGAGAGGTTAGTGCATTTACAGAATTGCCATTTTGCCATAACTTGTTATGCTAATCATATGATCTAGATAGGTAATAGTTACACAATTTACAAGGCTCGTATGGGGGCGTTGTCAAACGTACACGCCATCTAACAATTGTATACACCCGAGTGTAAGAATGACGTTAAAAAACGCGCGGCAGATTGTAGCCGCTCAGAATACGCGTGGCGGAAAATTCGCTAATGTAAAAGCGTTTTATCATAATAATCAGAAAAATATGCCAAAAACGATAATTATTTCATTTCAAGAGCCACTACCATAACAATTTTAGTCTTATATCACAGCCAGTTCAAGAAGGCTTCATTTTTCAGGCATCATTTATCTCCTGCTGAGTTGATTCCTTTTTATTCACAGCCTAAAGTCCAAAGGTTACGCAATTTATTATACCTACCTACCATTTCGATCGAAAACAATTCAACATTGCGTGGCGTTGTTCGAAATCCAAAAAGTTAAAGGCCCTGATTTACTGCTTGAGGCCAAAGTGGAAAATTAAATCGTGGCAAGAAATGTTCTAAAAAACAAAAACAAAATAATTTATTAAGGTTTGATTGTAATTCTGGTCTTGCTTTGCTGTACGGTGCTGAAAAAAAATACAGTCGTGTCTGTTTAGCAAAAGCGCTGCATACAATGTTTATTAATTTACTAGCTGTTGCCCGCGACTTCGTCTGCGTGAGCAATATATAATTTCCAATTTTGTTTTATTTAATTATTCATTGCTCAACCCCCGTTGGTGATAGCGTGATAATATATAGCCTATGTGTTGAACCGGCCTCCAGGTAATAGTCATGCAAAATTTGATTCAAATCCATGCAGTACTTTTTGAGTTTATCCGGGACAAACATACAGACAAACAGATAAACAGACATACAGACAAAAATTCTAAAAACTACATATTTGGGTTCAGAATCGATTATGGATTACCCCCCAAGTATTCTTTTAAATAAATATTCAATGTACAGTTTTGACTTTCCTATCATTTTATTATATGTATAGATTTATAAGCACGTACGGTCCATTGGGACTGTCTGATTAAATAAGTCAAATGTTTGCAATAATCTATGAAATTAAAAACGATTCCACAATAACTTCAATTTAGAAAAAAAAACTTACAAAATAATCTACGGGCTAAAGCGAGGAATTTCTTGAACTCTAATAGATAGGTACAAAGTTCACTGAACTATGGAATAATACGCATTTTCTTAATATTATAAAGTTTATGAGTTTTTGTGTTTGTAGGTTTGAACGTGCTAATCTCAGGTAGGTAATACTAAACATATTTTTAAAACCCTCTCTGTTAGGTTGCTCATGTCTCAAGGAAGGCCATAGGCTACTTCTTATCTAGGTGCGCGGAATAGTATGGAATTCAGCGAAAGCTAATAGTTGATAATTTCTCAGAACATGAAAGTTGTGCAATAAATACAAAACGAATGAAGCCGATAAAACAGTAGCACTACACAAAACAGAGATCTGCGTTAACCAAATAATACAAAATGTTTGTTTACGAACTCAATCCTGCAGCGAGTTCAACTGTTTACCAAAATAAGCGACAAGTAACAACTATATTGAACCAGTTACACGGAAAACAAGCACCGACTTTATTTTACTCTTCCCGTTTTAAAACGCTTATCTACATTCGTTCATTTCATTCAAACGCTCTTTTATAACTCATCAATTGGTAGCATATTAAACCTATTCACAGATGACCGATCTAATCGAACAAATAAAAACCAATTGTTCAAACAGTTCGACCCTTTATTGCGGTAATCACTGTTCATGTTATACAGATAAGGCGCTTTTATCGTGTATGTGAGCATAAAATTGGGTACAGTGCAGATGCTTTATTTCATGAAGGCGGGTGAGCCGGACATAGTCTTTGTATGACTCGGTAACTCGGCCAATACTGAGTACTCCCATACGCATACAAAGACAATGTGCATCTTCATTCACACACACACAAGTATTACTCACTCTTGAGGTACAACATCTATGTATACCTCGTCATTTAAACGTTATCACAGTACTTTAATGGCCGCGTAAAGATCATGTAGTATTCCGAAATTGCGCTCACAAACGTTCTTGAGTCGTACGTTACGATCCAAACCCAAAGTAAGGGCGCGTTTAGGCCAGAAGGGTTGTTACAACTCGTACCTAGGTTAATAATGTAGACAGTTTTCATTAGGCCCTCGCATATTTTATTTGGACCTGCCGACGGTTCGCAAATTACTCGCATAAGGGCCTAATACCTCGTTTGTCTTGTACGAGATAATTTAAGAGGAAATAATTTCGGAAGAGACTAATTAAACCTGAATTAATTAACTGGGTAAATATAAATATGTGTTTAATAGTTATAATAAGGCTATGTTTAGAGTATATTCTGATGGAATTTATGTGAGCAATGGTTGTGTTAATCTATGTCGTATGCTGCTCAAGTATAATTTTATGTAGGTACTTACTGATGTACCTACTTACGTAATTATAATAGCATCTTGTTCGAACATTTTATGTTTAATGAATGTGAAGTTATTTTGTTTGCTCTCTTTAATGCTGAGTAAATTTTGTTCAGTACCTATTTGTTTGAGAGTTTCAAATAAACATGTTAAAACTGTAAATTGTTCTCTACTTTGCTTTTAGTTACGAAGTAGAATGCTTAACACACATTTCATGGATGTGATATAACTATGGTACCAAGAGCTAAGCTTAAATTAAATTCTAAGGATGAAATCACATCAAGAGCTATCGTTTCCATTATTATCGAATAGCACCATTGAGTTCGTATTTACAAAGAACAGAATGTCAAGGTCATTTAACTATACGGCCTCTTTAACCCTTAATCTAAATGAAACCCAATATTTTTATCAGCAAACATTATTTTCACGATAAAAGGCCTTTGTAGGTAATAGGTTTCTAGGCAGCCTTTTTCCTAACTTAGTCAAACAATTTCCTTTGTCTCGATTTAAGTAGATACTTACTTTAGAGCTTTGCTTATCCCAAAACTAACAAAAGACTGAAATTGTTGATTCTCATTTGTTTTCGCTTAGGAATTATTCGTGCAGTAACAAAGGACTGTGTATAAATATTGTTCTCTTTAAAATAAATAGCTAAAACATTTAAGATAAGAGAGATAATATATATAGATACTTTGATTCAGTTGTAAGGGGATTAGTTACATTTGCGAATTATTACGAACATAGGTTGGTGCTCCCGGGAAACGAGCATTTTCGCTATGGTTCGTTCTTCAATCACTCACTTTCCCAATCCATATGGTCAAGTCGATAGTAACCCAAAACAAAAATGTGAAAGACTGCCAAGTTCGATAATATGGGAATGCTTCGCCTATAAAAGAAGTGAGATCTGAATAAGTACCAAGTTCCATACACATACCTCAGTTAAAAATAGTTACTTTTTAATGATGTTACTTGGCAAGTTTTCATACACCTTGTTATAAACCTACTAATTCTTCAATCACTCACTTTCCCAATCCATATGGTCAAGTCGATAGTATACCCACAGAGACACATCGGACTTATATCAAAGGGCTTACAATCAGGAAAAGTGAACTAGACTTCTCGTGGTAAAACGGTATGTCTCGGCAGTGGCTTCATAACGATAAGTACCTACGATTTATTTTTAAAAGATTTTGCCGAGATAGGTCTAGACTTGAACAAAGCGAGGTATAAATAAAGTATTTTCGAACCCCGAATCAAAAATGAAGAACATTTTCTTTGTATTTTGTGGCAACTTGATATCCTTATAAAAATTCTAGAGAAAACCTTTATATATTTGCTGCGAACATTTTCAAACGTTCGCAAAAACTTTGAAAATATTAGATATCATGTTTGTATGTGTACAGCGAGAATATTTCCTTCAATTTGGAGCGTCAGCCAGACACGAGTGCTCACGTCTTTGTAATGAAACATCTCATTCGCTATGACTTGCAATTTTTCGCAAATATGAATTTCTCATGCAACGTATTTAATAATGCTCTATTACACTTTACTGGGTATATCTTTAATATGATACTGCTATTCTATTTAATTGGAAAATATAATGCTCGGGCATCTTGGTTGAGGAGGTCAGAGAGGCAGTCGCTTCATGTGAACTGATGAAGAAATGCTTTACTATAGTGTATTCACGGAGACGAGTTAGTAGAGCGCTATCTCACTCACACAATTTTTTAACTGCGATTGGTCAGTGATAAATGCTAAGGCGGTGTACACAGTACGAGTACTTTTTAGTCTACTCATACTTCCCGTATTGTGCAGACGTGCTCTTCTTTGTGACTGTGCGCTCAACTTGTGAACCGGCTGGTGTATTGGATTATATGATTGATTGCTTTGATTGAGATAATGGCGGATATCGAACAATCTGCTGTTAAAAGAAAACGGCGGGCTTTTTTGTCTACCGAGAAGACTATGATTTTAAATATGTACCACGCAATGAGAAATGCAGACTCTTCGGCCTCCAAGGGTGACATTCTGAAAGCAGTTGCATCTTCTTTAGGTGTTCACTGGGCTTCTGTTCATAGAATTGTAAAAGAGAAGAATGATAGTGGCGAGCTAAAACCTCCGAAGAAATTGAAGCAACGTTTGTCAATTGTTGATACGATTGATAACTTTACAAAATGTGCCATCAGAAATATAGTCCACAATTTCTTCGCGCAGAATGAAATACCTACTCTTGATAAGATTTTAAAGAAAATCAGTGATGATGGCACTTTGGGCGTTATAAAGAGAACGACGCTACATAAAATATTGAAAAAAATTGGTTTTAAATTTTGTAAGAGAAGCAGAAACAGCTTATTGCTGGATCATGGAAACATATTCTTTTGGAGAAGAAATTATCTGCGAGCTATCAAAAATGCACGAAATAATCATCAAAAAATCTACTATTTAGATGAAACTTGGGTGAATGAAGGTCACACTACCTCAAAAGCTTGGGTCGATACCACAGTGAAAAGCAGGCGAGACGCTTTTATTAATGGACTAACAACTGGCTTGAAAACACCTTCAGGTGTGTATTTTTTATTTATGTAATGGTCAATATTAATTTTTAAGCGGCGCATGTGTGCTAATGACCGGTTTATTGTTCTTTTGTCATAAATGAGCATTATCATAATAAAATACTTTTTCCCAATTTTTGCATAGAAAACTGGCCCAGGTGCGCTACATCCATTGTTATTATTATCATTAAGTTATAGTTATGTTCTCAGTGTTGAAACACGTGTTTTATAACATGTTTTATATTCTCTTTACAGGAAAAGGCAAAAGACTACTTATTACTCATATTGGGAGTGAGGATGGATTCGTCGAAGGTGGTCTAAATATGTTTGAGTCGAAGAAACAAGGCGATTATCACAAGGAGATGAATGCCGAAGAATTTGAAAATTGGTTTAGAGAAGTTTTAAATATGCTGGACGATAATTCTGTGATAGTCATGGATAACGCTTCCTATCACTCTAGGAAAATAGAGCGAATCCCAACGGCCAAATCTAAAAAACAGGATATATGTAATTGGTTACGCGAAAAAAATATTAGCTGTAACGCTGAAATGTTGAAACGTGAATTATTAAACATTGTTAAAAACCATAGACAGCGATACGACGCTTGTATTATAGACGAAATGGCAAAGTCACAAAACAAAACTGTACTGAGACTGCCACCGTATCATTGCGAATTAAATCCAATTGAGCTAGTGTGGGCTCAAGTTAAAGGAAATGTAGCTTCACACATGAAAACACACAAAATGGCAGAATTAAAAATTGTATTAAAGGAATCCATTCAATATATTGACGCAGAGAAATGAAAAAAATGTATAAAGCATGTCAAAGAAATAGTTGAGCCCAAAATGGATGCCATGGACAGAAATGTCGAAGCAATGACTGAAAGATTCATAATAAATGTAGGAAACGACAGTAGCGATAGTACGGAGAGTGATGATGATGATGATATGTTATGAAAATGTATACTAGGTAGATATTATAATATAATAAAGAAAATATAATCATTAACTCTCGATTTTATTTCTTTCCTTCATATCCATCAGTTAAATAAAAAAGTAGGTAACAATAAATAAATTCTATCAAAATGTCTCTCAATTAATACGATAGACGAAGCCGCAAGAAAAAACTAAGCGTACTTTTAAGAAGCGCAGTGTGAACGCACGTTTACATTTCTAAGGTATTGTTAACGCCCACTGATCCTAAAAAAGTTTTTTTTGTCTTTGTCATTTGTATGAAAATGTGCAATAGAGAAGGCGCTATACTAACTCGTCTCCGTGAATACGAATATGCATCAACCCTCATTCTGGTTTGGTTGGTGGTTCGACACATATTTGTGAGGCTTCCATAGTCCCATTATCACTACATATTTATTCGCATTAAAAGATGTGTTGAATTTTCTGTTAACAAAGTTGACATTGATAGACCCTGTAATTAATACTCGTAACTTTTGTCTTGTCTTAATACAATGTTTGTGCAAAGAAAATAATAACCTAGTTTTGCATGATTAATGAACTAGCATTACTTCAGTAACGGAGTGAGAAGTGTTGACTGTGACTAGACGTTTTCCTTTGTGAGTCAGTGTTGAGATGTTTTATTTATTTTCTCATTATTTATGTCTGTTCGGCGAAGGTCTTTCAATGGTCTTAATCTCCTTGCTTATCTTTGCCACGTATTTTAGGATCTTCGTTGAAACAAGGTTTTAATGATCTTTGTCTCAATAATTTTATTTTCATTACATAATTTTATTTATTTACGTAGATTTTCGATGTAATAAACAATGCAGCTGCTATCTAAATTTGATGCGCTGGTTTACAAAATTTTCTGAGGAAAAACCTGCAAAAAATATAAAAGCTATACTTACATAAATATGCTTTCATTATGTTTCATAAAATCCCTGACCTGACTTCCAAAAATTCGATATCTCAATTGAACAGTTATAAAGGCACCCTCTCACGACTTTATTTAAAATCATAAAGCGTTTTTAATTAACGCAGGAGCTGCTGTGATTCGTAATTCGTTTGCTCGTCACGTCTGACGTGGCTTCGCTACTTTTTTGTCATGCCAGCTCAAACTAATTCATGCAAATGGGCGTTGGTGTCGTCTAAAATGGGCCTAATCTTATCACTGGTATAATTGCATGGGGCTACGCAAATAGGAGCTTAATTTTTTTATCAACATTTAATTTGGCCAGTCGCCAATTCAGACTTCCCCCTTTTTAGTAAAGTTTTTAATGAGTTTGTGTCCCAACACCCTGAGATGGATAAAGATTTTATTTTTGACGACGCCTGTTTGCGAAAATGTTCTTTGGTGTTCGTTGTTCCTTTTTCTTTGTGAGTTATCTTACAGATGGAACAATTTCAAAGATTTCACGGACGCGGATTTTTTTTAAAGAAATATTTCCACGTCCTTGGGAGTAAATGTAAATTGATTTATGAATGTTTATATGACTAGAGAAGTCCTCTAGCACATTCCTTCGAACTCAGACTTGCACTTACAATCAGCTAAACAAGGCCAGAGCACTCTCTCGCGGAAGATCGATCTATTAGACGGTTACTTAGCCACGAATACCTCCCTTATACCGGTAGGTAAACAGATAGACCTGTATCTACAAGGTGTTACACGTAAAATGCAATTAATTACCAACTTTGCGCTTTTATAACCCTCATAAAAAAATGTGTCACTGGCTTTTCGGCACTGAAACAATTTTTTTTGAACGACGTCCACGTAGTTTTTACAGTTACCGAATACATCAACTACATTTACAATTTGTTTAAGCAGGAAGTTATTCGTACTGTAAATGGACTCTTAACAGGAGACGACTTAACCCCCTTTCCTGTACGGGTATAATGTAACACCTTGTATTTACACCAAGAGGAAAAGATTTACCGGTCTCGTTACCGGTACACCTCTAGTACATTCAGGGGTAACGAGTCGGATAAAAGATCTGTTGAGACTGTTGTACGTGTCTGCTGACCTACTTAGTGTTAATGTTGCCTTAAAATTCAGACGAGGAAATGATAAGCTCAAGTGTGGTGTCGAATTGGGACGCTTATCTAGCGTGTGTATTTTGGGGTTAATATTTGGTTGGTACAACCTTTTTGTTTATTAAAATAAATTTACATTAATTATTTGCTTGGTAAATCATTTTTTTTACATATAAAAAGAAGTTACTCTTGACTCCTGAATAATGAAATTAATTAAACAGTTGCCAATTTTTTTAGTTTGTTAAAGAAGACGCCATATAGTACCTACTATGCCAAGTATAACTATTATTTTCACTTCGTTAATTGCAAGCAATTAGTTTCACAATAAGCAGGGATGACTATTATTATTAATTCAATGAGACATTATACATTAAAATTGAATCTTTTGATCTTCTATGAAAGTTATTTCGTACAAAGTAAAACAAAAGTTCATTAATTGTTTCATTTTATTAGCTTAGAGCAGTTAACTCTTACATAAATAAAAATGAAGCGCGATTAAATTCATGGTTAGAAAGAAATAAAAATCGCTATTACAGTCATTTTTCTCGTATAGAATTCACACACATTATATTAAAAATTGAATATAAAATAAATGTTGCTTAACCTAATTCTGTAATTCCTTCCTAAACCGAAGTAAGTATTAAGCAAACTACTTAATATTTTAAACTCTTTCCGCAGTAGGTAATGTAAGTTACACATGCTATAGTTGAAACTTCTTACTTAGCTAGCTTAAAGTTAGCTATCCGTTGACACCACTTTAAAAACACAAACTTGAGCTTTTAATCAAAACTTTTGCAGAAGAAAATGATAAAATAACTAGACGGAAAATGTTCAAATTAATAAACTTAATTCTTGTACGTGTTAGTATGCATTGTACGAATAGGAGGGGAGAATAGGGGTAGATGCCCCTTTCTTGATCTAGCCCGATTTGCGGCAGGTTGATTAAAAGGCAAAAGAACTGAAAATCGTATATATTTTTATGAAAATCATAAAAATATCGGTATGTTAAAAATATTTTTTCTGGGGCACCCATTATGTATCAGTATATTGTTTTTTAAATTGACTAAAACGTTGAATTCCCATACAGAAATTACAGTAAAAACCTAGCTAACAATCCCTGGTTTCCCCTATTACTAGATTTTAATTATGCAAATGAGCGTACCGTTTGTAACTTGTTTAACTAAATGGTAGCTGTTTAAAGTATGAAAACAATGACGCCATATTGGATTTCAGATTGCTGAATGCGCCAACTGAATGCATATTGCAAGTGTTTTCTTTAGAGCGAAAACAAGTCGCTATCAATGAACTTTTCGAGTCGAGAATAATATTCCGCTAAGTTTGATAAAATTATGAATTTAAAAGTAAAGCATTTTTACAAAAGCAGATTTATCGTTTTGTTCTTGAAGATGACGTACAAAACGGATCTACAGATATTTTTGCATTATCCATAAAGGATATTAGTTTACTGTCGGAATGCATGTGAAACGAAACACTTCATACTGTCTAACTTTAGGCGATTCTAATGAAACTCTTCCAAAGCAAACTCTCTACAGTCTTACCAATAACAAAAAAAATAAAAAATCTAATGAAAACACATACTTATCCGATGTTAATGAGCTATCCATATTCACCGTTATACCAACAATAGGTACCGCAGCCTCTACGTGATTCTGATACAATACAACCCTTCAAAATTTCAGTGTCGGTATCCGCAGACTAAAGAGAGGATTAGGTTTCACCGCACAACGGTTATGAGCTGATATTATAATGATGAAAGCCTATGTATACCTACGTAGTATGTAAATACTCTGATTACAATAAACCCGCACAAAATGTACGGCTCAGTTTAAAGAAAAGCCTGTAAAGTTAACAACGTATTCAAATCATTATTTTGTGAGTTAATGAATGTGTACTTTTCAATGTAAAGTTTTATTAATTTCCACGGCTCAAATAGAATTAAAATGTTTATTTAATTATTGTGTCCACGTTTACGTTATTTTGACATAGTTCTACGTTCAGCGCCTTACAGGCGTCTCAGTATATTTCCATAACAAACGACAGTCGTTCACTATAAACAATGCCCCTACCAGGTCTGACCACCTAATGTAAAGCCATTCCACACTCACACATTAAAGACATTCCACACTACCCCCGGACATTAACAAAACCCTTCAACAAATAGATACTCTTTAAATACAGGACCCAGTAAATCTTTCCTATTGTTAAACACAAAGTTTTGATTGCATCACATTTCGTTGCGTAAATAATCTTCTGAATATAACAAAGGGGAAACTTTGTCCAAATATAAAGTTAGACCATTAAACGTGTGATTGGATACCCAATGATATTTCTCCAAGTTAACCAATTGTTGCGAATTGAGTGTTAGTTTCATGCCTTTATCGCGATTGTTTTGGAACGATGGCTGTTTTATATTTTCTACGAATTTTGTATGAACGAACATTTATTTACTAATATTTTAGGTAGAATACTTCGTGCAGAAAATAGAATGTTTACGTTAGAGTGGAATGGAAAGATAGTGGCGCTTTCTTTGCGTAAATACGTGCTGTGTTTTCGTACGTTGACCTCCAGATAAAACCTCAGGATTTTATGCCTTATAAATATAACACTGATTAAACTGTAATAAGCAGAGTATATTAATAAAACCAAAGCCATATCCAGCCATATAACTGAATAAGTAACGAGTACATCGCCTTCACGCTTGCAGCTACAATCTGTCACAAAGTTAGCTCTCGGAAAATTCTGTGCAAATGTAAATCAAAGACGATGTCGCCTCTTTTACTAATTCAGTTACGGGACGCTTCGCATAATTATGAACAAAGTGGAGTAGACTGGATTATAAAGTACAAAGTCTGCGAAGTAACCGCTTGTAATCTGCTGGCTGGTATGAGAAAATTAACAAGTGTGCGACACTCTAAAAGTTTCACTGTAAGAGTAGTACACTGCTAACTTTAAGTCGGCCGATAGTTGGCTTGGGCTTGTAAATCGGTATGTAGATGAATGGTAGTACGCGCTTTACACAGATCAGGTAATTTGCCGGTATCAGAACGACTGATATTTTTAAAAGAATTAGATTTTCTTTAAACAAAAAAATTGTGATAGCCATCGGGTCAACTGTCGCCCGACTTTTTAGTCTGCAGTGTATACTGGTACTCTAAAAGTTTCAGTGTAAAATGGATTTTTAAGACTTCGGAAGTATGTGTCCCGTAGGAGGGTACGCGCTAACAGAGTTTTTGACAGCCGTGATGTTTTATCTCCTTTCAGTGCTTTTAGCTGTCATGGCGTTTTCTCGCTTCTTCGTTTTGAATGTTTTATGTTTGGCCAAACTTGTTATCCTACTTATATTGCCGGGCTTTACAAAAATTGAGTTTGGTGTTTTTGGGCACGATTTTTTTTGCCCGTAGTTTGTGAATTTCTATTCCTTCCGCGTGCATTGGCAATAGCATAAGAAAAATCTTTTATTTTTCTAAAAAGCACAGATTTTATAGAAGTGGTTTTTAATAAATTATTCACAACGCCAACCTACTTAAACAAAGTACCCAAAACACCTTAACGTGTGAACTTAACATCATATAAAACTTAATTAATAGCATCTAATCAAATCACGAAGAAACAGCACTTTAAGCCAAAGCAACCAATTTAAATTGACACGCGACAAAATTCGGAACTAAAATAAACTGTTCTAAATTTGACGTGATGATTGTCATTTGTCTTTTCAATTGGCGCCACGATGAAGTGTCAAGCAATATTCGGTCGTATTGGTAAATCTTGAACATTTAATTAGAATCAGATATTAAGTCACAGTTGCTGCGTTATGAGGTTTCCGGTAATTCGGAGATTATATTGGATCGTATATTGTTCTGTTAAGTACTGTTGTATATAGTTATTATAGCTACAGCAATCCTATTATTTACCTAATGCCTATTTGCAGCAACAACGAACGCCTTAGGTAATGGGAGTTATAATAATTTCGTAACACACATAAACACACACACTCTTGCCAGTTTAACTGTGTTTTTCATTGTAAATTTTTTGTAACACCCTGGGTAGTTGCAAGACTGATTTCGGCCAATGGAGAGCTATCATATGTAAACGTAATGACCATCTATAATCAGATGAACATTGGATGGTGTAGGTCTTAACAGGACTGCGCCTCACCGATCTATCGATTTCGTACCCTCAAGTAAGTACACGAGACAAAAAAAGAAAAACAAACCAACCACTTAAAGATAACACTTGATCGCTACCCTCAAGTCCCGATTTCAGCAAACGCCTAACAAGCCAGGGGCAGTTCAAAGAAGGCAACAACCAGTCTAGTAGATTGCTTCCTTCCTTTACCAAGTGCGCCAACGTGACTCCGGTCCATGGAGAAATAAATGACGAGCGGACATATCGTAATAGAAAATGTCCTAAGAAAGTAGCGTCTCCAAAATGCGGGCTTTCGGGGGACCAGGATCGTTACTGACTACGCCCCTCATACACTTTCTTTGGAACCTGCTCATTTTTTTAAAACCAAAATCACCATTCAATCACCAGTAATCATTGGCAGATGTCTTAACGGACCACAATATCTCTTCAGTTACAAGTCTCATAAGTAGCTGATCGTTTTGGTCACGCCTACTGTAGGTCACTTGACCTACAAGAAGGCACTTGACCTACCTGCCTTAAGTGCCTTATGGCATCTCCGCTCATTTCTTCCTCCGTGCCCCGGTCACACCAGTTTAGATGTGATTCTTGCTTAATACAACGCTTTGTATGCCACAGTCTTGCAGGCGGTTGAACATAATGTTGCTTTAAATAAATCGTTTATTTAAATGAATTTGAATTTAATTTTTGAGGTGTAATTTTAAGGTGTGGTTGGCGGTTTCTTTTATGAAGATAAAAGGGAAGAAAAACGAATAAATTAATTCACTTACAGGATCTGTTTCACAGAAAGTTGAGGTACCTATGCATTGTACTGAGCATTTTCCTCATAAAACCTACACGAAAAGCTGGTTGTCTATACATAACTTTTAGGAATTTGTATAAATTTATTTCAGGGAAATAAAGGTTATTCGATTCTGAGAGATTTATATCTAATGGGAAGCTGCATCATTTCTAAGTAGATGTTGCAAACCTACAAAAAATGGTATTTCTGTGGTAGGTTTGCTGAATTATATACGCGAAAGTGACTTTGTTGAATGATGAAGTTCTACCGGGACTTGACTATTACTAAAATGAGTGATAAAAAGTTTAGAAATATTACAAAATAGAAGATAATAACAATAACCACAATCATTACTTATTAGATACTTAATCGACGCTTTTACTTATCAAACCTAACAAAAGCTACAGCAAAACCCAAAAACCAAACCAAAAAGTCGCAGCTAAATCACAAAATTATTCAAAACTAAACGCGAATAAAGGCGAAATATTCAACAAATGAAGAAGAAGTAACATTTGCGTTTAATGCGGTACTCCTTCAAGCGGAGCACCACTGAATCAAATTAAAATCACAATAAAGAGCAGAACGGTTCTAACTGGCACAGACAATGTTTTTCAACTGTAATCTTCATAATTTTGTTTGCATCGCGCGAGTTTGGTAAGGAGCAAATTTGTTTGAATGCATCGATGGTAGATGGAACAGCTGGTAAGGAATGGGTTTTTTGAATTTGGAATAGGGTAAAACATAGATAAAGAAAAAGTGGCGGCTATATGGCTACGAGGCAGTCAAAGTTGCAGTTTCGTTGCAGAAAAAAGATCCTTAAGAATTAAAATACACATATTATATACCTTTTCACGAATATTGTAAGCGTGTGAAAATTGGACGCTTTTTATTAGGAATTTTATCTCGTCCCTAAGGCAACCTAAAAAATATAATTAATTGCACGTAGAAAGTTTGACCGTAAAGTTTGACTTCAGACCTTTTAGTCAAAAGGTCATAGACATAAAAAAATCCTAATTATTTCCCCAACCCGGCTAGGGTAAGGTGAATAAATTTTTCATGTTTAAAAGGTAGGTAGGTTATATATATTAACTAAACGATCCCTTTTAACATTCATATCATTCTTTACTACTACATACATATATCCCGCGGTTCTACTTGCGTTTTGAGAGAATCTACTGTTGTGGGCAATCGGGCAGAAACTTAATTTCCTATCTGTGGGTAACATCCAACATTACATGCCAAATTACATCTAAATTGAAGCAACAAAGCGAAATAAACAATTGAATTGCTGTATTTCACGAAAACGGGAGAGTCGTACTTGTGTGTGTAGTAGATGTACATTGTCTTTCTATGCGTAAAACTCTTCAGTACTCAGTAGTAGCCGAGTCCTACGTAGATGTTGTCATGCTATCCATGTAGTAGTTAAAGTTACAATAACACACACTAGCACCGATTTCATAAACTAAACCATCTATGGCGCGAGGAAATTACACGTTTACATATATTAGGACCTGAAACTGATAGACAGACAGACACGAACAAACGAACTAGTTCGCCAAATTGCGAGTTAAATTCAACATTCCTTACGAACTAAAATGCTCAAGACTAACCTAACATTTCCGATCTCCGATATTCCGGGCAGCGCTAGTATTTGTAATATTCATGAGAATATCTCGTAATCGTCTGTTCGGGAAGCAATCATCCAACTCATTCTATTTTATGCTAGTAAGTGGGATACTGATAAGTACTGGCCTTTTGTGTCTTTTTATGTTCATGTAGAAGTTACATTGTTGAGATACAATAAAAAAAAAACGATAAAAAATCTTTAAGTAGAAGTAATCTACAAGTGCCACTGTTATGTTTTAAAATATGTATAGTGAAGACTAAAAATCTCCTCTCAGTAGCGTGATACGAGGGATGCTTTTTTAGACCTAAAAACAAATGTTTTTGTAGCTTCACTAAGAAAGTCTTCCCATTTTATTTTGCGGAAAAGCAAATGTTCGATCACCCTCATCCATCCATTGTTCATGACATATAAAACCTCATTGGAGGATGTATTTTATTTTTATTTTTTCTTAACTGTCATGAACAAAAGAAATGACTGTTACTCTATACACATTTGTTTTCCTGTGAGCACGTTTATATAATTTCTTCTACAATAAAAGTTATTTATACCTATTTACCACTTGGAAAGCCTTTTTCTTTTATGTTCCCATTGGCCACACCAGCGAGATATTGAAGAACTAATTATTTAATTTTGTGGGGAACATAAAAATTTGGTCCTTCGAGAAAAAAGTGATCCTTCGAACCTTCGAAAAAGTTATCCTTCGAGACTTCGAGAAGCTGGTCCTTCGAATATAAGGAAAAATTGGTCCTTCGATTGTCTTCGACTTATATAGAAGAGAATTATTCCTTCAAATTAAATATATGTAAGAAGATAATAGTTCTTATTGAAGTGGAGAATTTTGATGCTTCGTATTACAAGGTAATCCCTTTATGAAAAAGTGGTTAGAAAGAAGAAAGCCACAGGAGGATTCAGAGTCATCCATCAATAATTGTGCGTAAGGGTGTTTCCGTGCTATTACGGGAGCAGTTTCGCTGCGTGCATCGCGCGTATCCAAACGTGCAAACGAGGTAAGGCGCTGCCAACCCAAGAAAACAAAACGCAACCAATGAGCGCGCGAAGAGCGACCGAACAATGAACATTTGCCGTGAGTTTCCGGCCAAATATCGAACATCGAGTGAATGAATTGACTGTCGGCGTTCATCATTTTTTTTTCGCGTCGCCATTTTTTTTACACGTTTCTGTTTATTTTGTTAGTTTTGTTAGTTGTATATTATTTATAACAGTGTACTTAACGTTAAGGTGTTGCTTACATTTGTTGCATCTGGGTTTTGGCTTGCATCTTAGGATATAGCACCATGGCTCTTAGTGACGAGCTGGCTCAATTAAAGCTCCGTAGGGGCTATGTAAAGGGTGCAATAACTCGTGAAGAAAGTTTTTGTAACAGCGAAGAAATTGTGATCGCGTCTAGTGAGTTGCTCACAGAGCTCCGCCCCTAAGACGACCCACTGACCGAGCGGCGCAGTCGCTTGGCGAAAAACTTTGCCTCTTACGAGGACCTTAACAAGAGTATTTTGTGCATAAATCCAAAGGACGAAGAAGACCCTTTTGTGTATGAAAGTAAGTACTTCACCTGCATATCCAAAATTGATCGTCAGCTCAATGCTTGTCGTAAATCGGGGCAGCCCGAGGCGGAGCCTCCTAGGCAAAATGCAAATAATTTCAGGAAGCTCCCACAAATTACAATAAAGGAATTTAGTGGTGCCAATATTTTAGATTATCTACCTTTTATTAATATGTTTAAGGCAGTCATTGATTCTGACACAAGCTTGAGTTTGTGCCAAAAATTATATTATTTAAGATCATTTTTAACTGGGGAAGCCTTATGCTTAATTCAAAATTTGCCTTTAACTGAAGTAAATTATCCTGAAGCGTTAAAGTTGTTAGAAAACCGCTATAACAATGAGCCAATGATCATTAACCATCACATTAATACTTTGATTGATTTGCCTAAATGCACTGCTGCTGATCTTAGATCTTTAGTAGCAAGTGCTAATGTGCATTTAACTGCACTAAAAAGTTTAAACATGCCGGTTGAAGCTTGGGGTCCAATAATGGTTAATATTTTGCTCCGGAAAGTGGATTCTGAAACAAACAGTGAGTTTCACTTGAGACGGGATAAAAAGGTTGTGTTTTCTATGCAGGAATTCATAGATTTTTTGGAGTCCAGAGCGTTGGCCAGGGAGAATGCAATGGAAACAATGCCTGTGAGTACTCCCAGTGGTGTGAAGCCTGGCAAGCCTGCATGTAATACAGCAGCAGCAGTCTCATGTAAGTATTGCAATACTAATCATAGATTATACATGTGTGCCAAATTTAAACTTGCTGCTGATAATGACAAGGGTCAATTTGTTAAAAAACATAAGTTATGCATTGTTTGTTTGAATGCGCATGGTGGTAAATGCAAGCTGCGGTTGAAATGCTCAATCTGTCAGCAACGGCACAATACGCTTCTGCATGGTGTGGAAATGGCTAAGAAGGAGGCGAGCAATGTCGCCACTGCCAGTTCTACTGCCGCAGTGCCCTGTGCTGATGTTGGAAGGTCTGACAGTGCAGTAGCTATGTCAAGTACCTCGCCTGTGAAGGATGTGCTGCTACCTACTGCTATAGTTCGTATTATCACCAAAAATGGTACATTTATCCATGCACGCGCTTTGCTGGACACGGGTAGCCAGGTATCTTTTATTACAGAAAAGCTTGCTGATCAAATTGATTGCAAGATTACACCGGCAAATCAGCTCATTACAGGTATTCTACAAGGCACTAGTAATATGCACCAGAAGGCAAATTTTGATATTTATGCTGGTAATAGCAACTTTAAATTGGCCTTAAACTGTTATATAGCTAAGAATATAACTTGTGAACTGCCACAACAGAGTTTTTATAATGTTGGGTTTAATATTCCTTCGCATGTCTATTTGGCAGATAAAAACTTTAATAAAACTGGTGGAATTTCCTTGTTATTAGGGTGTGATGTATTTTTCCAGGTGCTTCAGAGGGAATCACTGCCTCTAACGCCGCAAGGTCCCTACCTGGTTAGTACCAGCCTAGGTTATATTGTGGCAGGCAGCCTACCAGTATCTGTTGGAAACAGCCATTCTTCAAATTTGTGTATAACAGTTCAAGGTACCCCCCATAATATTTCTCATAATTCTCATAATGATCAACTTGATAGTATTGAACATACTAGTTCAAATGTTTGGAAATGTGAAAAAGTACCTGAATTTTATAAGGAAGGTATTACTGAACATCAACTAGCTGAGGAATGTTTTCAAAACTCTGTCAAACTTGTTGATGGAAAGTTTTGTGTAGATTTACCTTTAAAACTTAATTTAAACGATATCCAGATGGGTAACTCATTTAATCAGGCATTGCATCGTTTTCATAATTTGGAAAGGCGTTTCGCTAAAGATGATAAGTTGTATCAACAGTATAAGAAGTTCATTCATGTTTATCTTGAGCAAGGCCATGCCATGTACTTTGATATATCTAACTATGATCCTAGGGCAGGTAATGTGTATTTCTTACCTCACCACCCAGTCATTAATTTAAATAGCAAAACTACTCCGGTTCGAGCTGTCTTTGACGCTAGCATGAAAACCAATAATGGTATTTGTCTAAATGACATTATGCTTAATGGGCCTGTTGTGCAAAATGATTTATTGGATATTTTGACACTATTTAGGAGTTTTAAATATGTTTTACTGTGTGGTATAAAGGCTATGTATAGGGGTATAATAGTGGGTAAAGACCATTTCTGCTTGCAAAATATTCTTTGGCGAGATTATGCTGATCAAAGTGTGCAATGTCTTCAGTTACAAACTGTAACATATGGTTTAAAGTTTGATAAAACAAATACTTTTGTGAAAACTTTAGGTTTGTCATATGATGTGACTTCTGATACTTTAAATATGAAGTGTCCAAGTGCTGAAATACAAAAACCTTCCACTAAGAGACAAATGTTAAGTTTTATTAGCAATTTTTTTGATGCTTTGGGTTTGGTAGGTCCTATTTTGGTGCAAGCTAAATACTTAATGCAACAAGTCTGGTTTGAAAAGTTAAAGTGGGATGATATTCTCCCTGATGCTTTAAATGAAAAATTTCTTCAATTTGTTGAAGGTTTGATGAATATGTCTTGTATATCTGTTCCTAGAAATATCAATGTATATCCACATAAAAGGCTAGAGTTAGTTGGTTATGCTGATGCATCTAATATTATTGCGCATGGGTGCTGCCTTTATTTGAGAGTAGTCAGAGATGATAACACTGTAAATGTTAACCTTTTGTGTTCCAAGTCTCGCATTAACCCTAAGGATAAAACATTAACTATTCCTAGACTTGAGCTCAATAGTGCTTTGTTGTTAGCCAAGTTAGCAAGAAAAGTGCATGATACTTTAGCATTAAAATATAATATACATATTCCTATTAACTTATGTTTAGATTCAAAGATTGTTTTATCATGGCTTAAGATTGAGTCTGTAAAACTAACTGCTTATGTTGTTAATAGAATAGAAAAAATCAAGCAGTTATCTAAAAATGTACACTGGGACTATGTCAGCACCAACGACAATCCTGCTGATTGCTTATCTCGCGGTCTTAAACCAGATCAGTTAATCGGAAGCTCATTGTGGTTTCATGGTCCACAGTACTTGCAAAACAGTGAATATGTTCATGATAATTCTCAGATAAATACTGATGTTTTCTGATACTTCTGAGCTCAAGTTGATTCCTTCAACATGTAATACTTTAGTTAAATGTTAGGAAAATAATTTGTTTTATAGTTTTATACATAAGTATTCTAATTTAAGTACAATGGCTAGAATAATGGCTTATAGCTCTTATAGTCTGATAATGTAGCTCCATTGAACTGGCCTGTAGGTAGAATTGTAAAGGTCATTCCAGAAAAAGATGATTTATTTTGATTTAGTTCGTGCAGTGGAGGTAAAAACTAGCAAATGTCACATTGTAAGAACCAGTGTTATGAAGGTGTGTTCATTACCTAGTGATTATAATTACCTACTCTTCATTTCTAACACAAGAATTACTCTTGGGTTTAGTTTATCTTTAGTTTCTTTACTAATCCATTTGGGTAGTTATTTTAAATGTTTTAATTTAATTGTCATACTGGCAATGATGAGTTTAGCTTGTGGCTGAGGCCCCAGCATGTTCATGACATATAAAACCTCATTGGAGGATGTATTTTATTTTTATTTTTTCTTAACTGTCATGAACAAAAGAAATGACTGTTACTCTATACACATTTGTTTTCCTGTGAGCACGTTTATATAATTTCTTCTACAATAAAAGTTATTTATACCTATTTACCACTTGGAAAGCCTTTTTCTTTTATGTTCCCATTGGCCACACCAGCGAGATATTGAAGAACTAATTATTTAATTTTGTGGGGAACATCCATTACAGGCTAGAACTTCGATAAACCTAGTTCCAGATATCTTCCTCCATTCTTCGATTTTCCTATTAAGGACACGTCTACATAAAACAATTAAGATTTTATCCAAACAAAACAAAGTAAAGTAAAACAGACTGTTATAATTTTCACCGTTTTAGAAGAGTCATCATCATCTGCCTAGTCTTTTCCCAACTATGTTGGGGTCGGTTTCCAGTCTAACCGAATGCAGCTGAGTACCAGTGTTTTCTTATCTCCTCAACCCAGTCACCCGGGCAACCTAATACACCTAGGTAAGACTGGTTGTCAGACTTACTGGCCCGACTACTCATTCATTAGAAGAGTATGTACCTATTTGGAAAATATAAATACCGACTAGGTTAATAAACGTTTCGGTATTTATGACAAAAACTTTTCCGTCCGACCTGTTTTTTCTTTTAGACGATAAAATAAATAAATCCTACTATTGTGCTCGTGACCTTTTTGCGATATCGATGAAGGCTTTCAACCAATCCGTTATCTGGGTAATCAGAAACATGATACTACCTAATATTGGTAGGAAAATTAGATATTGGAGATTAGCTTGGCTTGTTCTTAGTTTGAGATGGATTGATGTAAAGCTTCTAAGGTATTGTTTCATTAATAGATCAATCGTCTAGTCTGTTCTCTATATTGTTGCTCTAGACTAAAACCTCGGAAATGCAACTACATATTGTTGAAAATAAATACTTTTCTGGGAAGAAAACGTCTCAGAGAACATCGTATTTATTCCTCTTGAGAAGTTAAGTTTTTGCACTTACGAGGTTTATAGTCGATGATACTAAAATCAAAGTATTCTAAATCATTCTTCAACAATTGCTAAACTATTATAGTAATATTCGTTTCGCTTTTATATCGATATGTAGGTCATTTGGAAAATTTAATCCGAAAATTCTCTTATGGTGGCTTTAAATTAAATTCTGATTGCCTTTAGGGACTGCCCTATGAAATTTGGTCAAATTATTTAATGTTACCCCTTAATAATCCCATCAGTGATCCTTATTCCACAGTAAGGGTCATTAATCTATATCTAATCATAGTTTGGAACGGAAAGGGTATGTAGTAAACCATTAATACTAATTGCTCATTAAAATACTTTAAAGGTTATTTTCTGTATAGTCTTAAAATCTGCACGTACATACGCGGGTAATATCTAAGAGGTCTCAAAAGACATTCCTTATAAAAGTTTGCAATTAGTGCTTCTCGCAATAAAGACGGGTTTAAAGTTAAGAACCACATGTTTTGTCATTAAGTCAAGTAGATTTTTTTCTTCCTTTCCAATATCGATAGCAAGAAAAAGCGTACAGCAAAAAGATTTATGCCACAGAGTGCAAATTCACAGAGCAGTAGGTAATATAAAACAGTTGGCATAAACACAGGCATTGTCTACGTTCCTGTGACCCACAAAGATAGCTAAGTGCGTTACACTTGCAGCATACATTACGGGCCGTGGATACATCAAGTGGCAAGCATTAGGGGACACATTAACTGAAGGCTGGCCCATTAACCTTTTCACCGCCACGCCATATCGGTATTCCTATGCCCTGTACGCCAAGCCCGAAAATCTTAATTAATCTTATCTACTAAAAAATACATAAAAGTAATGATTTAATAGGTTTATTTTGTATTTTTCTGCGACCTGTTTTTTGTCGAGTATAGCCGTCGTTGGCGCACAGGGCACGCTTGCTCATGTCGGCTATAGCCGACATTGGCGTTCAAAAGGTTAATTACCTTCCCCTACCGGGGCGGGTGGAAACCGTGATGATATCTGCATCAAAGACTTCTGTTTCACATAAATTTAACCTCGTATTATCAGAGGTATCTATTTTAAAATGGCTCGTGCAAATTGTAAACTCGCTTTGTTTGTTTATCTGTTCAGCTTTGAACGTGAAAGTTGAAAATTATAGTTTGTTTTTGTATGTAACATAAATGTACGGTTTCGTATTTTTCTTCAGTAGGTAAAATACAGCTAGAATTTAATATAAATGCATTTCTGAAGAAATCTAAGTTCCAAACTGAGCAGATCGCATGCGTGAAAATTAAATTAATTTCGAATAATCATTTCTTTCATGCTAACATATCTAATATCGCATAAATTATGAGCTAATGAAAATGAGTTTTTTTGCGCCTAAGCTATTTTGACATTATCTACCTTTCCCTAGGTATTTTAATATCTGGGTCCCCGATTCTCGTCTGTTACTCTCAATGAAGATATTGCTCCGACCGTAATAATTTATTTGACAGCCAGAAGTGTCATGATAGCGTCCAGAACTGAATAAATGATTTCAAATATAAATTTCTCGGAAGCACGTACTGGTTTCCTACGAAGTAGATATGAGGATTTTATGGTTTACTTTTTATTTAATTCGACTATTTTTAAAATGGAATAATGGTCAGTTATGATTGTTATGCCAGGTTTTCTATTAACGCCGATTCTTGGGATTGTGCAGGTCTCGGAAAACGTATTGTGATTTAAAAAAGGATTCCATGCACTGCTGTTCACATAAAGAAATAAAACCTGGAATTCATAGCACGACCTCTTTTCACAAAACTCAAAAATAATTTTAAACGTAAAATTAGCATATAAATCCTAGTGCTTTTTATGTAGCCTACGTAGGCACTCACAAACACATAACGCACAACAGAGGACTGCTTTAAGCCCATTAAAACCTGACCTCACTTTAAAAAGGGATTTTAAAACGTTTTAATGGTACTTTAGAGTTCAAAAGTAACTCAATTGTAGCCGTAAAAGGTCCGCACATGTGTGATGATCGCATTATAAACTGTGTGAGGCGATAACTCGAATCGTTAAGAGTTGGCTCCTGTTCTGAATAAATTGTGAATTATTCAGTTACTGTTGACTTTAAAAGTTGTTCTTTGAACGAAGCGGGCCGAGAGGTACTCTTAACAAGCCGGGTAACTTAGTAGGGATTATAATAATATGTACCTTTTGTGAAAACGTAACATTTGGAATGTAATTGATCAATTTAATATGCGAGTTATAAAGTTCTGTTTAAAATTAGAATACGGTTCGTCTGTTGACGTCGATAAGTTCTGTCTTCTATTTTTAAAATACGTGACGTATACTCAAACCTGTTTATGGAAAAAAGAAAATTCATAGAGTAATAATGCTGGCCATATTCTTTGTGTAAAACCTACATAGTGACGTCATATTTCCATTCTAATTCTGAAGTTGTCACACGGGTGTTGTGAGGTTTTTTAGACTTCCATACGTTTCCTTTGTTACATTTAACATATTTTTATGTCCATGCATATACAATGAGTTATGTTACAGGGATGTCGTAAAACGTGAGCTGGACCTAACGAATATGTCCTCCCTGATCTGAAATGTGTGACCATAAAAGTAAAATTTTATATGGAGCTTGATTATAAAAACATGAAATTCGAAAAGTTGTGTCGCAATTTCATTTTGTTTGTTAGAGAAGTTTTGTAATGTGATAAAAATGTTAGGAAAAATTGGTGTGAAAGCTCATCCCAAAAGACTGTCTCATTTTTAAAGGAAAGTCGGACATAATGTGAAAATATCTTAAAAAAGAACCTATAACTTACTTAGGTATATACCTATGTACAAATAAGTTCTAAGCTTTAGTAAAATAATAGGCAGTAGTTAGACGAAAATCAACAATCACTTCATTTTTGTCTTGAACAAACAATAAACGATTTATCAGTAACTATGGTAAACCCAAACCCATGGCAATAATACACGAACTAACAACCATAGAAACACCGTAGGGATTAACTCAGCAACCATTGGCCATAACTCTTCATCTCTTTACCTAAAAGACACCCATGAGAATATTCGTACCAAAACAAAAGCGCCAAGAAATATTACATAACCTGAAAGTGTAACCTGTCACGCTACTGCACTAGTACCATGGAGTACAAAATACGAGTGGAGATGTCATAGTGGAAAATCACCTAAGAACGTAGTGTCGACAAAATGCGGGTGTTCGAGGGACGAGGAACGTTACTGGCTACGTCCTTATACGCCTTCTTTGGAACTCGCAAATTTTTATTACTTCTTTGGGCCAATCTTTGACAGATATCATAAGAAACCTGAACGCCGCGTTAGTCTGTAGGTACTAATATTATAACTAGGAAAGTATATATTTTTTATTTGATTGTAAAGAACAAAGGCCAAAAACTACTGGATCGATTATAAAAATTCTTTCACTGTTAGGAACATGCACCCTTTGCGAGTAAGCTATATTTTATCCTGATACGGGCAGAAGTTCCCACGAGATGCAGGTGATATCGTGGGAAAACGGCTTGTTGACTAAAAACTGATCCTTTTTATAACACCTACGGTACGTTATTAGACCTACCAGTACACGCCTGACCTATTTGCCTTACAGCATTTCAGCATCTTTCCTTCCTCCGTGAATAGTAAACTGAAACGTAACCCGCTTACTATATTATGTTTTCACTTAGCAAATTGTCGGGGAACTTGGTATATGTTCCCAAGTTTCTTAATTACCGCACATAAATACTGCTGTATGTAAACATGGTGCGAAGAAGATGGCACTTTGTACCGAGTACTTAGCTGAAATATGACTATGATAAGCTTTCGTCTTCAATATAATTTTCATCTGTTTTTCGTCGAGATGGAGTGTAGGAGGCGAGGGGGGAGGGAATTCTGTTTTGGTTAACTCAAACTGAGTTTTGGGTGTGAGTATGTGTTGAGAATTTAAGGGGTAGCAAAAATGCTGACTATTTTTTTGTATTGGAATAAATTAGACTTTGGACTAGATAGTCTGAATGATTTTGGTCGTTTATTGAACTTATGTGTCAAGGTTTGATGACATTTGATAATTTTGCTGATTAACCAAAACCAAACCAAATGTTTTAGTTTATCTGTCGGATAAGTTCACGAGAGACTTTATCAGTAACCAGTGAAACTGGCCATAAACTATAAATACCCTAGATTCTTTGCCATGTAGCCATTGGTATATTACCTGATTTCCATATAGTTCTAGATAACTTTACTACAGGTATTAAGAGAACAAGTAAACAAGCTCCCACTGTGCATTATAATAACTACTTTAACTATTCAGAGTGCATTACATAATCCGGAAGTGGTGCTACAAACTTCTTGCTAACTATATCCTTGTTTAGCTAAGTATAAAGCCGTGTAATTTTAGATTTACAATGTTACCTATCTTGTTGAAGAATTACTGTAATTAATCAATTGTTTATTTATACGCATTCTTAATTTGGGCGGTATCGATTCGCGGCTGTGATCTTTGCTTTTTACGAGCCAGTTACGGAAGATTTTTACTGAAACTGTCAAGCAAGATGTTTTTATCTCTATGTCAAAATAAAGTATATATTATGAGTATAAAGTAGGTATATTTATAATTGTCGAACGTCGCTTATAGAAATAGAGGCTGGCTTTAAAAAAATGCTTTGAAGTAACGTGATTATGAATGCTCAATCCTTCTTCAAATTGAAACACCCTATACCTAAAAGTGATACCTACTGATAGTTATTTTCACATTTTTTGCTTTTATGTATTAATGAAGCCTAACTAGCCAGTTTTTGTTGATCAAATAACCACGTATGCCACAGCCTATTGTTAAAAGCCCCGTATTGCAGTAACACAATTGCATTGTTAGTTCACACAAAGCGGATCTAATGCATCTAAAGCCGATTCAAACACGATACTGGTAGCCACGACATTAGTCCGCTACCGATTGTACACGTTGATAAATTATATATTAGGTAGCTGTCATTTGTGTGGCTCGCAAATGTAGGATTAAATGATGTAGGTATAGACAATAAATGTAAGGTTTCATTAACCTATTCATCATACATAACTACAGGGCACAGGCCTCTTTTTATATACCTCCTAATGAGGTGACAGAAGGAATGATCTATCCATTGCTCAAATCGGATTGGCGATGGTTTCCTGGAGATGTTTTACTTCATCTTTTCTCACTGATCTCCTCGTACGAAATCATATTTGAGAGGCTGGACTTATAACAATTATGATTTATTTAATTCAAAAGTGTTTATTCAGGGCAAAAGCTAAATGTGAGCCCCTAATTGCTTGCTGGCCCATTCTTCTCATCTAATTAACATGCCCAACAAAAAACTCTAACCATAGATATGACATTATTGACAAGCACAAACTCTGTATACAATACCCAACCACAGCAATAATAACGCGCATTAAGCCTCCGGCGGCTATTGCTCAACCTAATTCTAAAACAGACATTAAAAATACACAAGTGCAATTGCATCCATTTTATAGCTTTTCCACATCGTTCGGAAATCCCGCTATGCATTCTAGCAGATGCTACCAAAACCGTTACAAGGATAATTGGACGTAGTTATGCAGAAACGTTCCAACCCACTGTACGCGTAAATGCTTATATCTCAAATTAAACTTGAATTTGAGATATAAGCATTTACGCGTTTCAGTTGTATTCTTTTTAATTCTAACTAGTAAAGGTACTAGAGGTTTTATTGTTGAATTATATTGAGTTTAGATAACTATATGCTAAATTTTAGGCTGTTCAATCACAATAACTCGATTTCGGGTGACTTGTGGGTTGGAACGTTTCTGCATAACTACGTCCAATTTAGGGTTAACTCGTAGAATCAGAAAATATTATAGGTACCTCTTATTCGATACAGAGCACGTATCTTTTATAGAAAATTTATGATAGTATGGGTTTTACAATACATTAGGTAATTGTGTTTCTAGATATGCTGAACATTTGGAATGGTTAGATAAAGGAGTTTCTCGTTATATTACCTAATATAAGATAAAAAAATTGTAGGCATGTTGTATTGGATTGCTTTTCTAGAATGAGAAGCCCGGAAAACTGTTGCAGTGTTACATACTGTTTTCTTCGACATACATTTTTCGCTTTTACGCACATTACAGTTTTAGGTCCTTAAAAGGTGTATTGTGAGGGAAAAAATTGTAACATCATTAAAAATATAAATTAAATAATAAACCAAGTGTTTAAACTCACAGAGTGAGCCGAGTCTAGAGGTACAACCAAAATATTTATGCACATAAAGACCAAAGGTTATGTCATTGAATTAAACAAGAACCTCCTTTTTGGTGGAGAAATTATTAAAATAAATACTCGACCATTGCGCAGTACCATTGGATATATTGACAACAATATTTTCGATAAAATTATGAACAAGATCTTCATTTTTTTAGCTAACGAAGTTTATATTACGTACTAGGAGTCCAGTATCTAGACAAAGTATTATATTTATAATGAAAATTATGAAAAAGATCTAAGTCTTTTTGCCTCCTGACGATTTTGAGCTGTGAAAAATTTCACAACTATCGGATTTTATGAAATTAAGTCCCAATGGGTCGACTTACCTCCGTCACTTTTTTCACATAGTAATCTAGCCCGCACATTCGGACCAGTTTTCCCGACTGTTATTATACCGTGTAATTTGGGCCGCGGCCCAGAGGCGAGTTTCCCCCTAACCCTTTTCATCGTGTTATGAAAACATATTCCTTTAAGTTACGTCTGTGATTCACCTTAAAGTATTCTAATATTATGAACAAACTATGATATGTGAGTTTTAATAAAACTTTCGCGTTTTCTAAGAACAAGTTGAGTTTGTAAAGTTTAAGTGACTTTATTTGAAAACTTTCTCCTTTATAATGTTTAATGTAAGTTCTTTATCAATGTCACTAAGTATATGGGAAAAATATCATCACTATCTATACAAAATTTTCTTAAAATTCATTGAACTTGTAATTTATCTGAGAACAGCAATTTCACTAGTGTTTTTGACACAAAAATAAATTGGCACTTTTAAAAAAATGTTGCGGATTTCTGCCGAAGATACTCTCTCCAGGCACTTAATGATACTCATAAGGGGTCATAAAAAAAAACCAGACGAAATAAGAACAACTTCATGATTGGCCAGTTAGCGTTTTTTTAATTTCTGCGTACTTTTTAAACACAAAATGGCTATTAACAAAGTTGTAACAGCACTAATAACTTCAAAAACGACGTCATTCCCACTAATTCCCATACATAATCTGCTCACACACAAGTCATTTATCAGAACAAAAAAAAACTCCGAACATGATTTAGAGGCCTAATTCCCAACACGGTTACACCCAACTGCCGAACCCAACTCGCAAAACTTACCGATATAAATATGAAGAACAACATTTACATGGGTATTTAGTATTCTCCGGGTGTCGTCAACTTTAGTAACATTTCACCCGGTAAGACACTTTACCCGGACTAAATCATACGCGGGTGCGTGATCGAGAATTTTGTGTCGTGCCGCTGTGAAAGATGTGATATATTTTGTAGCTTGTGCGTAAATAAAATAAGTGTAGCTAATGTAGCATAATTGATGTGAAACAAAGCGTTATTATTATACGGGTACTTCTTTAACACTTTTACATTGTTATGTGCCTTATTGATGACGTGCCTACAAACTGTTAAAAAAACTACACACAGTGTAACAAAAACTATACAACGGTTACAAAAATCCGGAGACGGCATGATACATAGTCTAGGACTATGTAATTAATAGTACCCTGAAAGTAACATTTTAACCAATAACGCTTTTTTGAGCAAGTACAAAAAATATTAACAATATTTTCTTAAAAATAAAACCGCAAAGTACCCAGAGGACCATTTCTAATGTCAAACGGAACCGTAAGTTAAGTCGGTAAACCAATTGCGTTGGAACTTCGGTCCTGGAAGAAATCCACAAAGACTTGCACCTGCAGTGTAAAATTCTCTGAGGATGTTTGATTTCACGCTGCGGTGGAAACAACGGAACATTTTAATTATATTTCATTCTTTATACAGAGACGGATTCGCGCTATAAAAAGGTTGAGGACACATTGACCCGTTTCACATTTATAAAATCTTGGTTTTTCAGGGAGTAGGTACATAAGGAAGTTTATGGAGGAGTGCGTTAAAGGGTATGCAGGGTGAATAAATAAGAGATAAGGGAGAATACATAAAGAATTATATAAAAGGAGTTATAAAGGGGTATATGAGGGAGTATATAAGGGCATACATAAGGGATCCACAGCGTTCACTGTGATAGGTCCATGACTCTCTTTGAATTTACCCTTTTATATTCACTTGCAATCACGTAGTTTATAAAAACAACAACATCTATTTTACTCATAAAACATGTAGCAAAATGCAGCAAAATAGAAATAAAAATATTTAAATAAAAAACGTAACAAATGGCAGAAGCAGCAAAAACTGCTGCTCAAGCTAAACGGCGAACGAAGCATATTTATTTTGCCAATACACAAAACCTTTATTTACGTCGCTACTTTGAATTCAGAAACGAAATAAAGCTTTTAATAAATATTCGCCGATCTTTCAGTGTACCGTGGCCATGGTACCTGAATCTTAAGTTGCTGACCATGGCTGGCTACGCACCCCGAGGCACATAAACTATGAATAAGTCATGTCCACCGAATACGTAATGTATACGATCCAACTAAGGATTTACTTCGCTGCTACAAATTTGAATTTTTGAATTCCGTTTCGCACTTCGCCGGCGTTAGAGTGTTGATATTCAAATGGTTGAAAGTGGAATTTAAAGAGTGGTTGTTTTTAGACGATTTAAGCTAAGTGAGAAAAGAGGTACAATGTGAATTTTTTGCATGAAACTTATTTGTAAAAGAAAAACAGTTTTAGGGGAAAGTTGACGTATGTGACTCAGGCATTAAGTGCCTATTTTTTATTTGCTAGTTAATAAAAAAAAACATCTTAATAGTTTACTTGCTAACTAGACATTTTAGACAGTCAGTAAAATCCTTAAATATTAAAAGGCAGTTTAAATTCTAACAAGCCAAACCTATTAACATTTACATACACATTAGGTAACAAAGTTCTTACAATAGGCTTTCCATTCCGCTGCGCAGTCCTAGGTAAAGTTAAGCCAATAGACTGTACTTCTGGAACTTTGCTAGTACCTACACTTAGAGCATACAGATAACTGGATCCGCTATGAGCAAAAATTAGAAAAGTCTGAGAACTCAGGCGCGGTTAGGCAACGCAACCACTGATCATATCGTTAACCACGCCAATGATAAATCCACGCACACATACAGTGCCAAAGCATCTTTTATTCAGTTGACTGTTGTCAGGTTCTAAGAGATGATACCGTTTGCACTCACTGGCAACAATTGTCAATTGCACCAAAAACGATCAAACCATACAAGATGAGCGGCGCTTTCTTACCTTTAGCAGAGTGGAAGCGACGAAGGGTCAATAAACCGTCTCCAGTTGGTTTAATTATCTAAGCTATAATATGTTAAAATATTTAGTTCCATTCAGCGCTCTATGCGATTTGAAATTGTTTGCATACATATTGCCTTGTTGCTAGCGGATTAATTCCGCAAGAATTGGAATTCATACGCGTTGAATTTTAAAATGGTGGAGCTTTTGCTGATGGGGAAAGTATTTTTAGGGCATGTTAATGAAGGCTTTTGGGGTTTCGTAATTCCAAAAAAGGTAAAAATAGGCTTGTCCGTTCGTTTGTCTGTTACTAGTATTTATCTTATGAAGTATGATAGCAAAAAAAAAATAAAATTGTCGATTAATTATACGAAAAAAAGAGTGTCACTTTTTCAGTGTTTTATCCGGTAATTTTTTTCAGGTTTCTGTCTTGCATTTGACTTTATTTTTTAAATACATTTCTACCTTTATTCTAGGACCCTATTTTTCAAAAGTCAATAATATATTTAAGTAATTAAATATATCTTGTACCTTAAATATTAGTATAAAAAATCTAAGTACAGAGCATAGGATTACGGTAACGCTAACGAGTAAATACTAAATACCTCAGCAATGTTCTGGAACTCTGCCAATACAAAGTGTGGTTACATCAACCGTTTATGCTAAACCCAGTTTTAAATAGTTGCTCAGTTTAATCTGGGCCTTATTCTTGTAAATAGGGCCATACCTAATTGGATGTAACAAATGTTTTAGTGAAAAAAGAGTGAAATTGAAAAAAGGAATAGTAATAAGTAGTGTAATTGAATTTATTAAAAGTCCAGGTTCTATCCAATTTTATCGTGTCTTGTCATATCTTTCAAATAGGTCTTAAAGTTCACAGTTTTTTCCACTTTTAGTCAGGATAATTAATTATATGATTGAGGTAAATTGAAACTGATATTCTGGCGAAAGATTGAAAAATTGGCTTAACGAT
Organism: Helicoverpa zea x Helicoverpa armigera; assembly: GCA_033682625.1. Classification (NCBI taxonomy): domain Eukaryota; kingdom Metazoa; phylum Arthropoda; class Insecta; order Lepidoptera; family Noctuidae; genus Helicoverpa; species Helicoverpa zea x Helicoverpa armigera. Next base: position 3,519,389 of record JAWIIS010000038.1, on the reverse strand, counting down.
TTTTTTTTTAATTCTGTGAATAAAAAACTCCGGGCAAAACCGGCATACTTACCTCCCATTAAAATTTACCATTACCTGATACTTGTAAAGGCATTATAAACAGTCAATGACGTCATTGAGGGCCCTTTTGTCGAAGTATTTTAAAAATTCATGTTCCATTAGTAGCTGTGAACAATATTTCAAAAAACCCGGTTTCCAGTTCATGCTTTGAAGGGAAAATTTCAAAGGGGGAATGTTTGAAAGACGCGAGCCAAGCGCATTGTTTTCCGAAGATTCTCATTTTGCAGCGGTAAAAATACTAGGAGCTTTATATTTTACACGTTTATAAACTTTTCGATGGCATCGGACACTTCTGGTATCGTCGTGAGGCACTTCTTTCTTATTTGTTGGAATTTATTTAATTGTTTTCATTTTTATTTGAGCTTTAAAAACAAGCAGAAGTAGACTTTAAATTGCATACAACTTATTTCACAGTAGATATAGCAATAACTGATAAATTAATCAGTGTACAGAACTATTTGCAAAACAACCATGATTTACACAAATAAACACTAAAAGATACGAAGCACGAAAAGCATGAATATAAACCAGGACGATAAAACAAATAAGTAAGTTTTTGATAAGGAGGTCCCCCGAGCCCACCCTCGGACATTCAGACCGTTATGATGTAGCGATAATTTACTAGATTCGGTCCATTTTTCCTCGAAATTCACATATGTATGTACCGTCACGCCTTTTTACTCGGATCCGTGGAGAACAAAATGACTAGCGGAGGTGCTATAATGGAAAATCGCCTAAGAAAGTGGTGCGCCAAAATGCGGGTGTGTAGGGGACGAGGAATGTTACTGTCTTCGCCCTTATATGCCTTCTTTGAACCCTATCATTTTCTGTAATACCAAAAATCGTTGACAATCGTCTCAAAGAACCCGAACACCTCGTCGGTTCAGTCGTAACTGATCGTTTTTTGCATGCCCACCGTACGAATTTGACCTAGAAGAAGGGGCGCCTGACCTATCTACATTATGGCATCTCCGCTTATCTTTCTTTACTCCGTGTTCGGAACGGTGTGACGTAAAAGTTGGGTCAATAGTATCTTTCCGATAGTTATGTGTGATACGGCAGTAATGTTCCCGATTTTATGGCCACGTTTGTAAATATTGGTAAAGGTAGTGCTGAGCGGTCGGTACTGATATTTTCGAATTATATTTCGATTTAATTCGGTTAAGGTGGGAATTTGTGATGTTAAATAGTAGTAAGTTCTCGTTATTTTCTTACTTTATAGAGGTACGGTCGTGGCTGGTGATATCTGTGAACTTACGAGTCGATATAATGTAACATTTACTTATCGTAACTAAAAATCTTATTATTCATAGGTTGAAATCAGTCTGCAAGCATTCTGAAAAACAAAATATGTCTTAAATGTACTGTAATGGTTTTGAGGATACTTTCACACTTTTTCTCCTATGAGTCCCACCATTTCCACATGTCGCATGTAGTAAAGCATTTTACATATTAAGATAGGTCCTTAGGTATATTTCTAGCTCACAAAAACTAAACCTAACAAAACAAATAGTCACTTTTCACGATAAAGTAGTAACCTTTTACGCAACACTGCGCCTAGGGCGAGACCCTGCACAGTTCGAAGTGTAAAAGCACTCATAACCCATATAATATACGTACATTTATTTTCCTCCTTTGCCTTTCAAAGTACCGGAACGGTTCAGTCCCGAATACTTCATTTAGGTAGGTTTGATAAATGTTTCGAGTTCAACGTTTGAGTATGAATGTGATTACTTACAAATAACTTTTGATCACTTAAAATGTCCAGACATGATTACCTACGTAGTTTTTTTGAATTAGAATAAAACTGGTTATATTCAGACTAACCTAAAAGAAAGAATTTTAGTATATAGGTTAAAAGCAAAGAAAGAAGATGGCTGGTTTTCAATCTTAGTAATAGGTTTGGGTAAAACGTTTGCCAACCTAGTAAATAACAAAAAAAATGAATTAAGATTTTTGTGGAGGACAAGAAAGATGATGGACACACCAATAATATGGCAATTTTTTTTATAGTGTATACAGTGTCGCCATTTCATTAAAGTTGTCTCAAAAGGGCTTCAGCGTGTTGGCTTCGGCCCCACGTTCGCCTTCCAAAAATCCGGGACTCTGTAGTCTCGTGGTCGGAAAGTGGCATAGTTTTAGTGAATTTAATGAATACTGCTTTATTTTAAATTGATGACCTCTCATTTGTATTTACCCTTTTGTCTCACTGTTTTAACCAAACTGCAAATTGTCTTATTCATACCCCTCAGTTTAACCGGTCAGTAACAGCCTTGTTATGTAACAAATGTTCAATCAAGTACCTGTACCTCACTTCTCGGAATCTACACTCATAGCTCAGTCAAAAGTCAGTATAGTGGTGTTCTATCAAACGGCTCCGGTCTGGTTGTTTCCCGCAAGGATCAACTTTGGTCTAATTTATAGTCATCCTTTTATGAAAGGAAAGAGTTATCAATCGTTTTAAAGGTTCCAGATTAAGCATTACTTTCTGATTCTAGTTATAGTATTCAAATGTTTAATCAAGTATGTACCTGTACCTCACTTCTCGGAATCTACATTGATAGCTCAGTCAAAAGTCAGAATAGTGTTCTATCGAACGGCTCCGGTCCGGTCCGGAGCGGATAGGTAAACTTTGGTCTAATTTATAGTTAACCTTTTGCGAAAAGAGATATCAATGGTTTAAAAGGTATTTACATTATATGTAAATGGATGTAAATTATGGCATATATGAAGAATGGATTTGTTGGTATGTAGTTCAATAAAATCTTCTTCTTATAGTACAAAATGCATTATTAAGATTATTTAATTTTGCATTTCGTATTGAAAACAACAAAGCAAAAACTGTAATATGTAACTTTCTTACATAACCGTAAAGCTATTAGGGTTTCTTTGTACTCATACATTTTTATGGTTGGAAAGAAATAGCTTACACCGCTGACTGATAGTCGTACGTATATAAAATATGGTCAGCACATTCTGACTTTTCAAGTCCCAAATCAAAATTTAGAAAATAATACAAAAGTATAATAGCTCAAAACTCAATCTGTTTGTGATACCTTTACCTTACAATCTCTTTATTCCTGTAAATAAAATAATTTATTTTCAAAACGAAGGTGCTGATAATGTCATCACAATTATTATCAAGCAGAACTCCATACGCCATTCTAGTCACCCCAAACTGTGGGCCCTATCTACCGCCTCCCGGATTGTCGTTACATACTTATCTACCGCACTGATCTAAACCGACTTGTAATGGCGCGTGCACACGGACAAACTTTGTGTTGCTTGATCTATGTTTTCCTGTCAACGTGAACTGTATTTGATAAAATAGTTGAAGTAGTCTAATCTGTTCTTGAATAAATGAGGGGTGAGTAAAGAAAGGCATAATTACGATGGTATTCTTGAATAGGGATTTAGGAGGGTTGCTTAAAATAACACCCACTAAATGATTTGAAGGAGTAGTATCTAGTGCCATTGTGGAACTTGTAACAACCCGGGTAAGTTTGAGGACTTCATAAAAAAACACTGGTTGTCAGTATCTGATTAAACTGGAAGTCGATTAGTAAAGTTTTGAAAAGGCCAGGCAGATGACGATGATGATTTCTCAGTTGTGTATCCTTGTTTGCTCCATGTTTCTCGATATGAAAAAGGCCTTAAAATCCAGAATGTTATCAACAGTATTATTTTGCAAAGACACTCGGAGATTATACTTGGTTATAACGATTATTGCTTAACCCTGGATGAAAAGGTACTTATTTTCCGTAATTATCTAGTAATTGTACTCGAGTTCGAGTAACAAGTGCGATTAAGACTTGAAGATGGGTAATTAGGGTTTCATTGGATTTCCTAAGGTTATTTGCATGGTGGAATTTAACCACACGAAGCCCGACTGTGTAAAACGACATTGTAGGTAAGTACCTCTTTATATGTTAAAGTACTAACATTTTAAAGAGTACTCAATTTAGTTTTTAAATTCGTTTCCGCAAACGGATTTAAATCCACAATTCCTGGGGCTATTATTAAAATCTTCACTCCATAATACCGAAATAGTCACACTGGAAACTTGAAATTTTGCAAACTCGGCGAAGAAATCCAGTCCAAAAGATAGGATCTTAGCTGTAGTCCCGAAATTACTTGCACCGTAGAGTTTTGCTAGGGTTTAGGTAAACTTGGCTCGTGAGCGACGCGATCGGCAATTGTTTGGCTCCGAATCTGAGCCTGGGAGCTTGTACAGCCATCTTGATTATCATGTATCACTCATTGTTAGCCATAAAGTTACGGAAATAGTGCATTTAGTTAACGTAGGATAGTTCTTTGTGGAATTAATAAACGTATTCAATAGTAAATTAGTGGAATTTGCTTATGCAATTCTTTAAATATAAGGTGCATAGAAGACCTTCAAACTACTCACAATTTTAGCGGCAGCCGTTGTTTATTCGATAAACTTTATAAAAAAAGTTTGCTATAAATATTCTGTACCTAAGCCTGCTTAATTTGATAAAAAAATATTTCAATTTATAAACTTCCAATTTCTAATCTACTTCTAATCAGAAGCCAAGTAAAATCGACTCCTCACCACAATATACCGAGTAGACCACTGTCGACTTGTGACATCATAAAGCCAAATTACCCAGTAGATAACAATCAGCCAGTTGACTAAAGGGCTACAAGTTGGCTAATTTTGTTAATTATAAAGACAGATATTGCGTTAGTACCTCCTTTGTATTGTAGGGGATAAATTAACGAAGAGTGTTTAAATGTAGGTAGTAACTTGGCAGTTTTAATTGCAGGCATGGAAGAATTTTATGGCAAGAATTTAGATAATATTTTTATTCGAAAAGAGTGTAGCAGTCACTGAATGAGAAAATTAAAAGGGATGGATTGTGTGAGTGTAGGGTAAGTTAAACTGTATTTGGTTTTCTTATTATATTGACGGAAACAAGACATACATTTAGGTCGAATGTTAAATGTTGATGACATAATAATGTTAAAATATGAGCACTGTTGTGGACGAAGTAACACCCCAAATAGCCATTATCATTTCTCTGAAAAATGATACGAATATTACCAATTTCGGCCGTATTTATTTACCGTTTTGGTTCAGCAAGTTACAGGATAATACAACAGAATACCAGTTTCCGAACGAGATCGACCTTTAAAGCCTTTTTTCAAAACACATCGGATTTTACGTTCCGTTCTGAAACGCTCGAGGATAAAAATGGATTTTGTTTTTATACGTTTCGTTTCGAACCATGAAATAAAAATTGGTTGATGACAGTATTTGTATATTTGCTTTTTAAATATATTCGTTCTTTTTTTAAAATACCGAATGTTTGCTCTTTCTCGGTCGTCTCGTAGTCCTAAAGTTAATTTAAATGGCGTAATTCAGTGTATAACTGTGGAATTTGGCGGGTGTTAGCTTCAGATATGACATTTAGAATATGCAGTGGGTGAGTCACGGTGCTGCCAGTTAGCGTGTAAAATAGTAGGTTGGAATACGTAGATTTTTAAGGTTTTTTTTTTAACACGAACGTTGTCTTAGTGCTTTGTACTCATTTGTGAGCATTATTATTGGGGTAATTTTTCCAAAAATATATATACTAACGTAAAAAAATAAACTTGAAAACCATTATTGCTAGCTGTATCAACCCAAAACACAACCAATCAACCTTCACAAAGATCCGCAACTAACCTAGATAGCGAGCAACTTCAAACACAGCATACACTGACGCATAATAAATACTGCACTAATACTGGTATTTACCTGTTCAGGATCGGTAATTCTCGTACATTTTCGTGTCACGATCTCCATTGCTGTATCGCATGAGCTTGGTACGGTTTAGCAGCCTCGGCGCGTGAAGCTTGCATCCCGGCGATGAATAGAAAATGAGCAGGCGGGTATACGGCACATACCTATAGTGCTTATAAAGCTGTTGATGTGTACTTGGCTTTATAAAGGGTATATGTTTAGGCGCGTGTGTTAGACAGGATTTAAGAATGAAATGATTGTGTAGGCAAATGTGCCTTGAAAGCAAATGTAGTGAAATTTTGTCACAAGTTCCTCCTCCGTTCGAAGTGCTTATAAAATCGGTGGGCTATCATCTATTATAATATATATCATCCCAAAACAACCTATCAATCTTCACAAAGATTTGCAACTAACCTTTAACTGAGCTTGGAGCCACGGTTTAGCAACACCGGCGCGTGAAGCTTGCATCCCGGCGATGAATAGAAAATGAGCAGGCGGGTACACGTGACATACCTATAGTGCTTATAAAGCTGTTGATGTGTACTTGGCTTTATAAGGGGTACATGTTTAGGCCTGTGATACATAGGATTTAAGAATAAAGTAGTAGTGTGTAGTAAAGTAGTTTTAAAGAGAGTGTAATGCGTAATTGATTTGATTTTATGTTGTTTAGCTTCTGGAAAAAAGTAAATGATCCTTCCTCGATAAATGGGCTATGTAATAGTAATAGAACTTTCGAAGTATGCCATGTTGCCCAGTTCTTCCGTATTTCGGAAGGCACAATACATTGGTGGGACTATCACTTGAATCATCCTTTCCAGATGCATCCTTTGTATTTCTGGTATACCTTTTGGACTAGTTTAACCATAATAATTTAATGTCCATAAACATCGGAACACCTTTCATAGCTGACTGCCAAAACGTTATAGTTTAAATAGAAACGCGGAAGTAATTCCAGCCTCGCTGCGAATCTAAACTGTGTGTTTGGTTCATGTTATAAGCAAATAGCCACTTAGGACCATCGCGGTTGCAATAACGGATAACCGGTGGAATGCCTGAGAAAATAACCTGTTTTTGAACTTTTAAAGTCAAAGCCAAAAAGTTAAAAAGCTACAGGCACGGTTATTAAGGCATCTATGGAAGTGCGTTCTATGAAAAACTCCGTAGAGACTAGAGATTAAGCATCACTTTTCATTTCTATGACTTCGGTCTCACACAGATCGTAGAGAAACTACAAAAATCTGATAAATAATTTAGTCTAGGCTAGGACAATACTTGTCTTGTGCTGTTTAGTCTGTTCAATACTTATGACAATGTATAGACTCAATGTTCATGTTGAAAGCTTTCTTAACGGGCAGATTTACTCGTAATATTCTCAGTATTAGTAAGGATTAGTAACAGTTACCTAACTAACTGCTACTAAAACTTTAAACTACCCGCCCTAAGTGAAAAACAATATTACCAGTAAAGTTATACTTCTCGCTTATATCTTATTCCTGGACTTAAGAGACAACGAAACCCAACTAACTTCAGAGAACAAAGTTCCAAATCAGTTTATCTTGTAGCCTTCGGAACTCGCATAACGACTGCAGGAACCAATTTGACGACTATTAGGTACTTACCTGCCATTATTTTTTAAGACTACTTGGTTCGTATAGAAACTCTTTAGAGTACTGGCACCTGCATGTCGATTCTATAAAATATCACAACTCACTTCGACATCACTCTCACTTCGACTTCGATCTAAAGGTAGAATTCCGTGGACGCGACAATAGTCAACCTTTGAAAATGTATGGCACCGTTGTCGAGGCCCGTGACAGTCGCGCGCGGCCGACGAATTTCGTAAGCTGCTCGCGGCATTGTCAAAAATTTAATTCTGGTTTTACTAAAATTCTATAGATGTTATTAAGCGCTAGACCATGTTGAGAAGCGTACGGCCGCGAGCGGCTCACGAAATTCGTCGTCCGCGCGCGACTGTCGCAGCCCTCGGCAGCGGTGCCATACATTTTCATAGGTTGACTTTTGTCGCGCGCGGCTGCGACAATCGCGACCCACGGAATTCTACCTTAAAGTTTCGTGATTGACATTGTCAAACTACACTAGCGCTTCACTATCGAGCGTGTTGACAAGTTGAACTAAATCAAAGTCGAGATTTTGACAGATTTGTCAAAATCTGTCTATCTATAGGGGAGGTAGGGGAGAGATGGGCAGTTGGGAGACATGATCAAATCAGAATAAAAGGGGGGTCCTTTTATTCTGATTTCTGATCATAGTTTTGTTTTTTTTTAATTGGGTAGTTTACGTTACCGACTGGTAACGGTGTTCATCCATAGACTATCTGTCATTTCTGTGAGTTGTCAAGAACAAACACTCGTAAAAGTACTTAAATATTTTGTTGCGGTTTCGGATCGTTATAAAGAGAAAACTAATGAAAGGTATGTGTATTTTCTATTATTAATTATTGATTGTCAAAATCTCCAGTTACAATTATAGTAAGTCGATGCAATCCACACCTATTATACCTTTAGAAGAGAGTACTACAGCAATAGTTAATGGGCCCCACGTTTTTATTTTAGTCTAATATGACCGGGACCACCTACGTAGGTTGACATACTGCAGGTCTAATCCACAAAAAAATGGGTGCTGTAAAAACGACAGCAAACCTTGCAGAGTGTTTCTAGTATTACTTACCAATTGCATTTCTGAATTTCTTACCGGAAACGGCTGAATGCCTAAATGTGCATCTCCTGTGGAAAAGCTTTCACCACCACACAAAGCAACAATCCTTTCCTCAACCTCAGTTAGCATCATTTCGTCCTCCACCCCACCACCAGTCCTACGCCTAGCAGCAGAGCGTGCTGCAACTTTTTTTTTAATGGCGCTTTTTTTGTCAGTCCAATACTACAATCAAACATTTATTTAAAATTAAAAAGAAAATTAGTTGTCTCCATTTCCACAATATTCTTGGTCAAAAATTGAAAAAGATTACATAAAATCAAAATAAAATATTTATGAATTCAAGGAACACACTTGAAACCAAGACTATCGGCTATCGCATAAGTGGTTTGCTTTAAGGAATGTGAAGTGGTTCTAACATACTGCTGCAAAAAAAAATACTGCTAACCTTGGTCCACTGTTTGTGGGTTTTGATGGTGCCACCTATACTGTTTAAGCGCACGGCTAATTCCTCCCACTGGCTTCGACTTCGCTCTAAGGCATTTTGCGTTCTCACGAAACCCTTCGCCAGGCCAGGGTTTTGCTCCATAAACTCAACCAGAGTTTCAACCTGAGCCGACGAAGGGTGAGACGACCTGTCATTTGGACTGAAATTATTGTTGGATTAATAAAATAAACACTTCTTTAATTAATATTATTTTTAACTTTATAACAAGAAAAATAAAATTACTTCATGATTTTATCACAATTACGGCGAAAACCGGCGAAAACAAACAAGCTTAAACACAATATGAAGACAGAAGATACCCGATATATTACTTTCCTCTATGACAGAAGAGAAGAAAATATTGTCCACAGATTAATAATGGTATTGGCGCTGTCAGTATTTTTTTTCGTAGGGTAAGCATAGATTATATTCACAGCACGAATTTAGAGATTTCTGTTTATTTTATACTTAAAAGCTGCCTCAAATTCCTTACAATAACAAATTATAACTAAAACATCATATTTAGCTAAAATTCTGTGTCAAAACTGATAAAATTAAAAACTGATTAATCTCGGTTGACATTTTGTCGAGTGGGGAAGTCACTAGGACAGCATTGGTCGATGTCGAGCTCACTTCACTTCGCAAGTGATTAGGTGATGTTTACAGAATGCAAAATCAAGGTCGTTCTGAATCGAATGCGAAGTGAGAGTGAATAGCGAAGTGAAATGCGAGTTGTTGTTCGAATTTTATAGAATCGACGTGCAGGCAGGCCTTGGCCCTGTTGCGCCCCGCTGGGGTTGCTGACAGTATTCTACTTGTGTAGCCCTTTCATTTGATACCCATATTGAGGGGGCTGTGCCATTTTGTGCCGGCGGCCATATTGGATTTAATTAAAGGTGTATACAAAATTTCAGACCAATCGGTTGACAGGAAGAGGGTGAAATTTGAATTACTAAATTTGATCCAAGAATAAATAATAAAACAAACGGGGTGAGCTAAATAAAACCGTTTAAATATCTCGTAATGTTGAAACTGATTGTAATTTTTAGGAAAGCTCTTTCATTATATCTAGCCGAATATAAGAAATGGCAATAAAAGTTGATAATGATCTGTAAAATCTGATTTTTTATGCAATAAATTGTGAAAAAGTGCCCATCCCTCCCCTACCTCCCCTAAAGTATGAAATGACATTACGAATCGAAGTGAAATGCGAGTTGTTGATCGAGTTTTATAGAATCCCAGTACTGGATAAATTAGCCCATTTATTTAAGTTACATCAAAATCCGGTTTGTTTCCTAAAATATTATCATTTTACATTTCTATTTTATAATATTAGTCTAATCATAAAGGTTATTCGAACTTTAAATCCAAATAAAAGACATGTCATTGACCTCAAGAGAACATTCGAGCTCAATTCGTTGTTCTGACTTGTTTACCCCAAAAAGAGAAGTATTTCACAAACTATAATTTAGTACTGATATACATTTTTCATGTCATCAAAATTCAATCCATAGGAGACGATATGTATTTCACAACATACACACAAGCCGTTGAGTGCAGTTGCACATTGCACGAATGCTTGCCGAAAATGTACGTACGTGATGCAGTCACCGAATACTGCACACTGAATAACGCAACAAATGCATTGTGCTATTATCTAAACGTGTCGTTTGCGGAAATATTTCCCACTAGCTCTATATCCTGTGGTTCACTCGTATTCTGAGGCATTTCAACTGATTTCCCTATACGTTTATTTTGAAGCAGAACAGGCGTTATCACACACGCATTCCTACTTACATAAGATATAGACAAAAAAATAGTAGGTAGTTGTGTTGTGTAATTAATAAAATATATTAAAAATATCTGTATACATAAATAAATAAGGAAATTGTAATCATTTACAACAAATATTTCAAACGCACATCCGTCTCAACTTGAGCTTAGTAAAACTCTTTATCTGTATATATCTGATTTTATATTTACCGCAAAAGTCTTAATAACATAATCTATAGACATAATTACATTAGTGAAATTGTATCAATGGCTACACAAAATGTCGGTCCCTAGTACGGTAATGAAAGAAATCCATTAGGTTGGTGAATAGCCGTTATGAGCTTTGAATAGTATGGACGGAAAGCGAAATAGAATCGGTGGCTAAACCAGAAATAACTTGCTATTATGTGTGATTGACAATTTATTATGATGATGACCTTTCAGCTTAGGTTTTAAGAAATAATATATGGGATATAGCCGCTTCTCTTATCCTGAGAGAATAACATTTTTATATCCCCCTAAAACATGAAAATAATAATGGAGTCCAAGGCCGACTTTGGCCATGGTGGCTTTTCGCATTAGTAGATCAGCCAGCTGCGTAAGACATATTATAGTGCACAAGCATTTGCGCAGACACAAGTGCACTCACTATTCCTTCACACTCGTGGGACGGAAATTCGACACGACCGGCGAGAGACCAGACACAGGACCGACATTTACCTTCGTGCCCTCCGATGCACGGGTGTATCAATCACCAACTTTCAGACTACGGGCTGCTTTGTGAAAGTTTTGTCAAAACCGTAATCTCGAAAAAAAAAATGACTATCCTAACATGTATTTATCAATAAGCTGGAAGGTGCAAGCTAAAATTCCTATTCTCATTGCAATGATTGCTTTTTGCTTTTCCAAATGAAATTTCGTTCGAAACAGAAATAAGATACAATCCATAAACCAGTCGTTTGCAGGAATGAGCGGACGATTATTGAGTTTTAAATTAAGTTTTCCCCTCAAATAGTGAGCTTAAGCGAAATTGAAATTTAAAAACTCTGTGAAAAACGTGAATTGCTATTTAGAATCTTCCTGGTCTAGACTGAAGTAATAATGAATTCTTCTTGAATGATAAACCCTTTTTTGTTTTTTTTTTTGAGCTGATGGAGTGTAGAGAAGAAGAGAAAAGACAGAGTGATTCTGACAGCTATGTAGTCCATTATGATGACAAGTGGTCATGTGGTCAATTGCAAGTATATTCCTTTAAGCAGACTTAAGCATTATGGAAAAACCCAAAACAGATGAACAGAAACAAAAGTTGCAACCCCATTATCAACTATAGATATATTACGTTTATATACTTTAGAAATTTTAATTTAAATCAAGATCACACTTAACACATGATTGGGATCAGACAATGATTCAATTACACGTGTAAGTAGCTAAATCTACCTACCTACGTACAATAAGGAATTCTGAGAACCTTGTACCAGCTTATCGACAACACCTAGGTATACCAAATGCCTAAATACTGTAGATATATTGTAAACATATCAAAACAAGGGTAAAGGTGGAATTCCGAACCACGAGTCTGACGCGTGCGCCCGGTGACCGATGGTTCAATTTCTATATTGTATCTTTTACATAATTGCTAAAAGCCGTAAGTCGCTAACCACATACGGCAGATGTGTGGGTTAGAAACCTACCTTTAGGATGTAAGCTAGTTTTTGTCCATGTGCGTAAGTGTGTGTCAAACGTGGGAAACAGACCAGCCGGGTATTAGGCCTTAGGGTTTCCAACATTTTTAGGACACAATCCGAGAGGTATTTGAAGTTACTACCTATACAATTATTTTTTCAATGTACCTTAAATATCTGGTAACAGTTCTAAGCTGAGTTCTATAGAATTCGGAATATTATAAAGTTATGAATTTTACTGAACTGTTATGGGTAGCACAGGTTGGGTTCCGTGGGAATTCTATTCCGGTCCAATTTTCGAACTAAATTAGTTTATGATGAATCTTAAATACATAGTTATTCAACGAGCCCTGACAGTTCGCGGGAAACTATCTCTTTAATGTAGTCGTAATCTATATTGTAGGTACATGCTCAATCTGGACAGGAGAAACTAAAAAAAAAAGTAAAGCATTTTTCCCTAGCATATCTTATCTATTTAATAATATTGTGCAACTTATATATCAGTAGATCAGTGGGTTTATTTTTAAGTATTTATTATGTGTCAAACAGGGTTTTTAGTCGAGTGATTTGGAACACACTTCCCAGATAAAAAAATAACATATGTCTTTTTTGAGGTTCTAGATTATCTGTGAAGTGGGAAAATGTGACAGACAGGCAGACAGACAGAGTTACATTCGCTTTTATAATATTTATAGTTGGTTTTATGGTAGTTAATCTAACAGGACGCGGGTTTAAGTTCAGTAAAATATTGTGAAGGAGGTATAATGTAATCACGTGAAAAATTATCAATTTTCCCACCGTAGGTATGTCAAATACGTTATTCCCATCGAGATTTTAGATTAAATCAATTTTGATTGATCAATTACTGTTTAGTAAGTTGATAACACAGGTCGATTTATTTTATATTTGTCGATTTTTTATACCTATCTCTAATTACCGGAAATGACGATATACAACTAATCATATTGTTTTGGTTTAGATAACTTAGTGGCATAGTTAGGTATAATTATGTCAAAAACAAGAAAATAATGTCAAGCAAATCGTCATATTTAAGACCAGCTGGCTTTTACTTTACACAATAATCACAACCGTACCTTGCAGAATCTGTTACACTTTTGCTATTAAAACCAGCTCCAAAGAAAGATTCGGTGTATTAATTCAGCGCTCGCAAAGCCACCGGCGAGCCACTAGAACGGTATAAATTAAAACTTCAAGTATTCCAAACACTGCGCTCACAAATGAATTGCAAATTACAAGAATTGAAACAATCTCGTAAAAGCTGACGGTTCCGACGTTAAAACTCCTTTCATTCATTGAAGATTGATTAAAACACCCAACGATTATAGCAAAAAATAGGTCAGTGGGACCGCTCTTATAGAAAATGTTCAAAGAACGTTCCGTGGTTTGCAACACAGGGTAATTTTGGCTTTGTTGCGGCATCGTCCGTCCGACCGTGGGAAACATCTGAGAGGAAACTTTTGCTTGGAAACGGCGAAAGCATTTCGTGGTTAGCCTGTTTTAAGTTTCATAGAATTCATTGAGATAACTATCAGACTTGGTTTCACGTCTCCAAATGCGTGGGATTTTCCGAGGTGTTTGAATACAAAATGTTTTATAGAATTAACTTTTTCCTTATTCATGGGTAAGTTAGGTTAGCAAAAAGCCTCGTGCGTCCCATACCTAAATAGATTGCAATTTTCTGAGTGAGGGTCCACTTCAATGCTACAAAAGGGTTGTCCTGTTATGATTACACATTCAGCTACCGGCTTGGTCGCATTGGAATATATTCAGCACTTGGGTCAAAGTTTTAAACGTATGTAAAATTGTTTTATATCTACATGGAAGGAATGTCGAAGTGGTTTATTATGTTTAGTATCCAAGGTGCATGTGATGTTTGTGTTTAAGATTTGATTGTTAATCAACCGGTTGGATCAAAGCACAAAAATAGAGGCGCACATAAACCGCTAAGAAGTACAATATCTAAATACGAAGTCCATTTGATAACCTCAAATGCCTACGAGTATCAAAATAAAAAAATAATTCCTCGTTCTTCATAACCGAAATCACAAAATATCGAGTTCACAAGTACACAATAACTCACTTTACGAGTTTTTCGAAGTTCAGTGTAAAAGATTTATATGAAGGCAAGACACGAATTCATAAGGCTGTATCCATATCAATTCATTCGTATCTCTGTGGTCAAAACTCATGAGGACGTGTCTTGAAAAGTTATTTGATTTATGCGTCGCCTTCCTGTCTATAGGAAGGTTAAGCGGGATCTTGCCTAAAGGATTTATATAATTTCGTATTGATAAACTATTGATACGCAGCATTCTATAATATTCTTCCATATTATAACTCAGAGCTTACGGGTTATTCGTGAATGGTAGTATTCACAATGCCGGCCTCATTACTGCAAATAATGCTGGCCGAAAATAACGTCATGTTGACTTCTTGACAGATGACATTTGTGTTTTGTTTCTGATTATTGATTTTTCTGTTCTTCTTTTTTTCTGTTATTTTCCATTACAAGATGATATGCATATCTTTGTGATTTAAATTTTTTACTAAATAATATCGTAGTGCTACAAAATGTTATTCTGCGAACCAACTACACGCCATACTCTCCAGGTACGTATACACACTAAGATATATGAACTTATAAACAATATCATACATTTGAAGGACAAGAGAGTACAAACATGTAACGATGACAGACACTTGATTTAAAGTGACGAAGGGTATATGAGTTCCTGTCTCATATGAGTGGGTGAGCGAGTGAGTGAGTGAAACTCAGAAACAACTGTATGAGTGTATAACTTTATTGTATGGGAAAGTTAGGTGAGTGGTTTCTTTTGAAATTGTTGTTGAAAATACATTTTAACTTTGGTATTAGTCAGTTTTGGAGAAGCTGACATTTTTAATGATTACGAAACAACACCACAATACATTTAATAATAGGCATGATTTACAAAAACAGGAACTAAGTTCCCGATGCAGGACACTCTGATAATATATTATTTAAAAAATATTTTTTCATAAACCACTTTTTTCTATTTACTTATTTTACATAGGTATTTAAAAATCAGGCAGTAAGTCTAAGTAACGTATGCCAAGGCCACAAGTACCTGCCCATTTGGTGTGTCTGGGTTTAATAGAGTAGTCCCACTAAATCTAACACTAAAAGCTCTCGGACAAAAGCAAATAAACCGAATTTCAATATAGCACTCCGATTGAAAATCGATGTGCTAATCGTCGTGACCTCCTTTGCCTGTACCAATTAATGGGCAGAACTTTCCCAACTTCATTAGTGAATTTGTTAGAAGAACCCCTAATTTAGTCATTGGGTTTTAGAACTTTTAAGTTCGAACTTTAGTTCGTGCTTATTATTGTGTCTCCATACAGTCTAGTCAAGCGGCGAAATTTTAATTTAAACAAGACTAAAAGTTAGTTTTTGTTGCCATTGTGAAGTGTCGAACGATGCCCCTAAGTAGGAAAGCTTTCGAATTGTTTAATTGGCAATTTCTTGTGAAGAACAATTTGTGATGAAACTTTATGGGTATTTAAACTTAGAGTTTTTTTTAAATTATTTTTACTTATGGTTTTACTGGCTGGTTATAGTATATTCCGTTCCCAAAATGGTTGTTTGCCCCTATTACGTGCAACATAAATATTTCAAGGTAAGTGAGAATTATCTTTATCTTATTCGCAGAAAACTTGATCAGTATTCTATATCTAATTGACATGACTTTGGATTGAATTTCAGAGAAATCCATTAATAAATTATATTATTTAAGAAGGAAACACTTCCCTTCCCTCGAGCATTTTCCTACTGTAATTTACTTCGTGAATAGATTACGTAATTCGTAAACATAATTGTTACTGAGCAAATATTGTGGGAATTTCAAGACAATACGCGACTTATTGAGTCTAATTGCGTAAACGCTTGAGCAGTTTAAATCGCGCCCTTATTAGTTTTACTACGAAATATTAGCGTGTTTACTGGGTTATTATCCTTTGAGTGAACAGTAAACATTTCCATAATATCTTACTTAAACCAGAAGCTTGTTTTCCTTCTAATTTTCAAAATACAATTCTGTTACAGGTTCGACGCCAAATAATAAAAAATTAAGCCACCCAACAATAAGTTACGTTCGCATTTCAATAAAGCATCTCACCCAATCGCACACATCACGCACACACACAAACACGGTCAACGACCCCGGATAATGGGCGGAAAACTTTTTCACTGAGCATAAAAGCAAATGCAAACAAGAAACGGTTTTTGCTTTCAGATGTCAACCCACAAAGGGTAATGCATTCCCCTCTTGTATAAGAATGGGAACTAGAGAAGGAATCGTACTGCATGCGATCCGCGTATCTGCAACAGCGAAGGTATATTTTAAATGTATTTGGTTCAAGCACAATGCGAGAGGATTTTATTATAAAACGGCATGAGTAGTTGTTTGCAGACAAAGTATTCAGCTGAATAAGATAAGCTTGGAATGTTATTATATTTCTGTTTAGCTCGGCTTTCTTCTAGTAGATTGCTTATATAAGATAACTTGTTTTTTGTGTGGTTGTATCCAAAATATCATGGTGCGTGGCCTAGTTTTTTTTGTGTAAATGTGTGTCTAATGGAATTGTATAAGTAGGGAGAATAAACCTACATATCAATGAGGTTGATCATAAAATAAAATAAAACAGATTCAGTCTATCACGTTTATTTTTGAAAATATAGTTAATACTTGTGATAAGTATTGTTGATCTACATTGAGAAATCTAATAAGGAATAATCTAGACTTAATTGCTATCTAAGATTTAGAAATGTAATGATAATCTTGAAATTCATTAATGAATAGGTAAATAGTTTAGGTAATTTAAAATTAAAAAAATGTTTAGCAAAATATTTACAATTTATTAGATTAAACTAATTAACTATGCTAACATAAATTATCTTATGATTAAAGAAACATTGCTTATGATATTAGATTCTTAAGATAGTTGTGATCTAATCAAGTATTACTTATGATGCTCTTCGTATCATGGCCTTTGAATATATTATCTATAGTTATGTAACAATAAATTGTAACACCAGATAAATATATCTTGAGCAAAATATTTACGATCCTCAGTCACTTTCTTTCTGCGAAAAAGACGGGACGAAACAACGGTAGATTTTCATAAGTTATCTATACGCTGATTTGCGATAAGAAATAGATTTTTGAATCAATTTTAGCTACCTAATAAATTATATCGAGCTTCAATCTAGAATCACAAAACAGCGCATAAATAGCCTTAAGGAATTGGCAGGTACAAAAATAAATGGTCATTCAAGGATGTCATAATTGGCCTGCAACTACGTCAATATTTATCAACATCGTCACAAATCCTTGAAATTTTGTTATAATCTTATTTATTCAAATCTTATCAAATAGCTGAAGATACAGCAATAAAATAGCAAATCAGTGACGATAATTTATAATCTAGTGTTTTTATGAACTACTTATTTAATTGATGTAGAATAAATAAGGAGTAGGCGAAGGTGAATATGTAATCATAATGAGATATGGGTTGTATGAGACAGTTCAAATGATGCCAGTCTTGGTTTAAAAGGATTTTGTGAACGAATGAACGAGTGGATAAGCTAAATGTTAAACTTAATGTTGTTCATGGGTACTTCGAGTTAAACTATTTCTTTTTTCGTTTCATTGTCATCTGTCGTATTAACAATAGCGTCAGTATTGTTGCTGTCACCTCTTGAAGCTTCAAGAGTATCTTGAGTGTCGTTTGATGTTCCTTCCTCGTTGGATTTTTCTAATGGTTCATTTAAACCAGTACTTAATACTTCTACTTCTTTTGTAACTTCAGTGTGTGCATCATCTTCTTTGTTCATTTCAAGTTCCTTAAAGGATCTTTGGTTGCCATTAACATTTGGGTTTATCTCGTCATTATCCTGTTTAGTTACCTCAATAGGTTTTACAGGAGCAGGTTTGTTTGGCTTTCCTAGAATATAAGCAAATACATTAATAAATAAAGCATATTCAATACACTATTTGACTATGACAGAAAAACTATGACCACAGTTAAATATAAAGTATTATTATTAAGTAAAACGTACCCAAATCCATCAGCATTTTAAAGAGAACTGTTATTGGAGAGTCCACGAGAAGAGTTAACACGAAGGACCATATGAATGAATATGTCAAGTATGACAAAAATTTGAATGCCTGTGAAAGAAGAATAAAAAATAACTTAATAATTTTTTTACTCTTGTCGTCAAAGCTCAAAGCTGCCAAATAAACATTTGAGTGAAGGCTAATGAAGAAAAATCGAGAATCAAATAATTATTGATTGCAATACTTACAAAGCCTCCGACGGAGAAATAGATGGGGGTGACCATCGTGGCATTCAAAGAGAACTGGAGAGGGTAGTGGAATAAAAACACTCCATATGACAAACGAGCTGGTAATCTCCATGCTTCAAGAGAAAGGAACCAATTGATAGGACCTGAAAATTAGAAAAACAATTGGAGTTTATACTGCGGCAAAGATACAACATGACAACAATGATACAAAAGATTAGAGAAGAACAAAAATATAACAAGAGGATGAGGTCATAACCAATTTACACTTACCAGCGTAACCATGGACACATGCTATAACCAACCAGGAGATAGCACATGCATAAGCAGGCCTCATGAATGAATTCATAAAATTTTCCATAAATTCGTTGTCCCAATCAAATTGCATGACTCTGTATACGAAGTAAAAGATACCCCCGATAATACCAGCAGAGCACGCCCAGAAGAATAAGGCTACGATCTGAAAATTAATGATAAGAAGATGGATCTTATTATAGGGATCCCAGAATAATATTTTTATCTTAACGAAAAGGTTGATAGAGTGTTTTCATGACATTAGAGCCGAAATTCCCAACAACAATCAAACTTACCCATGGTATTTGGATTCTGGTTTTACGGTAAAGGTGCAAAACGTAACCAAAGATCATGCCGACGAAGAACGGACCAGCACGACATAGCGTGTTGAAGTAGTACTTTGTCATGTAATCCGTCATCTCAGCAATTCGGCTGAAACACAAAAAAAACCTTATTAATTATAAGAAAATTAAGATCCAAGATTCGAATCTATAATATTCTTTGGGGACGATAAGAATGCCAAAAATAGCTCAATCGCAATCATAATACCAATATAGATTGTTATTTCCAAAATTAATCACATGAAATCGAATAAGAAGAGTTCTTTCATTTACATTATAAAATCGTCATACTCAAAAAGCTTACGTCGGCACAACATTGTGTCCAGGCAAATTGTGATGGAAATTATATATTGTCGACGCTACAAGCACTGCCGCAAAAGAACCGATTAAACCAATCCAAGAGTAGATTTTCTTGCCACTTAAGACCCAGATGAGAACCAAAGGCGATATCACGTAGAGTTGGAAGTCTATGGCCACATACCAGGAGTGAGGGACACACTGAAATAGAAGAAAAATCTGAATAATCACATTTTGCTCTTAATACTGGGTTAGGAGTCCCCAAAGGCACAGTCTTGGGTCCACTGCACTAAAGCAAATTTTTTGACAATCACAGGTATTAGAAGTAGCATTTGTTTTTTAAGTTGTTACTGATTATTTTTTATCTCAGTGGAGTAAGAGATATGACTAAAGCCACGCGTTAAAATATTAATATTTACATGCACAACATACAAAAGTATGTACATACCATATCTTCCACGTTGACTAAATTTTGAATATGAAGAAGAGTAGACCACCAGTTTTTTCTACAGGTGTTCGTGATTGAGGCCACTGTTAACCAGTAGGGTCCGTCCGTGTATCTATTGAAGTATGAGGCTGCTAGCAGTGCAGTCACAGCCAGGAGTGGGGTCAGCCTGATGAAGCGGTTTAGGTAGAACCAGTGGAGGTTTTTCAAAAATGTCACTGTAATAAATTACAAAATTTTCATATGTTCTGCTGGAATTGGCTCTAAATGACCTTGGAAAATAAATGACATTGGAAAATAAATGAACTTGGAAAAAAAATGTAACATATAAAAAAGAGAATAGTTAACCATAAAGCACTTTTCCACAATCTTTTTTATAATACTCAGGTGAGGCAAGATCACATGATCTTAAAACGTCAATATTTTACTATCTGATAATTAGAAATAACTTATACTAATTTTATCAATTAATTGATTCGCAAAATTATAATTGACGTCACTGGGATTTCTGTATAATAAGAAGATTTTTTTATTGTCTGAAAATTATTATCTATACTAATATTATAAAGCTTTTTAGAAGAGTTTGTTTGTTTGAACGCGTTAATCTCAGGAACTACTGGTCCGATTTGAAAAATTCTTTCAGTGTTAGATAGCCCATTTATCGAGGATGGCTATAGGCTACTTTTTATCCGGGTTCGTGCAGAGGTTTCCACGGGATGCGGGTGAAACCGTTGGCAGAAGCTAGTATTTCATAATCTGAACAATTGTTAAAACTGATAATTGTGATTATAATTGATGAGCAAGATAAAGTTGTTCAATATGCTTATTGTCGATTCAATAACCTAGTAACATTAGATATGCCAAAACATTGTCACATGACTTAAGTTTCCGTTTAAATATTAGATACTAGTGATTAGAGCAATGTTAAAAGGTAATCCTTTATTTATCAGCGTCTATCGAATCTCAAAGTACATTTTTTGTAGCCTTGACAATAACACAACTAAGGAGTTTTAACTTTGTACTAACCAAGGTAATAAATAAAAAAGAATTGGTGTAATGTTTAGTAAACTTGTAACGCTACTTAAAACAATATCATCAAAACGTATTCTTTCGATTTACAACCCAGAATATTCCAGCAACTTACCTTGATTCATCTTGTTAACAGTGGTGTACACTAGAAGTATCCCAGCTATTGTGAAAAATGTATCTACCGTCATAGTGGCTGCAGTAATCCACAAACCCCTGGCAGAGAACATCCACTGCAATCAAAACAACAATTTATTGTATCAGATCATCTCGATTAATCGGTAATCGATAAAAATGAAAGAAGAATGCAGCCAATTGTTATCGAGATTCCAGATTATCAAAAAGCAGACATGGAATGTTTATCGCAATAATATTTTTGTTTTTATCGGAATGATAAACTTGCGATTTTTATTTCACATAGAGTATTTTTTTTACTGCCTGCATTTTTTTACTTAAAAATATGTCATTATGTCATCAGACTAAGGTCCGGTTTACTGGTTACCGATAAAGTGTCGACTATTTATCAGATAGTGAATTTTAACTGCCAAAAGAAGGGCCGCTTAATTTCTGCAAGATATTGCAATCTGTAAAACCAAGTAGCTTATCAGTCAGATAACTTCTTGACAGCCTGTCAGAAATTTTATCAGTAACTGGTGAAACTGGCCATAAGCGATCGTGTTGTGAGGAGGGTGATGAACATGAATATGGATGGAAATGACCAAGGAAACGGTGGATGGATTGTGTGAAAGTTGACATGGCTAGACAAAAGAGTATGAATGAAGACAACATGCTGCGCCAACCCCAAATAACTTGGGATAAAGGCAGGAGGATGATGGTGAAACTGGTCATAAGTAAAAACAGTCTTACGTTGGTGGCATCAAGAGGGTTTGCTTGAAACGGTTCGGTACTGTAGGAATGACCCACCACGACCCACACCATGGCCAAAGTTCTGATACCATCAAGACATTGCATACTTCCAGCTGTAGTATTGAAGGTCGTTAACCTTCGCCCATTCGTGTATACTGAGAATGAGCGGCCCAGTGTGCTCATTTGTTTTGGATCTGGAAAAAATAATGATAAAAAGTTTTAAAAAATATTGGAACACAGTAAAGTGTCTTTCTGTTTTCATCTTTTTTTTTATTTTGTAAAATATTGCTGTACAGAAATTAAGATAGCAACATTAAGGTTGTTATGAAAGCAAGTCATGAAATTAAATCAAAAGTACTGATAACATTCTGATTCGATTTTATATCAATTGTTTTGTTATTAGAAAAAGAAATAAACATCTGTATCGAGAACATTCTCTATTTTGAGAAGTTAGTTAAAACACAGAAACTTTGACTACTAGTGGTGAAAAACTTACCTTTCTTGAATACGAATCGATAGCAAAGATCATAACTTGTACTAATTAAAGTTAGAAATCCAAGCACTGAAAATACGACCCTGAAAAAAAAAGAACAGACGTGTGAGAACATCCCTTATCTTATCGATAACCTTAAGATTAACAATACAAGCTGTTATCCGCGGTTCCGCCCGTGTTCCGGGGGAACCTTCTCCTATTATTTAGATAAAAAGTAACTTAAGGTGAAAACAATCTCGTTTGTCGTGGCGTGTCGTGACGCGCTAGCAGCATATCGGTTTTATGCACCTTATACACGTGTTGCGACATGACACGACATGCAGAAATGTTTCTTACCATATTAAAATGTATGGAACCGGTATGCTTCAGGCGCGTCACGACACGCCACAACACATAAGTATGTTTCTACCTTTATGTTACAGCTCAGGCTCTAAACTATCAGTGTACAAAATTTTATATAAGTGTTACATATGTAATCTGTTGTGTAGGTTAGTTTTAGCATGAAAATGCTAAATAAAGAGTTACTTTCAAGACTAGTCACAATTACGACAAGAAATTGAGATGTGATACAAAATATTTTCCCTAAGATAAAAGATTAAGTATAGACGTAATTCAAAAGTCTGCATTTCCTATTGATAAGTTTAATCATTGTCTTTGTATCAAGGCAAAATAAAATTATTATCAAACGGCAATTGTAATACGATTAAATTAATCGGATAGGAGAAAAAGTTCCGTATCATTATCAAAAATAAACACGCTTCTTATGTGGGAGTCCCTAAAACATTTATCTTATTCCAGTTATCAGTAAAAAACTATCTAGCTATTACGGGTTATGGAGACATCCGGTAAGACTGGAAGCCTTCCACTACATAGTTGGAAAAGTCTCGGGAGATGATGATTGTAATAGCTACTTACACAGCGGCAGTGTCAGCACCTGACCAAGGCTTATCGTCGGCAATTCGAGTATAGTCGTCCTCATACCGAAAGCCTATAGCGGTGACATTGAAGAAGAAAGAGGTTATCGCTTGCTCTATAGTGCAGGGTTTAGGTGTGCACAATGCTAGCCTGAATGACATGCGAATTAATGGGTTTGCTGGTCCGCTCCTGAAAAATATTGAATAGTATTATTCGTTAAGCATTAAGTTAACACCATCTAAAATCTAGCAAAGTGAAACAAGATTAAAGAAACAATTGGTTTTGGTTGGACATGTATTGATTTCAATTGAAGTTTAGATTTTAAAAGGGATATTTTATCCATAACTTACACATCTTTAATACACATTCCTATATATTATCCTTGGGTGTCAGGTTCTATCGAAATTATTGGACCCTCTTGAGTATGAAGAACATAAAATCCACAATCATTCGTCTTCATAATATTAGAGTGAAATGTAATTCTATGTGATCGTTGTTATTTTCAACTTAAAAATTACACTGTTTGACTTACCTTTCGTCTTCATACTGTAAATGATAACCATCATCTTTTTCAAAAATTCCACTAAACATAAGTAATTCCTTTCGCATAATATTATATTCTTCTATCTTCTCAGCAAGTTCTGGGTCCAACTGTAGGGTTGTTGGATCAAATTGCGTTGATACCGTATCTCGTGGACGAGGCCAGTGGAAAGACTGGTTCAATGGCACAAAAATAGAAGCATATTTGCCCTGAATATGCATATTGTCTTCTTCTATAGTATGGTTAATTGCTATACATTGGTGGTAATTGCCCATGTCTATTGTGTTGCCTGTTAAAACACCTCTTGGAGTCCTTAGACCGGCATCCATGACTGTAAAATATCGAATAGTGATGAAAGTTATTTAAGGACCCACGAGAAAGATTGGCGGCTATGGCGTCTGCTCTCTCTAAGGTGATCAACTAAGTGCGCAGGACTTATTATAGTGCACAAGGATTTGCGCAGATAAAAGTGTTATCTCTATTCTCTTATGGTCATAGTCCAATGGAACAGCTATCCCACCGAAGAGAGATGCTCAGGACCGACATTTATGTGGTCTTCAATACACGCGTAAATCTTGGCAACTTTTAATCTCCGGGCAGTTTAGTAAAACTTTCTTAAACCAGGACTATGGACCTCGAGATCTAAGATTCTAGAGTTAAAGTCCTGAGAGTTTGAAGGATAATGTATGGATAACTACTACTTACATTGCAGCAACAACAGCGAATTACTTCTAATGTAACGTATTTGGCGATGGCACTCCTCAGCATCCAACACATCTTCATATAACTTATTATCTAACGCTTCAATTCTTCTTTCCACTCCTTTGGAACTATGCACTATACTAACTAAACATAAAAATGAGAAAAATAATTCTTTGTACACCATTCTTGAATTAGAAACCTTCAGATCTTTGTAAAAATCTTTTTTAACATCTGGAACGCTCAGCACACGAGTGTTAATTTAAGAGAATGCTAATTAAATGGACAGGGAAGATAAATATTACAAATTTATGGATATTTCCCATAATCATATCTTGTAACTTTGATTAATTAGTGTTGATCATGCTTTTTAATATCCGTGAGTATACTTACTTATCAAGATTATTGATATGCGTACTTGCTGACCAGCTAATTCACGTACAGAAGATAATAGATAGGCAGAATAGATTACTATGATATCATGTTCTGTTAGGTCATAGATTTTTATAAGTTGTTCTGGCACCTGTGGTTTATTTAATACCATTTTATATTTAAACAGTTAAGTGATAATTCACCAATGAGGAGGGATGATACGCATGCAACAAAGTGTGTGCTAAGTATGAATGGAGATGGATGGAGAGGACGAGGAATAAGAAAAGATGGATGGATTGCCTGAAAGATGATATGAATAGGAAGGGAGTGAGTGTCAGTATGACGAGTGACAGGGGAAAATGGAAGAAAACGACATATTGCGCCGACCCCAAGTAAAATTTGGGAACAGGGCAGGAGAAAGAAGAAGTGATAATTCACCATTTTGTTTGTTTCACAGTTTCAATGCTGTAAACTATTTGTCTCATTAAGAGCTTTCGCACACTGCAGTCTAAAGTTCACCAATAGTTGGCTTGATGTTTTGCTGCCTGTTTATGTTGAAGGTAATCGTGAACAATAAATACAATAAACTTTTTAGTCGGTCTTATCACAGTTTAAATATATGGTCTTATGTAGTAGTACTGCCTTGGGATGTGGGTGGAACCACAGGCAGAAGCCAGTATCTACCCCATAAAGAATCTTAGACATAAACTTTTAAAAGCTTTAATTAATTTCAGTTTTTTTACCGTCGATGACTAATCTTCTTTGTTTACATGGATTAGTCATATTGGTCAGTATGAATCACTTGTAATCTACTGATCTCTATTAATCGAGTAGGTATAGACATTGTAAGTGGAGCGCAAATATACAATTATGTTAAGCCTATTAATTTAAATCATCAACATAAATATAAACCGCGTCTAGAGTGGTCGGTCCGTGGACGTGATCATCATGTCTTGCCTTAGTGATTCTGAAGGAATTTCCTAATATTTTAAAATCTTTGGCAGTCGTTACGGACAGTCAGAAGCCAGAAAAGCCTGGTTGCACAGGTTTTGAGGAGATTAGACAGGCATTCGTTCCACTTAATATACTAAGCTTTATCCAGTAAGACTGAAAAGGGAAACCTAGTAAATGGCTAAGCAGACAATGATTTTTATAATGATGGCATTTACCTTCGGTTCTAAGGCGTTTCTAAACTCAAATAATATCCAAACCATATTCCTATTATGTAAAAAAAAAACAGACATAAGTGTTTGTTTAATTGCTTACTAAGTTGTCACCTACTAGGTAAGTGATATTATTTAATCTATTTGAAATAATGAGTAATTAGTGATGGATGGCATAAGACCAAAACAATAACGAATATGAATCATGTTTTATCTTTGGTTTTTTATTTAAGATTACTTTTTTTATCAAAACAAAGATCTGTGTGTCAGAAACATATTAATAGCCTATGGTTTGCAGGTGTTCAAGAAGATATAGTGCCACCACATTTTATGTGCAATTACGCTATCGGTTTTCAAGCGATGACAGTATTTTTGAAATGACTGTTAAATTATGAATCCCGATTGTCACTTGAAAATCTTAAGCAGTCATTACAGGTAGTCAGAAACTAGAGAGTGATAACCAGTCTTACCAAGGAGTATTGGGTTCCCAGAGGACACGGTCGAGCGCACAGTCAACTGTGTGCTCCTGTTTCCAGCTCCTTGTGTGCTCGTGTGTGCAGCGCTGTGTCTTCGCTTCTCTCAAACTCAAACTCTCACGTTGGGCCCTGGTTTAAGCCATAGTCCGGGGCAAGAAGGAATGGGCTTCCATTGATTTCTACGAAGCAATCATGCTAGAGAAGGAGGCGGCGGAACGAGTGAGAAATGTGAAGATGAAAAAAGGGGTATTGGCTTGCATGAGTTAATGGACTGAAGAACTGAGACAGGCATTCGCTCTACATAAAACACTGGTAGAGTTGCATTCGGTGAGACTGAAAGCCGACCTCAACATAGTTGGGAAAAGACTAGGCAGATGATGGTTTTCACGTTTGAGCTCGTGATATCCCACAATTGATTAAGTTATCTGATTTCTTATCACAATGTCTAAGCAATTGATTAGCCAGTATTATCCTATACGCGGTTAATATTACAAATCTATATAACCTATCAAGTGCAAAAAACTACGCTTAACTTGTTTTAACTTGAAATAAAGTTGTAACAAGTATTTAAAAATTAATAAGAAAAAAAGAATGCATGAGTGTTTGAATCCGTATTTGTGTGAATGAACTGATTCAACCGTAAGGCCTCGGCCTCGAATTTTGCGGGCAGCGGGGCGGCAGCGGCGGCGGCGGCGCGGGCGGTCACCGTTTGACTGGAGTGCACCGCTCGTTGCCCGCTCCCGCGCCGCTGTATTAGGGCCGTTCCATTTGATTATACGCGTAAGATCCTGCCGCTCCCGCGCCGCCGCCGCTGCCGCCCCGCTGCCCGCAAAATTCGAGGCCGAGGCCTTATGCAGGGAAAGTGACACAAATATTTGAATGATTTAAAGAAAAAAATGTATGTGTCTATGCTTATTTTCAGCTTAAATATTTTCTTTTAGACTGTTTTCGAACATTATTGGATATAATATTTTGTATAAGAAGTACCTACACATTCTCATAGATCAAACTATGATAATACCGGGAGGATTACAATATTCCATACTCATGATATTAGTCATAACATAATTACTAATTGATAATAACCTAATCGCCATGCTAATTGGTCTAGTTAATACAATTAATTAACGCATTCAGGATGATCATTAATATATAACAATTGTTTTGGCAGGTCATAATTGATTCAGTAAATTCGACAATTTATATTGTACGCAAGAAACGTAAAAAAAAACGAAACTTTATGAGAATAATAGTTATATTTATTTATTGTTTAACGTAGTATTGCTAAGTACGTATAGCTCTTGTATGAACCAATAACAATAAATATGACTTTGTAAACATACTTATAAAACAAGCATGCAAAATCGACTACTTATATAACTAATTTGTATCAACTACTTATTATAACATAAGAATTGCCAGGTGTAAGTGCTTTTTAACATCAAAACAAACATAACTCAACAACTCCCAACTCTTTACATTAATTTATTGAGCAAAAAAGCCTTTTGCTCCCGAATTCCTTTAAAACAACATTCCAATATTTACAACATTAATGTAAACAAAAATTCTTCATGTCTTAGGTACGTTCGCGAGCTTACTTGCATGTTTTTACTTTTCTTTCCCGTTAATTTTAAATAGGGCACTGGGAAATTAATTATTGTACGATTGCAAAGTCGTATTTGACAAGACCAAAACGATCAGTTACGAATGAACTAACGAGACGTTCGGGTTCGGATTGTATAATGGCAATGAGCCATATTTGGTTTGAGACAGTTCATGATGCCAGTCTTAGTTTGCAATGAATCTTTTTTGCTGTAAAAGGCTTATTAAATTAATAATTCTTCTTAATTCGTATAACCTTCGGGTTTTATCCGAATAAAGAAGAAGAAAGATCCATCGATATAATGAGTGGATAAATTAAATATTAGTTATTCACATGTGCTTCGAGTTAAACTAGTTCGTTTTTCGTTTCATTTTCAACTATCGTATTAACATCGCTTATCGCATCGTTTGATTTTGCTAATGCTTCATTAGAATCAGAATTCAATACTGCTCCTTTTGCACCTTCAGAATTTCCTTCACCTTCTTTGTTCATTTCAAGTTCTTTCGTAGATCTCGCAATGCCATTAATATTTGCATTATCCTGTTTAGCTACTTCATTCGGTTGCACAGCAGGTTTCTTTGGCTTTGCTGAAATAATATATTCAATAAAAACCATATTCATTAAGCATATTAAATACCCTATTTGATCATGACAGAAAGATCCCTTTTGGATCACAATAAAATGTAAAGTACTAAGATAAGTAAAACGTACCCTTATCCATCAGCATTTTAAAGAGAACTGTTATTGGAGAGTCCACGAGAAGAGTTAACACGAAGGACCATATGAATGCGTAAGACAAGTATGCCAAAGATTTGAATGCCTGTGAAAGAAAAATAAAAATATAGTGCAAGAGAAAAAAGTCTTCAAGTATATGATTTTGTTCCGTACTACCCCTATTTTTTATTCTTATTGTCAAAGCTAGCAGATAAACATTAAATTAGTTTTTTTTTAAGGTTCATTAAAAACAGTGGAGAATGAAATAGTCATTTAATGAAATACTCACATAAGCTCCGACGGAGAAATAACTAGGTGCTAACATCGTGCCATTCAAAGGAAACTGGAGCAGGTAGTGGAACAAATACATTCCATATGACAAGCGAGCTGGTAGTCTCCATACATCGAGAGAAAGGAACCAATTGATAGGACCTGAAAATGAGAAAATCGAAGCTTACACTGACGCAATGGTACAAAATGAGAGCAATGATACAAAAGAGTGGAGAAGTACGACAATAGAACAAGAAGATGAGATTATAACTGATTTACACTTACCAGCGTAACCATGCACACATGCGATGACCAACCAGGAGATAGCACAGGCATAACCAGACCTCATGAATGAATTCATAAAATTGTCCATAAAGTCGTTGTCCCAATCATATTGCAAGACTCTGTATATGAAGTAGAAGATACCCCCGATAATACCAGCAGAGCAAGCCCAGAAGAATAAGGCTAAGATCTGAAAATTAATGATAAGAAGAGTGAGTTCATGGATCTTATTTTAGAGATTTTTATATAAATCAATAGGTTGATGGAGTGTTCCCATGACATTAGACCTGAAATTCCCAACGCAATTTAAAATCCAAGGTTTTAAATATAATCGCATTCAATAATGTTCTTCCCATTTCCAAAATCAAACTTACCCATGGTATTTGCAATCTAGTTTTGCGGTAAAGGTGCAAAACGTATCCGAAGATCATGCCGACGAAGAACGGACCAGCACGACATAGTGCGTTGAAGTAGTACTTTATCATGAAATCATGTAATTCAGGAAAACGGCTGAAACATAAAATGGAAGTTTTTATAATATTCTATGGGGACGATAAGAATGTCAAATATAGCTATAAATGCATTGATTATAATATTTAATACAAACACAATACAAATAAGTTACGTACAAAGGCGAGCTTAACCCAGAGTTAGGTTCTCTAACAGCAAACTTTAGAGCGATAGAGAGATGCGATAGGGAGACTAAGTTGGAAGTGCACAATAATATCACACAAAACAGATCACATTTTTTAAATCGATTCAGAATAGTTTCTTTGATTTCATTATAAAATTACTAAAGTACTTACGCTGGTACAACATTGTGTGCAGGCAAATTGTGGTGGAAATTATAAATTGTCGACGATACAAGCACTGCCGCAAAAGAACCGATTAAGCCAATCCAAGAGTAGAGTTTCTTGCCACTCACGACCCAAATGAGAACCAAAGGTGAGACCACGTAGAGTTGGAAGTCTATGGCCACATACCAGGAGTGAGCGACACACTGAAACAGAAGAATAATCGGACTAATTACGTTTTGCTCTTAATCTTGTGTTAGGAGTCCCCAAAGATAGTATTTTTATTTTTTGATAGGAAACAGTCAAATGACTTCCCCTGCTGTGGGTTATCAGCATGAGCCTTTTATGTACCAGGGCCGCGGTAACCCTTTCGAACAATCTCGCACGCTCCCCAATATGTTCTTTAGAACGTTACTCATTATTTTTTATCTCAGAGGAGTATGAGATATCACTTCAGACAGGTTAAAATATTGATAATTTACATTCAAGACAGAAATAATTACATACCATTTCTTCCACATGTACGTAATTTTGCACATAAAGAAGAGTAGACCACCAGTTTTTTCTACAGTTGTTCGTGTAGTCGGCTACTGTTAACCAGAAGGGCCCGTCGGTGAATCTATTGAAGTATGAAGCTTGGAGCAGGGCAGCCACAGCCAGGAGTGGGGTCAGCCTGACGAAGCGGTTTAGGTAGAACCAGTGGATGTTCTTTATAAATGTTACTGAAATAAATTACAAGATTTATTATGTAGCATGCCAAATTAATGAAACTGGGTATCAGGATCTAATGAATGACCTTGGAAAAGGAAAGTCATTTTTTTGGATGGGAAAGACTATTCCGGTTGTGGGTTAACAGTGTGAGGGGTGTTAGATTTTTACTGACTAAACCCCATCATATTCCTTCTTAAGCCCTTTTTGTACCAGGGCCGCGGTGACTCTTTCGAACAATCCTGCAGCGGTAGTGGGCCTCGCTCGGGAAGGGGTCTTGTGACCATTTGAAAAAGATAATAGTCAACCACTTCCACAATCTTTTTTGTATTTTACTTAGGTAAGCTAAGATCACATGATCCTTAAAGATCAATTTTACTATCTCATAATTAGAAATAACCTGCACTTCCGTTATCAATTATTTGATTCGTAAATAAATTATTGAGGTCACTGGGATTTTATACATATTTTTACTGCCTGAGCAATTTTTAAAACTTTTAATAATGCGTCCAATACCGGTTTCGGCAGCTGTTCTCATATAAGAAGTTCAGCCTGCTGCGCAGGACATATCATAATGCACAAACATTTGCACAGCCACAGGTGCACTCTCTATTCCTTCACTCTCCTAGCGAATCCGATACGACCGGAGAGAGATCAGGGGCAGGACTGCCATTAACGTGCTCTCCGATACACGGGTGAATCAATCATCAACTTGCAGACTAGTAGGCTGCTTTGCAAAGCGATTGCGGCCCAACCCGGGAATCGAACCCAAGACCTCAGTCATAGCAGTCGCGCTTGCAACCTCCAGAATATTCTCTCCAGAAACTTACCTTGATTCATCTTGTTAACAGTTGTGTAGACTAGAAGTATCCCACCTATTGTGAAAAATGTATCTACCGTCATAGTGGCTGCAGTAATCCATAAACCTCTTGCGGAAAACAACCACTGCAATCAAACAAAAATGTGATGTATCAGATCATCTCGATTAATCGATAATCGATAAAATTAAAGAAGCAGTGCAGTCAACTGATATCGATATTTGAATGTTTATCGCAATAATATTTTTGTGTTTATCGGAATGATAAACTTGCGATTTTTATTACACATTAAGTAGCGATTTCCCGCATTTTTCCACATACTTAAAAATCACAATGTTATAAGACTAAGGCAGGGTTTGCTGGTTATCGATAAAGTGTCGGTTAGTTATTCGATAGTCATGTTATCTTTCAGAAAAAGGGTTGCTTATAATATAAGTCTCTAAAACCAAGCAGTTTATCTGTCAAATAAGTTCCTGATAACCTATAAGAGCCTTTATAAGTTACCGGTAAAACTGGCAGTAAATTAAACAAGTCTTACATCATAGACATCAAGAAGGTTTTGTTGGGTCGGTTCAGTACTGTATGTATGGCCTACCACGACCCACACCATGGCCAAAGTTCTGATACCATCAAGACATTGCATACTCCCAGCTGTAGTGCTGAAGGTCGTTAACCTTTGCCCATTCGTGTACACTGAGAATGATCGGCCCAGTGTGCTCATTTGTTTTGGATCTGGAAATATTAATGACAATTTATTAAAAAAAATATGCAAAAATAAATAGAATCTCTGAGTAATAATATTGCTTTGAAGAATGTAAGGTAGCAACAAGATTGCTATCAAAGCAAGTCATGAAATTAAATAACAAATAGTTGATAGTACTGATTACATTTTGATTTGATTTGATATCAAACGGTTTGTTAATTGCAAAGGAAATACCTTTTTCTGGAAAGTCGGTTCAAAATCAGAAACTTAGAGAACTGATGGTGAAAAACTTACCTTTCTTAAATACGAATCGATGGCATAAATCGTAACTTGTACTGAGTACAGTTACAATACCGAGTAATGAAAAAAATACTCTGAAAAAAAAAAACAAACTTGTGTGAACATCAATCATATTACCAACCTACAAATTATTAATACAAGCTGTTATCCGCGGTTCCGCCCGCGTCCCGGAGAAACCTACTACTATTATCCCGATAAAAAGTAGCCTATGCTTTTTTACAAGCTTCAGAGATAACATACTTAATTTTATTAAAGTCGGTTCCGTACTTTTGATATGAAAACGACTAAAAGAGTGACTTTCATATTTCAAATATTAGTAACAATTACGATGGACTATATTTTTATTTATTTACGATATGAAATGGAAATGTGGTACAAAATATTTTACGTAAGATTAAACATATTGACGTAGGTATTCCCGAAGTCTGCATTTCCTCCTGATAAGGTAAAGCGTTATCTTTGTATCACTATAATCAAAGCAAAATAAAGGTGGTATCAAACAGTTGTTGTAATACGATTAAATTAATCTGATAGGAGAAAAAGTTCCGTACAATTATCAAAAACAAATGGTCTTTGCATGGGAGCCTCTAAAAAACTTTTTATTTTAGTTTTCAGTAAACAAATGTCTAGCTATTATGGTTTATGAAATGTAGCCTGTTGACAGACGGACGAACACATGGACTGCGAAGTCTCAGCAACACTTTTCTTTTACCATTTGGGTACGGAACCCTAAAATTCAAATACGTACCTCACCTAACTTTACCCAGGTAACTTTATAAAAAAAACCTTAATATTTTAATACATTATTTAAGATGAGGAAAGGTGGCACGATCAATTACACGAGCAGAAATGAGTCTCTTTAGGTATCAATAAGGAATTTTCCTTGGCAATTTTTATTAATATGGCTATAGTCTGGACGTTTTGTTTATTACAGTTGGCAGTTTCTATCAGTCAGCACAAAAATTAATTTTATCCCTCGAAATTAAAGTATTATCCCTCGAAAACTGACAGGACTTCATAAGATGTCGTGATAATACTTACACAGCGATAGTATCGGCCGCTGACCAAGGCTTATCGTCGGCAATTCGAGTGAAGTCGTCTACGAAATTAAAGCCAATAGCGGTGACGTTGAAGAAGAAAGAAGTTATAGCTTGCTCTACAGTGCAGGGTCTAGGTGTGCACAATGCTAGCCTGAATGACTGAATATATGGATTCGGTGGTACGCTCCTGAAAAATATTGAAATTTTAATAAGCACTTGGTAAACAGCATCTAAAAACAATCAAAATAAGACCTGATTATTGCAATATTTTCTTTTGATTGTGCATCTACTGTTTTCAGTATTGGAGTTTAAGTTCTGAAAGGGATATTTTATGCTTCACTATCCGTTAACCTAGGGAAGCAAGTTCTATCGGAATTGTTGTAACCGTTTGATCACGAAGCAGCAACAAGCACATAATCATTCGTCTTTAAAATGGTAGGGTTAAGTGTTATTCTGTGTTATCATTGTTGGTCATCATTTAAAAATTGTGTATGTTTGACTTACCTTTCGTTTTCATCGTGTAAATAATAACCATCATCTTTTTCAAAGATTCCACTAAACATAAGTAATTCCTTTCGCATAATATTATATTCCTGTATCTTGTCAGCAAGTTCTGGGTCCAACTGTAGGGTTGTTGGATCAAATTGCGTTGATACTGTATGTTGTGGACTAGGCCAGTTTAAAGTCGTCTGAATCAGAGGCACATAAATAGTAGCATATTTGCCCTGAATATGCATATCTTCTTCTGGGTTAGTATGGTCAATTCCTATACATTGGTGGTAATTTCCCATGTCTACTGTGTTGCCTGTTAAAACCCCTCTTGGAGTCCGGAAACCGGAGTCCATGACTGTAAAAAACGAATATTCATGAACATTATTTGAAGACCCACTAAAAATACCAGTATTGGTAGTCTTGGCCGATTGCCGGCCATGGCAACTACTCTCTCAGAATAAATAAGCTCGCTGCGCAAGACATGTTTATATTGCCCCGTTTCTTCACAATATTATAGCCTGATATGTTGGCAGCACGAGGTCTCGGATTCGATTTAAGGGTCAGGCCGAAATCGATTTGTGGGTTTTAGAAACTTTCTTAAAGCAACCCGGAGCCTGGACCGTGATTGATACACCCATGCATCGGAGAGCACGTTAATGTCGGTCCTGCGCCTGTTCTCTCTCCGGTCGCGTTAAGGAAGAGAGTGAAGGAATAGTGAGTGCACCTATGCCTTGTGCATGACTATAATATGTCCTGCTCAGTTGGCTGATCTCCTTACATGAGAATAGCCGTCGTAGCCGATAATTGGCTAGGAGGACATCATCATCGTCATATTGACAATCCAACACGACCTCAAAAAAATTAGAACCAGTACCGACATTTACGTGGACTTCAGGTTACTTAGTGAAAGCTTCTTAAAATCCACAAAAACAAGGCTCGGAAATGGAACCTACAGCACTGTGCGACTACTAGGTCTTAGACTCTAGAGTTTAATCTTGAGAGTATGAAGGATGAAACTTTATAATATGTGGAGAAGCATTTACTTACATTGCAGCAACAACAGCGTATTATTTTTAATGTATTGTATTTGGCGATCGCACTCTTCAGCGTCCAACACATCTTCATATAACTGGTTATCTAACGCTTCAATTCTTCTTTCCACTCCATTGGAACTATGCACTATACTAACTAAATATAAAAATACTAAAAATAATTCTTTGTACACCATTTTAGAATTTGCTATTTTCAGATCTTTGTAAAAACTTTTTTAGCATCTGGGACGGTTAGCACACGAGTGTTAATTTAAGAGAATGCTAAATCAATAGACGGAGATGATAAATATTTCAAATTTATTTATATTTTACGTTATCATATCTGATTAATTAGTGTTAATCATGCGGCAGTAGGTATTTAATATCCGTGATTATAGTTGCTCATCACGATAACTGATATGCGTACCAGCTGGCCAGGCAATTCACGCACAAAAGATATAGATAGTCAGAGCAGATTACTAAGATATGTTCTGTTCCTGACCTATGTTCTGTTAGGTTAGGTTAGGACTGGACTGAACTTAATACCTTGTAGTTTATTTTTATGCCCTGCTGTAGTTAAAAAGTTAAGTAATATCTCACCATTTTGTTTGTTTCACAGCTAAATTTTGTTTAATTAAGAACCTTTGCACACGGCAGACTAAACTGTCGACCCATAATATACTTGACGGACAGTGAATTTTGTAAATAATCGTGATTTGAATCAAAGTTTTTAGTCGGTCTTATACAATAGTAGTTCAGTGGAAACCGCCGGCAGAACCTAGGTGATAAAAACTAATCTTAGACAGTGAAAGCATGAGTAATTTTCAAGTTTTTTAGACTAATTTTCCTCGTTTACATGCCTTAATCATATTGGTCAGTATGAATCATTAGTAATCTATTGATCTCTGTTAATCGAAGTAGGAGAGTATTGGGGCATCTGGATCAAATGATGATCCAGATACCCCAATACTCTCTTTTCAAAATGAGTACTGTATTCAGAATTTTCTATTCAAAACGAGACTTCTATTCAAAAACCTTTATTCAAAGTAAGACCTCTATTCACTGAATTAAATAAGTATCGTATCCAGAATTCTCTTTTCAAAATGAGACTTCTATTCAAAAACCTTTATTCAAAGTAAGACCTCTATTCACTGAATTAAATAAGTATCGTATCCAGAATTCTCTTTTCAAAATGAGACTTCTATTCAAAAACCTTTATTCAAAGTAAGACCTCTATTCACTAAACTAAATAAGTACTGTATTCAGAATTCTCTATTCAGAATGAGACTTCTATTCAAAAACCTTTATTTAAAGTAAGACAACTATCTTAGTTACTTAGAGACCCATCTATAGTAAAAAGGTGGTCCCTCAATACTTACCTTGTCTTTTAGGTAACTTCAATTTAATATGTTTCCTGAATTGCATTCCCGTATATAATTATATCACGTTTATATATTGTACGTTATTTATGTTGCAACTGCTTACAAACAGCATTTATTTAGACAAATCGAATGAGCGGTTCATACTAACAGACAAGAGCTGTTCTATGTCTTTGGAAAGCAAATAACATTATTTGATGTTAAAATCATAGGTGTTCCGGAAATAAAACTAGAAACTAATGTAAGATGATGATTTATTTATGTTAATAGAGTTCTTAAATAAAGACTTTATTTTCTACACACCACTTATTTAAACAAAATACATTTCTTAAAGCACATATATTGTTATGATGTAAACAACATACAATATCTGGAGAAGTTGAATAAGTGTTATACAATGTTTCTAAACTAGGACATTTTTTACTCTCTAAATTATGTACATTATCTATTTCTAAGATATCTTTTAACCATACCACTTTTTCACTACCTTTAGTATACACAGATTTATTTTTAAAAAAATTACCGAAATTAGCTTTATAGTTAAAATATGGTACGAAGCCCTCGTTCCAGTTTATTCCTTTGTTTTTTTCTATCCAAGCTATTCGCGATCGTTCTTTTTTAGACAAAGTATAAAACGGTTGAGGTGGTTTTATCAATAAAACCTGAATGCGTCCTTTGCACATTATTGCTATTTCTTTTGGAATAAAATTGTTTCCTTCAGTTTTAAACCCTTGGACGTCAACGATAACATTCATGATAGTTTTCTCACAATATTACTTAAAGGTCTGTATTCGTAAAGTCGATCGTTTATAATTAAACAATAGGCAGATGTATTATCTGGAATATCTTCAGAACATTCAACTTCTATTCTCACGTCAACTGGTCCCGTTTTAAGTGAATCGTTCTGTCTTGAGCAATCAATCACAAAAACTGGAGCTATTTCTTTGAATTGATTTAAGCTCAGCAACGGATCAACGCCTAAGTTGTAGTAAGACTGACGAAAATTAGTAAACATCTCATATAATATACTATATTTGCCTTCATGAAATTTCAGATTAAGAGAGTCATACGGATAGTATTGCGAGTTTAGAAACAATTTAATATTGCTTACATTGCAATGATCAAATAAGGCAGAGCTTCTATTTTTGTTTGCTTTTCGGTTCGTTTGCAAACCAAATATCACAAACCTGGGTTTCTCTAGCTGGGAAGTAGTCTTAACTGACCATGAATGTTTCGTTGTTCGTGGCAGCAATGGATATTCATACAAATCCCAATTTCTAAATGCTATCTGTATGGAACGATCTCTCTCTAGGCTCTTGAGCAATAATAATTTATTACGATCTGAAACTTTAATATGCGGCACACGCCACTGTATTTTCTGTATGTCGATTTCTACGTTATCATTTTTTTCTGTAAGCACACAGCATAATGCGGAGCTACTTCGTTGTAATATAAGTTCATGTTTACAATTGATAATAATTTTGTCATAGTCTTCTGCAAATCCCAGTATTCTATTTAATGGTACAATAGCACTAAAATATCCATTTTCTAGTTTTGTACCATTTAAGTTCCATCCCCAAACTGCAGCAGCTTTACTTTCACCTTCATTCATTGAGACATATGATTTTAAGGTTGTTGTAATACCAGCATTTTTAATACGATCGATTTCAACACCATTCAATTCGTACCTAATATCTTGAAACAAATATGACATGGGGTTGTTTATAAAAACAACATCCTTTTTAACTATTTTTCCTGCAGGATCTTTACTAGATACACTTGCATACCCTTCTATATAAATGGAACTTCCTGATGGTAATAAGTACAAATCTTGTTGGTGAATGGGTATTCTGATTTCATCATTTTCTTTAAAACTGGTAGTATATGGATTGTAGCTATGGATCTCATAGCTCTCAATAGAGTTGTCATGTTGTGGTAAATCCATTATTTGCAGCATTTTTTAATTTAATTTTAATCCAATATCTCGTAGAAATTGTTTATTTTCTTTTGTAATCTTTTTTATTTTTATCGTTTTGAGACGTCTCTCTTCTTTGAAGATAGGAAGGGAAATATTACATTTTCCTCTCACATTAGTTGTTTTATAGAAGACCAACATTTTATTCTAAATTTACAAAAGAGATTAGGTATCTTAAATAATTCAAATAACACGACTAGTGCTTGTCATCACTTACATCCTTAGAATGCGAAGATGATTAAAGAAATAAGTATTTTATAATTAGTGTGAGTTACAAGGGTATAAATAATTTTGTAATATAGAATAATAAAAGACCTTTAATTAGGTTACGATATTTTATTACTTTTCCAAAATGATTTCAGAAATTTTAGACACAAGTGTCCACAATTGTACAAGTGATCACGCTGTATGTTTTCATAATTATACTGAATATTTTTCTTTCCTATGTACTTCATAAATTCTTTAGGAGGTTTTAAGTTACCATAACTGTCGAAATATTCTATGTAGTCATTTATTTTGCCATAGGCTACCCAATGAGTACCGGTGTTTTTAGAAGAGTCAAGATTGATCACTCCGCATTCTATTGATGAAACTTTATCCGGTAATTTATCTCTCATAAATACACCTCGGAAGAATGGAATATTATTTGAATGCTTAATTATATCAATATTGGTTAAAGCTCTATTGGGTAGCCGAGAGTTTAGTTTTTTTTCTTTGTGACATAAATCCCTAAACCATCTTTGTAAGGTTTGAGGTGTAACCCTCTTCCAATCAATAACGTTTCCATTTCCTTGTTGTGTCGTTCCGATTCGGCTAATTGTTTCTTGGCTATTTTATATGCATTAATAGCTTTTACAATCCCAGCAGCACCTCCTGCCAAACTGCCTGCAGCAGATAATCCAGCAAATATCGGTACTAACGGAAGAAATCCACCAGTTTTTGGTACTGGAATTATCCTGGGTAATTTTATCGGAAAATCGGATGCAAAGTCTTTAGCTGCTGTGTAAGCTAATTCCATCAATGCTTTCTTACATGAAGGTTTAATTTTTTTTATATGCTTTTTAGTATGAGAAACAACTTTTTTAAGAGTTTTCTTAAAACCAGCTCCTGATCTTGTTTGACTGGTGAGTTTATTTGAGGTTGTTTGCTTACTTTTGTTTGCTATGTCACTTCGTCTTATTTTCATTGTTATTTCTTTAATTTTCTCCAAAGAAATAGCAATGCAATTTAATTTTATTCGAAACAAATACAGGACTTAGTTGTTTAAAGAGCAAATCCGTAATGAATAGTAATCATATATGTATTTCCTTAAATACAGTTTAGAATTATTTATTTTTTTCACTTAAGTATACTTATAATACATTTGTTTTATCGATCCAGCTGTTTTCACTAGGAGGAAGTCCGAGCCATTTAACATATACCTGGTTTCCTTTTCGTTTTAAAACCTTTTCAACTAAGTATACATCAGGATGGTTGGTTTTCTGAAGTTCTTGTGGATAAAAAGCTCCTAGTATAGGACGACATCTTGCATCTTCTAACAAATAAGTCCTTGGATTCGTTTCTTGTATTTTTTTAATCTTGAATATTTCTGTGGACCAGTTTGGGTAATATCCTTTATCAAAACATCCTTTGTATTTACTTATTCTAACAAAGTCACCGATGTTAAATTTCCTACCCGTTGTTTTCTTCCTACATTCTGCTAGGTGAATGTATCTCCGCAATATG
Organism: Helicoverpa zea x Helicoverpa armigera; assembly: GCA_033682625.1. NCBI lineage: Eukaryota > Metazoa > Arthropoda > Insecta > Lepidoptera > Noctuidae > Helicoverpa > Helicoverpa zea x Helicoverpa armigera. The sequence goes on along the minus strand of JAWIIS010000038.1, from coordinate 3,478,835 downwards.
TTCCTTTTATTGATATGGTTTACAGAAGCTGGTGATTGTCCAATAGTTCTATGAGTAGCGTTATTGTACTCATTTACTTTTTTGTCGAGTGTTCCATTATACCAATTATAATTTCCGTTAAGACTAAATTCTTTGTATAGTTTATTCTTCAAAGTTCTTATTAATCTTTCAACGATTGAGGCTTTTTTAGTGGAATATGTAGAATAATGGTTGATTTTATACTTTCTCACAATATTTTTGAATTTATCATTATAAAATTCTTTTCCTAGATCTGTTTGCAAATTTTTTGGAACACGTCCTTTAGCTAATAGAGCTTTAAACTCTTCTGATACCTGTTGCTTATTCTTTCGTTTCAGAGGAATTGCCCAAGCGTATTTTGAAAAGGTGTCAATGATTACCAGTATATATTTATAACCACTATTCACTTTCGAAATTGCTTGCATATCCATCAAATCAGCTTGCCAAAGATCATCAATATCTTTAAGTATGACCTGCCTTCTCGGAAAGTTAATTCTTGCACATTTATGAATTTCATTTATGACGTCTACTTTGCTCATAATGCTTGTTTAATTTTCCTGCTATTTCTTTTAACTCAATACTTTTTTCAACATTTCTTATCCTATAGTCTAAATTTAAAATTAGTTTCTTCAATTCTTCAATTTTTTTAAAAGCACCATCAACTTTTAAAATAAATTGCTCTTCAGTAATAATTTTATTTCTACTAGATTCCTCAATAGTGTTTTCAATTCGCTCAATATTTACGCTACTATCAGCTCTGACTGATGTTTGTTCTGTGTGAATATAATTAACATGTACATGTTCATTCATCTTCCGTAAAAGTAAGTAACTGAGAATATTTCAAAGCTTATTATTCTTTTATAATACCAGCCTCTTTTAACTCTTCTACTATGGATAGAATTTCATTGTCATGATTTGTATGACCAGCATGTTTTGAAGAAATCAGGAGTTTCAATCTTTCAATTAATTCATTAGGGTCATCCCAATAAACATAATCTGTATTGCTTTTATATTTTTTTAAGGTTGGTAAGTTGCCACCACTTTTTGGTTGCATTACCTGCTCTTCTACTTGAACATCATTTTGTTGTGAAAATAAAGGTTTGATAATTTGACGATATTTCAAACTTTTGTCTCCTTTTATTTGACCATTTGAGTGAAAGTCTCGTTTGTGTGCATGTGTATTATGAAGCATATCTTTGTAGACAATTTTATCTACTTCAGTTACCAAACTTAGGTTGGGTTTATTGCGTAGCAAAAGTTCTTTTAAACCTGGTGTTAATTCATAATGCTTATTGTTTATAGTGACTATATTTGTTTTTTGTGAATCATTGACGTTATTTGAAAGAGAAAGTGTTACCTTAGAATTTCCCATCATAAGATTTTTGTTTTCACTACGTATCCCAAATGGTACATTTATGTTATTCTCATAAATTTCCATCATATCTTCTTTGTTCAGTGAAATTAGTGAATCGGTGGACTTTTTTACATGATTTCTTGATAGAGTGTCTTTATATTCAGAATGTGCACTATGGTCTGTTTTTATAAATTCTTTAAAACTTTCATAATCTAGAGATGAGCTGAGTTTTCCAAATGTATTGTTTTCATCTTTAGAAATGTCAAATATCTTTATATCTTTATCATTCACTTTAACTAAAGTTTCCAAGGGATCGGTTATTGGTTTAAACGCCTTTTTAAATTTTAAATTAGCGTTATCTTCTTCATCTTGTAATATTTTTATTTTATTTTTTATAGTATCTGCTGATTTTATTAATTGTTCCTTAATATTAATATCCATCGTTTGATTTTCAATCATACGCAACTGTTATTTACAGCTATTGGAAGTCGATTGATATGTTTTTCCATTGCGCGGGTATATATGCATATTCTAAAGGCATATAAATGTATCGAAGCCTTGTCTGTATCTTCCTTTATTAAGAGCGCAATCTTTATTTATTAATAAAAAATCAAACCGATCCTGCCATATCATAGAGCAAAGTTTTTTAAATTTTAACCACTCCATATCCGTATTTACATGCTCATTGTAAATATGTTTTAAATTTTTCTCGTCCTGTCTGAAGATAATTATAAGATTAACGTTGTCTCGTATTAGTTGTTTAGGTATTTTGGAATAGGTTTGTGATAAATAAAAACAATCTATGTGTTTATGCCTTCCCATTGCAAAATAATTACGAATGTTAACTTGTTTTTCACATGCAACGTCATCAAAAATCATTAATGAGTTAGCTAAAGCATTATTGGGATGTATTATTTCTTTATTATCATTGAAGACCGAGAATTTAGCACTAGGAACATTCTTCATAACTTGTTTTAGAAAACAATACTTTGGCTGGAAAGCTGTCTTAGAGTATAAATATATATGCTTGAATTTCAAACCGTTTTCATGCAATATTAAATTGAGCATTACATTCGTTTTCCCGCAGTTAGATGGACCACATATTATACATCTGATTGTATTAGGCAAAAGTGCACTGTGTTTTATTTTGTGTGATTGATTTTCTAACTTTATATTACTAATTTCTAAAGTCTGGGGTTGCTTGATGAACTTCATTGTGAAAAGTGAGGCAAAATAACGTTACTAGTCTATTTATATGTTTACAGGTTATCAACAAATAAAAATCAACAAAGAGTAAGTAGCATACGTATATTTTTACTTATAATTAAAGTACAGTTATTATAAAATACAATATTAGTATTTAATACATTATACTAAAACTATTAATACACAATACTAAAACTATAATACATTAACTAAAATAGAGTTTTATAGTGACCCCAAGGTAATGTCTCAATTTGATTTGGGAGTATGTATCGTTTATCATCGTTTTTGTTCATCACCACTTTGTTCACTTCTTGTGTGTATAATACATGCTTGATTGACCTAATCATATTCATTTTACATGATTTACTCTCATTATGAAATAATGCCTTATTGTAATGCGATATATCTAGTCTATTTGTAACTGATTTTGAAATACCTTTTGCTTTTTTTATTTGTACTTTGGAAGATAGCAAACAGTAAAGTTTCGCTCTTAAGCCAGTGAATTCAGTGATCACGTCACCACCTAGTTCATCTTTAAAGAGTCCAGGAACTTTTTCATTTATTCGTGGTATTAAATAAGGATTATCTAAATGAAAATTACTTGTGTCAAAATCTTTTAAATTATTTTTTATATCACTGTAAATATCTTTTGTATATATTAAATAGAGTAGACTGTCAGTGTCTGTGTAACAAAGTCTTATATTATTCATGTATTTCTTTTTCATATTATAATGATACTGATAAAGATGTAATTTAGCATATTCTAAAACACTGAAGCCTATATAAATTGGTCTGTCTAAAAAAATTTTCTCGGGTTTTAGCTGAACTGCTACTAAATTTTCTGAAAATACAGATACAGATTTAAAATTAGGTTTACAAATTAGCTTTTCAGCACCATGTTGCTTATTTGTAATATTATCTACATCAACCCATTTTGTCGCTAATTTAATATCTACTTGTTTTCGTTTATTTTCAATCGTTTTACCGAAAATAGAATTATTTAAAAGCTTGAAAAAATCTTTCTCGAATGTAGTTGTGGATGCTTGACGCAGGCTAGTGTTTAAATCAATATATTTTTTTAAATATTCTTCTTGTCTAAATGTTAGAATACGGTGGATTTTTCTTAAAACAAGTCCGTTTTTCAAACATTCCTGTAAATGAGTGTAATGAATTACATAATTAAATTTATCATATAAATTAGCTATAAGTTTAGCTGTCTTTCCCCCTGGTGGTATAAACTTTTCAGGAGCAAAAGGTAAATCACTATGAAAATCATGTACGTGCTCGGGATATTCGAGATCTACTTCTAATATAAAACCATATTGACTTTCATCCGATATACTCATTACATCAAAGCAATTAACTTCCTTCTGATTTAGAAAACGAAACTCTGTAATTGGGAACTTTTTAGTCATTGCGTAACCATACAGATTATTGCAATCGAGATATATCAAATAACTAGAAGGTTCTAGATCATTAAATTCTGGCAAATATTTATTGTTAGCCTTCGCATGACGTAATGAGCACTGTGCTAGACCACCGCGTATGCCCTTCTCTAGCATTTGATACATTTCTAAGTCATCTATTAAATCAAGCTCAACCTGTGTATAGAGCAGCATAGCATCCCAGCTTAAACTAGGTGCAGTTACGTAGTAGGCAGGATCTAATTTATAATATTTTAAACTTATATTTCTGAAATTTTCAAATATATCGCACAATAATAAAACATCACATTTCAGGTATAGATCAGTATACTCGCCAATAGTTGTTATTTTAAATGCATCCCATACAGTTTTTGCATGCTTATATTCTTCATCGGTAATATGCTCCATTTTCAATGTGTTATAAAAGAATTCTTTCGGAGGAAGTTTTGTTTCTTCATACTTTTTCCAAGTATTCATGTAATCATAAGGATAAATACCTTTAGTTTTGAGCAAATATATTAAATTATCATTTCTCATTTCCGTTGATAAATGCAAAAAATCTTTATCTGTCAAACTTTTGCTTAGTGCATCTAAACTTGAGCTTAGAAACTGAAACGAATCAATAAATTTAATTTGTACAGGACGGTTACTATTATCATGATCTATGTATTTAGTAATGGTTAAATATTTTTCTTTAGTTTTGGGTATTATTTTAATATGACCTTTATGTTTTGCTAATTCTTTTATAAAAAGATGGGAATCATAATTCGATAAATTATGAAAAATTACAGGTATAAATGGACATACTCTAAACATTAGATTACATTGAGTATGTGCAGGTCCTCTATACTTTCCTGTCACATGATCGTGGTCACGCACTTTATCGTCGAGTAACAAGCGATCACAAATATGACAAGTACTTGCATTGTTATATTGGGTTTGTTCTTTTTTAGTTAAAGGTATCATTTGTTTTTTAATTAATAATATATCATTTATTTTCTTCACATCTTCTATTAATCTAGTGATAAATACCTCCACACAATCTAGACCTCTATATGTTACATATCTATTTTGGCGGGGATCATGTGAACAACATATGTAATATGCAAAACATGAAGGTTGGTGTTTTTTTAAATTATGTGTGTTTTCAGATTTCTTTTCGAAACAATTTACCAATAGACTTTCAAAGTCTGCGTAAATTACATAGTTGATTTTTTGTTTTCGTTCATAATTCTTGAAACCCAGTTTACTATTTTTATCAGGTAAAATTGATAAAGTTTTAGAACAGATATGAGATCTATACTTAGTTTCACAGCTATAAAATTGTAAACATGACTCACACAGAAAAAAATTACCTTTATGATTTGTTACTTGTCCTCGTACTAAACGTGCCAGGTCTTTGATAAGACAGTAATGACTCATTCCTTTTCTTTCTAAATATAACAAATTTACATGTATAGATCTTCTTTTGTTTGTTAAATATAGAGGGCCGGTTACTGTTTCGCTCTTATTTTCTACTCCATAGACATTGATACTTATATTATTGTTGGTCTCAAATAATTTTATGTCTTCATATGAAACAGGGAAAGACATCCCTTCAATATTAAATATAGAACTGTAATGTGGATACGAATTAGTCCTGCATACATTCTTCTTAACGGGATATAATGAAGCTACTACACTCCATAAAAAGCAGCAATTGTCATTATTTTGAATATTAATACAACTTTTCGAGTTTTTAAGTTTTTTTGGTAATTCAAGGTAAGTACCACCTCTCATAGGACAATATTTATTAACATTGATTTCAAGATGGCTCACTGATTTAAAAGACCATCCAGATTCTTTGTGTTCGAATTCTGACATTTTGCATTTTAAAAGTTCAATAGCATTCGAATAGAAGTCACTTAAAATCGTGTTATTACAAATAACTTTATATTTCGTATTAAACGACTTAAGTTGTTGCTCACTTGTTTTTGGTAACACAAAGTGGGCAAACAACTCGAAGTTAATCTTGACACAAGTATTCTTCAATAAAGACATATGTATAAGTTTCAGGACATCGTTCGTATTCTCACACAAGAATGCTTCGGGTGTACAGTATTCAACACCTTGTGCAGGGTTTAAACGATATGTTATGATTCTGTTTTTGAAAGCACTTGCAATTACAAAGATATTGTTAAAATGGCTTTGAACTAAACTATTTGACTTATGTACATTAGTTCTTAAATGATATTTCAATTCAGTTTTCGGTAATTCAATCTGACATTTTTTGCATATTATTAATTCATTGTTAGGATCATGGATATCAATTTCTTTTTCTATTAATTCATTACTAGGATTATGGATATCAATATCTTTTTCTATTAATTCATTATTAGGTTCATTGATATCAATTCCGGATTCTTTTTCAATCTTCCGCGAGGAAGATACTCGAGGTGCTGTAAAATAAAACAATAATAGATCTAAATGTATTTTTTATACGTGAATAAATTGTAATTACAAACTAAGTAATTGAGTAAATACTGATTGATTACATTATTGACATGAAAGCATTTCAAGTCAGTCATCATTTAAAAATAAACAGCAATAAAAGAAATATAAGATTACATGTACCTATTACATTTATAAGTATTTTTAAAGTTTTTTTTGTAAATAGAAAAAAAAAAAATCGTAAATATAAAGAAACGTTAATAGTAACTGCTTACAAACTCTAAAGGACAGTTCTTAAACTCCCGCCTGGTCTCGTCAATAAAGTCTTTAAGCCGAGCCCATGCTGGCGTATTATTTTCAGTGCGATTTTTTATTGAAATAATTGAATGACGCCACCGATTTATAGGTGCGACATGTTCTATCGTTTTCACATCATAAATTTTTAATTCTATGTAGTAAGGGCCCTGTTTTAACTCATCGGTTTGCCGGCTTAAGCCGTTTGCAACCCTACGTGTGAAATAGGAGTATAAGGGAGTTATTTTTTTATTACCCTTTAAATTACTTGCTGCTATCTCTTCACGATCATCGTCGCTGTCACTACCAAATAAGTCATGGCTCGTGGTCTTCATATCGCTTCTCTGGGGCTTCATAACAGGACTGATGGGATGAACAGTAGGCGACATCGTCTTGAGCTTCTTCTTCTTACTGTCCGGATGCGATGATTTGCTGGCGCTTCTCTTAGCAGCATCGCCGGAGCGTGAAGATGAAGACGCTGATGACGAATCCTTCACGTGTTTCACCCGTGTCTGTTGTTCCTCATATTCGTCTTCGGAGGGAAAGAGGTGATCAGCAGAAGTTGGTCCCGACCTGAACAAAAATACAGATAAAATAATTAGAATCAATAAAATAAAAAAGGATTAGGTACCCAGATACCATAGTCACAGGTAAATAGTTCGAATATAATAATCGAAAAAGGTGAATAGTTCGAATGAAGAAATAGATTACATTGTGATTGTATTGAATCTATACAAACATTTTATTCTGTTCATTCATTAGAATCATTCAATATTATTATTTTTTATATAATAAAAATAACAGATTAATAGATAATTATATCAGGACATGTAATGAATGAATAGATGAGTATTATAATAACAGGATATACAGGTAGGTACTTACATTCTTGAGGATTTGATTGAATAGGTTAACACTTTTGATAAAATTAAACTTGCACGCTGATTTAGTTCAGGAGTGATTTGTGTTGTTATTCGGGAGCCGTTTATATAGGCCTAAAAATCACGTCATTCTAACCAAATATGTAAAAATGCACGCTTGCAAAAAATAAAAACTAGTTGTCACACGTGGTTTTACCCGCGTCCCGATGGATTTAATTCCCGTACCAGGACAAAATATAGCCTATGTTCAACGCATTTAGTGTAGCTACCTAATAGTGAAAGAATTCGGTTTGATCGTTTCGGAGCCTATTCGCGGCAAACAAAAAAATAAACAAACAAACAATCAAATCTTGCCTCTTTATAATATTAGTAGAGAAATGCTGAGACTGCAGATGCTGCCATATAAAGATTATTTGCGATGGTGCATACGAGCGTTTAAATTGTAGCGTTTTCGGTAGCTCAGTCAGGCAGACAATCGTTTGTAAATCGCATATTATGTAGATGTTCTACCAATTGTAGAAACGATGTATAGCAACTTCTACCCACGATCGACGCAAAACAAGCAGTTTATAAACTTTTTCCATGTATAGGTAGGAAATATGTTTATCAGCAGAAACGCTGCGGTTTGCACGCTCGCGTACATTATTTCAACTTCTTACACGTGGAGTACCCAAATAAGAACTTGAATCTCACGTTTCTATAGTATATTTAAAAACAATGTATAATTATGTATTTAATTTTATAATTTTGAACCTTAATGACAAGAAAAAACAAAATGCGAGTAAGTATAAAACCAGAATAAAATCCTGGAGAAATCACATTCCCGTTGAATATCTCGTTCTACAATGTCGGTAAGTCAGCCTTTTCTAAATAATCAAACATTATTTTTATTTTTGATACTTTTTATTCAAATAATATCTACATAATAATTCTACTTAACCATTGTATACTTACGAATAGAAACAGTTGATATTTAAAATAATAATTTTAATTATGTATTGTTTCAGAACTCCAGTGATATTTTCATCAATGATTCATCATGCTCCCAAATACCGGCAGCGCAACAACTACGTCAAAATGTTTTGAACTACCTAGAGAGGGAAAGACCGTTCCGGTATGATGAAATAAGATCGAGTCCATCGTACTCTCCGATTCCAGCAGCATCAAGAGAAAGACCCTTTCAATTCGAAGAAAGACCGAGCAGCAGCGGCCCTGAAAGAGTTCCTAATAGTAAAAAACGAGGGACCAAAACTTTGTATTCGTACATTAAAAAGCCTGCAAAGGGTTTACAATCGAAAGTAATACGGATCCAAATCTATGATGCAGAAGATTTAAAAAGTTCTAAATTATGTGAGTGTAGGGCTAATGTATGCGCTCAGCATATTGTTGAAAATGTGTTTAACGATGATATATACAAGTGCGCAAAAGATATGATAAGTAAAATTCAAAAGAAACTGTAAATAATTCATAAATAAACAATATTACTGATGTCTGTCTTTTAATTACCAGATTAACCTATTATTAAACAAGCATTGCTCACTTATGTACCTACTTACCTACCTACTCAACTGTATATAAATTAATTACCTATTCGTTTTATCAAACATAATTCCTATTGTTTGATGTATAGGTACCTATTTGAGTATATATCTGCTCATATCTTATGAACTTAAGCCTGATTGAATCATATTCAATAGTAGCAATTTTTATATGAATAAACATACATTGGTATAGTTACGGAGGCCTATGATGGGTAGAATCAGAATGGAATGCGCTCAGTTTCCTTTACGGGAATATGTAAACATTCTAACGCACCTAGCAACGCTCGCCAGTTGGATCATTTATAATTATTGTCAACCATTAATCATTATTAGGTAAATGCTTTTTATTAAATGCTATATTGTGTTTTTGCTCTCCAAAGACATAGAACAGCTCTTGTCTGTTAGTATGAACCGCTCATTCGATTTGTTTAAATAAATGCTGTTTGTAAGCAGTTGCAACATAAATAACGTACAATATATAAACGTGATATAATTATATACGGGAATGCAATTCAGGAAACATATTAAATTGAAGTTACCTAAAAGACAAGGTAAGTATTGAGGGACCACCTTTTTACTATAGATGGGTCTCTAAGTAACTAAGATAGTTGTCTTACTTTAAATAAAGGTTTTTGAATAGAAGTCTCATTTTGAAAAGAGAATTCTGGATACGATACTTATTTAATTCAGTGAATAGAGGTCTTACTTTGAATAAAGGTTTTTGAATAGAAGTCTCATTTTGAAAAGAGAATTCTGGATACGATATTTATTTAATTCAGTGAATAGAGGTCTTACTTTGAATAAAGGTTTTTGAATAGAAGTCTCATATTGAAAAGAGAATTCTGAATACAGTACTCATTTTGAAAAGAGAGTATTGGGGTATCTGGATCATCATTTGATCCAGATGCCCCAATACTCTCCTACTAATCGAAACCAGACATCGTAAATATCTATTTGAGGCTTAATTTGTTTGAATCATCGGCTGACTACTGTTTTTAAAACGATTTTGAATAATCACACTGCTGTACGATGACAGAAAGTCAGTAGTAAGTATTGGCGAGTGTCATCTGAATACGCTCTTCCTCAACAAATGGGCTATCTGATGTATACTAAAACAGTTTTTAAATCGGTGTGTAAACAAATAGTTGTTAAATTAATAAAGTAAGAATACCAATTACACAAACATGTTTTCGTTCTTCATTAGAACTAAATGCACCTTTCAAATTAACTGACGAAGTTATTTAACGGTAAAGTAAATTAGACATATAGGTACACTGAAGTCCTAAAGTGTTTGGCTAAGTGTAACAAAACCTAGAAAAAATGTTCCTAGAATCAAAACAAATTTCATAACGCAACTCTTTATTTTCTAATTTACTTTACTTTGCAAAAAAGCCTTTTCCTCCCGAATTCCTTTAAAACAACATTCCAATATTTACAACAGTAATGTAAACGAAAATTCTTTTAAGCAAACAAAAGTACGCCTAAATTGAACGAAAATATTTAACGACCTTCCAAATTGTGATTTAAAAAACCCGAATGTCTTTCGTTCGCGAGCGTACTTGCGTGTTTTTACTTTTCTTTCCCGTTAATTGGAAATAGGGCAACATCACTGGGAAATTAATTATTGTAATGGACATTTTTCACTGTAATTCACCACCCACCTACCATTGCAAAGTCGTATTTCCTCAAGCAATTTCATGGAGCGAATTGAAAATTGATTTTTATAAGTTCACTTTTTACAGTTATTGAAAAGCTACTATTACTTTCTTATTTTTATTAAATATTTTTGTAAGGTCTCAACGGTAACGGAACTAGAGTGATAAAATGAAGAAGAAAAATATATTTAATCACTTATTAAAGTGTACTTACTATACTTGTTGAAAATCACATAATCTGAGACAAATATAATCTAATCATTGGCCTTTCTCACATCTCAAGAAAGATCTCCCTCGATGAAGAACCCAATACTCAATAAAATATAACAGATCTTATGTCTACAGTGAAATTAATCACATTTGCTCACGATATGTAACGTATGTTAATTGCAGTTTAATATTCATAGGATTACCGAGTAAATATCCGTTACAATTTCATGGAGCCGATTGCTTTTACCTTATATTATTTACGTGGAGACAGTTTTTTATAAATAAATGTAATTTTTATTAAGTTTTTTTGGTCTTTAATTTTTGCAATATTTATATTTGGTAGGTACCCAAAATAACTATATTAAAGATGAATTATAGTCGTCTTTTCAGTCGTAAGACGTCTACTGCTGGTAGCTGCTAGGTTCGCCAATTTGCTCGGTATTCAGCAACCCGCATCCACTGTTAAGTAATATCATCGTATGAATAGTGGAAAACTAAAATAATTAATAATTATTTATTATGTTCTAACATATTGATATTACACATTTTTTCTCAATTTAAGTGTACCTATGGTCTAAATTTAGTTTTAATATTTTTAGTAACATATAAACAATACAGCAATCCATTAAAAATAGAAGTCTATTACAAATATAGAAGAAAATGGGACAACCTGATAAATAACCCAACTTGGGAATAGAAAGTAAAGCCTCAGGCCAGGCTTATTTTCGTCAGAACATACGGCGTATAATAAGTGTAAGTAAATAGTGCACACATATGTACAAAGTATGAGAGTGGGCACACTGAAAACTTTTAGTCGCCCGATAGTTGGTTTGGGGTAATAAATCAGTATGAAGATACGGTACCTATATAAGGTAGTACGCACATTACAAATATCAGTATTTAGCCGGTATCAGAACAACTGAAAACTACACTCCCGAACTAAAAAATGGAATCGCCCCCCTATACAATTACAACGATTGCCAAAATGTTTTTGCTTTCAAACGGGACCATAATAAACATTTAACTGTAAATATTGTATCATTGGCAATCGTTTTATTTGTATAGCGCACGGGGGTGATTCCATTTTTTTGCTCGCGAGTGTATTATACTATTGGAATCTAAATTTTCTTCAAAAAGAAGATTGTCAACCATCGGGTCAACTATCGGCCGACTGTTTAGTCTGCAGTGTGCTCTAAAGCTTTTTTACTTTGTTGCTACAAGGAAAATATGTAAGTATTTAAACATCTGGCATTTTTCCGAAGCAAACAACTACTTATTGACATCAAGGTCACTTCAATTTATAAAGTAAATACAGCTATCAAATATTGCTTTGTGTTATGCCTCATTTAAAATCAGTAATTTTAAATAGGTATATTTTTGTGAAAAATATGTTTTAGTTTGTTTTGCAAACCATACCCTACCCTAAGCATAATACAAAAATATGTTAACCTTGACGAAAGAAGGACACATGTATAAACCTATTTAAGTACCTACCTTATGAATACATAAATCTTTTCAAGAAATACATATAAAAATATATATATAACCTACGACGAAATTAAACGAAGAAAAAAAATAACGTTCCAATTTTAAACACCATCAAGTCCACTCAAAAAAAAGTGTTCAGGACTTTTTGCTTCACGGCTTGGGCACTCGTGCTTACTCAGTACATAGATCAAGGCTGCCGCAAGCACGTCCCGTCCTCTAGGGCTGTCCAAGTAATTACGCCAGCTGACTGATGATGATGGCACTCGGAACACTCCAGTGCCTCAGATAAACAACCGTATGTAGTGAACCAGAGTCCTTTTTGTACCAAAAAAATATGCCCCGACCCATTTAGTTGGAGCTCCGAATTTTACGAAAGGTTTTTTTCTGAATTATGATAATTAGAACGCAGCGAGTGATGGCCCTTTGCTAACTGAATTAGGGATGTAAAACACCGTTTTTAGTGGTGTACTTACTAATGTCCTTTTATACCGTTTTAGTGATGTACTTACCTTTTATTTCTGAAATGCATGCGAATGCTTGATTTAAATTTTAAATGAGGCGATACTCGTAAAACTTGGTATTTCAATTTACGTGTGACATTAACAGGGGATTTAACTGAAGTGTAATTATATTTAGCAATTAAAGTGTATATGACCGTGTCTTACGGTCGCATGTTATTACACCGCCAAATTGTGATTTGGGTCACACCGATATGTGGGGCGTATGTGTTTATAGTTTTGATGGAATATTCTATTTTATTTGGCTGGTATTTTCATTGAAATATAGAAAATAATAATTTGAAAATAACTTATGGAGATCCTGGGTTCCAAGCTGCTTCAACAACCTGGGTTTTGCCCAATTTAAGGCACTGGGAACTCCACTGATACCAAACTAATATAAGCACCTAGTTATCAGTATTTATTCCTTCTGCATATATGGAAAGGGACTCCAACTTACAAACTTGGAACACAAAAATTGGCGAATAAATTTTTTTTATTTATTTACTCATCAACCTTATCACTAAAATTACAGATACTTACAATCTAATGCGTTAGTGAGTTCCTTATCTAACTAATTAAAAAATAATTACAAAAATAAAGAACAACTAACCATCACAATATCTACTGCGTATCTACATAATATATTTGTGATTCATTGCGGTCATTTCTATCTGTGGCTATCTTTTAATACGTTTGATAAAGCAAATCATATTTTTAAAATACATGTTCCACAAATACATAGTTCGTGAAGAAAAAATAAGAATCTTGCTGGCTATCTTTTAATGCGTCTGATAAAGCAAGTCATGTTTCTAAAAATACATGTTCTATATACCTAGTTCGTGGAAAAAAATATTGTAATTCAGCCAAACATAATCCAGCTTTTAGCCGAAAGGTTTTCCTCTAAGCCGAAGTAAAACCAAGTGTTATGTGATATTGTTTTCGTTTTCCTTATCAAATGAAACGCGCTTCGAGCGGTTTCCGCATACAGACCATTGAATACTCAGTATTGCTTGAGATTGAATTAAGGGTTTTTTTTGGTGAATTAATGAAGCAAAGAGTTTCGTTTTGATATTCTTTTTTCGTTTTATCTTACCAAGATAAAAAATACAAAAGTCACTCTGTCTATCTTTCCCCCTTTCATGCCAAAACTACTGAACTGATACAGGCATGACAACTACCGCTTCAAACGATGACATGTGAAATTGCATGACAGGTTTCTTGTCAAAAAACCGAACGGAAAATTCACTGATGTAAAAGCGCTGTAAAACTCTTCACTCATTACCACTTTTCCCTCTGTAATTAAAAGAACAAGTCGACCGTGTAAGACAAAATGTAAAAATCATTCAATCCATTTCACCACTCACAGTGTAAATAGCTTAATTCTTAAATGAGAATTTAACGTCTGAATCATTAATCGGTAAGTGAAAGCCGGACGAGTGGAGTGGAACAAAAAACGGACAAAAATCGCGATAATGGTTTGTTCCCGGGGTGCGTAGCAGTCATTAATTGAATCGTTTTACGTGGCAACTTGTGTTACGTGAACGGGTTTTTATTGCTGTATCAGGCTGGTAATAAAGTCTTGGATATAAATAGACAACACTACAACGGTTCGTTTTCCTGGTATCTGAAAGGGATTTCGGATAATACGCACAAATACTCCAGCTGACGGTGCTATAGAGGTTGTATGTAAAATCTCCTTTTTCTGCATTCTGGCCGAAACATTACCATCTATAACGAATTTAAAATAAGAACTATTTAGAATACATTTAAAAACTACACATTCATTATTCAAACTTTAAAGTCTTTATTTAAAAATAGAACCTACAAATGACAGCCATAATGTCACCGATTTCCATAATTCTAGCCATAAAATATAAAAGACAAAAATATGTTTGGAATCCGAACATTTGAATGCTGCCAGTATTTCACAGCCCAAGTCAGACATAGTGGGCACTCCGTGGGAAACGTGACTTATCACAATCAGAGAGCTCTCAATATGAAAGCCATAATTTCCCTGAGGTTTCAAATACGTCATGCAAGCTTTTATGTTAGCAAAGGAAAAAAAGAAAAATGTTAAAAGTCTTTGAACTTTGTTCAGACTACTGTGGATTAAACCTGGATGTTTGTAAAATACGTACCGATAAAGAAGTGAGGTATTTTTTTAATAGATCTATTTGCATAGTTTTCTAGCTTCTTAACTTCATCACGGATGTTTATATCCTAACATACGACGCATAAGACGAATTACAAAAAAAAAACACAGTAATAAGAGAACATTTTGAGACAAACAGAGATTATTAAGAGTTAATTTCTACGTGCTTTTTTCCTAAAATAGTTAATCACATAATTATCATTAGCGATCAATCATACAGGTGTCACGATACTATGGTACTTACTGACTAAAGTTCAAACAAGCTGGTTTGTGAGTCACATTGCGAAAAAATTTAAATTATTTTAACGTTTAAGTGATTTTATCGATAGATTTATACCTAATCTACACACTCGTATACGCAATCAAATGTAGATAAGCCTAAAAATAGCAGAATAAATCATATCAAGAATTAATTCTAAGATAATATCAAAGTATGTAATTAAATGAGGTAAATATAATAATATAATTATGAAATTCATGACCAGTAACTAGTATCTGTACTTAGATCTATTAAGTCGATTAATATTGGCTTCAAGGAACTTCTAGTATTACAATTTAAAGGAATGTTGATAATTTCCGGCCAGTTGTTTTAGTTGAGTCACGGGGGAACTATTTTGATAAAATCGCGCATTGAGATAAAAAAACCTTCCTGGAAAGTCACAGAAATATTTTTTCGAATTGGACGAAAAATCGAAAAAGTTCTTGTGATTAGCACGTTCAAACTAACAAAAAAAGTATTTAGCTTTATAATACTTCTATCAGCTTATTGTTATAATCTACAAAATACACTAAGGGCTGATTTTTCAATCATCCGATTACTTCTATCTGAGGAATAAATATGGTGGTTTGACATATTTTCCATACAAAAGCTGTCCAAACGTCAAACATATTCCTCAGATAAATCTTATCTGGCGATTAAAAAATCAGCCCTAAGTTACTTATGTTGTTTAGAAATCAAAAGAATTTTTCAACTTGATGTTGCCGATTACGCTTACTTTAAAATATAGAATACAAAAAAAAACTTACCTCTTTATAATATACCAATTAGAATAGATTTTTTATTAGAAGTAGTCCTTCACTAGAAGTTCATATATTTCGAAATCACTATTAATCAACTTTAGATAAACAAGATACGATCAAGTTCGTAATAAAAATTTGGTTTAAAATGTACCCTAGAAACTATCAGCTACTGGTTTCTATAAGTAGTTGTTGAAATAAATTTAGGTATTTTCCTCAAAATTAATCGATGACGTAGATCTTACTAGCTGTTTCTATGTAATCATTTTTCTTTAGTTAACGCAGTGTTAAACAGTTGCTTAAATATTTGTTGTATTAATTGTGTAGGCAATGAAATATGCATTAAGTTTGAAGGTTTAATTTTACAAATTTCAATTTTATCTCGAATAAAGATTGTTCAATTTACGAGTATTTTATTTATATCTTTCCTTCTACTTTCATTGTTTGGTAATTAAAAATGTAATCTTAAGCAGCTTATGAATTTCTATATCATGTTATAATCAAACATCATTTAAGTCAATACCTACATTTGTTAAAAGCGTAGGACGTCCACCAACAAGGTGGACAGACGATCTTATAAAAGTCACCGGAAGACGCTGGATGCAGGACGCCTCCAACAAGTATCTGTGGAGATCTAAGGGGGAGGCCTATGTTCAGCAGTGGACGTCCTATGGCTGAGATGATGATGATGATTCGATAAAACTCATGAATATATTTTTATTTTTCAGCAATTTATTACCACGTTAAAATATACATTTTTTATCCATGCATTGACTTGTACTGAATGTACTTTCTTGTCGCAGTTTAACAGCTTGCCTTTGATTTCCTTAGAGGATGCCGCTATTGGTCCTTCGGGCCGGATAAGGAAAGGTTTTGTATATAGGTACCTACTGCTACCTAAACAGATCAATATAAACTCAAAAGATTGTATGTTTCGATGTTTCCTTTGATACACGTTACTATGAAATAGTTTTCTGTTGGAAGCTATAGATTTATTTTGTTCAGCAAATTATTTATCAATTCATGATGGAAACGGTAATGATGTCCTCTTAGCCAATTATCAGCCACGGCGGCTGTTCTCATATAAGGAGATCAGCCAGTTGCGCAGGACATATTATAGTCCACAAGCAATGTATGCAGATACTGGTGCACTCATTATTTCTTCAATCTCAAACCTCGATGGGATGGTAATCCGACACAGGAAAATCAGGCACAGGACCGACCTTTACGTGCAAGGTAACGGTTCTATAGGTATAAAATGGACAATACGTAAATTAGGCGATAAGAAAATGTTATCAGATAGAACATACATTTTAAGTTGACTTTGTTTAGGTTCTTAATTATAATTAAAACAGTAAATCTTCCAAGTACTTATTTTTGGTACCAATATTAGCTGCTGCTTAATTTTGGCACCAAGCTTACTATTATGCTATTAAATAATTGGTCCTTAGAGCAGAGAACGTGTTATGGAACATGGGACAAACTTTGTATTACCCAACTACCAAAAGAAATAAAATACACTCGGTATTGGAAATATATACCCTTTACATTTCAATATCACCAATAGCTACATGCTACTTAGAGGTAACACGAACATAACACAAGTTTATTTAGCAAAGCACTCCAAAAACTCGTAGGTATCACATTACGCGAGAGATAAGAGTAAATATGATACACACATCCGCAACATCCACAGATATTTTCCTCTCAGCCGTATTCGGTTGGCACTCCATTTAAACCACGTTTTTGCGGGCCCTCGAGCCAGGAGTCTGTTGCAAATTACATAATTTATCATGTCATCCCAAAGTATATGCTTGTTGAATACCATTTCTTTGGAGCCGATGAAAAAATCGTTCAATTCGCACGGATATCAACGATGGATGTTTTGGAGTGCTTCAATTTATATGAATTTATTGGAAGAGTACTTATTCTTGAGGGTGTGTTAGGAAATTTTATTTATTTGATTTGGGTTTGAAGTGAAATGGATATTTATGCGTGTGATTGTAAGATATTGATATTCGGCGTATTCAAAATATGGGCTGTGTTTTACCTTATGTCTTTCAGCTGTAAGGACTAATTTTAGAAGACCGCTTGGCTTGTTTGGAAAGAGGGGCTCGTGATAAGTTATTTATCAAATAATTTAAAAAACAGCTACAAAGTAGCTGAGGAAGCTACATAGTCACCAAAGACTTGAAATATGATATGAATAAAAGAGTGATAACATTTTAAAATTAAAAGCTTTTAAAAACACCCTGTTGACCTGGAAACTCTTACTTCTGAAACAATAAAGAAAGACCGTATGACGAAAAACAAATAATACATTTTCAAGTCTTATTTGCGCAGTTTGTTTCAATTTTCCTTATTTGGAGAACTAATAGTCCTGTACGTGCCAAAAATATGTACCTTCAAAACATATTTATTTGAACGTTTTTCGACTGGAACTAATGACATACAGAACCAGGTGTTAATTAATAACTATGCAAATTAACAAATTAGTGACACATTTAATATTCAATGTGGCTATTATTAATGATTGTTGATTTTAGTGCCTGAAGCAAATAGAAACTGAAAAAGTTGTATTAAGTACTAAAATGTTTTTATCTACCTACCCCTTTCATTTAATGAAAGGACCTACCTAGATTCGCCATTTCTATTATACACACATATACATACACATACTACAGGAATAAATTTTATTCCCAGAAATGGCCATCCCCCATCTAGGTCGAAAATCGAACTTAATAAGTGGTCAAACACCACTTAATTAAAGAATCATTATAGTTTGACATTCTCTGAAGCAGATTTGTAAGAGTAAAGATGGTTTAAATAACAAAAACACAGTTAAAACTTATTTAACTGTCGAGAACCTACCAAAAAAACATGTCTTTTATTCCTATTTTCCTTTCGCAGCTATGCTGGAAGAAATTGAAATAAGCTTTACCTTTGTAAATTCTTTCTTTTTTCCTTTCCTGTCGTTTTTCTTTATTTCGTATGTAAAAAATTAATAAATAACAAATGAGATTTTAAAATTCGCATAATACACTTCTTAAGGAAAGTAGGTTGATTTTCATATTGTGTGCGGTCATTTGTACTCGAATACTTTACGGGATTGCACCATCGAATACCGGAGCGCGGGTATGAAGTACACTTCACTGGTTTTTAATCATGCAGACAAAGCGAGGAAACATTCTTAGTCAAGCAAAAATTGTAGGCATTTTTAAATAAGAATAGGAAGCACACCTTTTTTCATTCACTGACGAAATTGAGCAAATATTGTAAAATTAAACATTTTAATGTTAATATTAAAAATTTAATGTTTAAACAATTGGTGCAGGTCGAAATAAACTAAATGGGGAACAGTATATAAGCTGGGACTTCGGTTAGTCGAACATTGAAATCAGCAACGATGAATACGTTCTTAAGAGTATTCGTGCTTTCGGCCTACGTGACTCTTGTCCTGGGTGTGACCGCCAAGGAGGTTACTTCACCTGAATTTCTATCTAGTATAGAAAAATGGTGGGGTCCACTTGGACAAGAGGGGAAGATTAGCGAAGATATCAGACCTTTTAAAATCCAGTTCACGGATGAGGTAGGTGTTTCATTTTTAATAAAATGTTCAGCTCATTTTTATTACATACATTTTAATTCTGAACCATTAATATTCTTAAACTGATTTCATATTTTATTTAGTTCAAAAGATGGAAATGATCGTGTCTTGCAAAAGTGATGCCGAATAGAGAAACCCCTTATTTTTGGGAAGTCGGTTAAAAAGACATAGCAATAACAATCTGTTTGACTGGTTCCAAAACTTTATCTCATATACATGTTTTTCTTTATCTTAAATGTATGTATGTTTTTCTTAAACTTTATCTTCTAGATGGTAACCGACCTAAGAAACCGTATCAACAATCGCCGCGAAGTCACCAAGCCTCTAGAAGGCATAGCCTTCGAGTACGGTTTCAACTCAGATAACCTGGACTACTGGATGGACTTCTGGGCTAACAAGTACAACTTCACTGAACGCGAAGAATTCTTGAACCAGTTC
Source organism: Helicoverpa zea x Helicoverpa armigera (assembly GCA_033682625.1). Classification (NCBI taxonomy): domain Eukaryota; kingdom Metazoa; phylum Arthropoda; class Insecta; order Lepidoptera; family Noctuidae; genus Helicoverpa; species Helicoverpa zea x Helicoverpa armigera. Next base: position 3,458,620 of record JAWIIS010000038.1, on the reverse strand, counting down.
CCGCATTACAAGACTAACATTCAAGGGCTTGATATCCACTTCATTAGGGTGAAGCCTGAGGTTAGTATTGAGTACTACTCCTATTGCATATGTATAAGGTTGTTGCATTGGTTGCATTGGTCTTACGTTGCAGTGGCAACTTAGCAGAGTAAGGTGTGTTAGAATAAAATTTCTGAACTTCGCTAAAAATTAGGGGACTTTTATTTTACTTGTTCTTTACTTATATCACAAGAGGTTCCTTGTAGTAAATAAAGTTTCTTAGAGGGGCTTCAATCCAACTGCAAGAAATGTATGGTTTCTTTGAGGAAACCTGGTAAGCTGATAAGTGATTTGGAGTGGTATTAAATATGGCGCTTATTTGTTTTAGGTACCTGAAGGCACGTTGGTGCTACCTCTTCTGATGATGCATGGTTGGCCTGGCTCCATCAGGGAGTTCTATGGATCTATTCCACTCATTACCGAGTACAACGAAAAACGAGGTTTCGCCGTAGAAGTCATCGTTCCAAGTTTGCCAGGATTTGGATTTTCTGACGTGAGTATTTTGGGATGTGATGTATAAAGATTGAAAAGCCTGTATAATCTTTTGTTCCATATTAATCAAAACCTTATTTTCTTATTTGGCAGGGAACAACTCGTCCTGGCATGGGAGAAGTGGAAATTGCAGCTATCATGAAAAACCTTATGGCCCGACTTGGTTTTGAGAAGTTCTACGTTCAAGGCGGCGACTTCGGTGCCCTAATAGCTAACGATATGGTCACTTTCTATCCTGATGTAAGATTTTCGAAAACTTTTTTTTAATCTTTATAATTTTTAGGACCACTAAACATAGACCACATAAGTGTTAAGTTTATTGAGGGTTCAGCCAAATAGTGGCTATGACAGCATATGTTTTTATAAAATTAGAGAATTTTACTTCGCCTTAAAAATTATAGTTTTCTTACAAGCAGTATTTGTTAGATTATAATTAAAATGCATGATAGTTATTCATCGTTGATACGTAATTTCCTTCATTTTGCATTTTCAGAAAATCCTCGGTTACCACACGAACTTCCCAATATCTCTAGCTCCTGGTTCACTGCTCACCTACTTGGCTGGTTCATTGAACCCGTTGTTCCAATCGCTGGTCGTGGACTCTTCAGTGGCCGACAGAATGTACCCAATACTTGATGTCGTTCTGGGACTCGTTGAGGAATCCGGGTACTTGCACATGCAGGCTACTAAGCCAGATACCATTGGTAAGAATATAATATCGAAATGCATTTTATTAAATAGTTTTGCTTGTATCTATTTAATGCTCTCTAGAATTGATTAATAGATTATTTATTATTTTGAAAATACATTCATGTTACACGTAAGACAACGGCAGATAGAAGAGTATGGAAAGAGAAATCACGTTCTCCCAGCCCCAAATAAAATTGGGATAAAGGCAGAGGAAGATGATTTCATAATATTTCTATTCCAGGAATTGCCCTGTCAGATTCTCCAATGGGTCTCTTCGCATGGCTGATGCAGCCTCTTTCTGGTGGTACTCGCAAAGCTTACAAAACCAGAGTAGACGGAGGTCTTTCACTCTTGTACGCGCCTGAGACACTCATTGATGACGTCATGATGTACTGGACTGAGAACAAGTTCACCACTGCTGTCAGAGTATATGCTGAGTCCATTAATAAGAGAACTCTTGGCATGGGAATATCATCGTAAGTTATTTTTTGGGTTCTGAATTTAAAATTGCCAAGTCTTCTAGCTACTCCGTGACTGTATCTATCTACTACATAGCCACAACTTGAACTGTTTACTATCCATAAACATTGGAGGTATTTATTTCTGTCTTTTTTATACTAAATATTTATACTTTTACCTCTTTCAGAATCCCCACATCAGTACCGACCTGCACCATTCACGCTAAGGACGAAATCATCTACGAATCTCCGATCATGCTCAAATACAAATTCAAAAACCTACTTCGTTCAACAGTTCTCGACAGCCAAGGACATTTCTTGGCAATGGAGGCCCCAGAGGTATTTTCTGAAGACGTCCTCTCAGCACTGGACTTATTCTTGGAATATAATGAAGAAAATAACAAGGTTGAAGAGTCAAACTCGAAGTTCCCTATCAAACTACCCACGTTACCTATCGTAGACAGTTTGGAGAAAGGAGTGGACAAGATCAAGGGTGGCATATCACAATTGTTCGGCCGTTGAATATGAATCGACAACTTATTCTCTACTTACTGGCACTGTTTTTGGTCTTCTTTGATTTTTGAACATAAATTCACGATTTTGTCATAGATTTATGTTTAAATAAACTGTTTGGCTATAACGTTTTGTTTACTGTGTTCATCTTGATGCCTTATTTATAGCACTACAAGCTATTTCCTTGAATAAGTTACAAAATTTGAAAGCAATTATGCTGGAGTATTTAGAGCTAGTAGCTCTCGTCTTAGTTGTTTTGTACGATCGTCTTCCTCTTGAAGATTGACGAGCTTGCTTTATAACATGTTTGATAGCACCAACCGGGAACGAATGAGATTGGTACATATTTCCGTTAGATTGGCTTCATTTTATAGACTTGCAGTTTAAAACATTATTAGCAATAAACATCGATGGCCTCAACTTTATTAGGCTTTTAACAAAATGGCTTCATATGGATAGTTTTAACGTGAAAAGGTGATTTTTATTTTGTTTGAATAGGACATGTTAATGATAAAATACGTATTCGTGGAATTCATAAAAGTATTTCAAGATGGTGCTTTTAAAAGCAGGTAGATAATACTCTTTAGAATAAAGTGAATTATCATGACAGAAGTACTTTATCAACACTGATCATAGCAGAAAAATAATTTGAAAAGCATTCACATCATAAGTACAGTTATAAATATTTACCATCTGAACAACTAGATCGATCCTGATTTATTCCGAATCGATACATCCATTGTTGTGATTGTTATTTCACAACACAGTCATCCGTCAAACGAAATACATATATTCGCGGAGAATAACTCACGTTTTATTTAGGTTAGAAGCTAAATAATTGTAATTTATGTTACTCGTAAAACATGCAGAGCTGTACGACCTACGAACTTGTCTTGTACAGAGATTTAAAGAATGCTGCAAAGGGAAAACTGAGCGAAAGATTATTTGTGATCGCAATAAATTTCTCAAAGCCTACGGAGTTCGCTTGAAGCGCTTTGCTGGATTCCTTTTTAGAAATTGCCTTTTTACGTTTACGGACAATTAAATCAAAAGCATTTTTAAACTGGATACAATGTTGGGGTATTTGCTTACATTAAAAGTGGAATATATGGTCCGTGGCGGCCATTATTGTAACAAACGTGGTTCGTTAGCGCCGACTGTAGTCTGGACTGTGTACGCTCAAATTAGTTCGGATTAGCCCATCAACAAATGCATTTTATTGTCCGAATGCTTATCAGAATAATGGCTTTTTGGAAAATTCATGGCTGAGATTAGCATTTTTATGAATTATAGGCGCCATTAGGGTCGGCTGTAAAGAACCTTACTCTGAACTTTTTATCAAAATTTATCGGTCTGCAACGACGCGTACTATTGCTTAATTGATAGTGATAATTAATTCCGCTCAGCTTTAAAATGAAGATAATAGTTAAATATTATAGAGTATTTTGTGTTTCATACTGTTGGAGCCTTAGTATTTTTCCTAAAGATTATCAGGAATGAACAGTTTCCATAAACCTTACTGGTGAGTCGAACACGTTGTTTTCATAGTACAAACCTTTAATATTCTTGAAGCAGCAGACATGTTTAAATCGAATTACAGAAGTACCCACTTTGATGTAGATTTTTGCCTAAGTATATAAAGCCTATAAAGGTAACTTTTGAGACTAAAAACATTTGACTTCAAAGAAAATCTCAAAGTACTAGAGCAGAGAATAATTTCACTCGAAGATTGTATTTTTCAGAAAAAAGTTTTGGGAACTTAGTATGATTTTTTTATCAAAGAGCCTTGCTTGTATTCCTTGAATTTGGACTTTTTTATCAAATCAAATTTATTTTTAATGTTTTAAAAGTATCTTCATGGAATCAACTCTCAGAAATTCATTAATTATTTTTTTTGAACAACGAAAAAATGCTTTGCATCGTTTTATTTTAAAACAATTTGATAGAGTGAACATGATGATTTGTAAATGCGTATAGAGAGGAGTTCTATTTCATTACTGGAAAAAATATTTCAATTTAACTCAAAAATACTTTGTTATTTGGTTTTATTAAAAAGTTACGGTATCTGAGTTCGTTGCTCGCTAGTTATTTATAAACATGGTACTGCAATATAAAGGTAAATATACCATCCCCAGAGAATTGAAGCGACAAAATATTTGTAAATATCAGTGCTGTATTTGGGTCCCTATATGTCGATGACCAGTCAACCATTTACTTGCAAATATTTTTTTATTAAAATAAAAAGTTTAATCTAAAACTTTTTATGTGTTGTGTGCATTCTGTCACTGATGGACAGAATCATTTTATTATTTTGGCCAGCGAAAAAATAAAAATTAACATACCAAATTAACAAAACGGTTTTAATACGTTGCTTTTTTAATTTTCAAGCCTTTGTTTTCGTGTAATTAGTAATTTCCTGTAATTAGATTCAAGGTTTCGTTCATCTTTTGTCCAATCCAAGCTACAGTACTTACTTCCAAAGATATAGGAACATGGTTATGACCAACACATTAAGACTCTGACATATCAAGGTCATTCAATACTGCTGAGTCAGCGACAAGTTTAGCCAGATGCTAATGAAGAAGTATTGCGCGCCCATTGGGCAAACTGCCATCAACAATACGAGGCGTCTGGAGGGAACATTAGTTGCTATTATAATAACTATTTTGGCTAAGTAACAATGGTACTTATATGGTGAATATGTGAGGTCAGTTAACGCGTGTGAGCAATCTTTTCCATTGTAATGGATAACGTTATATATTATCAGTCATCTTATTGTCCCACTGCAGGTCATAGGAGGCTTTCCAAACAGAGAAGGAATGAGAGTTAGCTCAATGCGGGTTGGCGACTTCAGATTTTAAAGTCCAGTTTTTTAAAGATACTTTTCTTCACCATTACTCAGACGCTGGTGTTTTGAGTATTGTTAATCAGTGCTCAAGACCTAAATGAGATTTATTTGTGGCTTCATTTCTGTTTTACTGTACAAGGGTTAGGCAATTTGGTTATCCTTTGAAACTCATATCTAAGTAGCACATTGTAAGAAATCTTCAAAACAATGTGAAGTTGGGAAATATCAACCATAACAACATTTTAAATGACAAGATAAATAACACAACATGCATTACCCTACTTCCACCCAGTAGGTAGATTTCAAACGAAAACAACAGCAAAACGTGTGCCACAAAAGTTGTGTACGTAAATTAGTTTAGGAGACTTCACAAATAGAGCCGGCTTCGCACGCAACAATGTAGCATAAATTAATTAAACAACCGAGGTTCTAAATAAAATAAAAAACAGACCAAACCCAAGTGGAACTCGAGCCTTGAAGGGTCCCGTATACCCTAGTATATTTCTTATTAGCCTACTTTCCGCGGTTTCGGTATCGGGATGAAATATAGCCTTTGCCATTTGGGAAGAGTGTAGCTTTCCAAAAGTGCAAGATTTTTTCTAAAGGTTTAGTAGTTTCGGAGCCTTTTGAGGACAAACAAACAAAACCCTTTTCTCTTTATTATATTGGCACAGATATCCCAGTTTTCAGTATTTCTTGTTATCGCGACGATAGAAATAAATTTCTGAGAAAATTTCAAATGTTCGTGAGATAAAGCCTGGTGAAAGACGAAAGGACGGACAGACGGACATCGAAGCCTTAATTACAGGTCCCGTTTTATCCTTTTGTTTACGGAACTCTAAGAATATAGCGGAGCAAAAACTCGGGCGCGGTCTCCACAATACCTAATGCTGAAGTACTTCACAAAAGTATTTTAATTTTCAATACAGTTCATTTTCTATTCGCAACTTATGTAGGACAGTGTTGTAGAGTTACGAAGAAATAGACAGGCCGTTGACTTTACTTTTGAAATGTGAATAATTCCACTACAACATTTTTGCATATACCTACTTTTGTTTTAATTTTGAACTTCTTGTATGTCGCTAATTATAAAATAATAGAAAATTGATTCGCGTATATCTGCGCTCCGACATGCAACGAGTTAAATAATTGTTCTAATCTAAAATTGATATGTGTCTATAGATATGTGCCCCAATGTATGTATCAGAATTTCAAGCCTATACAATACACACATACATTACTCAATAATGATCGTATGTTAAATAAAGGAAACCTTTGAATAATTAATATCAATGGAAAAGCGGAAACCAATGAGGGTGTCATCAGTGCTCGTGTAACATACCGTCTATTTATTTTAAGCCCTCTGTGGTCAATACGAAATGAGCTAACGATTTGAATTTGGAACTTATGTTTCAAGGATAATGGTATTCTGAAAAGAACCAGGGAATTTGACATTTATTTATATGTCGAGCTGTATTATGGGAAATCATCAAATGACCCCGCCCGCTGTGGGAGCAGCGTGAGGGAGTGTCAGACTCTTACTGACTATAACCCACCATGTTCCTTCTTAAGCCTTTTATGTACCAGGGCCGCGGTAACTCTTTCGAACAATCCCGCAGCCCCGAGCTTAGGACCTAAGTTTAAAAGATATCATGTTTTTGTTATAAACTTTTACGATGTTTTGGTGAAATCAATTTCTAGGTCAAAATTAATCTTTTTTAAATTGAAGTTTCATTTGACATTCTTCATTATAGGTAAGTCCCAAAACGCCCATAGGATTAAGATTAAAGCCAAATTATTAATTAACTGTCAATTTCCTTTCTCTACAGACTGAGTCTCAAGGAATGTAGTTTACTTAGCAACAAATCTAATGGACACAAGAAAGCTGCTTATATTGGAACATTTTTCCAACTTAATTACTTTTTGAAACAGTAATTGGAGCATTAACAAAATAGAACAAAAACATTCGAATGTTATGACTATGAGAATCGAAGTACCTCGACAATAGTGTACAGATATGGAATACCAATCAAAAAGCTAATGAACCGCAAAATAGTTCAACAATCCACACTCGATCCTGCAATCGATTTAAATTGCCAATCGGACCACCAACAAGCGAATTATTCGATTCTCGAAAACTAAACGAGTCATCGATTTTGCAGAGCACGGCCACTTCTATTTCGAGTATTTTCTGAAAATAAATTCCTAGGCAAAGTGGATGCCTCCGGTCATTGTAACTCACATGGTAATACACGTTTTCGTATTCAATACCGAAAATCGCATTTCCGTGGGAAACGGTTACTTGGGAAGTATGGACATAGAATAAGTGAAACAGAAGATCCACATTATTTATGTAAAAATGTATTTTTGAAAATGTGTCTGATATATTTGCCGAAAATAGATCTCAGTGGCGTGCACTTGGAGAGGCCTATGTCCCAGCAGTGGACTGCGATGGGCGGATGATGATGATGATGATGATGAAAGCTTTCTACAATCGTGTTTATTAATTTTATGTATTGTTTTTTTTCTTTTATTGCATATTTTAGGCGTAGACCTATAATATATTTTTCAACCTTTTACTCATTTTTTGTACAATTCGCACTGCCTTCAATGTTTTTTCGTCATCGACATTAGTTAATTCTTAAATCATCATCTTTACTAATCTTCTGTCACTATTAAGTACTCTGTGACATTACAGTCCACCGATTAGTTGCGGCGATAAATCCGGCGTCGTAGTGTTGCGAATTGTGATTCAGTTCCCTCTAACTAACTGGCGAAACGCCTGTTGTGGTCATAGATGGACACAAGTCTAATGAGTACACTGCCATTTTAGGTTCCTGCCTACTCTGTGGCTCGCTTATTAATGATAGGTTCGTTCGATCGTCTTTCATTTTGTAAGTGTTGTTCATTTTGGTTTGTAAAGCTCTGTATATATGTAAATTAATATTATTTTCAGTCTGAAAAGGTTTTTAATTCTAGCAGATAAAAGAGATTTGCACTTAATTTTTAGAGGCATTCATAACGTATAAGCAAAATGGTTCTAAAAAAATAAAAAAAGCTCTAAAAAATGTTTTAGTAAAACACAAATTACTCTAATACATCAAAAGTAATATCTGCCATCTCTAACAAGATTACGTAAATTAATTTTCAGAGCGCAATAATCATTGCTCCAATCCTTCACTTAGGTACATCTAGGTACCACGACCCTTAGGCAATTCAAGAAGGAAATAAATCACCTTTGCTGGTAGCTTGACTAGTTTATTCCCCTCAACCGTTGTCCCCGAAACGCGGAGCTCAATTTATCTCCTAGCCAGTACAAATTACCAACGGGAACAGTTATATGGAGCGGGTGAAACGGTTTGAGAAATGTTGTCATACGGACATTCTGCGAAGCCGGCATTTGACAATGCGCTTTCTTTCTTGTATGGTGACAGTCACGGTTAGGGTTGTAAAATGATTTTATATTTTAAAGAATGCTATAGATTTTTAGTTTAATCTATACTGATATAATATAATAAAAAGGAAACATTTGTTTGTTTGTTGTTTAAGGTTCTGAAACTAATGAACCGATTTGTAAAATGAAAAATTAGGAAGCTAAACTACTTTGAGATAAGTAACCGGCTATATTTTGTTCGGATATGGGAAGAAGTTACTCCGTGACGCGGATGGAATCGCGTGAAAACAGCTAGTAATGTATAAGAATCTGATATTTTCAATTTAAATAGAGAACTGTCTTAGTTACCTACTTTTATTTTGAAATACCTAAGTAAAAAAATTTTTTGTTAGTTTGAAAATTAGTTACAAAAAATATTTTGTATTTCGAATTTATAAATGTATTCCAACAAAGAGATTTTTAGAATTCAAATAAAGATACAGCTAACAAAATTCATTAAGCCTAAAAACAATCAATTAAACTAAGCCTGTCGGTTATTGTCTAAAACTTCAAAATGATTTATGCCTATTCGAAAGTTCTGCGCACAATTTCTTAGTTTTCAAGACAATTGACCTCTGGCCATCGGAACCAAAGTGTTACTACAAGGGTCTTGTTTCAGACGCGATTTATTTATCACTAGCTGCTTGTCCACGGTTTCACATGCGTCCCGTGGGAACTACTGCCCGTATCGGGATATAATATAGCCTATAATACTCGGGAAGAATTTTTAAATCGGTTCAGTAGTTTCGAAGCCTTTGAGGTACAAACAAACAATATTTTTTTACTTCATTATATTGGTATAGATTAGTATATAAGTGTAGACAAGACGTTCGTAGCGGTTACAGGAGATTAAAATTAAATTCAGAACCAATTACAGTGACTGCCGTTCAAGTGATATTATTGTACAAGAATGTCTGGCGAACAGATATTGATGAAGGTTCGACCTAGATGGGATGAAGTGCTGATGAGATTACTTAGAACTTTGTCTCATTCAAACGACATTGATTGACGTTATAAAATTATAATTAGCTGTTAGGCTGCGCAAGTGGTTAGATATGGTTTGCGGTCTCACTTGTGTCTTGAAATTATTAATTTTATAAATTTAAAATATCCATTTAAGTTCGGTACGAGTGTATTCTCCAATTCAAACTTCATATCAATAGGTTTAAGTCTTGTATGTCACTAATCATAAATCAATTTTGTCTCGTGTATATATCTGCGTTCCGACATACAAAGGCTACATATAAAAATATCTTTGCTTATTTAGTGAGCGTGGCTTAATTTCAATAGGTATTCACTAAGTTAGGCAAAAGGAAAACTTGATATAAAAAAGATAAATCGAAAATCGTTCATTCGATTAACGATTATTGTTAAATGAAATTACAATCGTTTCATAACTTTTGTAAGACTTGTTTTATGTTTACGCTTGTACTAAGAGTTTTATTAAATTGTTTATCGATATTGATTAAGTCTATATCTACTGAGGACAGGTCCAATTTTTTTACAGAAAAGCTTGTAATGGAGGTATGGAACTGAATAAAAGATACATAATGCATAGTCAAAATAATTATAATATTGTATATTCAAAGTTTATGTGTATTATTTTCCATTAATAATATAATCATTTGAACATTACTAGCGTCATATATGTACCGACAAAGTTTCTAAAAAATACAACATCTTTTCTTCCTAACATTCTTGGGTCCACACACATATAAAGAATTCCTTTCTGCACTTAATTCACTAAGAAAATAATACTCTTTCCAATATCTGGCAACACAAACAATCATATTTACTGTTACTCAGCTTCTCAGTATTATCTTCCTTATTGCTATTTAAACAAAAAGGTTCTACTGTTACTAAATGTCCTTGGCAGATAACCCTGGTTACCCAAGTACCCAAGTACTATATAAAGAACAGATCAATATAAACGTGCTTGAAAACTTACTAACAGCTATTATCTCTAAAAGAGATTTAAACTTCACTTAAAACGGCAAGTAATGTAATACTTTATTAAACGTGACTTCCAAAATTGCTTTTCACTTTTGTCAGTGACTGTATCGTAGATGACCACGTTCTCTGCGAGTGTACTGATTTCTGATTTACATGAAAATTAGGGACACGTTTGGACCTGATTTTGACTGGTGTTGGTCTCTTGCGATCGACGTTGCGATCTAGATTTTGAGTTCGCATTTGAGATTGGAGTTGGTTATGTAAAGTAACGGAATAGGATATCCTTAAATTCGTCGTTAGTGAATTAGTCAGATATTAAAGAGGTTTATCTCTTGGAGTTTGTGTAAGATATACTGGAAAGAAAAACAAATGAAAATCAAACTTAAAAACCTTTTATTTCCTGTCGAGAAGCAGGCTGTAAGTTCACATTGTAACACTCATAAATCCTTATTAGCCAGTGATAGTTCTAGATAGATTCACTCCACCGATTTTCAGGGTCCGTCGCGTAATCCTACCGAGGCGCGACGATTAAACCCGGCTGGCCGGCCGTGTTGTGAAGTGGCTGAAATTACCCCACGCTCCCCTTTGTATGAACGATTAGGGTGGGGTGTTGGTAAATACGCCACATTGATTTGTGGCATGTTGTAGGGGATAATTGGGGTTTTAAATATAGAGGTTCAGTATTGTAATTGTCGTTGTAGTTCCGCTGCTATTAGTAGGCATTATGGAAAATTAAAATCGATTTGTTTAAGTGGGTGATTAAAAATATGAAATAATTACATGAAAATTTCCAGATACCATAATATTTATCCCCACACATGGACATATTGGATACCCCCCATATGGTCTGTTTGAAGTGATCCGCAATAACGAGTCAAAATTAAATACGTTATCAAAGAAATAAAAGTCTTTCAACGTCACATATCCTCCTATATATATTATACCCTAAATCACCGAAACAACCTTTTGGCAACACTGTCCTTTCCACCTGGCACTATCAATAAACCTCTCAACAGCACTATCATCACACAATCCGGCTGAAACAAACAAACATGAACCAACATCGACACAACATTGTCTCTACAAAGCGTACCACAGCCATCCACACAATTAGCCGTAGATAAAGTACACTGCCAGTTAGCCAATAGATCCTCAAATGGATTTCAGGCTCTGCCGCGTAATCCTGTCGAGGGTACGCCTATTGTGGTGGGTATACACGATGCCTACTTCACACAGACTTTTGTCTGAGCAACAAATCGTGTTTACAAAAGTGTGAGCCAATGCTAAGACTGCATAAACATCTTGTCACCATATTTGCACTCAGACTTCAGATTCTTACGCAGACTTTCTATTTCCACTTAATGGTGGGTTCACAAATACCAACTTCACACAGACTTTCATAGAATTTTGTCTGAGCCAACGATAAGTCTACACAAAAATCTTGTCATCATATTTTAACTAAGACTTTAACACAGACTTTCCATTTCCACTTTAGATGTTTTCTCAAACTTTAGTTTGTACAGATATTTGTACAAAGTTTAATTCTGTATCGTGTGGACCTACCATTATACCTTGTTACCTACGGAAGTGACGGGGGCGGTAGATTATCCCAAATTACCTCAACGTGTCAACGATTGTGATACCGGCCGTGTTTTGTTTTTTTTCATTATTCTTTTAATTAGTAAACATTGTGTGGTCAGGTGTCAGACTGATAATGTAATTGCTCTCGTTTATGTAATGGTGGTAAGCTTGTTTTAATTGTGTCAGGCGGGTCAGGGTGCCGGCTGTTTTCAGATGAATGGGCAGCGTAAATTCTAATTTAAGCAAGGTTTGAAAATATACGGGCAGTGGATGTGAGCTGCTGTCCTTGACCGGGATGGTTGGCGTTCTTTGGAGGAGGCTTAAGTTCAGCAGTGGAAAGCAGTTGGCTGATATGGTGATGAAACGTATCCTACTGTCCAAAGTTTCACGTTATTTTTTGCTTGTAGGTAAGTACTGGTAAGGCGAAGTATAAAACCTAAATCATTATAAACTTTGGTAAGGTAATGTGCTCAAAGGTATAGGTACTAATTAAACGATAATTGGCCTCGTGTATAACCTAATGTTCTGAAAGTTATTAAGTGTTTTTGAGAGGCGAGGTGTAGGTTAATTAATTGCTTATAAAGTTCTTTACTTATTAAAAAAAAATTGTACAGTCAAAGTCCGAGTTGAAACAGAAAAGTTTAGTGATATTCAGTTTTACAGTTGAAAGTGGAAAATCTTTTTTTTGTATTTTTCCCCTATATCAACAGACATATATGTTTTTTTAATGAACGGTATTTTTCCATCAATAGTCGTGTTTTTTGTGAATATTATGTATTTTAAGGCTTTATTTTCTATTTGTTCTGTTGTATATGGGTATTTTATTTGGGTAATTAGAGAATGGGGATAATATACTTTTCTTTTACATTTTTTTATACGTGTATAGTAAAGTCAGTTTAATAGGTGTAGGTATAGTACCTAGTTTATTTTGCTTTTCATTACTTTCCTACCTAAATTACAAATTGTAGGTTTTCTTCTATAAATACAAAAGTAACATTCAAAAACATTCTACATGTTATGTTTCTCAGAAATCCGATGTTTTTCATCGCTCTTACAGAAACTACAAACAAAAGTTCTGACTGTAATCATTTTGGAAAAACTTCCAAAGTGCCTGGAAGTTAACCAAGTAGAAACAAGGCCGTTAAGTGCTTCCCAAATAATAACTCTATTGTATTGAACTTCAACTGAAGAACAATGGAGGTTGGATCGAAAAGTTTTTACTGAATTCAGAGTATTTATGAAATAACAATCTACGACTGATTTTAGGTTTAATAGGTTTAGACAACTTAGTTATTTCATTTTGAGCTGGAATTTTGTTAATTAAGGTTAGCTTCTAGTAGAAATATTTCAAGTAATCTTTTTTTAAAAATCTGTCATGAAAATAACGACTTCTTCGAATTTTCAACGCATGCTGTATGTGTGCTATACCTGAAAACCAGTATTTTTTTATAATATAAAAAACAACTGATTTATCAATTAGGTAGATTGTAGATATTATGTCATGGCTCCCATACAGTATCCCGTTACCTACAAAAAAGTAAAATATACTGAGAAAAAAAAACACACCCATTAAAAACGGTAATACCCATAAATAAACTTCGTCTGCAGGAATGCTGTTAGCACTTAAATGTTTTTACTCAAGATTATAACTCAACGCTTAAGTTCATTAAAGAATTCACTTCATTTTAATAAATCTTTGAGAAGCTTTTAAAATCTCGCAATTTTTGTGTTTTCACAATTTTATGACGTTTTATTTACCTTTAGGAATTACTACCTATTCCAAGCGGTTTTACCCGTAAAAGTACGTCTAAGACATCAAAGTACCTGTGTATCTAACTTTCAGACAGGTAAACTTATTCGATGAAAACTAAAGAAAACTAGTTCTCAAACCGATTAATCCTATCTTTCGAACTTAAAATAGTTGTCGAAAACACGGGTATCGATTATCGAAAGTTATTAGCTAACTGAAAAGTTGTGTAGCCGCGGTAGCTAATAAACTAGACGCTTCACTTTCAGAAAATAGGTTCAGCAACTTTTCAAAACACACGGAGTATGGAAAGATGAATGGAAGTGCCATAATGCAGGTTGGTCAGGCTTATTTTTCTAGGTCAAATATATACAGTGGCCATGTTCAAAACGATCAGTTTCGAGTGAAATAACAGGGTGATCGGGTTCTTTAATATCTGTCGACGATTTTTGGGATCACAAAAATGGGTGGGTTATGGGCGTATAAGGGTCTAGTAACGTTGTGTCATCTCCGCTAGTCATTTTCTACTCCATGGTCATACATCAGCAGTTTCTTTGGGGAAAACAGCGGAAATGTTTTTAATTTAAAAAGGTTTTATTTATTGTAGACTAGGGTGATACCGTTGTTCGGTCCGCTATTCAGAAGCCTGCCAAATTTCTCTCTCTACTTGGTTAAGTTTAGGATTAGGTATTCCTACCGTCTCACATGTATGTAGTTTCGTTGCCAAAATTTAATGGCTTGAAAATAAATTATGCTTCGCTCTATTAGACTTCACTGTAATTTCGATTTTTATCCTGTTTTTATTAATTTTTTTTATGAACCGAACAGTAGCTTCCATGAAAATTTTCCTTGTTTGTTTTACTTCTACAATAAAAGCATGGAAACAAAAACTGCTACTACTATATAAATCAATAAAAACACTGTTATGTCGAATGATTTTTCAATAATTCTCCCACTAACCGCACCATACTGATAAAAACAATATACCTTTTTCTTCATACATTGTTATAAACTTCTTAAATCTTCTAATTTGCCTAATTACAAAACTCTAAAACAAGGTCTTTTCCTTCTTCCTCAAAATGACTTCACGTGACTGCAAATGTTGATAAGGATTTAATTAAAGGAGGTAATTGTTTAGGTTAAGTCCACGTTTTGTTCCGAGATGGTTATTATTTACATATGGACATGTTCCCACAAACTAAAAGTACCCACAAACTGTAGACTTAACAGTCGGCTGACAGTTGACCTGATAGTTGAAACAATTGTTTTAAAGAAAATCTTTATTCCAATCAATTTTCAGTCAGTGTAACGTGTGTGCTACCATTCATCTTCATGCTGATTTATGAGCCCAAACAAACTCTCGGCCGACTAAAAGTTGACAGTGTGTGTTTACTCTAAGGATAACATAAAGAACAACTAATAAGCGAAGATACGAGAACAGAATATTTAATGAAGCGAAATGAGGTTGTTACTTCTGATATTGTCGAAAAACTCCAGCTAACAAATGGGGTAGTACTACTAGTATTCAATGTTTATTTTTCTTTTTTTTGCCAGTAATTTATTTTAGTGTTACATGGAGAATTATTAGAAACATTTTTTCAACTGTAACCTACTTTCTTCCGTCTAAATGGAATAACGGAATTATGCGCCAAGTTTGTCTAGACAGTGTTTCAAAAGCATACAAAATAAATAGACTCGTTAAGGTCAAAAGATAGAGAGTGTGTAACCTGCACATTTCCTCGTATTTTTATCAGCAAACAATATCTACGGAATCAAATTCGATAGGTTTCAAAAGCACGATGAATTGATAAAACCATCTATTCGTAGAATGCATCAAAATGACGCATCAATCTAAATTACTGCTGACATACACCCGTAATCGAATCCCTACACTTCACTAGCCAACCAATTGTTTCGGGGAACGAAATGTTCGTGGAAGCAACGACAGACTAATTCCAAGAACGGGCATACAATTTCTGTAGAACAAGACGTAATAGAAGTATCAATCAACCGTCTTGCCGTTCGTGCGATGCACTTCAATACATTCGTCCAATCTTGGTTCCGTAGCTACAGCGTACATTGCGCTGGTAGAACCCACGGACCGGTTAAACTTCCCCAGTTAAGTTTTAACGAGATTTTTGAGGCTGACGTGCGGGTACGGTTCAAGACGAAAGGCTCGTAAATTGACTCAGCGAAAGTTCCAACTGTCTCTCCTCAGGTTAATCCTTTTGAACTACAGTTTGGTTTTGTGGTTTGTATTTTTTGGAGTGCGTAATATAAATGTGGTACAGGGATTTTTTTTGGACTTTATGGTTTAGGTACATACATAAACAGACGGAATAATGTAATAATTATTATTTCAACAGAAAACTGTTACTTGATTTCTGGTTAACATAACTCTTCTAACCATAGAAAATTAGATTTTCATTATAATTTTGTACTTTATCTCACAATCTAAAACTTTCTGTTAGGTACAACAATATTATTCAATGGAAAAATAAATTTCCCTAATTTATTCTGTTCCAACTCGAATAAAATATCTTTTATCTTTTTACCAAATCGAAATGAAGTTCGTCTGGGTTTCGATTACGTGAATTAATTTCTGCTGACCAAGAAAAAACTTGTTACGGATTCCGAGCCGACGTGACTATGGACTTAAATGAACCTTCTCGGAAAAATGGCAAAAAATAATTATTCGTTCTCTGTTCCCTTCGTTATTGCGAATATCTTGCGCAATGTAGTGCTCTTTATTTGAACAAGTTAATTTTCACAGTAATCCCTCTGGGATCATTTGGTCCATACACTCGCTTTGCTACTTTTATTCTTGCCCAAGAAAATTCGGGACTCCAGAACAAGAATGAACGTAATTTTCTATACTAAAACTTCTGTTACATCAATAAGTTTTAACAATTCTATCGGAGGTGTCTTACTTCCCGGCACTCAATTTGAACTGAATTCAATTAAGCTCTACCAATTAGCTGGCACAATCTATAATATTGCTCCGCCGAATCACAGAGATGGAACTTTCAAAGTTCGTCTCGAACTCAAGGATTCAAATTTTCGCGAATATAATTAAATTTTAAAGGTTCCAGGACAAATTGCAGCGCTCGGAATAGAACTGCTGATAGTATTAATTTAAGACAGGTTTTTAGTACAATTAATGTGAACAGTGAACTTCTAAAAGGGTTTATTACCGGTCTGAATGAATTGGCTATCGCTCCCGTTGTAACTTTTCATTGCTTTGCTTCATTCAATTTATTTCGTGTTGTAATTTTATTTTTATTGAGTGTTTATTGATGGCCGTTGTTCTTTGTAATCTTTTAATTGAAATTCCCATTGGATCGGTTTAAGTACTTAAAACCAGTTAAGCAACTAGAAGGCTTTGTATAATTCATTTTTAATCTCTTGAGCATTATTCAAATAAAAGGATACTTTAAATATTAAAAGTCCTAGGCGTCCCAGATCTAATATAAAAAGCTTTTAGGCATTCACAGTTTATTTTTTGTTTTAACCATAAAAACTGGGACACATTTATCTTACCTTTTTCATTTCCTTAATTTTAATTTAATACCAAACCCGAGGGGAATGTTTTATGACTGTATAAATCATTTAGTTTAAGACTTTATAGGTTTATGTATAGAAAAATAATAAATGTCCTAAGAACACAGTCACAGTCACAGTGCAAACTTTGCGTGGGCCTATAGTTTGTTGGGGTATATTATAAGGCAATATTTTTTCGTATCAGTATCAGGCCATATAAACATAGATTAACACGATTTTCTTTTTAAAAAATTATAAAATTGCCAGCCATAGGGCCAGCTGTTGGCCGTTCATTTAGTCTGTATTGAGCCGGAGTGCTAAATAAAATACCTAAACAAAGTTAACTCTGCTAGAAATAACATTATTTTGAAAGACTGTCTGCGTCTAAAAATAATAAATATTAAAAAAAATATTGCTAGACCAACCTAACGAGGTTTAGACCAACTTAAAAAAAACAGACATATTTTTATTTGGTAGACCTATTAACCTAAATCCCAACAAAAAATAATGTTTTTGGCGTACTAACCAAACGCTGGAATATCTAGATTTTAATTGAACATTCAACTAAGTTCAGACGCGTCGTGTAATTAACTAAATAAATCAAACTTTACTAATCTAACTTGATTCGCGCCGGCTTCCAAACACTTCGTATTTTTATTCTACGAGTAGTTCCCGGGTTCTTAGCGTCAGACTTTTGGTCGGTTCCGTACTTTGAATTTGGATTTGATGCTATTTTGTTTTTGTTTTTCGGCCTGCGTTATTACTTTATAGGGTGAAAAAAAATATGACACCAAAGAGTTAAGTGTAAAAATGTACTGAATGAAACGAAAAAGTATAACCTTAGTTTAGAGCTTTTCACTAGTATGTAAGAAGTATAGTAGTAGAAGCAGAAGGCGCAGGATTTCTTATTTAAATCTCAGGAACTTTTGGACTGATATGCAGAATTCTTTCAGTGTTGGATGGGCCATTTATCGTGGAACATTAAGGCTACTTTTATTCGGGTAAGCGTTTTATTGGATGACGGAAGCTAGTTTAATCAACTAATAAGTAATCTGTGGTTTAATGAAATAAAATAATAAATAAGGTAAATAAAATTATAATTCTTTAGCGATGACGTTCTCTTTCGTACACGTGGAAAAAAATGAAAGTAATAAAAACAAATAACAAGGAAAAATTAAAGAAAAATATTAAATTTAGCTTTAAATCTCCATAATTTCCGTAAAAATAAAGTAAATATCCCTAAGTTAGTTTTTTCCTTAAACAACTTTTTCATTACTTCGTGTTTCTACAACATGACAAAATTCTGACGTCAATAGGAACAATCTATTGACCGCTTAGAACCTTAAGATAAAAAGTAATCTATTCTAAGTACGCTTTTGGAAGGTCAAGTTTACAAAAGACAGTCCCCAAAATGCCCGTACCTAACCACTTACTATGTGTTGTGCTGGGAAGAAGAAATGGTTTAACAAACTACCCAGCTCTCCCCAGTTCTAAGACATACCCACCCATCCCACGTCAAGCCGGGAAGCATCTAGTTAGTCTATGAATGCAGTATTAAACACATGTAGCTTATCAAGGTACCCCTAACTTACCAAGACATAATCATTCTTAGTGCGTGCATGCGGTATGTTCATACATAGTTAAGTTAGCAATAAGTTACTTATGAAGTTACAAGTTTCTGTACATTGCAACTGGCATACCGTTAACAATTTGCTTGAGGTGAAAATTAACTTACACGTGTATACAAGTCTTGTTACTGCTTATTTCTGTTACTGTTTGTATTGACATTGCAGGTCTAATTTTCTAATTTAGTTGCCTTTTTGTAAATTACATGCATTTATCTTTGAAAATAATTTGAAAGAAAATAAATCCATGTTTATGATTACGATCACCCGTTGTTGTTAATTACGTTTTAAATCTATTAGTTTATTTAGTAACGTAATCTTTAGAGTGTAAAATTATCACAGTTTCTACACAGAATGTTTATTAAAACCTAAAACAATAACCGTAATTCTGTCTTGTTATCAGATCGTAATTCTCTGAGCTGCTATTCCAAAAATTTTCCGAATAATTTAACAGCAGAAATTTACATCTATTCCCTGTTTAAAGACGGCGTGCAATACAAATAAATTGTTTTATAAAATAAATTATACTGCCTCATTAACGGACGTTGGGGGCTTAAAGAGGGTATAATTAATTACGTTTGAACATTTACATAAAGCCTGTAAATGTTGGCATGCCAGTATTGAACGTTTTTGGCAAGCTACTGGCGCGTAAGCAAAGGAAATTGACGACGTCATAAAAAGAAAGTTTATTCTTTACATAGGCTATTAAATTAGGAGGTATTTAAAAAACGAACACCGATTTTGCTCTTTTGTTTTTAAATAATTCTGAGTTCCAAATGTGAATTTTGTTCATTGTGTCCATTTCTGGATAGGTAACATGTAGGTAATTAGATTTATGGATTATACAACGGTACATTTTATATAGGTATTTAATGTAAGTACTTTTCATTACTACATGTAATGAAAACGTTCAATTCTTATTAAATTTATTTAGTTTAGTTCCATTAATAAAAAAAATATAATTCGTTTTAGAATACGGTACCTCCAATGTTTTTTAAAGAAATTAATGTATTCTTTTGATTTTGGACATGTTATTATAAACATGTACTTAATTAAATTTTTTAGGCATGATTGCATATCAGTTTCAATGATGATCTTTAGTAGGTACCGTTGTTGAACTTGGGGAAGGTTTTGACTGTTACTTTTTAATCCGTCATATACTTACACAATCCATTTACCTCTGTTCCTCTTCTTACTTTCTATTATAGTCATTGTTGTCCAAAACTGACCTAAAATAGACATACCTAGGCATACTTACTACAAATTCTTCAAGGCTTATGTGTAAACAACATTATACTTCAATCAGGCCGCTACCCGCCGCACACGGAAATGCCAAACTTTCTTCTTTCTAACACAAGTTTGATATGGAACTCGGTGAATTTGTCCCGAAGTTTCAATCGTCCTGTTGTTAGAGACATAATTCTAGTATTTCGTCACTAGAGTAAATAACGAAAACAGAATAGTTACATGAAGTTTATGTGGATTGACAGTTTTTACAATTATTTGGGTGAATAAGAATCGGCATAATTTATATTGATAATGTCGATCATTGTATTTTGTATTGATAGGTGAGTGACTATAGTTGACTAGATCGAGAAGTGAGACTTATAAGAAACAGACAGTCTTAATTATTGCGAGATTCCGTGGTTTCCCCTGTGACCCTTTATTTCCATAAAATAGCATTGAACTGACTCCAGGATTAATTGTTTTGCTTGGCTAATTGATAACAATGGTTCAAGTATAATAAACATAATTATACCAGGTTGGTTGGCAGAAGCTGGATGCGAGAAGCCGAAAATCGATCTCAGTGGCGTGCACTTGGAGAGGCCTATGTCCAGCAGTGGACTGCGATAGGCTGATGATGATGATATTTATTTATTTATTTAACTTTATGCAATCATAAAATTACAAAGGCGGACTTAATGCCATGGGCATTCTCTCCAGTCAACCTTAAGGTGATGCAGAGATAACATGGTAGGTGCATTACTTACTTAGAAAGACATGTATAAGACAACTAGACATTAACATTTTAATAGAATACTAAAATAGACGTAAGTAGGTACATAAATATTATTACAAATATATAACATACAAAAGATTAAAAAAAAAAATATATATATATATAATAATATATATACCTATATATAAACATATATCTATATAATACATATACTAGCATAAAATATTCCAATGATTATCATGATGGTGATTCTTCTAGCAATTTATTAAGCAGTAACTTCCGCACGGCACTTTTAAATGATTGCTTACTGGTGGACTTCCTGATTTCTAAGGGCAGCGCATTCCACAAAAGGATAGACTTAATATGAAAAGAAGAATGGATAGTATCAGAAGTATGAGAAGGACAGTGAAGAAGAAGGTTGTGAGAAGAACGGAGATTTCTGGAATGACCGGAGCAACGGTATTGAAAATGAGGAGTTAGATACGTAGGAGGAGTTGGAGAGTTGAGTAACGAGTAAAGGGTCGTCAAGGCGCGCAGCGATCTTCTCTGGCGAATGGGCATCCATTTCAATTGCGTCCTATACTCAGAAACATGATCGTACTTCCGCAGGTTAAAGACAAATCTTATGCAATTGTTGATAAGTCGATCAAGTACCATATACCAGGTTGATTAATCCGCAATACTTAATTTCCTTAGCAATGAGCATCCACACAAATTCAAAGGCGTGTTACCATTTTACAAATATAAAAGAAAATGTAAATACTTATATATTCCAGAAGGCGTTGGATGCAATTTATGAATGGATAGGTATTTGTGTAAGTACTGTTATAAATCAACGTTATCGCATTGCTGGCCGAGGCACGAACTAAAATATTTTGGCTGGCCTCAAGAACTTGACATTCCATTGCTTTTCGTAGCACTAGAGTACGAATTTACTTTTGTTATTATTTTAAAAGAAATTCTTGAACTAAAATTTTCCTTGCTTTGATCCATGGACACATATGTAGATTTGGTATGAAGTTAAATATAGTTGACTAGTTCCTATTCCGAGCTACAGCTGTATCTATGAGCGCTTTGGCACCAGCGGATTTCCCGCATGCAAGTATGGAAGCATAAGCAAAGTAGATGTGTTGGCGCGTAAGCCAAATGTTTGTAAATACGCTAGTGTTGAATCGCTATAATGATAGTGAAACGTTTGAATTTCAGGTAAATCGGTTTATACGAATACGATATTGGTTACTTTTTCATGACATTCATAAGACTTATCGTAGCCGCACAGTGTAGTCGACTAAAAAGTCGGCCAGTTGGTCCAATGGGTGGAAAAAATATATTTTTTAAGAAAATTCTATGTTTTCAGTCAGTCTGATGACCTGCCAAATACCTGATCGTTGTTATGTGCCCACTCCCATACATATCCGCAATGTCTGCTCAAACAGTCAGCCGATTGAGTAGTTTGCTTGAGCTTAAGCCTGCTCAACATTTATAAAATTTGCCATAACAGTTGAAGTAAGAAAAACAGGTTAGCTTAAGATGAAGAAATGTTTCAGTAAACCTTATGACTCCTTTTAAAAGTTTCATAACTAGGAAATAAGTAAAGAGTGTCATTTGTTCTAGAGAAGTGAACGTATTACTTAAATTAAAAACGTTTTCTCTTGTTAAGTTGCGAGCGCAACAGTTTTCTTACTTACCGCTATTACTTATGGCTTAGTGAATGCCCTTTTACTTACTTTATACTTACTGCCGTATTATATTACTGGAAGATTACTTAGGTATTTTTTTTAAAAGTAAGTGTAAGGTTGTAATAGGCGTCTTGTTCAGTATTCAATTTCAGGTACAACCAAGTACAGGACCGATTCGAAAAAATATTTCAGACTTAGCCCATTGATCATGGCTACTATTTATCCAGGTGCGGGCAATAGGTAGGTACTTCCGACGGGGTGGGTGGAGCCCAATAACTTTGGTTAAGGAAAGTACTATTTTAAATTGCTTTATTTAATATCAAGTCAGACTATTTGCTTCATTGCACATGACATCTGTTTCCTTTTTAGATGAAATTGCATCAATAGTCAATTTTTGAACTGAAATCCAAAGTCCAAAAAAAAAACTGATAAAACTAATCTTACCTAACAAATATGGATTTTAATCAATATCTTAGAGGGAAGGTAAAAATAATGTTTTCCTCGTTATTTTTATAAACATTCTTCAGTTTGATAAATATTACAACTTTTTTTGCAACTTCAATCATATTATATTTTAACTGTGTAACTGGCTTTACAGTATCGTATTCATAGTTGTCCAATATAACAAAAATAAACAAGTAAACTGGAACACGAAACTGCACTCTGTGTAAAATAAAAATAGAGTCCATTATTCATTAAGCCGTGAAAGCGACAAAGATTAAACTGAAGATATTTACGTAGCCTCGTATCGATTTTCATTGAAATCTAGGCCGCGTAAATAAACTGTGGACGAAGATAGATTTCTGAACAATTCCTTTACCATACAATCCAATTTGTCGTTTTAGAAAAATAAACACTTCAAAAATTTACCTTTATATACTCTATTTGAAGCCTTATTTCTGCATACTCCTTCTGGTAAAATAGGTGTGAAATATGTACTAATGTAAATTAATAGTTAGGTATAATTAATACCTAATAGTATAGTAAGTCAATAGTTAAGTAATCTGATCCAACAGACAAACTGTTGTATATAGTTTTGTTGGACGTTTTGTACATTTTAGAATATATAATGTACCATTTAAAAAGCAATAAAAAAATAAATAAATAATAATCATAAAATTGAACCTTTCATGCGAAAAAAGACAAAACACGCTCGTTCATTATCATTCATTTGTTCACAAAACAGAAATCATAATTACACGAAATTCCATGATTATCACAATAAAACACAAAACGTAATTTATAACAAATTTTATTTCGTTGACGTTCATTATTATTCATACATTCCGTACTTATTTATTTTAAAATTGGACAATAATTTGGGTTTAATTATTTACAGTCAATTTACATGAATTATTCGCTCCCAAATGACGACATCTTATTAGCTGTCAAGATAATTGTGTTAAACGTCGGAAAGCATCTTTTATAAAATGGCCTGGCGTGTTTCAAATTTTGTACACAATTTAGTGTGTCATTAAAATTCAAGGCTTTACGTAATGGCCGACACGTCTCCTTATTTATTCATAGTTGAGCTTTATTCTGATATTTTATATTACTTAAGGGTTTCAGACGATCATTTGTCGACAAGGCCATTTTAAAACTTGTTGCCCAAAATAAACAAATGAATCTCTAGAGTAAAATTACGCCGAATAGAAATTATTAAACAGGGACCTTAATTTAAAATCAGGCCGAACTCATTAGAGAAAAATGTAGGTATTATTAGACTACTGAAAAATATAAGCATTACCAAGCAAATCCGCTCACTATTTAGAGAAAGGACTGAGCTCAAATTTCGTAAAACCCACGCTTATTCGTGTTATTTATATTTCGAGGGACTTTGTTCCGAACCCGATCCGTGCCGATGTCTTCTAAAAGTGTGCAATATACTCCCGGGAACCTCTATAAGCATCTGCGACCGCCATTAGGCTTGACAATCACCATGGACCGTGTCGGCTGCTTATTATCTCACGTAACGTATGGGGGACCTTACGTTATGGGCCTTATCTTTACGTAAAAATCTTATTCAAACCACGCCTTTCGATCACATAAACATAATCGTTATTAGCCATTTTATCTCGTCAATTAAATTCTCTAGAGCTAGACGTAAGTTACAATTAGAAGGGTTCCGCTGTCCGTCCGTAATAATTAATTATTATTATATACCCTTACGTTACTGCTAATGAGTTTAAACAATACCTTTTCAAAATACGCCGCAGTTTCACCGACCCTTCAATGTGTTAACATAATGATACGGACGGACAGCTTTACAAGATATAATTGTATTCCCAATATGTTAAAGTAGTATATACAGAGAAGTGATAGAAATATTTACAAAATAACTATAGTACATTTAAAACTAAATATAACAGCCTAATGATTTTTTAATTGAACGAGGGTTTTAACCCTACAAAACACTTTCCCAATGATGGAACTGTTGTCCATTGAGGATTCTATTCACAATGTTTAACGACCCAAACAAAATCACTTTTACAAAGTAACTTGATAAAAGCAAATAACGAGATATTAAAGGCTGTTAAAGCCAAAAAGTTGTCTATTTGCAAGACACCGTGGCTTTTTAACAAAGGTTTTTTTAGGCACCAAAAGTACACACATTTTTCCTTATCCCTTTTACCAATCAAATCACGCTTGTTTTTACGCAAGCA
Source organism: Helicoverpa zea x Helicoverpa armigera (assembly GCA_033682625.1). Lineage (NCBI taxonomy): Eukaryota > Metazoa > Arthropoda > Insecta > Lepidoptera > Noctuidae > Helicoverpa > Helicoverpa zea x Helicoverpa armigera. Next base: position 3,433,399 of record JAWIIS010000038.1, on the reverse strand, counting down.
TTCAAATAACAATACTTTATTGACCCAGCTTATGGTTCTCTTGAGGGGCTTTTACATTCAAGTACCAAACTGTAGGTTATTAAACGAAGGTTTTCTTAGTACATATAGTGTTAACAAACAACATAGTATGGAGGCGGTCTTGTCTAGTGTTGATTTTGCACATCCTTGTTGCATCGCAGCTGGGTGCTCACCTAGGAACGGAGAACATTTCAAATGAGATACAGTATCAACATAGCTGATGTAGTATAAACAAGAAATTAATCACAGAGATTTGGACGAAGCCTTTGACACTGTTAGCTTCGAAAATTATCAAAACTTCTATTAAATATTGACAAAGACTGTTTTAATTTGAGTTTTAATATTAATTAGTTTTAATATAAAACTTATTTTGAAACATAATTTTGATGTTTCTTACCAGATAGAACATGTACTCTCGTGGCTGCCGAGGGAGCGTTGTTAGGCCCACAGGTGTAAATACCTGCATCTGAACCTGTGGCTCGCTGGACTAGGAGTCGGCTGGTACTCTTCAAGCCTTTTTCTGTGACCAACGATATACCTCCCCGTGCAGAGTCAAAGTTTATCACCTAAAAATAGAAGAGACTTAAAATATTTGCTATTACATAGTTTAAACTATGTTCAAGAGATTCTAAATTGGAATACTTATTCGTTTATTAGCAGAGTTTAAATCAGTATAAGTAATAAACAAATGTCGTTAAAAAGACTTTGTTTGCGAAACTACTAACGAAACAAATATCAATTAAATGTTTCTGTTTGCACAACATTAATAATGCAAATTTTAAATTGCTGCAAACAACATTACTGCGTTTTTAATAAGCAAACTTTCAGTGTGTTGACACTATTGAATTTCCATTAAAATTGAATACTGCTGTGCTAATTCGCTGCTGACATGATTACTGAACGAATTTGTTCATCGGGCCAGTCATTACGTAATCACTTTCAAACCATGAAATCGATTGACTCAGGATTAAGTTCCCAATTCCGTATACATCAGGAATTTAATGCTCTTAATCCCGCCTGGCGGGGATTTGTCGACAAATTCAGTTATTAGCCGAGTTTCCGAAGTTATTCAGTGAATTTTTACAAGGTAATGCTTTTTTGAGCATCGAATTTCGTGGATGTTTTGTTCAGCGTGTTGATGTCAATTTGACTAAAGCCTAAATAATAGTATTGTCAACATTTAATGTGGAACTTGCATTTGATCAAAATGGATTTTTATTTTTTCATGCTAGCTTTGTAATTCGAATATTCGACTGGTCTAGTTTTAGTTGAACCTTTAATCACTTCGAATGCAATAGCTATTCGTTAATAGTCTCTAACTAAACCAACAAATTATATACCAATGCTCAGACTATTTTAAATAGAATTTAGCATTACAAACGATGTGTTGGACCCATGAAACCGCAGATAGTGTACGGAGACTGCACACTATATTGCGGTTAACAATAGTTAATGTGGGACCACATTTCTAACTGCTCCTAATTAGATATTGGCTTGGCTTTTCAGTCAATATTACGAGTTTAATTAACTGAATTTCTATACAGACAGTATTAATTTTGATGGACGTTATTGTCAATTTGGTATTCAAAATGTTTGTAATTAACTAGTTATCAGTCTGTTCTAAATTTAACTCTTCAAATAAGTTTACCACTCCGAAGTCAGCTACGAAGAACTTCACGTAGTCTAAACGATCTATCCCAAAATTCTTGAAATAGACTTTTGACACTAGCGTCATACTACTTACGTAAAATGCCTATCTTTAGTAAACAAAACACCATATATAATGAATATAGGCAACAAACATGGAAAAATCAAATGACTGTCTTCAAAGCGGCAGACTTATTTGACGAGAACGACAAAGGTCTTTTCATTGATAAAACCAATCAAAGTCTTAAAAAGTTAAAGGATCACTACGGGTAAGATAATAATATAAAAGTAAAACATACATTTGAAATTACCTGTTCTCCATGTGTCCACGTTATGGAGCTGGGTGGCTCGGGCGTGTGGCGCACGGTACAAGTCAGGTTGATAGTGGACCCAGCTTGAATGAAGAGTTCTGGTCCGCTGGAGATTATTGTTTCTGGTTCTAGAAGATGGAAATAAGATTATAATCAATTGTGGGTTTAACGAAAAAAGTTTTATGGAAGGTTTAATTGTGTTTATTTGTGTTATTTGCATCATACGTGACTTCTGAAGTCTAAAATTTTGAGACACAGCTGTACCACGCAGTTCCATTAGAACCCAGAAGGACCTACTCTCCGCATCAAGGTAATAAGTAGCCTTTGTTCCATCTCAGGTTCTAGACTACTTGTAGGTATACCAAATTTAATTTAAATTGGTTCTAGTTTGGACGTGAAACTGCTGCATACAGATAGATAGAATAATGAATAGATTTTCTAATATTGTAATAGTTCGCCAGTTCAAATCACAACAATACTGTAATGTAGATATTTGGCAGAAATATTTATAACAAAGGACACAATACAACCTATATTCCTATAGCTTTTAGTTTTAATATAAATTTAAGTGAGATACATTATATTTTTTGAATCTATGAATCATTGAAAAGCAGTGTACCTATATTATATGTCTTATGAATAAATCCTTACTTCTTTATAAAGCATTAATATTTAAGGACGAAATCCAATAAATACATAATGTATTTAGCTTTGGCCGTGACTTATAAAGAGGACCTATGTATACAAAACTCGTATACAAGCCGTAGTGACAGATTTCAGTGCGAGAAAGAGATGGAGCTATACAAGCCAGATAGCGCCGTCCCTTTTTTCTGAAAATTAATATCCTCTCCGTAAATAGTGCCTGATCCCTATTTAATAACTTTTTGTAAGATCTTTTATATATTAGATCCTGAATAAGATGATTAAATAAGGAACAATGTGAAGGAAAATGATGAAATGCGTCAAGGCATATTGTATTTACTTTTCCGCTTTTTTATCAAATACATGTTGTTTTCCTACAAACACAAAAAATCACAAAAAATCCTCTTTGTTATATAAGCATAGAAGTATGGAAATTCTCAAATAATATAGTCTATTTATTTCACGTGTATTGTATGAGTGCTATTAAAAATAGATAATGGTTTTAGCTTAATGGCATATTTATGCAGTTACTAAACTAAAATCTATCTCGTTTAGGTATTTATTTATTAAAATAGTTACATAAAATAACCTGCTCATTGAAATATTTGTTACAGTGAATAAATAATTTAGGAAAACGTTTCAAATAACCTGTTTTAGTTTTCAGTTTCAAACAACAAAACAACGAGATCTGGTTTCAGCTGAATTTAGATAGCTGTAACTCGGATGTATTTAAAATATACTAACATCAAGTTTTTGCTTTTTGACCGATTTCAAACAAGGAGGTTCTCGGTTTGACCTGTATGTATCTATGTATGTTTGTGCGCTATTATCTCACGTTTCACTAAACCGATGGGGTTTCCAGTGTAGTTACGTTAAACTGGAGTAGGTTGTGAGAATTTTTATTGAAGTTAGTTTATTATTTTGGAAAAAAAGTGTTATTACTAACTACTTCTATGTATCTTACTTGTACCTTGTACTTATATGTGTTTAATTTTTTTTTGTCTACAATAAAAAATACTAAAGTAAATTATTTCGTAAATAGAAAAACTGAAACTGGAACCACCATATTGATTTCAAGGGCTTAGGGTGTCTCCTTACAATCTCCGAGGAATCAACAAATACCCTATGTTCCAAATTGTTTAGGGTCTATGCAAATACTAAGTCCGTTCCTAGGGAATGTGTGATTTACATAAATATGTTTGTGAAATGGATACTGCTACAGAATATAAATGAAATTGTTTATCTTTGAATTAAATTCAATGAAATCTCTATTTGAATGAAAAGTATAATCTATCTATAGGTTCTAATCAAGAAGAAACATTTGTCTCAAAAACTACTCGAACAATTTTAAAAATCTTTCACTGTAGAAACTTAAGTACACTCTTCCCGATTAACATAGGCTATCTTTTTTCCCGGTAAGGGCAGTAGTATCCACAGGTCGCGGTTGAAACCGCGTAAAAACGTTAAGTCTTTGAATAAAATTTACTGAATTTTTTTGAAGTTGAATTTCATCGAGGTAGGTATGGGTAACTTGAATTTTAAATTCAAGTTATAAATTGCTTACCGGTATAAAGTAACCGGAGAGTTTGTGTACAATTTCCTGGAAGTATTTCAGGATACAATAAATAATGTAAGGAACATAATATTATGTTTGCTCCTGCCCTGTTCTTGGAAATCCATACATAAAATGTTATAGAAGTCAAGGGCAGAATCAAATCAGACTTGAGTTTAATACTCAGAAACTTTTTTAGGAAAAATACAGCAAAGGGAGTTTTGTTTGTTCTTTATTTGGTCTTCATTAATGTAGTAGACGTGAAGAAGGAATATTTACTATGTTATTATTTTTAATCGCTGTTCTTCCATTGAACGGATCTTTCAGTAACGGTTCAACGTGTGAACAAAAGATAACATTACTTTTGTACCTAGTTACGGACGGAAAAAATAAGAAACAAATAAGTATTTTAAAATGCTTCTCAATAATGACAAGATGGTCACCATGGAAAAGCGTTGCTTAACCTTATGTCAGGTCGATTTACACGGCCTTGTCTTAGCCACGAGCGACTATGATGAATACTAACCTACAATATTAAGGAAGACAGCATGGCCTATAGGCGGCGTGGTGGATATCTGGCACTCGTACTGTCCGGAGTCGCGGCGCTGCGGGCTGCGTATACGCAGCGCCCACTCCTCGGAGCGCGGCTTGTGCTGCGCCTCGAAGCGCTGGTCCGAGGTGTACGTGTAGCGCCCCACCGTCAGCAGGTGGATGTCGCGGTGACGGACCCATGATACCTACGTACAGAAAAGTAATTGTTAAATGAGGTACTATTACAGCCTTTTTATCGTCCCACTGCTGGGCACAGGCCTCCTCTCACACGGAGAAGGATTGAGCGTTAATCACCACGCTTGCTCAATGCGGGTTGGTGATTTCAGACTAATCCAGCATTAAGTAATGAGTAAAGTGAGTAAAGTAATGAGGTACTACGTACTACTAAATAAAAATGATCATCATCATCTGCTATTTTGGGGTCAGCTTCTAGTCTAGACGGATGCAGCAGAAGATCAGAGTTTTGGATGGAGCAGTGACCTGACTATCTCAACCGAGTTACCCGGGCAGCCCGGCACCCCATGGTATGATTATTTGACAGAATTTAATGTCACAAAAAATCCAGAAATTACATAAGTAGGTGCCTATCAGCTTATATCCACGTGTTTTAAAAGAACGAAGAAGACGTTAACACTAGAAAGACCAGAGTGGTCAAATGACCCCAATGAAGTTTTTGATCAATCATATTTCCAAAACCAAAGCATTGAAATCGCTGTGGTTTTATGACTTTTAATTTTTCGTCATTCTTTACGTTATTCTGATGTGTCGATACCGAAAGCAAGATAAATACGAATTAAAAATTATCATCTACCTAGAAAGACCGCAGTGGTCATTTGACACCACTACGTGCGTGCTTTGTAAATTCGTTGAATATACTCGTATTGTGGGTAGTTAAATTAAAATATTTGCATTGATGTTGATTCAAAGTGCTTATGTAATGGTTTCCCATATTTAGGGAGAGATGAAGGCCATCCACAAAATCAAAGTTTAGGCGAGTGCGTTGTATTGCGACTAATGGACTCATACTTGAATAGTGGTCGAAATATAACAACTGATATTTTTTTTACCAGTGTAAGTTTATCAAAAAGCTAATTGAAAAACGTACATCAATAGTTGGTACGGTAAACAAAATACGATTAGATATTCTAGCTACTATAAAAAAATGCAACCCTGAGTTTATATGAAACACATAAGTATTCACAACTCTGAAACCTGCGCCCTTACAGTTTATCAAGGAAAACCTTCTAAATTAGTTATGATTCTTAGTTCACTTTACTCTTTTGTATTTGTTGATCCAGAAGGAGCAAAAAAGAAGCCGAACACGGTGAAGTTTTACAATGCTACGAAATTTGGAGTACCTGGACGTTATTGATCAAATGACCTAGAAATATAGTGTCAAAGCACCTTCTGCTTGTTGGCTCTTACAAGTGTTTCATGATATTATGAATTTGGCAGCAACCAATTCTTGGATTTTGTACAAAAATCCGAGAAAAAGGTAATTCTTGACTTGGCAAGGGAGTTTATCGCCCGAGATACCCACTCCCTGATGACGCCATCTAGGTACTTCACAGCCCGATAATAGCATACCCCAGACCCTGAAGAAGAATGTAGCGAGAAGAGAAAACGGTGTCACGTCATTGTTACGTGCAAAAATGCAGACAAAACCAACAATCTTGTATTAGTTGTAAAAAGCCTTTGTGTGGTTCTTGTAATGTAAACAAGGAGCTAAAACATCAAAAATGTGCCAAATTTGTTCATTTTTATATCACATAATGCATGTTTAATTACTATTAAGGTCTTTTATTTTCTATTAGATGCTAATCAATAAAAATTAAAACCATAATACACGAATAAAACATTACAACCCATGAATGGGTCATTTGACCCCACTTGGTCATTGTAGGTAGTTCAAAATTTCGGTCTTTCTAGTGTACTTGGAACTCCTAACAGGTACCTACTTTAACGTTTCTAAGAACTTTGTTATGTTACAAACAAAAACAAGTTATTTCTTGTATTGTGTTCGTGACCTTTACAAATCTTTGTATTACTAGTGATACGTATCAGTTCTTTGTCGCCGCAAAACCCTCAACGACACTTCGTTTCCCGAATCAAGCGAGAAATGATAACAAATAAACACAACCCAAGAATTAAAGGAACATGAACATAAAATACCCTTTTTATTCCCTATCTTTTATACCTTTTTCATTCCAACGGCAAAGCTAGATGACACACATAGATACGATACAAAGGGTTTCCTGAATCGAACACATAAAATTCACGTATGAAACCAAAACATTGTGTTTTATCTTTAGAAATTGTGAATGTGTTTGATAAGTACAAGAGTAAAGTAAAATACAAATACTTGACAGTTTTTTGTATCATTTAAATTATTGTTTGTGATACGGAAATCTTTACATAACAAAACCACAAAATCCAAAATCACGAAAAAACTTTTATTTCTGGACTATAAAATTGTTCCTAGAAGACACAATAAAAAAAAATCACGAAGAAAAACCTAGCTCTAAAATAGTTGCGGTGCAAAATACCAAAGTACCCCTATTTGTACTTTTTACTATTGCTGAGAAATGCTTCAGAGAGCCACTCATTTGTGCAAAGAAAGCTTTCCTCATTAGCATAGCAAACCTGCATTTGCATTCTTGAAACTTTAGCTGCATCAACGTTTATTTGTGTGTTTTATTAAAACTTCCTTCATCAACTATGAAGCCGGTTGTCAGCTGTAGAACATGCTAATAGTAAGTCTTTAATGATCTTTCTTAGACTTTGTCTTGATATGTCAGGTTTGTGTGTAAGGTTTAATATTTGGAACTACTGTGGTGTGATTCTGTAAGACTTCATTCTTAACTTCGCATCTGAATCCGCCGCGAGTTTCGTGATTGGCATTCTCAAACTACACTAGCGCTACTCTTGCGAGCGTGTTTGCGAGTTGAACTAAATTAAACTCGAGATTTTGACAGATAAAGTATGAGATGACTTTTAGAACGTTTTGAACCGAATGCGAAGTAAGAGTGAATAGCAACGTGAAATGCGAGTTGTTGTCTGAATTTTATAGAATCGACGTACTAATCAGATTGATTAAAAAGTGGTGTTGTGGTGACATTTATGAAGAAATTGCCAATTTGAACACTGCGTAAGTTTGGACTTTTTATCTCGCTGAAACTTATAACTAACTGGTCTTTTATTTAACTCTCCAAATGATAATTATAGGCAGATTTTATTGTAATTCGCATTCAAAAAATACTGGATACGCTATTGGAGAAAATGTCGCTAATTTGAATAAATTAAATTCTCGAAACGGACACTGACTGACTGAGACATTTTAAATCAAAGAAATACCTCACAATCTGAGGCAATACCGCGGTATACCGCTAGCATTTAAGTTACTAAGCAACAAAAATATGACGTTAAAATATAAATAGACCGACTTAGCATTACAAAGGAGGACACTGTCATTATAACAGAAGCTGTTTTCTCAGTGTTCAAAGACATTATTAATGAAGGTATTGATTTCGAAGGTTCAAACGACAAATTGATACCAGTTTGCTAATAGATCAGCGTGATGGATCTGAACTATGCCCCCGCTTTGAAATTCTATCTGTGAGTTATGATGATACGGCTGAAGACGGTAAAATTGTCACGGGACTCATGCCAAATCATTATAGACTTTACGAAGTTGTAAATACAGTCCATTATTACACTGGCAAGTAGTACAACAGAAAAATATAACCAAGGAATCGAACTAAACCCCTCATGTCACGCTTGTCAAATTCTGATTTTTTTGTATGAATTATGCAGGTATATGTGGAAATTACCATTGTTGTTTCCCGGCACGCTACAAGACCAGTCGGCTGATAGTTTGGACGGGCTCATAAATTGGTATGGAGATGAATGCTAGCGGGGACATTACAACGATCAGGCGTTCTGTCAGCATCCGACTGAATAAACTGTATGCCAACATTCGGCCGACAGTTTAGTCTAGAGCATGCGGGAGCTTTTATAGTTGAGACATCACAACCGCTATATTATTATGACGATAAATACCAGCACTAAAACATACAATGTAGAGACCAATCTTCAGTGCCGCTACAAAACTCGTCTCAACGCAACTTAAACGTCAGCTTCTATTAAAAACTTCCAAGTGTCAACCTGCCTTACTTTATAACTCGCTATAAAAATATTTTAATGTTGTTTACAAACAGCTATTTCACGACTGTGACGTCGAGTCACTTAACGGCCCGGGAAAAACGTTGATGGACTTTAGGCATAAAGAAGAAAAAAAAATACGGGTTCAATTTGCCCTTAAGCTTTTTTAAGAATTCCTTGTAATGGATCTTCTTAAGCGTTTTACTGGATACAAGTTATCAATGGCGGTAAAGTGTGCCCTTTCGAGGCAAAATGGTCGATACCTCAACTTAAGCGTAAATATAAAATTGGTCGTCTGTAACACTTAAGAATTTTACGATCTAGTACAGGGCGGATCTATGGTCATTTGTTAGGATGGCGGTATTAATCTGTATCGTGTTTTAACCATTTTTATAGGCGGTTTTGTGATTTTTCAAGAGAAACTTATTTTTATTTTAGGTTTTTTTTGTTATATTTTGACCACGTTGGAGTCGATGTGTAATTGAGCCATTTTATATTCGTAAAAATTTTTCAATAACGTTATGGATAACGATTGTTTAATTAAAACGTCATCCGAATGGTCATGTCAATTTCGATGACATTTGGATATATGATATTGTTACAATAGAATTCATCACATCAGTTTATCGATATGCGATATGATATTGTGATATGTCCATTCATTTCCATTACAAAAGAATATTGTTCCGTTTCGTTTTATTATTTCTGTAACAGTAATGGAAATATTAAAATCACGAGCTTTAAAATTGACGACAAGTGAATACTGCTGTAGTGGTTTTACGACCGAGCAGTAAATTTAAAGTTTAACGTGGACGAAACCGGGCGAAAAACCCCTACACTGGAATATAAAAGATTTTTTACGATGATAAATCGTGAGAACTTCAAGTAGTTACCTTTTTCATTAAATGTGAAATGTTTCGTGGTTTCAAAATAAATATTGTTCGTATAAATTCGGCGAAATCCACTTTACACGAGAGTTTTTTTGGCAGTAATTAATGGAAAATTTACTTTGTATGAAATAAATAACTTTCGCAATTTTCTAGTTTCGTATTCTGGGTAACAGTCTCGTGGTTTAGATTTTTATTTGGTTTATGAGAATAGTTACTTTTTTAAGGGCGTGTTAGAAATGTTTACGTTGTAAAAACTTCAACAACTTTTTTGCAAAAAAAATTGTGTCGGCCTATTTTTGGCAAACCTTTTCATACCTCATTAAATAGGTACTTATACGAACTGGCTATTCTTTTCTAGCAAACGTTATAGGAAACTATATTAAGTTCCATTTTTTAACATAACAACTATTAAGTAAGTTTTTTATTACAAAGATAATTATAATACTTACAGTCCTATTCTGTAAATTCTTCACTCTGCACAGCAGTCTAACTGGGTGTCCGACCAGACCAGTGATATTTCTCGGCGTGCTGGGGTCGAAGTATGGAGCATCGGGCGAACCTTGCCATTCTTGAAGGAATTCAGCTCTGAAGTGGCGCGAAGAGATGTCCATGGTTGAGTGATCTTGAGGAGTTTCTGTGCCGGAATCAGCTGGTGGAAAGAGAACAGTGTTTTGATCAGTCATTCTGGAGGGGCTTTTGAATAAAATTAATCTAATGGAGTGTAGCTACTAATTAATAAAATTGTAGTTTAAAGTTTCGAATAAGCTGTAATAGCACTCAGTTTAGAGAGTACCTAATTATGTCGACTATTATTAGAACTTTGTCTATTTTATGTACTCGAAAGCCTACTGATGCATAAATGAGTGGCCTTGATTACCTTGAGCCTTGAGTGGTATTGACCTACACATATTTACTTAACAAACTTTCCCACTCTTTTAGTCTAAAAATAACAAACCAACAAAAAAGCTATCTAAAAATAACCAAATAACAAGAATTGAGCTCCTAAGTATATAGATTTCCACTTCTGTAAGCCCGGCTGAATTCCTTGCAAGCACCATTTGAATCTCCGAGTTTAAGGGTCCATTCGCGATCACAAGTACGGCGGAGCTCTCGTAACGTTCAAAACGTATTAAAGTTAAATACACCGTGAAATAATCCATAAACCGAGTTCCGTTCCAGTTAATATTTATTAAATAAAGTTAATGTTTTATTAGAAGTATGGACAACACGGTGAATTATTAATTACATTTCCGCGTCAGTTTCAAAGGGAACAATATGCTGTTTTATTATTTCAATGCTTGGATAGAAATTACTAATTAATTGCTCCTTTTATCTGCATTCACTACGTGGAATTTGAAAATCTCACCAACGTTGTTACACCTAAGTGGCTCGGGCATATTTGTTATTGTTTTCAGCTGAATTTAGTGTTACAGGAGTTCCCTGAAAGCAATTTTGTAGTCTAAATTTCAGGGCAGCTGGGACGATTAAAATAAGCAATTCTCGCTGAGTTAGGTTTATAAAATAGGATTAAAACTAAGTGGGGTTGTTTGGTTGGTACTTGTAACTTATATTAGGATAATATTGTGATTTAGGTCAACTCACTGAATGAGGGATTATGAGCTTTACCCGTATATTTTCTATCTGTTCCAGATATATTTTCCTTGTTCAGAATTCAATGTAAATTCTGTTATCTGAGAATTCTATTTGTGCTTGCTGTTATCAGAATTGAGATAAATGTTTATGAATATCAGTATTTCTCTTTCAGTGTTATTCATGTGCGCACGAAATGTTTGGGTAATATATTTCCTACTATTTAGTAATTATGTATTTTTCCCAGATTTAAAGTATTAAGGAAAAGTTAATTTGATTTCCAAAAATGGCATTTTAGAGTTTGTGTTTTATTAAAGTCTTTATTAATGTAGGCACTGTTTACTTTCTGAATTAATGTATGTTATATTCGAAATTATATTTATGTGCTCAATAAAGGCGGGTGTAAAGTTTACAGTACATTTTCGTTAATAAGGTTAATAAACAGTAATTAAGTAATAATTTATAGTCTTTACTTTAGTATTGGAAAATATGTACATCGAATTTTAAAGTTAATTGCCAATTTCGTAGTTAGCCTTTTCGATTATAAGTAGATTTGCATTCAAGGATTTTTTATGTAAAAAAATTGTTTTTTTGGTAACTTTTTTTTTTCAAATTTAATATAAATCTATTCACAAAATATTTACATTAATGAAAAAAAATATATATGTACCTCTATATACAACATGTAACGTAATTAGCGCACACCCTCAAACACCCCAATTAGAATATTATGTTATAATCATAATGCATACACTGAATTTTTAATTTAACATGTATATGCATTGTTATTTACTGAATTGGTTATAACAATTCTTGGAGAACTTTTTGGTCATACTACTACGCCCGCAAATATCGCGCCGCGCGCCGCTCGACTCGACACATCATAACGAAACTACGGAAAAAGCCGACAATACACGAAGTCTTATTACTTTGAGTTACGGTCTATTTGAATTTGTTTTGACTGTACAGCGTTAATATGACAATAATTTCCGTAGTTTTAATTCAAAGTCAAAGTCAAAGTCAAAGTCAAATCATTTATTTCACTTAGGCTTTCACAAGCACTTATGAACGTCAAAAAATATAAATAAAGTTGATTCTAGTTGCCCATTCCAAAAGTAGCTTCCTATGGAGAAGAACGGGCAAGAAACTCCATAATTATTTTTGGGATAAAAAATTACCTATATTAAAAATGATATAAATCGATTCAGTAAACGATTCTGAACAAACTAGTTTCAGGATGTGCGTTAATTATGTTACATGTTGTATATACAACTTAAAACTTTTTGGTAACTAGTTTCTGTATTAAGCGTATTATTCAAATTATATCGTTTTTCAAATTATAATTAGTTCATATACGCCGAGTCTACGTCCTAATATTTTTACCTCCATATTTTGCTAACCTAGTTGTCTGCGTGAAAATGAAACTACATTCTACGAGACTAATTGGGTCCTCCTAACTTTCGATTTTTTTATTTCTATCTGGGTTTTGACTCGTTTGTCTTTTCCTAAAAGTGGTTCATAAAATTAAAAACTGTTGGAAAATTAAATTAATTAAACTAAATGACAAAAGTGTAACAGAACTATAAAACCATACACTTTTTCATACAATTTTCAATGACAAGAAAAAAATCTGGTAAGATCTTAAATCCATTTTTTTAAATTGGTATTTAATGGTTGGAGAGATTTTTGAGTGTTTTGTAGTTTTGCATGCCTGAGGCAATTGATCTTCATTTATTTTAAGACTGAATGTGTTCGAATCATGTTCCATATTTAAACCTACCGAAATTCTGAATCCCTAGATAAGCTTATCCCTCAGGCATACCAGATAGAGAGTGAAACATTGTCTGACATAAATATTCAAATTCAAATTCAAATATTTATTTCGGATTTCTCCATATTTTTAGTGTTAGGTTAGGTTAGGTTATATTACCTCTGCTTCCATTATGATAATGTCATCCCCATAGCCGTAATTTATTTTATCAGTATTAGCTGTGGAACTTTAAATTAGTTTCATGGGGGTGTGAAAACCACCCCTGTTGTGGTATTCCCAGCAGTCCAGCGTCATACTTGGCATTCATAGTTGGAAGCAGTTAGCGAATTTAATTCAGAAGTTCGTGTCCAATTTAAATGTAGTTCCATTTTATTTTTGTTGGTTTGTTTTTGTTTCATTCTTTATTTATGATTTGTTGAATTATATTTTTTATTTTATTTTGGCGTGAATTATTAAATGACGCATTTTAGAGGTATGGGTGACCATAATTGCTTCAAAGCTTGTATCCGTCACATTTATATATGTGTGCGTGTCCCATATTAAGTTGCATCTACGCCTGTGTGATTCGACTATTACAACTATTTTTTTATTGCTTTAACAAACTAGAGGCATATATCTTCGTAATCATCAAAACACCAAACATTTCAAGTCGATCTACATTCTGTCTTTACACTTGTACAACGGTTGCTACATACGAAAAAGAAATACAAAACCATGCTTTCGAAAAATACCAATCCTCTAACGAATCTCACGTTTGAGTTTTCAATTTTTACTCACAGGAATATCAACGAACTGACGGCTTAACATTATCAGAATAGATTCTCGGATTTTTGAATAGGTATGTATGTACTGTGATGATCCATTTTTTATGAAGTCGGAAATTCTACACTGGAATTTGAACGAAGAAAAAGATACCTACATGTGAATGTAGGACTTCAGTTTTTGCAGAGAAGGAGATTTACGTACATTACTTGAATAAGGCCCGGTGTCCGTTGATGGCCCATTATGGTAAGGAATTTTCGTTGAAAATTCAACAATAACAGGATTGAATATGGTCCGGTGTTCATTGACGGCGCATGACGCAGCAGCTTTTTGTTGTTTTTACACACAATAGTGATCAATTAATTTAATTTATTTCCATATAATTATGTTCTAGACATATTTATTTATTTTTTGTTTATTATTTATTTAATCTAAAAATATATTATCGTACCGTGCCATTATTGGATGGCGAACAAGTAAAAACTTCTGGTGAAGGATTTTGTAGCCTATCATCATCATCTTAGCAGCCTATTGTCGACCACATGAAGGCTAGTTCTATCAGCTTTCTTGAATATAAAACTACAAATACCATTATTATTTCCTACGTAAGACCGTGGTACACATTGTGCACAGAGTTCATAATTCTCTTTGATGTAATGCTCTCGAACGTAGTGGACGTCTAGTGAGTAAGGAGGTCTGTATCTAATAAGGTCATTGACAATACGCTGTATTGTTAAGGGTCTGCTTATGTTACCTACATAATACGTTTGTAGATTCCGTTTTTTGTTTGATTCCAAATTACTTGACGATAAAGTGACATGTTAATATGCCATGAAAAGAAACCTACATGGGTATGTTTGACACAATTTCAGGCAAAAAATTATGCTGACTCAACTCATTAGTATAACAGTTAGGCTACTTTTTATCCATGTATGGGAAACAGTTTCGACAGGAACTGCGGCTGAAACCGTCCTAACATTCGATTTTTCAAAAAACCTCAACATGAAAATAAATATCAAAGCATAAACTAAAACAAAATGTAAGTACATTATGTCATCTCTTAAAAGTAAAGGCCCGACTGCCAATAAAAAAATACAACCGCGACCTTATAAAATCGTCGCCAGCCAGAACTGCAAGTAAATTATCTCCATAACATTCAGTTTCTATTCAAAGCCAGCCAACCAAAAGGAAATAAATACGAGCCGAGCCTCACAAAAGAGGTTCTATGATTTACGACCAGATATCATTCAGACTTGTATCAGTTATTTGGCAACGACATCGGCCTTTATTGCTGGCTGTTAATAGTTAATAATCCTTGTTTTTTTGTTGTTGTCTGTCTTTGAAGGACTTGGGGTGGACGAAATTGTTTTATGCCTGCATCTTTGCTTTTAAGAGCAGTTTCAAATATGGAATATTTTTATAAAAGGAAAACGAGATTCGAATGAGGTTTTCAATTGTTTTGGTAACTGTTAAATGTTGCTGGTTTTCACAGCACTATAAAACGCATTTGTTTGTATAGTTGGTAATGTATATCGCCGTAAAAATTGCTCCAGTTTTTTTACCTGGCTTCAGCTTGGCTTTGAGTCTACCTCAAAAAAAGAAAGAGCTGAATACCAGTTTTTGATCTAGGTTCTTATAAGTTTTCCACAATCCTACAGGTATTGGATTACACAAAGCCTTTTAAAAAGATTGCAGCTCACATTTATAAAATTCTCACTACTCGTACCAGCTGTCAAAGAATGAAAATGCCAATTATCTGAACGGAAGCTTAAAAGATTTCCATCAAATAAAATGGGACCCGACAAATCTCACACGGACATGTTCTAAGCCATTCCTCGTAAAATGTTTGTGTGTATCATGGAGTAAGAAAACATTAGCGGAGATGCCATAATGCAGGTAGGTCAGGCGCCTTCTAGGTCAAATTCGTACGAAAAAAAGGATCAGTGAAGAGTGAACTAATGAAGTTTTCGGGTTCTTTGAAACATTTGTCAACGATTTTTGGTATTACCAAAAATGGTCGGGTCCAAAGAAGGCGTATAAGGGCGGAGCTAGTAACGTTCCTCGTCCCATGCTCACCCGTATTTTGGCGCGGTACTTTCTTAGGCGATATTCCGTTATGGCACCTCCACTAGTCATTTTGTTCTCCATGGTGTGTATGTATCGTTCATTTCGTTCGTAACGTGATTCCAGTTTTATGTCCCATCAATGTAGCGATGTACCCTAGCTCTTTATGTGCAACATTTCAATTCGTGTTGAAACTACTATTGTAACAAAGGATGATCGAATATAACTGATCGGCTTCTACGTCATAGTAGTTGAAGTTCGTTTTTGTTAGGAATCCTCGCGAGCCTACTATGTTTTTAAGTTTTTAATTATAGTCAAAGTTGCAACATACGGCAGTTAAACACTCTGGGCCTTACTACAAAAACTTAAAGTTTTACACTTGTCTAATAAGATTTTGGCTGCAAAATGAACCATATGTCAACGTCATAATTTGACATTTTTTTAGACAAGGCATAAACTGACGTTTAAAAGTTTTTGTGGTAAGACGGTTTATATTTACAAGTGTGTACAGATTAAATCCTGAAAATCGGCATACAATTAGTTACTTCTGTCTCTTTCGAACATCTTTGCTATTAATGATGCGAAGGATTATCACAAGTACCTATATTATTGTGCGGTGGTTTTGCATTATTTTAATGCACAGCACATATTTTATTTATAATGCGCATTGTTCGGGGATGTGCGTTGTTTGTTGATGTTGAATGAGATGAGAAACTCGCGATTATCGTTAACTTTGTTTATTTACGAAAATCGTTACAAAAATGTTAGTTGAATGCACGCCCGTGTACGATGACGACCGAAAATGCACTAAAAGCTAAAAATTGTGGGCCGAGGCTCACGTGTTTGCGTAAAGGTGTTCGGTTACTCCGAACATATTCCCGACCAGCAAAGATGAGGGAGGCTGGGGTGTGCATCCATTACAAAAAAAGTATAAAGTATAAACAAAAATACAAAAAATATTATTATACAATGTTAAACAAAAATAGAAAAATATTATTCCGAATCGTTATTAAAAACTAATTTACGGAACACGGGTCTGGGTTTGCTAAACTCTTTCATCTCGTGTTCTTCTTGAGCTTGCGATTGGTGTTTGTTGATCCTAGAAGTCCTGGGCATTGGTTGAGCTTCGTTGATCGTCTCTTCCGGGGTTGTATTCCAGCTTCTACATAATTTTCGATATAGGAAAACAGCGCATAAGATAACCACTATCCCCAATACGATGTAGATAACCGCATAGTGATGTATGTCGTGGTTAGACATTGAAGTGATACTTTCATATTTCTGTTCTTCTTTCAACTGTTTTAACTTCAAGTCTATCTCTCTAAGCAAGTTGTTGTGCACTGTTTCTGTTTCATTTGATTGGTTGTCCAAATTGTCCTCGTATCCTTGATCAATAGTCAGATTGATTATGTGGTTAATCGGTGCCAGGACTGCTGTTTGAGTATCATATTTGACCTTAAATTGACTCTCATAGTGTTTGTGTCCATGTATTGTAAAAGAGTTTGTTGTCATTACGCAATCGCTATCAAGAGTAATGACATTAGCGCGCATAAGTATGTGCGGCGTAATCCGATCTCCGCATATGATTCGCACTTGACACTGCTCGCAACATACATATAAATATGTGTTTATTTTTGTTAATGAAATGAACTGGCTTTTGCACGCGTCACTGCTTGTTTTGCATACATTATTTCTCTCCAGTATGCAAAGATCTTCATCTGACTTCATCTTGTATATCGGTGTGTTTGAGTCACACATGTATGTTGAGCTTCCTCTGGTTATACATTTCTGTAATATTTCTGTAGTTATAGGTGAATAATTGTCTTTCTGTAAGTTAATGGCAACGTAATCTGAAACTGGAGTGATTGCGAGAGTCATGTTTTTTCTGTACAACTTCGGTACTGCAATGAGGTGATAGAGATCATAAGTTTCTCTGTTGATTAATGGTATTTTTATCTCGAATATAAAATACTTGTCTGTAACTCTGGCTCTTATCTTCATAAGTTCGTATATTTGTTTCAAATCTGTGTGAATGTTTTCAATCGGTAGAGTAACGTCGCCTGTTAATAAGCCAGAAATAACATTCAATTGATGTTGTAGTTGTTTTGGTGTTAATAAATGCAGATTTACTCTTCCCTGGTAAACATCAGAAATAGTGTCCAACATCATGTTTTGAATGTTTTTCAGATTTTGAAGCATACTGTTCGCTGCAATTGCTGTTAGAATAAACTCTTGCTGTTTTGTTATTTCGTTTACTTCCGCTTGGATAGTGTTCAAAGCTTTATCAAGGCTGTTCAGGTGTTTGTTTATGACTTTATGTTGCATGGCAACCATTTTCTCCATCCTTTTAATTAAGTTGTATTCAGATTCTACTACCGATGTTTGATTACTCCACAAATTCTTCAAATGTGCTTCGTTTCGTTTTATAAGTTCAATGTCTTGGGCGTACTGTTCTGCGAAGCGTTCATCTAATACGCCGAACAGTCCATTGGCGAGATATCCAATGCCGTTGATAAGCCCGCGACGCCGTCTGGAGTGCTCTATGAAATGTTGTGTCAGCAACAGCTGGTTATAATACTGCAACTCCGTGTACTCGTGACTTTGTTGTGGTACAATCATGTTACATTTGTTGGTATTGTT
The DNA here is from genome assembly GCA_033682625.1 of Helicoverpa zea x Helicoverpa armigera. Classification (NCBI taxonomy): domain Eukaryota; kingdom Metazoa; phylum Arthropoda; class Insecta; order Lepidoptera; family Noctuidae; genus Helicoverpa; species Helicoverpa zea x Helicoverpa armigera. Next base: position 3,414,799 of record JAWIIS010000038.1, on the reverse strand, counting down.
CATGCGATTGCAGGATTGTTCCAGATAGCTTGAATATTTTTTGAAGGCAGTTATTCCTTCCCAGTACGGTGACATATCGTAGTAGGCTACCAACGTCCACTGGTGTCGTATGAGTTGCATTTTGGCAATGGGATCAAAGTAGATTGCTTGATTTTCGTTCAGTTGGGTGATGTTACTTGTTCCGTAGGCATTTGAAATAAGAGTCATAAAGAATGTTAGTGCCATCACAACGGAGTACAATGTAGCGGAAATGCAGTGCCTCTTGTTTCCTTTCTTTCCTGTTTGTTTAGTTTGTTTGTTATCAGTTTTCGTTTCAGGTTCATCTTGCGCGGGTCGAATAGGTAATAAACACAATTTGACTATTGGCCGCTTGATGATCCCATGTTGAGTTTTCAGTGAAACAACACGTACATATCCGTCGCGCCCAGGGTGCAGTTCGACTACTCGAGCCATCGCCCACTTCCCGGCTGGTAAGTTTTCATCTTGAATAATGACCAAATTCCCTACTTGAATGTTATCCTGAGGTTTTAACCATTTGTTTCGTGCGTTAAGTTGTGACAAATATTCCGACTTCCACCTCTTCCATATTTGTTGAAATAGTTGATTAGTCAAATACCATCTTGTTCTTCCATCTTCAGGTGTTTCTATGATTGTTACTCCTGCCCTGCCTGTGAGAAAGTGGGCTGGTGACAGGTAATCAAGATCATCAATGTTTTCTGTTAGGGCGCACAAGGGTCTTGAATTTAAACAGGCTTCAATTTGTGTTAGTATTGTGTAGTATTCTTCAAATGTTAATTTTTGTGACCCAATCACTCTTCTCAGGTGGTGTTTTAAGCTGCGAACCGCGCGTTCCCATAAACCTCCGGCACTGGGCCACGACGGGGCATTAAAATGCCATTCAATGTTCATATCAGCAAGTATACCCATGAAGTTGTTATCAAATGTTTGTTGCACTTGTTCGTGTTCTTGTTGTAAAATACGATCAGCGCCCACAAAGTTGGTTCCACAGTCGCTATACATATAGCGTGGGGCTCCGCGTCGGGCCGTCATTCTTCTTAGGGCCGCCAAAAAAGCTGTACTTGTTAGATCTGTTACAAGTTCCAGGTGTATGGCCTTTGTGACCATACAAATAAAAAGTGCAATGTAACCTTTCATCGACCTTGCGTTCCTTGTTTTGTTGCTCTTGATTTCAACGAAACCGGTGTAGTCCACTCCGGTGTGGTAAAAGGGCGGGGCTGGCTCCGTACGTGCAGTGGGTAAATCACCCATTATCTGTTGATGTTGCTGTGGGTTGTTTTTGCGACAAATCACGCAGTTTCTCAGACGTTTTTTCACAGCGTTGTTCCCTCCAGGTATCCAATACTGCTGCCTCAGATTGGCCAGAGTAAGGCGAGGACCTCCATGAAAGGTAAGTTTGTGAGCTTCGTCCACTAAAAGCTCAGCCAGACGACTATCACGTGGTATGATCTTTGGATGCTTCATCTCCATGTTCAATGTTGAGTTTTCAAGTCTGCCTCCAATGCGTAAGACACCAGATGAGTCAATGAATGGATTTAAATTTAATATTTTACTTTTTGTACTTAGTCTTTGCTTATTGCGTAAACATTCAATTTCCGATCTAAATTCCATTTGTTGCACGTTTTTAATTATAAGTAATTTTGCTGCAGTAAGTTCATGTAATGTGAGATATGATGGCATGTCTGTTCGCTTAGGTGCAAATGCACGTAACAACCATGCAATTATTCTGTTTACTTTATTGAATGAGCTGTGTTTATGCAATAATGTTTCAATAATGTTTTCTTCTTGTTCTTTAACAGTACATGATTTATTTAACCTTACTTCTTCTTCTGTTGTGTAGGTTGGGGTCTCTTGTTCTTGATTTTCGAATGTTGTGAGCCATGAGGGCCCGTGCCACCATAAAATGTTGTCTCTTAATTGTTGTGCGTATAAACCCCGACTCGCTACATCGGCTGGGTTTTCGCCCGACTTTACATAACGCCAGCATGTGCTCGGTATTGTTTCAACTATTTGTTGCACTCGGTTGGCGACGAATGTTTTCCATCGAGTTGGTTCGCCCTGTATCCATCCAAGCACGACCATTGAGTCCGTCCAACCATATATTTGTGTTTTATGTTCCGAAAGTGCATCCTGTGTTTTCTTCATAAGTTTTGCTAATAAATGTGCTCCACTCAACTCTAATCTGGGTAATGTTACTGCTTTTTTGTGAGGTACCAGTTTTGTTTTTGCGGCCAATAGCACTGGCTCTGTTTCGTCGTTGACTCGTGCGTATAAGACACAAGCAAAGGCTACAAGAGACGCATCGCAGAAGCCATGTAGTTCTATGATATCTTCCTTGCGACTGCGTATCCATCTTGGTACCTCATATTGATTAATTGCGCCGAGCTCGCTTTTAATCTTGATCCACTCCTTCTGAATTTCAATTGGCACTTCATCGTCCCATTTCATGTTTTTCTTCCAAACCCTTTGAAACAACAGTTTAAGTTTGGTTGATAAAGGTGCCATCCAACCTAGCGGATCGAAGACCTTTGAGATCTCCGATAACAGTGTTCGTTTTGTTATTCTGGTGTTGTCTTTAGGTTTGTTTGTGTTGTACTGAAATGTTAATTTATCTTCTGTTGAGTTCCAACATAAGCCCAATGTTTTCGAAATGTTTTCTGTTTTAAATGTAAATACTTCATTGTTTGATTTGTTTCCGTCCTTCTTAATGTTATCCAGTAGCTTTTTCTCATTCGACGACCACTTCCTTAAGTTAAAACCACCTAGTTTCATTAGTGCGTTCAAATCCGAGATTAACTGTTTGCCATCTTCAATTGTGTTTGTCCCATGTACAAGGTCATCCATATAAAATGCTGATTCGACAACTTTTGAGGCTTCTGGGTATGTTTCACGTTCATCGGCTGCTAGTTTTCTTAAAGTCATTATTGCCAGAAATGGAGCGGCGCGGGTTCCATATGTGACAGTTGTTAAGCAAAATGTTTGAATAGGATGTTCTAGAGACTCTCTCCAAAATATTTTCTGATACTTTTGATCTCTTTCATCTACTGCTATAAAACGAAACATCTTCTCAATATCACTCGTAAAGGCATATTTATACTGTCTCCATTTTAAAAGAAGTGTTTGTAGATCAATTTGTAAATTAGGGCCGGTATGCATGAGATCATTCAAACTGTACCCTGTATTTGTTTTATGAGAACCATTAAATACCACCCTGTATTGTGTTGTTAAAGAATCGACACGCTCAACTCCATGATGCGGCAAATAATACTCAGGTGTCTGGTTACTAATTGTTGTCGGTATCATATGTTCCATTGTTTTATATTCATTCATGAAGTTCTTATAGTCCTGAGCCAATTTTGGTTGCCTTTTAAATTTGTTTTCCAAGGTTCGAAATTGTGCCAGTGCAGTTTGTTTAGAAGACCCAAGTTTACTTGTTATGTCTTCCTTTAACGGTAACCTGACGACATAGCGTCCATCTTCTTTTCGTGTTGTAGTTTCGTTGTAAAATGTTATGCATTGTTGATCTTGTACTGATAAAGGAGACTGCTCACTGATCTCTTCTATTTCCCAAAATTTTTGTATCTGTTCAATGTTATGCACTATGTTGCACTGGTATGTTTTGGCGGTTCCACATAGCAACCAACCAAGTTTTGTTTGTTGTACGACGGGCTGAGTTGATTCGTCCCCTTTTATCATGCCACTTAAAAGAATTAAAGAATAAACATCTGCTCCAAGCAAAATGTCAATGGGTCGACTAATGTAGAAATCGGGATCCGCAAGGGATATGTTTTCAATAATGTTCCAGTTTGGCTTTTTGAATGTTTTGTTGGGTAAGTTTCCAATCAAGCTGTTCATAATAATGACGTCAGTTCGAAACTCGTAGTCACTGTAGATCGAGCGGCAATGAATGTTTAGTAACCCTTTTCCACTATTTTCCTTTTCTCCAACGCCAATAACCGTTCCTTTGCAATGTTGTCTTTTCAGATTTAACTGTTGCGCCGCCCTTTCTGTTATTAAGGAAACTTGCGATCCTTGGTCTATTAACGCTCTCATATCATGATAAGTTCCATCAGTACCCTTAACCTTCAGCATAGCGGTTGACAACAAAACCTCGGCTGATAAGTCATTTTCATTACTTTGACGCACGTGAGGGTTTTGAATTTCATTTTGTTTTGCTACATTTGTAGTCGATGTGTTGTACCCAATATTGCAGGCATCGTGAATAATGGTATTATGTTTCTTCGAGCATTTTCTACATGTTTGAGGTGATTTACATGGATTGCCATTATGACTAAATAAACAATTCATGCAGACTTTTAATTCCTTCACTGTTTTTAATTTCTGTTCACTGGACATTTCCAAGAATCTTTTGCAGTTATAAAGTCCGTGGCCGTTGTTGCATAATGGGCATTTTATTGTAGTTATGTTGCATGTTGATTTCGTAATAACTTGTTTGTCTGCGCTTCCCTTGTTGTAATTAAAATAATTGTTTGCTCGATGGTAAGGTAATTTTCCATATGATGTTGATGGATTTTGTTGAGAATATTGATTGCCAAATTTCTGTGGCAAGGTTTCGCTCTTGCGACGAGATGACTCTAGTGCAGTAAACTTTTTTTCCAAAAAGTCTAAAAAATCTTTGAGAACCGGTAACTCACGGCGATCTTTCAACGAGTCTATGTACTCGGAATGGGAGTCAACATCTAACTTTTGATCCAAAAGATGTACAAGTAAAGGGTCCCAGGTGGATATGTCCACACCCAGGTTTGTTATTGCATTAAGGCACTCTTGAGTGACGTCATGCATCTTCTTGATTGGCGCTAATGCTTGATGTTTTAAAACTGGTAAATCTAGTAACATGTTGATGTGAGATGTAAATATAAGCTTTTTGTTGTTGTAACGGCGGTTAAGGATATCCCAGCAAACTGTGTAGTTGTCCGAACTAATCGGCAAGTGTTGGATGAGACGCTCAGCTTCTCCTCGAATCTTACTCTTCAGAAACTGCATTTTTTGCGCCTTAGATAGTGAAGGATTGTTGTGGATAGCTTCCGAAAATAAATCCTTAAAGGACACCCATTGGTTGTAACTGCCGTTGAATGTTGGTACTTCTAAGCTAGGTGTTGTTTTGTCTCTATGTTTTTCCGACCACATTTTAGAGTTAATAGACTTCTTCAAACGGAGGTATTGCTTTTCGTATTTATCGTACAGTAGTTCCAACTCTTCTTTACCTTCGGCTTCCAATTCACTTTCAATCTCCCAGTGAAGACAGTCTATGATTTTCCAGCGTGATTCCAATGTTTTGATCGCATCTTCAAGTTCCCAATGTTCTAATAAAATACCTACGTCGATGTTCGATATGGTACGCTGGAAGGCTCTGTAATTAGCTGTTTGTTTTCGCAGTTTTTCGGTTAGCTTATTGTTAGTGTTGTTGGTTTCGGACTTCTCTTCTGTACTCTTGGTTACAGTCTCCGCATGTTCTTCCTGTTGCTTTATAATTTTTGTTAGATCAACACTCTCTATAGTTTTGTTAGATGTTGTTACGTTTTCTCCAGCATCCTGTTTTATGTACTGTTCTATGAAGTTTAATGCTTCCAGATAGTAGTTTCTTGTTTCGATAAAGTAACCTCCTGTGAAGTAGTCACTAGAACGATCTTTACACTCCTTCAAAACATCATCATTCTCCTTATACTCTTGAAACATAAGTTTTAATTCTGTTGCTTTCTTCTTAGCCACTAGCTTCCTGCGTTCCATGTTCTCCTTCTTGAAGTTAGTGAAAATCCTCTCGATTAATGTTGTAAGCTCAGCTTGTCTTGTTAGAAGATCTTCCATTGTTATTGTTTGTTATTAAGTTGTTGTTAATGTTAAAATGTTAGCGCACACACCCTATACTGTTATTGCTGATTCCCTCTGTGCCCTGGTACTCGCTGTTGTGATACAAGCACCTCTCAAACCGACTGGTGAGACCCGCTTCTGGGAGGCCAGTCGATTTGATAGCACAAAACACTGGTAGACACCAAAACACAGCAACGCTCGAAGGACCAATGTTCGGGGATGTGCGTTGTTTGTTGATGTTGAATGAGATGAGAAACTCGCGATTATCGTTAACTTTGTTTATTTACGAAAATCGTTACAAAAATGTTAGTTGAATGCACGCCCGTGTACGATGACGACCGAAAATGCACTAAAAGCTAAAAATTGTGGGCCGAGGCTCACGTGTTTGCGTAAAGGTGTTCGGTTACTCCGAACACGCATCAAAAGCTCAAAATTGAATCGCATAATTCTAAAAAAACAACTAGGTATCTATCTAACCTACAAAACTCGGACACCAAAAAATCTCGCTTCAAAATAATTGCGAAAAACAATGGAACAACACAGTGAATTCCAGTTCGGAGAACTGTCAATTCGAGCATGACCTATCTACATGACTATACAGATTTATAGCTGGTATTAGCCCCACTATGATAGAGAACAAACCTAACGTCATTTATCAGCCACTACCAAACTCCACGAAACAATTTTTCAAATAGGTTTTCCTATTTCAAGTCTAAAATACTAGCTGCCGTGTGTCCGTTCAAGCTATATTTCAAGGCTGTAAAGTTATAAACCTTCATTTGTTCTTGGTTAGTACCCATTTGTTATAAAGATTTTGTTGTGTTTGAGTCAGGAGATTTTATGTTGCAACTATTTTTGAGGACAAAACACACTACTCGGCTTGTTTAGCAAATTCTAATTCTCTTATAGTCTGTCTTATATAGTAGGTAACTAATAATCATATTTATTATTAACCCATTATTTAAATAAAGACAATTTCTTACAACAAAACATTAAGTTACTCTTTTTATAACAGCAGAAAAAAATATGCAAAATAAAAAGCAACCATCCTTTTCACATCATGTCACATGCCATTAGCAAAACGACAGGAGCTTTTAAAAAAGGAATATTTCAAAAACAATACGTATTACAACACGGTACACAACAGGGGGATACTTACCGATGAGGAAGAGGAAGCCATGTAGAAGAGATAGCCATAAAGCGGATTTTACTCCGCTCGCTGTGTGCCCCATTACGATCAGCTCGAAGCGAGATCACTGAAATAAACGAGAACTGTTAGCAATCATGTGGATGTTTTTGTGTCATAATCTACATATTATTATAGTTGTTTAATAAACCTGATGAATGTATTTGATTGATCAAGATCTCTTAATTCTGGAATTACTGGCCTGATAGGTAAAATATCTACTGGTACGCAATTTATGAAAGAAGGCTACAATGTAAGCTGCTTTATTTTTAATTCGCTCTAAAGTTTGAAGTAGTTCAAAACGCGGATGTAATGTAACTGCAAGAAAACGCCACATTTCGTGTACACAATACATATTTTTAAAGAGTTTTTGACCTTTGAAAACACAGTTATTTTGTTCAATTCGCATGATTGTGACATAAAACCTTTTTTATTGCGTAGTCGTTTATCCTTTCAACCAGCGATTAGGTTAACAAAAAAATAAACAATTGTGTTAAGCTTTCGTTCGCTTAATTGTTGCCATTGTTATTTCCAAAAAATAAAAGGAAAATAAAGTTATTTATGTTGTAGTATTTTTTATTTGTGTGTTTTGCCAATAGTGTATGGATTGAATAAGGATTTTCGGTAAGACATTCAAATATTAAGATCATCAATCAAAAAAGTATGTAGTGTGTCGTGGGAGAAAAACTACTCGTAAATATAAGTAGGTCACGCTAACAAAAATGTATTTGAAGTAAGATTATGTGCTACGCATAAGTTTATTTTTATAATCTATTTCTACAATGTACACACTATACATATATACAAACTTAAACTACTTATCTTTATACAAAACTAAAAATAAAATACTATATACAAAATATATATAAACATAAAACATAAAATAGCATCGATCAGGCGTCGAAGTATTCCTCCGCATCACTGTCCTCCGGAAACGTGCCCAGAAGACTGGCTGCATTGCCACGTTGAATGGCAATGCTAATTCTTTGTCCGAAGAATAAGCCAGCCCTCTGGTCACGCGAAGCGTCGACAAGCCTTTTCGCGATGTCCTTATAAAGTAACCGCGTACTCGGGCCCCATGGTCCGAGCGTTTCGACCCCAAACGGCTCAAAAGTATAGTTCCCAATAAGGTTACTATACTTGCGCCGCTTGGTGGTCTCTGCAGAAGCAGCAGCCGCACCAGCATGACCTGCCGTGCAGGGAAGATGCGATGGCGCCAGGGTGTCGACGCACGTTGCATCCCACACCAAGGGCCTACCCAACTTCCATGGCAACAACGTCATACCATCTGGCCTCTTTCCATCGTCACGTACCAGTCCATTAGGCTCTAACACGGCTGGCACGCCGGCGGTGGAAAGAGCACGACGGATAATGTCGTTAATGCTGGCATGCCGTGCAATACGACCAGCACTTCTGCAGCACGACAGACCATGGTGCCCGAGGCTGTCGACGGCTTCACCGCAATGGCAGCGATGCGGAGCAACACAGGGAGCGCCTAACCGTAAGCATGTAGCGATGCGGAACGTTGTGTCATCCAGCATAGTGCCTAAGCTAGATGACGGGATCGCCTGTAACCAGAGGCCCGACTCCCACTCTCCCACAGCCAACAAACGGGCACGCTCAGCAGCACTATTACACGTATTTAATAGATTATTCCGTATAGTGCTACAGAGCGGCCCGTCCCATTGTCTCTGAGAGCAGCGGTTGCCGGGCAAATCCGTATTGGGAGTAGCCATTTTCCAGGCATCCAGCGCATCGGTCGAACACGGTACTTCAACATCAACCAGTGCAGAAGACGACAATATCTTTCTGGTTAATGTATCAGTACTGTGAACCGAGGAGAGGAATGCCGGTAAACTAACACTTGAAATTTTGCGGACGCCGAGACCTCCCATGCGTATTGGGAGTGCAGCTTGCTGCCAGGCTCGATCGTCCAAGGCCACATTGAGGATGGAGGTGAGGGTGCTTCTGATAATTTGGTCAACTTTGTCCAAAACTTGTGGGTGCTTCCATATATGTGAGGAACGAAGAATATAAGTAAATTTTGGTCCAAAACAACAGTACCGAATCAAAGTGAAGGCCGAATGTATACTGATTTTGTATAATCTCTCTGAAACATCATTAAAATTTTGAATTTTCTCGTTAATATAACTGGTGAAGGACTATTACTTAAGATTAAGATTATTAAGATTATTACTTTCTGAAGAAAATCAAACTTTTTTTAGATGTCTATAACATGCCAGCGATTGGAATTTCATTCATTTTTACGAAGTGATTTGTCAAACAGTAAATTACCTACAAGTGTGAAGTGAAACTTGTGTTTACTAACCACTAGTTTTCTCTCAACATAGTTGATTTTCAAGGCGTAACAATCTTAATAGTATATGTTTTCATATAAAATGAAAACCGACATACCAAACGAGACGATATAAATAATAAAATTCCGTCATTTGTATCGGTTCAAGTTACATTATAACATGAACCGACACAAAAGACCGACATTAAGTGAAATCCCAATTGTCGGAATTAAGAACCATAATTTGATTTCATCTTTTGAGATCGTATCGTATTGTGGTTATTTGGATCAAAACTTTTTGTTATCCTGTTTAAAACATATGGAAATATCGCAATTTCTAATATTCAATGACCAGCTTTGATGTTCAAACCAAATTATCAGTTCCTTTTTTATATTTGAGTTTGAAATAGTTTCGTTTAATACTGGTATGTAATACTACTAAGTGCATTTGCATATAAATTAACACAAGCACAATTATAGGTATAAAACATCTACACTAAATCAAAACGTCCCTAGCTTATCTAACACAACTAGTATTGTTAGACATTTCACCAAACAATGCTCGCGTTCATAAGATAAAGGCATTATGAGTTTATGAGTGTGTGAGATTGTGTACATGTGTGTGGGTGTGTGCGGTAAAAACATTTTTTTTTATGTTCGTCATAAACAATACAGCCGTGTAATGTTTCTGTAACATGATACAACGGAACCCCGTCCGTGAGCTATGAATAAAATAAAGTATGAGGAGATCGCTTCGTTTGAGATATTTTTGGATTTAGTTGCAGAACGTGGAATGTAAGCCCAAAAACGGTAATTTGAAAGTCAGAAAACAAATTGTAATAATCTTACAAACTTGACTAACCTAGAACTTAAAGCATATCACTTAAATTTAAATGTGACAGAGATTAGTAGAATGGCATTTGAGCAGTCCTTAAAATTGAGTGCCGAGTCAGTATTCGCAACACATGCTAATTGTGTTTTTTAAATTAGTTCAATTTAATCATTGAAGAAGAATAAAGTACACATAAGAAAAAAGTTTATCACCCAAACCAAAATATCACAGTAGGAATCGAGGCCTTCATAATTCAAAGTTACGCCCGAATAGATTTCAAACACCCACATCCCTGAACAATTGTTCTAGATCATCTAGTATTGAATATGAATAGTACATACATCATCAATAATTGCTTGTCTGGGAATGTCCAATATTGTAACATTAGTGTCGATCCTCAAATGATTAATACCTTTCGTAATACATGTGGGTTGAGCCACAATTGTACCTACAAATGTACTGTCAGCTCCAAAAGTTGCTGAACAAATCAAAAATTTTTAAACTGCTAAAATCGCGTCGACGATTCACCATCAGACTAGCCTTTTTCCCAACTATGCTGGGGTTGGCTTCCCGTCCAACCGAATGTAGCTGAGTACCGGTGTTTTACAAGGAGCTACCGCTTATCTGACCTATTCGGCCCAGTTATCCGGGCATCCCAATGTCCCTAGGTAAGACTGGTTGTCAGACTTACTAGCTTCTAATTACTCGTGAGACCTGCCAAAGATTTTCAAATGTCTTGTCAAGTATTTATATATTTTTTTAAAAGTTTAGGTTAGTTACGTGGTGTTTGTTTTGTTCAACAATTACCCTTTACGTTAATAGTCATTTTTGAAAATATTATTTTGTTCAGATAATTTTGACGCTGACCGTATATATCCTACACAATTTCAAGTATTCATATTTGCAATGGCTTCCAATAACCGAATATGTATTGTTGCTTAATTAATATTTCGCGGGAATTTTGGACTATTGTGTCAATTTTGTTAAGACTGGGCGTGTTAGTAATTATGAATTTAATGCAAATTCAGGTGTTAATTTTGGCAGTGGTTATTAGTGTTTTGATTATATTATTTTATCAACTGAAGAATAATAGAATGATTGGATTATTTATACCTACTTTTTTCTGATACTTCTGTGTCATTCTAAGAAAACTTCTTCGCGTTTTGTATTAGGGGTGTAAGTACTGATTCTTACTCATTTTGCATAATAACAACTTTGAAACTTATTGATTTTAACTTCAATGTTTTAGGTACACAAGTTTCTATAACGGAGGAAGGAAATATGTTCACCGTCGTCCTTATTACATAGTTTGATTGTGTACTTTACAATGTTAGTGTGTATTTAGTCTCTAAAGCTTTGGTTTCCTAGGAAAGCGGTGCCGTCATATAGCGGCCGTAATACAGCGGTGAATGACGACACCAGAACGTTGTCTATGTAAACAAAATGGGGCGGTTTCCTAGAGAGCGGTAACTGACACCGTAACTTCAAAAAGCGGTGCCGCCATTTGCATGACGGCCGTCTTGACGGTGTCAGATAGTTTGGTGAACGTTTTATTGAAAGCGGTGAAGCTTTTTTAATACGTATTTGTGTTTTTTTTTTCGCAACAACGTCAAAAATTAGTTACAACTCTTGGAGCAGCGAGGACGACGAAATTTTAATAGATTTCGTTCGTAACCACGAAGCAATATATAATATAAAAAGTAAAGATTATAGAAAAAGTCAACTAATACAGAAATTGGTGTCGTGAAATTTGAGAGATATTAAGTTTTATTTAAATAAAAGGTTAGTAAGTATGATACAAGTAACAAAAAGTTTATGACGGTGAGTTAAAACGGCCGTGGAACTTTCCACATGTCATCACCGTAAAGACGACCGTCTATTTGCGTTCGTAATATGACGGCCGCTATATGACGGCACCGCTTTCCTAGGAAACCCAAGCTTAAGCACAATCCATTTCAATTTGTGCTGAAGTTTGACCACAAACAAAAATAAATATTTACTTCCAAAACTGTTTTTAACCTAAACCTACACTTAAGGATTAGTAGATACATAAATTTACGATAGCCTAGAAACCTGTACGGGATTCCCTATTTGATATTCCCGACCAGATAGCGTGCCTACATATTATGTATGTAAATATGGTTAACTACTTGCAAACATTTTCTAAGCACAATTCTGTTGCAAACTCAGACATGTTTTCGCGAGTATTTTGTTTTACTGTTCTACGAAGTTCCAGGAAATTTCGCTAGATGGCGTTGTTACCAAAATTGAAATTGTTTAGTAATTTATGCAATTCAATACCGTTGTGTACTCGGAATTTTGTGAATTTATTGCTGTATAGTGTTCTTGTGCTTGGTTTATTTAATGAAATTCCATGAAACGACGACTATTGAGCACTAGTTTCGTATAATTTCTAGTGCTAGGAAATATGAATTTAATTATTCTGATGACCGCATTTATTCAACACTCGCTCAATCCACGTTCCGAGGAAATTACTTGCTGCACATGGATATAGGGAACTATATTATATCCAATTTCGTTATATAAGCTATATTACAGCCAAGTTTTTGCAAGAAGAGTAATAAATATACACATACATCCTTGCAAATTTTTATATTTTAATATTAGTAGGATTCCAAAATAGACATATTAATTGAGTATAATTTACAGGCACTCTAAAACAAGCCCCAGCCATCGATAGCAAACAGAATAAATTTCCAAAAGACCTTGATCTGACTTGTAGGTGAAAAGGGTGGCTACTTTATTAATTCAAGGGTGCAAAGGTCCAATCTGTTGTGCAATTAATCACGAGCCACGAAGTCTCAATTGAAGGGAAAATTATCGCTGGTCAGTGTAACTAGCCAGTCTGTTAGTTTGTATTGAGATGTTGCATTATTTAACTGGACCTCTGATTGGATTAATGGGATTAGCAATTAACAATGTTATGGAATAAGATTAACTATTGATTGTTTAAGAGGGTTTGGACATGATGGTTAAATCGGAACGTTTAGAGATTTTCTTAGGACTGAAAGAAAATGTTGAATATGTTTTTTTGTTCAATGTATTAGGACATTTTTATCGCTGAATTATTTAGTAAGTAGTTTATATAAGCAGGTAAAATAGACACGCTTTTTATACCAATAATAAAATACCTCTTTTACTATCATTTCTTATACAAAACATCGTCAAAATAACATTGTTTCAAGTAGAGTAAACAAACTTTTATGTAACCCATTAAGTATGAATGACAGCTTAATTTTATTAAGTTGTGTAAGTATTAAGTTATTGTTTTATGTCTGCGGTATCTTATTACGTAACCTTGTTACTGTAACGACTATAATTTACTTCTAGTACAAAATTATAATATTGAACCCTTAATAATGAATTACATGACTCGGTTTTTTTGTGGTTCATGATTAAGGTCGCTTTCAACTTATGCGTTTCTTGACGCCCGGCTGCGGTGCCGAAGCGGTGTGTCAGACGTACGGCGTATGGACGATCCTCTTTTTTCATACAAAACGCACGGTGCGGCAACAGTCCTGTTGTCGAGCGTTCGACGTACCGGCGCCGCACGGTGCTTTTTGTATGACAAAAGAGCATCGTCCGTACGCTGTACGCATCGCTTCGGCACCGCAGCCGGGCGTCAAGAACGCAGAAGGTGAAAGCGCCCTACGTCTTATTATGTCGTCCGCGACGACTGTCGGCCAGTTGCGCAGTAATATAGTGTACAAGCATTTGCAGAGACACAGATGCAAACCCTATTCCTTCACTCTTTTAGTTCAATGGGACGGCAATCTGCTACAACCGAAGAGAGATAAGGAGACACCAAATAGCTGAAAACCCCGCATACAAGTGACATAACTCAAAAAGCAGTATAGTATTCTTTTTGTCGTCAGCAAACCACCTCAGCTAATTATTTATCCTTGATCATAACATATCCATTCAAAGTTGAAATGATGAATAAGGTAAAGAAATACTAAAACGTAGGGCAGTTTACCATGGTGTGTGAAAACTTTCTATTTAAAGAGTGGAGCCACATGTCATAAACTAATATACTATTCTCGAAGTAACTTAATCCATTAATATCGATAAGCTACCCACTACTGTTTAACATGATTTATTATACATGTAATATTATTAACATAGCTACAAACTGTCAAGGGTTGTAGATCTAAACGATAATGTGGCAGATGCCGCATGATTATTGACAATACTTGTTATTGGTAATTATCTACGGCCAGTTAATTGGCAATTACATCTAATGTAAATGTATGCCACAAACTTGTCCCTAGTGGTTATATTGGCAACTAACTAATAACGTATAGGAATGGAATATTTGGAACTAAATATAAGGTGATCTTCACACTGCCCCGCATCACGCTGCATCTTGCGTGTCGACGCACCTACGCGCGTTCCTGCGGGAGTGCAGATCTGCATCATCGTGCGGGTTTTTCACGCACTCACGCGCGTAGGTGCGTTTTGTAAATTCACGCACGGCTGCTCTCATCGAGTTCCATTTTCAAATATACACGCCACGCCCATTCAAAATCACGCGCGGCAGTGCGGGATTCAGTGTGCCATACCTTGCGTTTCGCCCCGCACCTACGCGCGGGGGTGTTTGTTTCTCCGCATGTATGTGCGTGATCCGCATGAACGCGCGTGGATGCATTTTCAGTGTGTTGGACTATGCGTGTTTTCCATACAAACGGAGATATTTCCATACAACGGAAAAAAACGCATCCACGCACTACGCTGCATCATGCGGGGCAGTGTGATAATCGCCTAATGCTCTAGGGATAAACACTTCAAAAATATTAGACGTTTATTATAATGAAAGACAAATAGTTGCGCTCGAGTAGGAATCGTTTATTCTCGTAGCTACAAGTACTACGAAGTCGTAGCATTGCTACGGCGTAGCTCATACTACGCAAAACCACAAAAGATACCGCGAGTAACAAAGTCTCCGTTTGTTTATTTAAGTCTAAAACTAGAGTCGTATAACCCAAAATATTAGTCCGTGGCCTAGAAAATTTCACTTTCACATAACAAGTTCGCGAACTTACTTAAAATCTCAATCTAAGTGTTTCAACGGGGAGCCTAAAGCACTGAACTTTGAGGCGTTACGTCTCTTAGGTATCAACTAAGTACTATGTAAGTAAACATGAGATATAGCTTAAGTTTTATCATAGAACTAGGTTACAGATTTGGCCTCCGGTTCTTTTAGAAGTTGCCATCTCAAGGGAGTTCCCCACTGAGAATTCCATTTGTTCTTCAACATTTTTATACAAAGTTCTTGTATCGACGATATTAAGTTGTCGGTTCGACATCTTGGAGGTATGACGTAAAATTTTATTGAAACCTTCTAGGTATAAGCTTGGGAACTATAAAAGTGTCATCAAAAAGGTTCTTTCGTATAGTGGGAACATATTTTCCAGTCTTATATGGCACGTACTGCAATAACCTCGTGATAGAGTGGTTCTACTTATTTGATATTAAACATGGGAATATTTTTTAAGACATGCACCTGATGAAGTGAAGTAAGATGAAGATTCATAGTAGAATTAAGGGTTTATGCACTTATGCTGTATTAGAAAATATATAGCGTAGGTATTAATATTTAGTTGAGAATCTAAATTTCCAACGATGGAGTTTTCTGGTATATAGCTTATTACTCTTTCTCGTTTTGTCAAATATTCGATCAAAACCTATGGTGTTCAACCAAAATATGGTGGGTATGGTGAGTTGTACTTTACGTAAATACTTTACGTATATGCAAAAAGCAGTTCCGCATTCACTTAAAACTCGAAGCCGATCCCAACATATTTTAAGAAAAGGCTGACAGTAGAATAAGCAGTTTTGCGGCAAACATTCATACATACATAAATCGAATATATCTCGCTCTGTCTCAACAGTATTAAGGTAAAGAACTGTAGACACAAAAATGAAAAGGGGAAAACTGTCTAGATTTCACAAGATAAGTCTTCATGATTTATGATATACTTTATTGTCCAATGTTTGTCACAAGCAGATGAAAGATGGTTTCCACAAGAATTATGATCGAATGCCTGTATAAGAAACTGATTTTTCTCCTATTTGAAAAACTGGGTCTAATTTCCTGATTTTGAGATTAAATGCTAGGTTTTTTTAGTAGGTATGCCTTTTGTCAATTCCTAATTTCAGACCAACTTTGGTCTTAAAAGTGAGACATACAGGAATTAATGCATAAATAGAACAATAACATAGACTTAACTGCCTACCAACCATCCTGGTAGTCAAAAAATGCCAATCAAAAATTGAATTACTCACACGCTCTCAGTTATACTTATTTTCAATAGAAAAATGCTCAACAAAATAATTTCTACCTGAAAGGAAATTACCTAAATAAGTCACTGTAAGGAACAGTTCCTTATTTTTAGTTCTGTAAAAATATTTCGATATAAAACAAGACCTTTATAGACTCCGTTATATGGACACCCATGTTCGCTTTCATTCTGTCAAAGGGTGCACGGGCAGCGTTCCAGTTAAGTGAATTTATTAAACTAGGCTTTGATTTTACAAGCCTTTGGTTATGCTGTAAGTTGAGAACTTTTAGTTGATCATAATTTAGTGTTGGTATGGGAAAAATCTATCTAAATCTGTATAAAATATAATTTATTAGATTTATGTACAATAAAGTCGTGTTAGTTACACTGCTTATATAACTCAAGAATGATTGTTCCGTTTAAGTTTAAATTAGAGGAGTAGCTTAGACCGGGGAGAAGGACATGGGCATTAAGATCATCCGGCTAAGAGAAGCAGTGACACCGCGAGTGGAAGCTAGTAAACATATAAAAATTGTATGTTGCAAAACATTTTTTAAATACATATACTTATAATTTAACACACTTTATTTTCCATACGATTACAATATTTCGTAAAAATACCAAACACATTTAAAATGTGAAATAACTCAGTTACTTGGAAAATACTTTTACATAAGATGTTTTTCTAAGCAGCGTTTATGGAGTGTTATCAGGGGCGTCAAAACATTTTTTCCCACAGTTGGTTGCTTGATATAATACGACAGGCAAGTGTTTAAGATTATATCATGATCAGATAGATAGAAAACTTTTAAATAGGTCATCGCTGCATGAATATAATAATATAAAGCAAGGCAAAGAATATGAACAAGAATATTTAAAAAGAATGGAACTAAAGTGAATAAAGTTCGATAAATTATGATAATTTCGATAAATCTGAAACTACTACTATCTACACGCGGATAAACAATAGCCTGCATGTCCTTTCATAGGCTTTAGACTATCTGCCCCAATTTCCATTTACATCGATTTAGTAGTTTTGGTGTGCAAGTCGGACGGACAGACAAATAGTCATGATTACTTTCGCCTTTACAACTTTAATAAGGATTCTATCGACACTTTTGACATCACTACTTTTCCGTGCTATCAATATGGTAATCTATATTTACTTCACAACACCATAATATGACGTGATTACAGTTTACGTAGGCTCAGTAGGCAGTGAACTGATTATGGTTATAATTATTCATGAATTTATTTATAGCTCCGCCGTAGCGTCAATATCGTAAACATTGATGATGTGGCTGCATTGCGTAGGTTACTTGTTTGTGGCATGTGGATCAATAGATAGTGATAAATTATCAGGAATTTGACGTTTCACCAAAGATAATACAAATTACGTATGTTAAAATAAATTCGTATTAGTTACTAACTCTATTTGTAACCTAAGAAAGGCAGAACTTAAATAGCTGTAAATTGGTAAGGTTTTAAACCAAGAAACGGACTTTTTATCCACTTCCAGTTACGGGAAGTAGTTTTCTTGGGACGTAGGAGAAACTTTGGGTGAAAGCTAGGAATGTAGGTATAAAGAAAATCCTTCAGAACACCTCATTAGTTCATTGCAAAATTAGTGTCAAAATAACTAGGAGCAGGTCAAATGCATATTAAACAGTTTTTTTTTTAATTCCACCATGTGAAAACATTGTGCACTTGACTCAAGTTAATTACCTAAACGCTCCTCCAATGATACGCAGCTAATTTGAGGCGCATGTAGTGGGTAGGCTAGCTAGGCTATGCGATAGATTGCACCTGTCATGTCGCCTGTGAATTAGCCGTCGTATCGAATACGCGTCTACCACGCTTAGCGGGACGAACACCTGATTATGTCTGCTCGTACAAAGAGAATTGTGATGTGATAATTTGTAAGGATTTTAACTGAGGAGATTTGAGTGAGTGAGGTTTTTTAACAAATACATGCGGTGTTACATTTTTAAGTACTGAATTAATTGTGTCAAATAAACACCTGTCGTTGTCCATTTTTAATTTGGTTTTTACTAATGTAGTCATGGTTTCATTATAAAAATAAAATGTCTGTCGACATCAAGCATTTTGAAGTGAAAGAGATGAAGAAATTCCAATTATATTAGTACTGATACGAAACGAATATTAAACAATCTTGAAGAAAGGCATGAAAGGCATAATATTAAGACCTTTGTGTGATTCGATGAAAAAAATACTCAAAACGACTGTTATTTTAAAAGGTTTTCTCAGTATTTTTTACCCATGTTAAAAGTGTTTCCACTAACAAAATACGATACCACTAAGTTCCACTAAGGTACCAAAACTGTGTTTATCTGAAATTGCTAACATTTGTTACAAGTCAAACATTCCCGACCCTACATTTTCTCTTGACCCACATACATAACATTCGTGTTTTATATTCAACGGAAAAAGTAAGCAAAACTTTGGTACAATCAATACACACACAAAAAAATCTTAGTTATATAAAATTACATATGAAAGTGTCTCTGTAGATTCTAAGCCATTCAACTAGGTCAAAAATGGAACATCAAAAATTCAAAAAAAGTGCTATAAACCTATCTCCACCGACCGTTTTATCAATTTCGTGAACACGGCAAACGTAAAAAACCTCCGTGGTCTGAACTCATTTTTATTCAAAGCAATTCTCATGCAGCGTTTATGGAGCAACTTTCTCAAGCTGCGTATACGACGGCTGGCAATAATTGCCTGCTGTAACTTTTTTGTTTAGTGACCTCGTATCTTGGGACGTTACGACGTTTTGGGAACCGGTGTACCCTTAAATTGAAATGTTATGTTTTTGTGATACCTAAATATTTTTGGGGTAAAATTTTTGGTAAAAGGTAAGGGCCACAAACTTTTTGTTAATTAGGAAATTTTGTTAGATTTCTTGTTATCTAAAAGCCTAAGATATAATAAAAATGGTCTGGGTTAGGTACTGAAATAAGAACTGCTATAGTATTCACTCTTAAGCAGAAATGGACTTAACAAAGAGAACCTTTATTAAACGGAAAGCTGTGTTCGTTCCAAATGTTTTAAATATATTAAACCCTCACCACCCACTTAAGAGATTGTCAACCTTTTTAATTTTTAAACATAATCCGCAAACAATTGCTTAAAACGTGTACCACGTTGAATTTTGTGAATATTTCAGGATAAAGGAGAAAGATCTTTATTTTGGTTAAAGTATTTCACCCTTTTGTTGTCGGGATGCTTAGTACGTGAATGCCGGTCCCGTACTTGATAACAAAAGATACGTACCTACGAAAATATACAGTACTTTACATTTATAATGATGAAACTTAATCCTACACAATGCTGAGAATATTACGAATGTGAAAGTTTGTTCGGATCGAATCGTTCGGAAATATAGTTGTTACTATTTCACGGAAAGGATTGAAAGGTTCAGGATCTAAGTTGGTAAACACAATCTCAGATATTTTATGATATCGAATAACTTTTTATTCCACTATCTGGATACAATCATATTGTCAAACTCGCAGTCAACAGCTAGTTACTGAATAAATCGAACATTCTTAGCGTTCTAGCAAAAGTTTGACCCAAAAATCACCTACAGCCCGCCAGTTTAACATTTATAAAACTTTTGAAAGATTCTTATGTGCCAAAATTTCTTGTATGATTTATTACTATCATTAATCGTGAATACAAATTAGGTTGAGGCCTTGTTGGTACAGACGCTTTTCGATCTCAATATGGCCCAAAAAAGATGGACTTATTTTTATTCATCCTTTTTGAGGGCAGGTTGAGTTTAACCCGGGTTTCCCACTCGAGTTGAACCCGGGCTAATTAGATGCTTTTCTTCACCTCATTCAAATTGAATTGTGTGGGGTTTTGAAGGTACGAGTATGATGTATACCGACCCTAATGGTAAGCAAAAATTTTGGTAGGTGCTTCACGTCGGCTTGTAAATTAATTAAGCGATATTTTTTATTGTAAACGGGGGAACGTTTAAGATTTTTTTTTTTGGATTTTGCAGTGATGAAGACGTTAAAGAGCGCATATCTTCAGAATATTATCATATACTGTTAATTAGCCTAGCGTACGAAAATTATGCAAAAGTGAAATTGACATTTATTATTTAACAATTTCTTTTTTGTATGTACGACATTAAAATTACGCTTCATCGTTTCAATGCCAACACGAAAATGTAAATCGCTATAATTTAATCACGAAATGAAACGGCACTGTTTAATTACAGATTTACACGTGTACACTTAAACTGATCCAACCTTACCCATTCGTACAAATACAAAGAAAAGTTGAACATGATCATTGAAAAACCAGGGGCTATTTTAATAATGTGTCAATTGGATATCAATTGAATCTAAATAGCAGTTTTAACCTTATCGGGCATTCTGTTTCTAAAGTCAGACCATTTGTTTTCCAATAACGTTCCACTGGTCTGTAGAACAGTCTAACCTACAATCGTATTACAGTCATAAAGCAATTGTAATTGAGTCGTGATTGAACTTTAATTGAATATCAATCGTCTGTCGATTGAGTAAAATTTGCAGAATTGAGCCCCTAACAAAATACCTACAATTACATAATACTTAAGCTAACAAATACCTTTTATATTACCTACACATATACATTAAATGGGACCTACTATTGTTCAAACCCGTATCGTTTTAGAGTAAGTACAATAGCTGGTAAACGTACCTTGCTCGGAAGCAACATGTATCAATAATGTATATGGTACATTTACATTTAATGTACAGTTTTAAAACGAACTGAGAATACACCTTTCAGGTTGTACGTGATTTGAATTTTGTTTAGATTTTTTTGTCAAGGCGGATGTCTGAAAGGAATCAAAAGTGATATTGAGAAAGATCTGAAAAAATATTTGTATTATTTTCTGAATGACAAAGGTAATATGACATAGCTGCTTATCAGCTAAATAGAGTGGTTTGAGTCTCTGAATCGTCATCCTCCAAGCCTTTTTTCCCAAATATGTTGGGGTCGGCTTCCAGTCTACCCAGATTCAGCTGAGTACCAGTTCTTTAGAAGGAGCGATTGCCCTATCTGACCTCCTCGGTTTGAGTCTGAATGAGTGTAGTAATTTACTAAATTATATTTATTTGAATACACACACATATATTTTCCAAATAAATAAGGTCGGTATTCATTCGAGAAGAAACATTGAAACAAATTCAAGGTTCACAGTCTATATAATTATATTACAGATGAACAATGTAGGCTCGTGTATACTAAATGTAATTAAATAAATTAAAAACAAATATAATTCTGTTTCTATATGTCTACTGTCTACTCGTCAAGTGTCACAGAAACACGAGACACTTCACGGTGTCAATGTCACGTTTAATGTTATTTCCTTAATTAATAGTAGAGTAGGTATACCTACTGTAACGTAAGACAGAAGTCCTTTATAAATAAATTGAATAAATAACTGGGACAATTTCATTCGTATATTTTCTTGTTCAATATCATGGTTAAAAGGATATATTTTTTGCACATTATTAAAGTATGTCTCAACATTATTAAAGTATGTCTGTTATTTCTTTCATAAATTCAAACATTATTAAAATGTGTCTCTTAATAATAATATTATACATGAATATTTATGTCCCATTTACATTTCACTTTATGCCACATTAAATACTGGGAAATAAAACCTAGAAAGATTATACAGGTATATACGTTTAAGCTCTGAAAACCACCTGCAAGTTGTACTGCGAATCTTAGAGAACGCCTGATCTTGTTCGATAAAATGTACAGACAACGGAGTAAGGAAAAATGAGTGGAGATGCTATAATACAGGTTGGTCAGGCGTCTTCATCTAAGTCAAATTCGGATAGGCATGACCAAGACAATCAGTTACGAGTAAACTAACAAGGAGTTCGGGTCCTTTGAGATATCTATCCACGAGTTTTGGTATTACAAAATTGATAAGGTCCAAAGAAGGCGTATAAGAACGGAAACAGTAACGTTCCTCGTCCCCCGCATTTTTGTGCTATACTTTCTTAGGAGTTTTTCCGTTATGGCACCTCCATAGTCATTTTGTTCTCCATGGTACAGACTTAGGCGATAGCTTAGCGAGCTCTCAAAGGTGCTCAGATAAATTGATTTAGCGGTGGAAATATATCGCTTATGTGTTGTATGGGCCAAGAATTTACTCCTAGGGAATTGGATTCGATCAAACAAGGTAAACCTTTTAGGAATTTTATATGTTTACGGAAAAGTTCTTTTTTCGTATTGTTTGGTCAAACACTTCTAGTCGCTCTTTAGTTTGGAGCGTGTATGGTAATGTGCACATTAGGCAAATCAGGAAGCAATCGAAAAAAAATCACGATCTACTTACAACTAAACTATTGGCCAACTATCGGCCGATATTTAATTGACAATCAAGTCTGTCGTCTGCAAAGTCTCTTATAAATAACTGGGATATATAATTCCTCTAAAAGACCTTGAATTTATTCATTTCGATAAGTCTGTCGTATTCGCGTGACCTAATCTCAGAATTGCTTATGAATAATGCCCTTTCAGGCGAAAGTGTCTGATTTGAAGATATAACGCCGCCTTATAGCTTCTAAGTAAATATACAGTAGTAATAACTTTGAAAAAAACACCACCTAAGTAAATATTAATGGAATTATTTTTGTAGCTTACATAAGTTTAACAGATTTTCAACATCATTATTAAAAATGTTATGTTCTTGCTTTTTCTTTAAGGCATAGAACAGTCTTAGTTATTCAAAAACGAGCACTTCAACATGGAAAATATTTGCCAAAAACAAGTCTCAAGCGGGTAATAAGAAATTATGTTACAACTGGCACAAAAACGAACAATGAACCAGTTTATACATTTTCTTTTAGAACCACTAACGGAGACACAAAAGTATTACGACCTTTTAAACTTTCGTCGAAATTGGAAGCATTATTCTTGCTAATGTATTGTCATTGTATTCTTTAAAATAAAAAATGCAGAGTTTCTTTTCAGAATAATCTGTATTAGAAAGCTTTGTGCTGCGTTTTGTTTAGCTTTACATCATTAAATTAAGTATAAAAATCATTTTACATATTTTTTCTTAAAATAATCAGCTTATGAAACGTCTTTATTTTAATAAGCAAATATAAAAGTCTACATTAATAATGCAACTGGTAGTTCGAACTTCGATCGTGAGTCTTTGCAAAATAATTATTATTCCTTTGCTGTACCGTTGTGGGATAAAAAAGTAGGCTTTTATTAAATGTAAATTGAATCAACATGTACGCGAAAAAAATATCATTCTGTATTTTTACCAGCACTGACATACGCAGAACGCAAATATTACCGATCAAAAATATCTTTAGTGAACATTGAAAAAACTTGGACCTTTCACTAGTTATATAACTTATATATTTTATCATGAGATCGTTAAATCCGTCTAGCCTATCTGAATAATAATATAGACTTTCTGTATGTAAAAAAGTATTAAATAGGCAGGCAAATAGGGTCTGGCAGACGCCTACGCATGTTTTGATGCCCCTAAGGACCTCTCTTAGAAAACAATTTCAACAATATACTGTATTAAGATATTCTTTATTGATATATCGTACCTATATCAAGGTCATCATCTGCCTAGCCTTTTTCCCAACTATGTTGGGGTCGGCTTCCAGTCTAACCGGATGCAGCTGAGTACCAGGGTTTTACAAGGAGCGACTGCCTATCTGACCTCCTCAACCCAGTTACCTGGGCAACCCGATACCCCTTGGTAAGACTGGTTGTCAGACTTTCTGGCTTCTGACTACCCGTAACGACTACCAAAGATGTTTAAATGGCAGCCGGGACCTACAGTTTATCGTGCCATCCGAAACACGGAAGAACTCATTATGACAAGATAGGTCACCCATCCACGGACCGACCGCGCCAAGCGTTGCTTAACCTTATGATCGATCGATCCGCGCGGCTTTGATTTAGCCACGAGCTCTTCACCTATATCAAGGTATTACGTCATAATGTTTTGTTTTGAAAATAATGTACAAAAAATAGAAACAAGTAACACACGAGTCATTCACAAATTACAAATGTATTCGAACACCAAATTACAAGTGGAAGTCAATTAAACTAATTAATTAAAATATTTGAACAAGTAAACCACAAATGAATTGTAATGAACAAAACATATAAAATCTAGTTAAACTAGTCGTTAGCAGAATTAACTAATTAAGAATTATAATTATTATTTCGGTCTACATATCATAATTATGTATGCAAATTCGTGGGCAAAAAATAATTATTCCATCAACCAATAAATTGGTAGCAGATTTTGATGAAATCTTGTTAACGGATTTCATAAAATTGTAAGCGAATTTCTGCCAATTAAAATTTTTAAAAGGACTTTATTCTTCCCGTGGTTTTATTAGTATCTTGAGAAAGCTATTTGCTGCATATGAAAAACCGGGCAAGTGCGAAAACAATAGGGTCCTGTTATACCCTTTGGGTACGGAACCCTAAAAAATAGCATCGTAGGAAAATACATCCAGATCTTTTTGCGTGAAAGAGTAGGTCCCTAACAATTTACATACCTCATGCATATTGCGTTCTTTAATTTTTTACTTTCTTGTAAGTGTACATACCTATACTGTTAAATCAGCTATTTTTATGTTTATATGCGTATGTCTGCTTGCTGTCATGTATCAACATTTCATATCCTGTTAGTCGTTTCATGACAATATCATTTCAAACTAGTGAAACTGCTGTCACGGCTGACTGACAGTATTCGAAAAGTTTGACAGGAAACTGATAAACATGAATGTAGTTATGAATAATATAATATTTGTAGTATATATGTATTTGTGTATGTTGATGTTCAAATAACTGAGAACTTCGATTTATAATAACATCAATTGTTACGGAAATGATACCTATGTGGTTACAAAAGATAGATTTGTATCGGATTTATACTGAGGTCTTTATACCAAAGACATCTGAAAAATCTAAGCATAAAAACTCTTCAAATACAAGTAATTTCCTCTTTGAAGTCTAACAAAAAATACAATCTCAACGCTCTTCAGATAAATCTTTTATCTCAATAAGTGCGAACGCTCACAAAAAGTATCAAATTGACCTTTAGACTCCACATTCACCTGTGATCCGTCACAAATCACTTCATTCAGACACAATCGAGTCTATTGTCAGTCATTTGCGGGACCATCTCGGGTTAACAACGAATGTCGGTGTGTCCGCCTTTTATTCAATTTAGTACTGGAACGTAATGATACGAGGGGACAAGGAACCGTTCTTTGTGAACAAATAATAGGAACCGTGATAGCTGTTACTTACGTACATCATTATTGTGTTGGGCCTTGTTCCATTTTTGAAACTATTTGGAATGTTACGTCATTCGCGCAAACGTTTTGTCAACTGCGAATGTTGCTTCCATTTTTTAGGCGTGGTGAAATACAGATATAAAAGGTCATAAATGCTTTATTAAAATATTAATACTTAATTCTATGTATACTGGAACGTAATGATACGAGGGGACAAGGAACAGTTCTTTGTGAACAAATAATAGGAACCGTGATAGCTGTTACTTACGTACATCATTATTGTGTTGGGCCTTGTTCCATTTTTGAAACTATTTGGAATGTTGCGTCATTCGCGCAAAACGTTTGTCATCGGCGAATTTAGCTTCCATTATTATAAGACGTGGTTTAGGTCATAATTTATTTATTAAAATCATAATAATGTACATAATGTCATGGATAATGTTATTAACATGATGAAAAAAGAAAGTCTATATTGAGATGATGACGGCGATGTATGGAGGGTCAGAACAAACTTCGAACCCAAATAACTTTAGGTAAAGATGCCAAAAAAATGACAGTCGCCTTTATATGGTTCCATTGGTATTTTATACATATTTTATTTCTAGAAAGGCCATATGCGTTGTGCGTTTCAGTTTTCAAATAAATTAATGTCATTTCACTAATAAAACCAATATAACTGATAACTGACCTAGTCTGCACATACCTACATACATAATTAATACTTGCAATAATATTATTAAACAACACCAACAAAAAGCATCACAATTCTCTAACAAAAAGGTCTAACGTAGATCAAAGCTTAACTATCAATATTCCATTCTGACAGAATAGAGTATAAATCATTAGAGTTAATACGCCACAGACCTAAGATAAGGCTAGACATTCCGTAGGGTATCATAAAGGATAATGAAACCTATCTAGATGGATTATATGTCTGTAATGAGCAAAAAGTAATTAATGCTCATCTGAAATGGATATTATTCTCGTATTAATCATAGGAACTGATCTCTCTGTAGGTCTGATAAAAGAAAATTAAGCGTAACATAGGTTTTTATGCTGGTATTATATTAATTGCAAAAATAAATAAAAAAACATTCAATGTATAAAACTGAAAACAAAAAATAATTAATTTATTTAAGTAATTCATACAAAATAATTAATAGACGCGAGTTGTATTCTCAGAAGAATGCCTTTAAATTGTAAAGTCACCTGAAGACACTTTATATACAGATACTTATTTTCTTTTGAAACAAGTGAAGTGGGCTACGAGTGACATTTAACAAAGTTATTTGATGAAAACTGAAAATAGCCATTTTATTGAAACTTCACTCCTTCTTGTACACTGTTTGTACTTATATACTGTGCTTAGCGTTATTAATGGCGTCCACGGCCGATTTCGGCCACGGCGGCTGTTCTCATTTAAAGAGATCAGCCAGCTGCGCAGGACATATTATAGCGCACGAGCATTTGCGCAGACACAGGTGCACTCCCTATTCCTTCACTCTCATAACCCGATGGGACGGCAATCCGACACGACCGGAGAGAGATCAGGTGTTGTTATTAACCACATCCTATAAAACTCTAATGGGTCAAATTCAACACTTACTGAATCTAAGAAATAGTTTTACAGCCTCCATCAACCATCATCAAGACGCGACCTATTACTATGCAAACCTAAATACTTAAATTTGCATTTAGATCTTGAACTTAATTACTAAGAAATAATGACAAAGATCTGTTTCATTGCTGTCGACGTTTAATTTATAGACTGTCTAGAATTCTTGACACGCACTAATGATTGCAGACCATTTGAAATTCATCCCCAATTAGAATAAAGGTATTGATTGCACAGATTGTAAGCTAAAGGTTTTAAGGGCTGAGTCTTAGATTTTAGCTTCAAATTTCATAATTAGAAGGGATCTGGGAAAGAGATGGTCTGACAGTTGCAAAGTCAGGATATTCTGAAGACGATACTAAAGTGCTAAAATTCATTGAAATATGTCGCGTAAGAATTTAATTTAGGTATAGATGCTGTTATATACAACCTTGACTGGTGGGAGCACTCTAAGGATCGAGAGGTGTGGAGACAAAATGAGGAGGCCTTTGCCCAGCAGTGGGACAATAAGGGCTAAGAAAAAAGATGTTGTATCTCAGGAATACGGGTGAATTATACTTGTGTGCGTAAACGAAAATAATAAATGCATATTGTCTCGAGACTCGACCACTACTGACCGATCCTGAACTTACGCATACAAAGATAATGTTTATGTATACACACATTATAGCTCAATCTCTATCACAAGATAAACCATATATGTACATTTATATCTATTCTACTTCCTTGGAACCGATTAAATGTGGAAATAGAGTTATTGTTTATCCGAGAAAAGACAAGATATTTTCCTATTCGATAACATGACAAAGACAAGTTCCCAAGAACTTGAAAGATAAAATCGCTTGTAACATTATCTTTTAAATAAAATGAAAGGTATCGATACACACTTAATACTTAATAGTCGGCCAACCGTTGGCCTAGTGATTGTTTTTTTTTGTGAATTCAAAAAAAAGTTTTTAGTCGGTACGATTCCGGTCAAATACCTGATCTTTGTTACGTGTGTACTTCCACCTTCATAATGATTTGTGAGCCCAAATCAACCATTGGAGGGCTAAAAGTTTGTAGTGTGCTCTCTCTTAAAGTACTCTTAAAGTTTTCTCAAAATAAAACAATGCCAATTTAAATTAAAAGCGATGAAAACTAATTGAACTTCCCGAATTAAAGTTTAATGACTTCTTATTGTTTGGCTACTGATCCGCTTGCTCAAGAAATTGGTGAGCCCATGGAGAACAAATGACTAGCGGAGATGCCATAACGGAAAATCTCCTAAGCAAGTAACGCGCCAAAATGCGGGTGTGCAAAATGGGGGACGAGGAACGTTACTGAATTCGCCCTTTTACGTCTTTTTTGGACCCGATAATTTTTGTAATATCAAACTTCTTTGGCAGATGTCTCAAATAACCCAAACGCCCCGTTAGTTCACTTGTAACTGTCGGTTTGGTCATGACCACCGTACGAATTTAACCTAGAAGATGGCGCCTGATCTACCTGCATTATGGCATCTCCGCTCATCTTTCCTTACTCCGTGGTGCCTTTGTTTGTTCTAGAATTTTCCTGAACATTTTCGCCACTAACTTTTATCTTTGAGTCTAGGCGTTTAGTGAACCCTAGAGTCATAAAACTTCGGTACTTAGAAAGTTGATTAACCTCTTTCTAAATGATGTTTTGCTAGGATGACGAGCTTTTGTTTATTCAGTGTTGTGACCTCGATAGTGCTTTGTTTTTTTTTTGTTCATAAATTGGGATGATAATTTTATTATGTGTTGAATTTTTCGAACGTCATTTTTTATGCTTGATTGTTTTGTGTTACATTTGTTTTTAGATGAAACAGTATGTAAATGAGGAAAATTAATCGGCCACTTATTCGAAGATGTAAATTATGTAAAATATTTAAGTTCGACAGCTGGTTTAACCTAAAATACCAATATTAGACAGCCGTTGTCCTATGGAGGTGAAAGGTTGGTTTTTGCGCACGGGACCTGTGGTTAGGTCACTACCAAAATTCTGTGAACAAAGTTGTGTTAGGTATATTAAATTAAATAAATCATTTTGTTTTATTTCCTGCTTTATCATTAATATTGTGCCTCTATTTTAAATACAATTTGTTATTTGATGCGGGTGGAAATATGTTGAACAGCTACTCTTCATATATACAAACAAAACGTGATGCTAGTACAATTATCACCTCCTATATATTGAATTTACTCCCAAATTATTAACACTGAAACAATACCTTCGCAGATATCATTAATTACCACGCCACCATAACTAAGAACAATCAAGTCACTTAATTGCCGACAGCTAGGAAACGAAATATAATTCTCAACAGAAAATCCAATAGTATTTATTGGAGCGAAAAGATATCGACACATCTTATATTGGGCTTATGAAGTACTGAGAACAAAATAGAATTGCAGACAATTCGTTAGGAGAGAAACAACTACATATATGTTTCGTACGTGAATCTTACGCACGTATGGCTTCGTATCTTCATTCATAATACGTCTAGGAAAGGAATGAAGGTACAATCGTTGATATTAATTTTCACACAGTTTCAAACCTTTGGATTTTTGTTGTGTAATACATTCACATAATATATAAAGAGATAAGGCATATATATGTCACCGTAAGATTACAAACATCGTTAGATTACAATCTATCTCGAGAGATTGTAAACTGTCGAATTATTGTGAACCCTAACATCTGATTGCAATTTAACGCATTATTTTTCGCTATATTATAATCTATCGATGAGAAATTGTCAAATTGTCAACTGTCCGAAAGCTCTCCCTGATTGGTCAGTCTTTATGTAAGATCGACCAATAATCCGTTCTGTTCCCATGGAGTTCCCGTAGAGTTAGGAATGAAATAGAGGTGTCAGTTAAATAAAATAAATGCTCTTCAAAAATTCTTCAAGGATTTATTATTTAGTACGAGTATGTAATTAATGTAATTAATATGCCTGACATATGGAGAGGACAAATTGTAACGAAATATTTATTCTTCAAACACAAATTGAAATTGGAAACATATTGATTTCTGACACTTACGCGAATATTAGACATTTAAATAAAACTACTTTTACGGATTTTATCGCGGTTATATTATATTATTTAATCCCGACGTTTAAAACCGACCGCGATAAAATCCGTAAAAGTAGTTTTATTTAAATGAACCTGGAAAATTATAAGAAACTTTTATAAAAAAAAAAAAAACAAAACAATTAGGTAGTTTGTCTTCAAACACAAATTCATTCCTAACTCTACGGGAACTCCATGGCAACAGAACGGCTGGCCGTGATTGGTCGATCTTACAAAAAGACTGACCAATCAGGGTGAGCTTTCGGACAGTTGACAATTTGACAATTTCTCATCGATAGATTATAATATAGCGAAAAATAATGCGTTAAATTGCAATCAGATGTTAGGGTTCACAATAATTCGACAGTTTACAATCTCTCGAGATAGATTGTAATCTAACGATGTTTGTAATCTTACGGTGACATATACATACAGAAAGGCATCTTCTGGTCACCAGCAATGTATAGGTACGATTCTAGTATGTTATCAATGTTGCATTCATTCGATTGTCATTTTCTTTAAAGCTGACTTTTTGTTTCGACCTACTCGGGTAAAATATGAACAGTGGCCTGTGTCTCAACCGTGTCCGTGACTGTACTAGACTACTTCAAGTGTACTTATTGGTCAAGATAAACTTAGGAATCTTCGTTCGCAGGGCATATTGAGCGCGCTATCTCGGGTCAGCTTCAAATAGATTTCGTCTCGTCAGGTTTGTTTTCCACAAATATTTAGTGAGTGTCTACGCTGTAAGGTCAAACGGTTGGCTAGATTAGTTTTATCTGAGTTTGGTTAGCTATGCGGGTGAACTAATCACTTCTGTGTCAACTGGGATTAACTAAAAATGGCCACTTAGATCTAGGTTTTTCTGAAGTTAATCACACAATATTAGGAAAAAGTAAGCATGTGTGTATGTGTGTGTTTGTTACTTCACTCACAAACTGTTGAGAGGGCTTTAGTGCAATAGTGTAACTTATACGTCAAAATACCATAACCTTTATTCTAAGTGCGAAAAGCAGCTCCCTTAGAAAGAAAATGAAACCACTGGAGGTAACTACAATAAAAATAGCTGTTACTCTATTCTAAAACTGATATTTCTCATAAGGTAAATCTATGAGATTTAATAACCAACAAACATCCCGCAGGCAAGCACAGAGTTATCTCTAAACAAGATAGAACTTTATTTAATCAAGAAAGAGTTTCTAAGAACTAGGGCGACGAGTTTATCACAATATTAGTCGAACAAACATTTGACCGAATGATTAGAAAAATCGAGTTTCAAAAGTCCGTAGTAGGAAGCTGAGAATTCATAAAACTTGGAAGTTGTGGTTACAATCGTTTCCTTTGAGATATAGGTGAATGTTCTTAATTTATTAGCTTTTTACTAGGTACTTTATGACTTCATAACGAATCTAGATAGTTATAATGTATTGTGTGCAATATGGAATCGGATATTAATATGAGCCACAAAATGAATTATGAGTCCACCCGCAACCACGGTCGATACAATTCATTGTCGGGTAAAGATATCTTAGGTAATATCATACTTGTTCCGATTATGTATGAAACTACCAGGGTCTACGAGTAAACTTAAGTTTACCTTCCCAACTAACCATCTTGGGTTCGTTTACTTGGTAGTACCATATCTTTCAGTAAATAAGCCCCACAAAATGCAGCCAATCGCTCTCAATAAACTACCAATCATCCGTAAAGGCTTTAAATTGCCCAGAGCCCAGAGTCTAGGTCATAAGAGAATTTCTAAAAACTATCGAGCTACACAAATGCCTGGTAGGGGCCCCTATAATGCTCCTACGTAACGTTTGAGTCCGGACGAGAGCAATTTTTCGGCCAACGTCGAATCTTCGGCCTTTTTATCGCTTAGCCGGGACGATGTTCGGATACTTTTGTTATTTTCTGACAAAGATCGTTGCCAAGAGTTATGCATTTGTTTTTTGCGAAGAATTCTTTTGGAGTTCTTTCTGTTGGATGTTTCGGTTCGGCCTAATTTTTGACGTTGTTTGATTTATACTTTTATTTTTTGATAATCAAAAAATTTTGTTTATTGCAGAGGCAAAATTGATATAATTTATAAACAGAACGATTTAAGGAAATACACAAATTGTTTTATCAAAACAATAAACAACATTTTCAGCGTTACTGGGGATCATTGAATCCTTTACATGGGATCTTTTTATTGACTTTAGATTAAAATATCTGCGTAAAACAACCCTTTTATTCAAATAAACGCTGCCGTCAGCCCGTAGTGTTACCCTAAAGTAACAAGGAAGCCAAATCTGAATTCTGATTAATCTTCCCTTCTCTAGTAACAATATTATGCTGTATACCGTACACCTAGTTGAAATTCCCTTCGCCTATGTCTGCGGAGACGTATGTATTGAACGTGAAAAGAATTTATTAATATAGTTGCTACCTATTTTTTATTTTAATATTTTTTTGGATCGCAAACTTTTTCGTTTATCACCCAGGAGAGACGCCAGGAGAATATTAATACATTCATCTCTGAGGGAGTGGATCACTAGTGATGTGACTTACGGAACTCGGCGACGCTTTATTTTGTTTCATTGTTTTGCTTTTGTTATAAAGAATCCGGTAAACGTGATAAGGGATCTAATCTTTTTGTTTAGACGTAATGATTTGAGCTGCGCAGAAAGGCGCTGTTCAGCGTAACTTATGGATCCCCACTTTACGAGGATTCTGGGAGGCTTGTATCCAACGATTCCTTTGACCCTTGTCAGTTCCGAAAACCCTAGGAAGCTGTCACTTGTTAAGTTTTCTTCCCTATGGACGCTTTTCCTTTATTTTCCATTTTCGCTGACCTGCGTCAAAATGAAATTAGCATCTTAACCTTGGTCGTGGTGTTGATCTAAATATTATCTAATTTTGATTAAAATATAGGTGGGGTGCTTTGATGTTAGAACTCAATTGCGTGGTAATTGCTTAATCGAGAAGCAATTTGCAGCATCGAGCTGCTAATTGGTGTGCTGAGTCCCCCAATAACAGTTAGGCATGTAATTATCAAATTGTTGGCGCTGGAAATTCTCGCAAAAATTCGGTTATTGTTAGCACCCTTGTTCTTTGTTAGAAGTGTATCGTTATTGTTGTATTATGACATCATTATAAGCCAATTTAGGGCGTGTTGTTGTGTTAGTGCGCCGGTATTGTGTGCGTGAGGTATTTGAATGTAATTAATTGTGGCCAGGATAGGCTGTTGGCAGGCTGAATTAATTAAATGTTGCTAGTTTATAAAAGTACTTTGGTCTGGAGCTTTGCCCTCCTCCGTTTAGCTAATTCTATCTTATAGTATAAGATGTATTTCATCTGTCAAATCTATTATATAAAAATAAGTCGGGTTTTCCTCCCTGACGCTATAACCTTAGAATGCACGAACCGATTTCCACGGTTTTGCATTCGTTGGAAAGGTCTTGGGCTCCGTGAGGTTTATAGCAAAGAAAATTCTGGAAACTCGATGTCCGAACTCTACGCGTGCGAAGCCGCGGGCGGAAGCTAGTTATTTATAATATTTGTCAAAGCATAATCATCAGAAATGATGCTACCTATCTTCTTTTTATATATTATCTGTAGCTAAAACAAACAAGCATCGCGATGTGTTTGGTCGCTTGGCACAGTTATTCAGTATAGCGGTTCGTTGAGATCGATTGCATGACCTTTAGTCTGAATAATATTTGTGTACATTTGATTTGTGTCCGCAAACGCAAATTCTAGATGGCAAATAACTATAGGTGTTTACTTATACATAGGTAAGGGCTATATACGTATGTATACATAGTTAAATGTCCGATGTTACAAATACGACAGGCATACGATTATTTTTTAATTGTAACTTTACACTATAACTTTCTTAACTATAACTATATTTGTACCCTATGATGCCGGCTGTTTTCTCATTTTGTCGTCACTTATTTTTAACTAACTTCCCAAAAAGGAGGAGGTTGTCGATTCGGAAGTTTTTCGAAATACTGCACCAAACCTCAAAGATTGTCACCCCAAGACCTCTTACATCACACAACTATTTTATCCAGTAAGTATCTGTTTCCTATAATCAAGGGCGCTTTGTCCTCATCACATCACTATCAGCCAACAATGACGTGATTTCACCCCACCAAGAAGATCATTATGAAGGAGGGTATTGTATGCCTGATAAGGATCCTCTACCTGAATGTGATTAACCATAATGACGTCACAAATAATGGTATCTGTGTTCGGTTTCGTGATCGTCAATTATTTTGTTGATACTGAGAAGTTGGCCTTCGATTGCACGTGGTCTAAGGATAGAAAGAATAAAAGAAAAACAATTGATGGCCACGATATCCGATGTTATAAAAGTTTTACGTGTGTACTATGTTTGTGATTTCGTCAAGCGCTGAAAGGATTTTCATGAACTTGACATTAACACAGCTTGTAAATCAGAATAACCTAGAGGCTACTTTTTATCCATACATGTAATAGTTCAATCAAGAAGCGGGCAAGATCGCTGAAGAAAGGTAGTATCTATAAAAACTAAAGATTCGTCAACATCGGTCTTGCGGATCCAAGGAAAATTACCAAGTACCTAAAAATACTTCTGTAATTATATTAAAAATAGATTAATGTTTACCCAAAAAATATTCAACAAATAATTAAGACACAGAAAATTGATTGATATGTCAGTTTGTACACGAAAAACTTTTCCAACGTTTAGTGGAAGAAGACGAATCGATTATCTCGAACGAGTGAGCGATTACGTTAACAAGCTTATAAGAGTGTTTTTGCAGCACTCGGTGAATAGTCAGGAGGAAACGGGGTATATGTACTAGCTATATCGATGTTAATTGATGGGGAAGGATTAAGAGCGCATGTGTTTTCTTAAGCGAAATTGGTTCTGGCTTATGCTTGAGAACCACTATGTAGTTAACTGTTCAAGAATCGATTCATTGATTGGAAATAATAAATACCTACAGTTGACTAATGACATTTTGTTACTTGATTTAGGCACATATCAGAGCTTAGAAGAAATGTTTGTTACTTTTCAAATAAAGTAGAAGAGTAATATTAAGTTATTAAGTTATTAAGTTTTGCGCATCTGATGTCATAACCCATCATAAAATATGGATATGAATGTGTATCGTATATGAATCATATACTTAATATAGGATTATTAAAAAGCCGGTTTAATTTTTATTACATTAGCCGCACATATTAATTGAGTTTCGCTGTGAACGAATAAAATGTCCACTTTAATCATAAAGCTATTACGCAATTACTTAAAAGTTTTCAATGACAATTGTTATAATGTAGACAGAGCCAATTAAAAACTTATTTGGGAGTGCCGCTTTTTTCTATGAAACTGGAAATTTCCCAAAATTGAACGTACAATTCAATTAAAGTTATTTTTTTCCACTTTAATTTATGTTTTTTTAACACAAAATACAAAAGGTTTGAAAACATAGTAAGGATTAGCTATTTCCCTACCTGATGTAGAGGACCTGTGTCCCGGGAGACTAAGTACAATTACTTCCTGCAGCTTCGTAAAACATAGGCTATGTCCGTTTTCTTTGTTTAGGCGTGAAAGTGGGGCAGACAGATAAACAGAGTTTTTTTCACATTTATTTATGACACTACTTGAAATGTTTTTATAACAAATCATATTGACATTAAGTATTATGAAGGTGTATTTATTAAAGTTACCAAAAAGAAACTATTTTGCTGAAAATGTTGACAACTACGCAGACGAATGTTTTGGTGACCTTTTCCTCATAAAACATAGTAGGTATGTAGGTAAGCCTGTCATAACATGACAGACAAATATTATCAATGAAAAAAAAAAACAATATTATGAGCTTATTTCAGTTCATTGCTTTCCGTATTTTCAATTGTTTTTTTTTTAATGTTCGATCTTTAAAATTGCTGCCTGATACCTACACAAACCAAGTACCCAAGGTACCTATTCATCTAACGACTGTTCCCAACACTTAACTGGAGATAGGAATTACTTGTATGGGGCTTATGGCAAAATTACATCTTTAGAAGCCAATCAAACAGATAGACAGACAGAAACAGATAGATAGAATATTGAGAACCGCCGAATAATCTTGTACCTTAGAATATCAGAAATCTACAAGGAACATCGAGTAAACGATCTATGACATTATAGCTGCATCTGTAACGTTGTTAGCCAATATCTTTGGTGAATGTTGAAGCGAGAACTGACAAACATGAGTTTGCTCGCTCCTGGTTTGAGCTCAATCGAATGAATATCTAATAGACCGGCTCGTACTATCTCATAAACATTGTATTTTGTTAAATATTGTAAACAATTTGAGTCTGTTTCGTGAATCGGAAGTGTTGAAATTGTAAGTACATTTTGTTATGAAATCAGAAAAACCTACATATTTTTACAAAACATTGTCATCTTTATGAAAACAAGGCAAAGAATTAGGTGTGTATTCTAGAACCTTTTTCCTCGAGGGTGACAAAAATATTGATCATAGAGTAAGGGAACAATATTGTAATAATCGAGGAAACGTAAATTAAGTTTTATGGAAGGCAATAAAAAACATCAGTTCCAAAACTCAACCTGCCATTAAAATTACGTGAAAATAATATGCGTACTTTCCAACCCAACGACCGAAACTTTTTATTAACTAAAAATATTTCCGAAGGGTGTGCCGTAAAAATTACGCGAAAGTATGTAAATTGTAGCAAATTAACACGTAAATATGGACTTTATTAATGAAGGCATAAGCGTTAAATTTAATTATCGTCGCACCCAAATGGCTAATATTTTATTAAGTTTAATTTGGGTAATCGAGGGGAGTTTTTAAACCCGGTTAATCGCTATATTTTGGAACAGTATTATGACTGTATTTTGTCGTCCTATATACATAAATATATACATACATATGAAGTAAGCATACAGGTCGATCAAGGTTAAGCCTTTGACGTTTACATCACAATCGGTCTGTTCCTGGATGGTTGAAGATCAATTTCATACCTCGTGCCTGTGAATCCACACACCGACAGCTTTGATATACCTATCTAACCAGGTATTAAATACTGGAAGTTCCTATAACAGTCTCCAAATATGAATGTAGAAAAAATACCCTCTTAAAACAATCTTCAGAAATAAAACCAACACCCAGTGGGCCAACATAGCTCACCGTAAACTTTATTCCAACTTTATGGATTTCTTATCGAATTTAAAAAAGGTATTTTAGTATTCGAAGCAAATCTCAAAATTACTACCTAGTACATTTTGTGATATTGGCACTAAGCCAGTTTTTGCGAACTGTATAGAATAAATATGAGTAAGAAACGACAAATTGTTGCTCGCCTGTCATTTCCAATTTTAAATCGTATATTAACGTGTGGCAATTGTTTTGTGGCTAACATTTGATGTTGACAAAGGCTGTGTATATTTTAGACATTGATATAGAATTAATCATTTTTATTTAGCTGTGTTATTGAAATACACGTATCTTTATTTGTGTAATGTGTTTCAAAACTGCTTAAATCACACTGAGTTCGCAATATAAGACGCTAAACACTAATGCTCCAACAATCGATAGTCTTCCTACAGTGTATTTAAAGATAATAAGTTACATCCGAAAACGTTTGTTCCATGTAAAATAATTGGTACCTACCTAAACTAAAAAAATTGAAGCTAAAGTTACTAGTAAAACCTAATGGTCTGCTAACTACGCCCAAAAGAAAAGCAATAATAGAAATAAATAAAACATGAGAAAGATCTTTTCCCTTCGTTGGCGCTCAAGGAAATAGGAAGTGTCTTAATGAAGCCGCTGATTGCTCAATTAGCAAATAAAAAGTTATACAAAGAGCCAACTGCCCAGAATTTGGTTTGACAATGAAATATTAATTGTTTTTTTTTTTAATATAAAAGTTATTTGGTATGTCATTATCATCATCTGCCTACCCTTTCCACAACTATGTTGGGGTCGGCTTCCAGTCTTATTGGATGCAGTTAAGTAACAGAATTTTTCATTGCGTTTTTTGTCGATCAAAGTACACCATTATTGGTGTTAATTTTAATTATTTCCTCCACCTTCAGCAGAAGTTAATTAAAAGATATAAACTTGACTGTTTTAAAAATGTCGTTAGAAAATCGTAAAAAGTGCGACAGAGATTTTCATTCGTTTCACTTGTAAATTGAACAGTTGGAACGTTAAATTAAATATTCAAAAAAGTCGTAAAATGTAGAATTAGAAGTCGCCGGGAACCGGAGCATTAGTTATATTAAAATTCACATCGTAACGAAGTCTTCCCCAGAACTCTAGCTATATTATTATGTAAAAGTTGTAATAACTGATTAGTTATTCATTTATTCATACAAATTGCGTTGGTGACGAGATAATAAATGATGCAGAGTTTTAAAATTCACGTTTTATTTGTGTGTCTATTTTGTGCGAGGGAATCCATTAGCTCATTTTTGTCACCGTGACTCAGCGTGATGTTCTAACTTAACACAAAGAGCGTGGCTATAATATTTACCATCATTCATCCAGTGTCATTTTACCATGACATATTGCTGCTCCTCCGGCTCCAGCATTAAATAAAACATGGGAAAATAAACTTTAAACGAGCCTAAAAACACTTTAAAGTCATAACTGGGAGTTGTTCAACGTAAAAAAGTTCACAGCACTGTAGATTGCGTGGCACATAAAGTTGTAGTAAGTTCGTTTACTAATGTTTGGGGGTATAAATCAATTAGTTAGTTTGACGTGCGGGGGGGTGCGCGGGCCGGGCTCGGAGCGTGTCGGCGCAGACTAGTCGCGTCGCGCCGCGTCGCTGACTGCGGGCTTGCCGTGCCGCGGATGCCGCGCCGCGTGCTACCGCGCGCAAGCGCTCCGCGTCCTCCGCCGCAAATTTTTCTCATCGCCCGTTCCAACTAAATTGCAAAACCGCCGACCGCCCGTTGAAGGTACGAGAAACGCGCCGAGGGATTCTCCCGCAATGTAATCACCCGAAGAACAACAAGGCGGTATAACGAGCCCGCCTTTTTCTTATAAGGAACGACAGTAATTCACACTCAACTTAATCTTATAATCGGCCGAAGAATTAGCATAACTTACGCACGGCGTAATTAAATTTTGGTCCTGTTCGCCTTAATTAATGTACTTTGTATTGTTTTTTGTTTAAATGGAGCGATGAGGGTCTAATCTTAAGTGTGTATTTTGTTAGAAGTATTAAAGAGATGATGAGATTGTCGCCTTGTTTTCTTTCCTTTTCATCTCTTGAGTTTTGTTTTGTACGCAAAAACAGTAAAGCTTTAACAAGATTTTCTCAATAAACCTGCACTAAATTACGATTGCAATTAATCTTTTGGTATCCTCTGAGGGTTTTATGGCAATGCTTGATTCCCAAAAACGTTTTTTAAAGCCTTTTAACTAGATTAAAAATTCTACAGCTGCAGGTTGAACCTCTAACCTTTTACCACAGAGTTTGTACAGACTATTTTAATATTCTTCTGAATTTGTAAACTGAGTTTTTGTAGTGGCTGCACGCCTGGTTGAAGCTTTAAGCGCGCTATTGTGATGTTTACAGGAAAATATAATTGTTTTCTTTTGTAAGATATTTTTATTTTATAAGTTACTAGGGGTACATTAATAAACTAGCTGTTCATCGAAGTTTCGATCGTGTTTTGTCTTGTTACGATAAGATGTAATCCAATTATTAGATTCTTTTTGTCTATCAGATTTACCTCAAATACATCGCACTTACAATCTTAAAAAAGCTGTTTTAGTTTATAAAATGAATACCTAGGTACGTTTATACACAGTAAAAA
The DNA here is from genome assembly GCA_033682625.1 of Helicoverpa zea x Helicoverpa armigera. Taxonomy (NCBI): domain Eukaryota; kingdom Metazoa; phylum Arthropoda; class Insecta; order Lepidoptera; family Noctuidae; genus Helicoverpa; species Helicoverpa zea x Helicoverpa armigera. Next base: position 3,374,495 of record JAWIIS010000038.1, on the reverse strand, counting down.
GTATTCAACTGCAATTGACATCACTGTTTAACCGTCGATGTCGGCTTTTACGATGCTCACAGACTTTGAATGAATTGTGTTCGAAGCATCGAATTGTTCAGCTTTTCGTTCGTTCATTCAGGCATTGGTCACGTTTCACTCACTCACCATTATTGCGTAGATTTAAATCAAAAGCTTTGTTTGCTAGGTACCGGTTGAAACTAGATTTCTCTGGTGGTAGGTGGTTTGTAAATAGCATAATTATGTGCTTTAACAATAGATTTAGCTGGTCCTGAATATTCTATTGTCATTATGGAATTGATGAGTATGGTATTTGACGTGAATGAGAGCGATTTGAGTTAAGCTGTTAATATTTGACTGTTATGTACATATTTACCTATGCAATGACCGTTTAAAATTTCCATTTTAATTAATCGAAACCAAAATGCCGCATCCACCTTAATTATTACCTTTATAACATATGATTTTCTAAGTTATTGACCTAGAGGCCTATGCTTATAAAAGATACACAATATACCTAAACTAATATTGAACTTTCAGTCACTTTGCCTACGTATTACGTAATCACATTCACTGCACAAGCTGCAATAGTTTTGTCTATGCATTAATTGGCGCATAAACCAAAATACCACCGTCCAATATTAACCTAACAGCACCCTATTGGAATAGTTCGCTGATAGATATTGGACAATATTCTAAGCATTATCTGATATTACATCGGTTCAGGATCAAATGACGTCACCAACCGCGTCCGGACCACAGGCTAAACTTGTCACAAGTTAGAATATACGATTTCCTGCTTTCTATGTCGGGTTCACTCGGGTATACTCGGCTATATTCGGGATACCGGAAAGTCTTTCCTTAGATACTGCGACCATTCAGAAATGGGAAAATGGAAAAGTCAATTGACCTGAGAGCAGGTCGAAAAGGGAAAGATCTAATATTTAAATGAGAATTTTACTTGTGTAAATGTATCGCCTAAAATAACTGAAAAGGTCGAGTTTGACCTTTGACATTGAATTGAGACTTTCTTTTGTATAAACATTTATGTGACACGTTGAGACCTAAAATAATAGTCTCGTTAGTGCTAGTCATTTAAAAATTGGTGCCTATGTTAAATGTAAGTTGGTGTTTTAAAATAAATACGTTAACTGGAACGAGAACACGTAAAATTATGTATTCGCGTAATTACATTTTCATTTACGTTTCTGTTATGAAAGAGTAACCGTTTCCCGCGGCTTTTACTCGCGTTCCGAGTAAAATATAGCCTATATTACTCGGAAAAAGTGTAGCATTCCATTCCAGCGTGCGAGTGACAGAATTTTTCAAATCGGTTCAGTAGTTTTGGAGCCTTTTGGGCACAAACGAACAAATAAAATAAAACTTCCTCTTTGTAATATTATATAGATTGATTGATGTGATATTATATTGTATAGATGGAATAATATATTTCTCACTCACATCATACGTTATATAATAATGTAACTATTTAAATAACTTCAGTCTTGCTCTCAGTTCTTTGTCAAGGTGTTTTTTTTAATAAGTTCCTATCGGAAAACAGTTGAAACCGTCCCGCAGCTTGCAACACAAAAGCCTGATCATTAAGCTCAATGAGGACTATTGAGCCAGGTTTTATACCAATCGAGGTGAAATAGGCCAATAATGAAATGACTGGTGTTTCTCGTAATCGGTACTTTCACCCTTTGTATCGACTTCTATTATGTGTTGACAACCATATTCGGAATTTTCATTTGTATTCGTTATTTTTTCATAGGTTTTTACCTTTATTGCTGTTTGGTTTTTGGGAACAATTAACTGCTATTGTTTGAAATGTCGAAAGTTTATTTGTTGGTTGTAATGCATTTATTCAAAATAACATGAAAAACAGAAATTGCGACCGTCAATTATTACATGAGACTAAAAAACACCCACCGTTCACTACTTCTTATGTGTTTTGATAGAAAGAAGTGGTGCAACAAAGTCCCTAACAACAATTCTATCTGTTAGATTTGAAGAATTAAACAATTCATTAGTATTGTTGTTAATGCGGCTTTGAAAGATTTGTACAGAGATGGAACGAAAAGTATTTCAGAGAGCATGAATTTTGTAGTTGATAAAACACAACCATCCACTTCTCCCAGAAAAAAGGTATTGTTTAAAAAAAAAAATTAAATGCAACCAAACGGTTTGAGCTGGTAATAAATGGTAGAAAAATAACACCTCGTTATTGTTACTGCAGTAAACAAAACACAGACACATAACATTCACTCATAAAAAAATAAAGTGTGATAAAAAGACGGGGTCGAATAGCACACATTTTAATACTCGTGGCGATGAATAGTACAAATATTTTAGGAGTGAAAGCTCGTCACGTAGGACGTCCCAGGAGGTTCGGGAAATGCCGACGCGTCCCCGACTCGATATGAAATGCTCGAGTTACGGAATTAGGGTAAATGGAAGTGGCTCCGCATTTAGCCTAACCAGGACTTTTTTATTCTTTTTTATTTGTAAATAGTTTAAATATGTAATGTAAATATACAACTAGAAACAGGAGATTGTTTGTGCCATTTTTTTTTAAGTGGCTTGCAGTGGTAGATAGAATTGCAGGGCGTAGGAATAAGCATTATTAGTTTTGTTGACTTTGTAACATCACATTAGACATTTAAATAAGGCTTATGTTTAACTGATCACCAGATATAGTAACAAATAGCAGACAAAAATAGTAAATTATCACCAAAATGAAACTCGCATTTTAATGTAAAACTATAACCAAAGTTTTAACACTTTGCTATCCTATTTAAGTGAAATTACTCCAAAATAAATCATGCGTAAGCCAAAAATAGTAAATGATCACCAAAATTAAACCACCATTTTAAAGTAAGATTATAACCTAAGTTTTTAAATTCTGTTATCCTATTTAAGCAAAATGAGTTCAAATAAATCATTTTTATCCCAAAAGTAGTAAATGATCATCAAAATTATACCAGCGTTTTAATATAAAATTATAATCAAAGTTTTTACATCTTGCTATCCTGTTTAAGTAAACTGACTCCAAAAAAATAAGTTCGGTCTGATACAATAAATGTAATAACATTATGGGGACCCTTTTCCTGCACTAGGGTGGAAAATTGTCTATTGCATGCCTCTAGACAGTGCGATAAGAGTGTGTTTTCGAGGGAGTGTATTGAGAAACACATTCTTCTTCTTCTTTCTCCTGCCCTGTTCCCAATTTTACTTGGGGTCGGCACAATATGTCATTTTCTTCCATTTTCCCCTGTCACTCGTCATACTGACACTCACGCATGCATTGCAAGCCGGACACATAACTTAATATGGCATCATAATACTTTATTTGGTAATAAGCCTACATTTTATGGCAATCACAGTGACTTATTTACGAAAAAAAAATACACTAATTTGGTCGTCAAGAGTTGGTGATCATTTACTAAATTTGGTGGTCGAATACAATTTAAAGTGAAGTCGTGACTAAAATAGCTGGTACTATTACATTTTTAGACTTTATTTTTCTGGTGTTCAGTAGATATTTTCTGGTTACAAAACTAAGGGTATCAAAGCATTTTATGGTGGTCATTATATTTGTTCCCTTTAAATAATAGTATAATTTTATTAATATAACAGCGATAAAATCCGTAAAAGTACTTTATTTTTATTAGTATTATATTATTCTAGCATTCTAGCATACCTACTGCAGGCAAGATACAGTTTTATCCATGCCTAAAGTTCAAGCTCCATTCATCAGTTAAAATCCATTCAGTTTTTTTGCGTGAAACGGTAACATCTATCCAGATATTTTATCTAAACTTTCAATTTTGTAAGTGCGATGTATTTGAGTGCGTGCGTGGGAGTGTCCTGACACGTACCCATACACGTAACCGTAGGTATTACAGAACTTTTTTATGAAAAAGAATTAACTTTTTATTCACAATATTTTCCTCTGCCACCAGTGACATTATTACGGCTACACTGTTATCAACTTTTATTCAATAAAAATATAATATTTATAATAAATAGATTAAAGTTTATTGACTTTATAACCAATAAAAGCAATGCTGTTTAATATTGTGTTGCTTATTTGTCTTTACTTTGTTTAAACATAATTGTTTTTAACATTTCTTTGATCGTGCAAACATTTTCTAAATAAACTGTAACCAAATTGTTTAATATTAACATTTTGTTTGACCTTTGAATGTCAAAGTTATAAAGTTTTGTTATTATTAATTTGTCCCAACTAAATTATTTTAAAGAAAAATATTAGCTTTCAATAGCTTTTTGTTTCAGTAAGTTAAATGTTCGCCGGTCATAAATAACCTTTGCACTGTCGACTTTGATTAATCAGTTATTTGTAGCATTGTTGTTGATAAATTATAATCTATCTTAATGAAGACAGTTTCTCAAACAACATCCTTTGGAAGCAAAGTAAAAGAATAATACTACGCTAGGTACAATAAATCGATTTGTAGTGATAATGAATTACTTATATTACGCAGAGTTTAAGCTCTGCGTTGATTGATATGTAAGTAAAACTTTATATAAAATTAATCCGCCTTTTAATAACTTTCCTGTGCCATGAGTCATATGTCATACACATCGACTTTTTAACTATTGTGTCTACACCGTGAACAGCGAAGTGGCTCAACCCCTGTTCTCTGCCACTTCCATCTTCCCTAACTCCACAAAAGTTCAGGTAGGTATTACGTCTCACTGTCACGAAATACATCCAGGCGTGCGATTTTAACGGCACTGCCGATCGCTGTGACGGCAGCGATCGTCCACGGCCGGTGATCGAAATAAACATTATAGGTACATTTTTGGACGGCACGCCACGGAAATTTCAGAATATTTTTAAATAAGTTTAACAGGGTGTATTTTTAAGCTTTTGACTGGCGCTGCTCGAATGTTGAGGGCTTGATGTTAATTCTGTGTCTTTATGTTTTTTACTATAATATTAGTTGGCTCTTGTAGAGCCATGGTAGTGGTTATTTTGACAGAGATTAACCATCTATGCAGAAAGTGATAAAGAAAACATGTTGTAATTAATTATTAAATTAATTAAGATTCAGATATATTTGGATAAGACAAAAAATTAAATGAAATTCCACTGAAGTGTGTTTTAAACAAATAAATGGATCTTTGTAAGTCTTTGATGCAAAAAATACAGGTTCCACTGCAAAACAAATATACCGATAATAAACATAGCATTTAAAATAAACGATCAACTAAATTACAAAATTAACGTAGCCAAATTCACGGACAGCCAAAATTCACTGGCAAGTTAATAATTCCCGAAAATGCCTACAAATATATCTTAATACGGAAATGTAGCGGGCGAAAATGTTTATTTCAAAGTATGTTTCAATTTCCCGTTTGGCTTACAAGTCCGGTCTTGATTTTAATATGAGGAGGTTTACCGTTTAACTTTGCGTAGAACGAAACGTTGAGTAGGCGGAATTAGTTTTTGTAGGACTTCTTAATCAGTTAGTAGTGTAGGTACTCAGTTTTTTGCTAGGCTAGACTTTTTAAGATTAAGAATTTCTAAGAAAGTTTTTTTTACTCTCCCTTCAAAGGTTCATCATCTGTCCTAATTTTCCACGAATTTGTCATATTAGGTAGTTTATAGAGCTTTGTAAAGTCGTTTTTCTTTTCGTGTTATCCAAAGTATCCCGGCTTATTGGTACATTGGTTCTCTAATAAGGTAAGTTGTATCGTTAATTAATAATCTATAAATAGAAAAGAACATTAATTAAACTTTTGTACATCAATCATGTCTCTTTAAGGCAGTTTCTTTTTATAGATTAATATTTTGAGTGACAGTATTTTTAGAACTCATTATACTTATAAGACACGAACTGAAATTTATTTTGGACATGGCCAGTTTATGAATCGTAATATGTAAATAACTATATATCCTCAGTTTATTTTTCCGATATGTTATATACTTATAATTATCAACTGAAAGGTAATAAAATACCTATACATAAATATTCAAATGTAAAATTCTTAACATAAGCCATATAACTTTGTGCAGACGTAAATTGGATGTAAAGCATTTGTATTAACGCATTCAACGCCAGTGAACTAACTACTATTTAAGTGCTGAGTATCTGGTCGAGCTAGTAAATAAAACATATCCTTTACAACGGAGCCCGTGGGTGGAACTAGTGAGGTGTCATGGAGAACAGAATAACTAGCGGAGATGCCAAAACGGATAGTCGGCTAAGAAAGTAGCGCGCCAAAATGCCTGTGAGCAGAGGACGAGGAACGTTACTGTTTTCGCCCTTTTACGCCTTCTTTGGACCCGACCATTTTTTGTAATACCAAAGATATAGTTATCGGCACGAATCTTGAGCTCTGACCTTCACCTGCGCAGAAGTAATTTATTGGGTCCCTTTTGTGGTATGAAGTGAGGCGTGAGGGCGGGCTAAAGCGGTGATTGGCCCGCAGTGCATCGCGTCATAGCCGTCACTCGGGATTGGTTATGTGCTAATAAATCACTTCTGCGGTCAGAGATCAAGATTCGTGCCGATAACTATAGTTGACAGATGTCTTAGAAAACCCGAACGCCTCTTTAGTTCACTCGTAACAGGTAATTTTGGTCATGCTCGCCGTACAAAATTGACCTAGAAGAAGGCGCCTGACCTACCTGCATTATAGCACTTCTGTTCATCTTTCCTTACTCCGTGTTGGTGTAAACGAGAAACAGTAAGTACAGGTTGCCACTGCTGAATACATACGCTGTGATTTTTAAACCAACACGACTCTGTATATTGATCGAACTGTTATAAACCGACTTTGTAATGCATCAAATGCTGACTTAGGTGAAAACCCCGCCGCTTCCATATTGTCACTGATATTATAAAAAGCCATTTTCCATGTGCTAGAGTAGTCAGTCATAGCCATTTCGCAGTACATACTGTACAATCCGTGTCGGGAGTTCAGTTCTTGTGTTGTGTAACCAGTGTGTCTTGTGTAGTGTAACCTTTCTTAATAAACATTCTTTTTAGCAGTAACAAGTGTTTTTTTTAAAAAAGGACCCACGGATCGCCATCCTAACAAATTGGTGTCAGAAGTGGGATCCCAGGAAAATCGTTAAGTACTGGGATCCATTAGGCGTCGCGAATATTTCCACGTGTCTGCACCATTATTGTTTGGTCCGTGGTCGAAAGTCCTTTGTGTCGTGGTCGACGGTAAACCTTAGGCTCCCTAAAAACGCCTAAGTCCGCGCTGCTGCTACTGTGATCGACGATAAGCCTCCGCTGTGTAGCGTGAGCCCGCATCACCCCCGAACACATCTGCTACCACGTGGTCGACGGTCAGCCTCCACTTTCGAGTGTGAGCCCGCATCACCAGGTTATCACACGACCTCCGTACTGCTTCAACATCTCTCGCATGGGATTTGTGGCTGTCTCTCCATCCATCATTAGCCACGTGTTCTGAGCACACCACGTGCAGGAACTGCCTGCAATACGACTCTCTGGGTCGCCAGGCGCCAGCGCCGCGTGCATCGTGACGTCACCTTTCCAGAATGTTCACGTGTGCGACTGCTGTTCATCTGCTAATGTGAGTTTTTTTCAAATATTATAAAAGTGCTTTAGTGAAGTGAAGTGCCGTTTCCCAAATATTCAAAATCACTCGTGTGTTATTGAAACAAAACGAATTTAATTTTTCTTACTGTGCATGCTTTGTTTTTATCTGATGTTCTGTAAGTGCTATAAATAATAATCATATTATTATTTCAATGCCTCCAAAGAAAGAAGAATCTGAGGAAATCGCATCTTCATCCAGTTCAGAATCGGAGAAAATTTCAGTAAAACATAAAACTAATAAAATGGCGGATAAAATCACCCTCAATGTTCTCACTAAATTCATTAAACCCTATAACGGGGATCGCGAGTATTTACCCGCATTCTTAACAAACTGCGAGAGTGCGATATCTTTAGCAACTACAGAACAACAGAACTTTTTATGTAAATATATCATCTCGCAATTAGAAGGCAAAGCTCAGTTAGCAGCCTGTTTAAAGAAATTTGAGGATTGGGCTGATATTAAACAATTTCTTAAGACTACCTTTGGGGAGAAAAAACACTCCACACATTTATTAGTTAATTTACAACAGTGTAAGCAATTGCCTTCTGAAGACGCGATGCAGTATGCTGTGCGTGTTGAATCATGTTTAACAAGATTGCAATCAGACATCCATTATAGCTGCGATAATGATAAAGAACTTATAGGTCGATTAGCCGCTATGGAGGATCTCGCTCTCAATACTTTCTTGTTAGGGTTGAACTCAAATTACTCTCATATAGTGCGGTGTAGGAATCCTAAATCATTATCCGAAGCAATAACGCATGCCGTTGAAGAGGAGAAAATATTTAATTTATCGAAATTAACCACGCGCTCTAATAAACATTGCACACATTGCAACAAAAGTGGTCATACTGCATCCGAATGTTATAAAAATAAGCGGTCTTCTCCAAATTTCCATCATGTAGATTCTTCAGATAATTCCCATAATACTACTACTTCCAAGTTTGACCCCGATAAATCATGCAAATATTGCAAAAAACGCGGTCATTTGATAAGCGAGTGTCGGAAACTTAAGGCAAAGAACTCACATGCTAGCAACTCTACACCACCAGGTGCAAGTGCACCGAATAACAATGATAATCGCTCTAATGTGCATCAAGTCGACATCGATAATTCCGATGATTTAAACTAAATAAGGTTACGGTTTCGTGTCTACCGGAACCTTCAAATCCAAAAAAAAGACACGCAAAGTTCTAAACAATGTGTTCCCACATTTTCTCTAATACGTGAGCAAACGCTTAACATAAATTGTAAAGTTTCCTTACCTCACGTCTATCTTAAAACAAATTATAATAACAAGCCTTTATGCTTTTTAATTGACACTGGTTCTTCAGTTTCTATTGTTAAACTTTCGAGTTTACTTAATAAACCAGTGTTGGGCCCCGAAATTATAAAACTTAGAGGTTTAAGCGATAATAACTCATATTGCAAATCTCTTGGGTCCATCAAACTAATTTTTGAATATGGCATTTCGTCGAAAAATAAGATAATGTTTGAGTATCTATTTCATACTATCAACGATGCGATCAACTTAAATTACGATGGTATTATTGGTAGTAATTTTATCCAACACTTTAAAATAGATATCCATTACTCTACCAATACTCTTAATTTAGAAAATTACAAAATACCTATTTTCCTTAGTAAGCCATCATATGTTATACCCCCGCGGTCAGAAACTGTCATAGAGTGTCCTGTTTCCAATCTCTCCGAGGTTGCTAATCTAAAAGAAGGTTTGATCTTAGATCATAAAATCCGTGACGGTGTTTTCTTAGCAAACTGTATAGTGAGCTTAAAACCTAACAATAGAGTTAATGTCTCTATTCTAAACACCACGGAACATGAGGTTCCAATTGATAACTACGAAGTCAAGTTAACTCCAATTGACCAACTACCTTCTAATTTAGATAACACTCATGAGGAATCTATTCACCAATTAGATTTCTCAAAAACTGACCGTCATAAAAGGGTTCTTGAACAAATAAGATGTTCTCATTTAAATCCGCAAGAACATAAGGCTTTGATGAACTGTATTTCTAAATATACGGATATATTTCATCTTGATGGCGAAAACCTATCTCATACAGACGTAATCAAACATTCAATCAATACTGGGGATGCACCCCCAATTCACGTCAAATCGTATCGTTTCCCTGAAGTGCATAAAAATGAAGTCGAAAAACAAATTACAAAAATGCTCGACCAGAACATTATTCGCCCCTCAACATCTCCTTGGAATGCGCCTGTGTGGGTGGTTCCGAAAAAATAGATGCATCAGGTAAACAAAAGTGGCGGATTGTAATTGACTATCGACGCTTGAACGACGTTACTGTATCCGAGGTTTATCCTCTTCCTCTTATAACAGACATCTTGGATCAATTAGGCCATTCAAAATATTTCAGTACCCTCGATTTATCTTCAGGGTTCCACCAGGTCTTATTACATCCCAAGGATACAGAAAAAACGGCCTTCAGCGTAACGACCAACAGTATATCAGGTCAATTTGAATTTACAAGAATGCCGTTCGGGCTCAAAAATGCTCCAGCGACATTTCAAAGAATGATGAATATTGTGCTCTCGGGACTTCAAGGTCTTCATTGTTATATATACCTTGATGACTGCATTATTTACTCACATAACCTTGAAACTCACATACAGAAATTGGAATCTGTATTTACTAAATTTAGAGAGGCAAACTTAAAATTACAGCCCGATAAGTGCGAATTTTTAAGACGAGAAGTGGCTTATTTAGGGCATATTATTACGGACAACGGTGTTTCGCCTAATCCAGATAAGGTAAAGGCCATATCTCAATTTCCCACACCGAAAACCCCGAAAGATGTGAAATCTTTCCTTGGATTAACCGGTTATTACCGCCGCTTTATCGAGAATTTCTCTCACATAACTAAACCTCTCACATCTTTACTAAAAAAAGATGTTAACTTTCATTGGTCTCACGAACAAGAGCAAGCTTTCAGCATGCTTAAAGAAAAGCTCATCTCAGCTCCTCTATTACAATACCCTGATTTCTCTCAACCTTTTATTGTGACGACGGATTCTTCAAATTATGCCGTCGGAGCAGTTTTATCACAGGGTGAGATAGGCAAAGATAAGCCCATAGCATATGCGTCCCGCACCTTAAATAAACAAGAAGGTAATTATTCAACAACTGAGAAAGAGCTCCTTGCTATACTTTTCGCCGTTAACACATTTAGGCCTTATATTTACGGTTATAAATTTAAAATCGTGACTGATCATCGCCCTTTAACGTGGTTATTTAACGCTAAAGATCCAGGCGGACGTTTGTTAAGATGGCGATTAAAACTCGAAGAATACGAGTATGAGATTGTGTATAAACCCGGTCGAGTTAATAGTAACGCTGATGCGCTATCGCGTTATCCAGTCAATGCTGTGACTACCCGAAGTTCCAACATCAACTCGACTACGTATGAGGAATACTTTAAAAAACAATTCACAAAAACCATTTCGGTCTGCGACACAAAAATCGTAGAACATAACGAGAGTTTACACAAAACAAAACAAAAGTGTATTGCCTGTCCAGTTTCTTTAGATCTAGACAACTCAATGCCGCATATTGAGCAATTATTAGCGTTGCTTGACAACCCACAGGAATTTCGCGCAGGCGAACGCGAACCTGACACCTTACAAACGGTTGTCTGTAAAAACAATAAGATACTCTATTTCTTATACACTAAGGTCCATCATTTCGATGAAACAACTTATAAAACTATTTATAACTTACTACTTAAATTACGTGATGATATTATTTCTAAAAATGATTATGAAAAGGAGTTAGCTTTGCCTGATTTTTCCGAACCATTTTCTAAACTAGTTTACGTTAAAATATATAATATAATATCTTACATTGTTCATGGCACTAAAATTGAGATCCATATTTATAAAAATCAAATACTTTATCCAACTCCTGCCGAGATCGGTAATATCCTTAAAGAAAACCACGGGACGACTATAGCGGGTCACCCAGGTGTTAAACGCATGTTAAGTAGAATCAAAGCCTCATACTATTGGAAAGGAATGCGTTCAGATATTGAACGATTTGTTAAAGACTGTAAGTTATGCCAAGTAAATAAACCTTTAAGAGCATCAAATAAGGCACCTATGGTAATAACATCAACGAGTACTAGGCCCTTTGAAAGATTAGCCCTCGATATCGTTGGTCCTTTACCCGAGGCAGGCCTTCAGAAATTTAAATATATTTTAACGCTTCAGGATGATTTAACAAAATTTTCATGTGCCTATGCTATGATAACCTGTACGACTGATGAAGTTGCACGCAGCCTCATACATTTCTTTTCTTTATTTGGTTTTCCCAAAATGTTGTTGACGGATCAAGGTACAACCTTTACGTCAGATCTATTTAAGCAGTTAACTGAAATTCTCAAAATAAAAAGTCTATTTTCTACTCCATATCATCCTCAGACAAATGGCGCACTAGAACGAAGCCATGCTACTCTCAAGGAGTACTTAAGATCTTTTGTTAATGACAATCAGAACGACTGGCATTGCTATCTAGCAACAGCGATTCTGTCATATAATACAACCCCTCATTGCACTACCGAATTCTCGCCTTTCGAACTTCTGTACGGTTATAAGCCGTCAATTCCTAGTAGTGTTTACGAGTCGAACGATAACGTTACCTATCAAGAATATATTCGTGCCTTACAATATAGGATGAGATACTCTCGCGAAAAAGCTATTGAAAATATGAATAAAAGTAAAGAATCCTCAAAAACATATTATGATTCGACAGCCCGAGAGAAAACATACAAAACTGGTGATTTAGTTTATTTAAAGCACCATCACAGGCTCCGTAAGGCTCTGTCCCCTGTGTGGAAGGGACCATTTAAGATTTTAAAAACACACGGTAAAAATAACGTCACTCTATGCGTTAATAGAAAACATGTAAAATATCATGTTAACGAAATTAAACCGGCGCGGCGTGAATATTTGTTTCAGATGTTTCGTGTGTTCAAGTTTCTCCGAGCCAATTGAAATAATAGAACATAGTGCAGGAATCTATTTTGATCCAACATCAATAGTTTATTTCCAAACCGATAACTGGAATGTTATCAAAAAAAAAAACTCAAAAACTCAAAATTTTTTATTTCAAATAGGCCTATGAAAGCTCTTTCGAAACGTCAAAGTTAGGTGCACGGTTCCAAAGAGTTGGTCTCATGGAGAAGAACCGGCAAGAAACTCCATGGACACTCTTTTTAAAAGAAAATAAAAATAATTACAAACATACAGTTTTCTATCTAGTCCTGAGAATGTTATACAATTCAAATTGAGCTAAAAATGTATTAATAAATTATACAAAATAATTTTAGTGCAATCGTTACTGGAAAAATAATTTATACAATTCAAAGAAATAATATATCGGGTAACCAAGTTATTATATAATGCAATTTGGGGTCTTGCTGGCTTGGGCTTGGCTGGTCTAGGCGGAGGCACTCCCGTGCCCGTGGTCGCCGGGGAAGCCACATGTGCAGAGAAAAAGAAAAAACAACATTAATTTAACGCCAGGCATCACTGTCATTAATGTAATCCTGAATTTTATAATACGCCTTTTTAATCAAAATGTTTTTAACTACATTCTTAAACTTTTTATCAGTGAGATCAAGGATACATTTAGGTAGCTTGTTATAAAAACGTACACAATTCCCTAAGAACGACTTATTTGTTTTTGTTAGCCTAAACTTGGGAACCACTAATTTATGTTTGTTACGTGTATTTATCTGGTGAATGTCACTTTTAACTGTGAATTTATGGATGTTTTTGCGAACAAACATAATATTTTCAATAATATACAAGGAAGGTAATGTAAGTATATTAATTTCCTTAAAGAATTCTCTAAGAGATTCGCGAGAGCCCATGCCATAGATCGCTCGGATCGCCCTTTTTTGCAAAACAAAAATTGATTGGACATCAGCCGCTGCCCCCCATAGCAAAATGCCATATGACATCACGCAATGGAAATAGGCGAAGTATACAAGCCTGGCCGTAGCTACATCGGTCAGTTGTCTGATTTTTCTGACTGCAAAAGCAGCAGAACCAAGTCGCCCTGATAGGGAGGATATATGGGGACCCCATTGCAATTTACTGTCAATGGTAATGCCCAGAAATACTGTACTGTTAATTAACTCTAATTTGCTCTTATCGAGCATTATATTTGTTTTAACCGCAGTGACGTTAGGCAAACAGAACTTAAGACATTTAGTCTTGGAAGCGTTTAATAATAAATTGTTGGCTGCGAACCATTTGGAGAGAATTTCTAGGCTTTCATTAATGTGACTAACATTGGGGTTCTTACGCTTAACTTTAAAGACAAGGGAAGTGTCATCCGCAAACAAAATAACATCCGAAATATCAGACAACACAAATGGAAGGTCATTTATATAAGCTAGGAACAGAAAAGGACCCAGTATAGAGCCTTGAGGCACGCCCATTTTTACAACTGTCCCCGAAGATGTTGAGCCGCAGACATCCACTTTTTGCTGTCTGTTGGATAAATAAGACCGGACAAGTTCAAGAGATTTTCCACGAATGCCGTAGTGTCTCAGCTTAAAAATGAGTGTATCGTGGTCCACACAATCAAACGCCTTGGAGAGATCACAGAATATACCGACGGCATCCTGCGAACTCTCCCAGGCTTCCAAAATCTGAGTGACTAACCGCGCACTTGCGTCCGTAGTGGACCTACCCTTTGTAAAGCCGAATTGACGGTCGTGCAGTATATCGTTTAAGTTGAAATGGTTTAACATCTGATCAAGCATGATCCTTTCGAATATTTTACTTAGATCACATATGTAGACATGATTAATATTAGACCTTATATGGAAAATATAGAAAAGTCTATTGATAACATATCGACTTTTTGCGAAAAAGCACGTAATTTACCTAACATTAATTTAGAGTGTAAGGATACTATTAACCCCTTAGAAATACTCATTAATTCCAATAATCTTAAGTTAGAATCTTTATCGCATCTTATTTCCGATAATCGTCAAAAACGCGCTCTTGAATTTGGAGGCGAAATTTTAAAATTCTTTTTCGGTACATTAGATGCTGACGACGCGAGAAAATATGATGAAGCTGTTAGCGCTTGTCAACAAAATGAGCATCATATTTATTCTTTAATGAAAGATAACATACATGTTGTACGTTCTACGATAAATAGTTTTAATGTTTCTATACAGAAATTAAACAATAATGAAATCTTACTCAATAGGCAAATTGAAAAGCTTAACTATATATTTGCTAGTAGTTCTAGGACAAATAACAACATATTGAATTTGGAAAAAATCAATTCTATGTTTAATATTATTGAAGGCTCATTACTATCAATTTCGAATGTTTTAGACACAGTACTTAACTCAATTTTATTCGCTAAAGCTAATATTTTACACCCGTACGTCATAACTCCCAAGAAATTATACAATGAGTTATCGAATAACAGTCAACTAAAGAGAACAGCCGAGTTCCCGGTTTCGCTAACATTGCAAAACATTCACACTATAATCGACTTATCCAAACTAACTGTATATTATTATAATAACAAACTAATGTTTATCATACAAGTACCATTAATGTCTCCTATTAAGTTCAACCTGTACAAGAATTTACCGCTACCTACCCCAAGCGATACAAATCAATATTTAACTTATGTTTTAATTCGTCCTTCAAAGCTATTCGTAGCAGTAACGGATGACAGATTATCCTATGTTTTATTAGATAGCATAAGTGAATGTAAGCACGTCAATGGTGATTATATTTTATGTCCTTCACCATCAGTATTGTCAACGATTAACAATCCCTCATGTGAATCTAAGTTATTAACCGAAGTGACCTTATCACTTCCTGAAATTTGTGACTCCAAGGTTATTTATGGTGTTATAAATGTTTGGCAAAAGTTAAATAACAACAGATATATTTATGTACAATCTAAACCTAATAAATTAACTTTGAAATGTAACAATAACATTACTGATTATATTTTACATGGAACAGGAATTTTATCTTTAGAAAATAATTGTGTAGCATATTTTCAAACATTGCAATTTCATCCCTCAAATGTGTATAAGTCTACAGTACCGAGTCAGATAACTCTGAGTTTTGATCTGACCTTGGATGATTGTTGCAAGTATAATATTCTGAATGAAAGTAGTCATTCTATCAACCCAATTAGCTTATCAAATATTGATTTAGAATCATTGAAATTGGCTTCACACAAATTGGAAAACTTAGAAACCGAAATTCGTAATAGCGAAAATCAGTCCCATATTGTTAAATACGGTAATTATTATTCTGGGCTGACTTATGTTATAATATCAGCAATTATTATTTTTATTATTTATAAACTGTGTACCAAATTTTTTTGTTTTAGAAATTCCTCTTGTTGTATTCAGATTTATAACCAATGCTATAATACCAAGCAAATGAAGAAAAACAATAATGTTCACTCATCCATAGAACTTACTGAAATCTCTGATGATTTAGAAAATGATAACAAATCTGTAAAAAGTCTTCCAAACATAGACTCTGGTAATCAAGCCTTGTCTGGCTTAAAGAAATCAAATAGAAATATCACTAACTTCTAATATTACTTTCATCTTAAATATAAGTTTCAATTTCTATTTTGGGTTTAATAATTGTTATTTTGGGTTTACTATATTATCTTAAATAAGTTTTAAAACTTAAGCATGTCTTGTAATTAGTTAAGACACACTTTGTAACCTGAGTTTTATTTACTAATTGAACATTCATTTTTAATATTCCTTCGCTTTTAATTTAAATAAATTAAATAAAGCTCAGTCTAAAGGGGGGAGATGTTATAAACCGACTTTGTAATGCATCAAATGCTGACTTAGGTGAAAACCCCGCCGCTTCCATATTGTCACTGATATTATAAAAAGCCATTTTCCATGTGCTAGAGTAGTCAGTCATAGCCATTTCGCAGTACATACTGTACAATCCGTGTCGGGAGTTCAGTTCTTGTGTTGTGTAACCAGTGTGTCTTGTGTAGTGTGTAACCTTTCTTAATAAACATTCTTTTTAGCAGTAACAAGTGTTTTTTTTTAAAAAAGGACCCACGGATCGCCATCCTAACAGAACGTAGTGCAACTGGTGTTAGTTTACCGTGAAAATTGTTAGGATTTAAAGTCAGGTTTTGATTGCTTTGCTTTGAAAGATAATAATGGCATGAAAAAGAGTTTTGACTAGTTTATGAAGGCGGTCTTACCAAGGGGTATTGGGTTGTCCGGGTAACTGGGTTAGGTACATCGGACAGTCAGTTGCTCGTTGTAAAACAACCCAGCTGTGTCCGGCTAGACTGGAAGCCTACCCCGGCCCCAGTTGGTAAAAAGCTAGGGGGATGATAAGTTTATCAAAGATGTTTTGTATAAAAATAAACCGGCCAAGTGCGAGTCGGACTCGCGCACCGAGGGTTCCGTACAAATCCTGTATAGATAAAAAGTGAGTCTCGCGCCAACCGTTCAGTTTAGAACAATCATAGTTATGATTATTTTGTGGGACCAAAATAGTTAATATTTTTTTATTTTATAATATAACTAAAATAGTAGGCCAGTACCTTGTAAAAGTTATTTTATTAAAGTTATTTATATACAACATTTTGTAGTCATCATCCAGAAATCTGATTGAAAATAACTAATTAAGGTCATTGGGCATATCTGACCCATTTTGTAAAAACTGGCGGACAAGAATCAAAGTAGTTTTAAATCGTGGAGAATGGTATGACGTTTCTTTGAATATAAATATTTTATCAAAATTCCGTGGAGACGAATGTCCAGGATCGTTTGAAAAATATAAAAGGCAAGCAGTTTCAGAGGATTGTACAGGTTGCAATGCTAGTTTTTATTGTTAAAAACTTTTCATAAAGAAGGAGGATGTCAATTCGGATGACCAGGATCTGATGAGGATCTGGAAACCCTGAGAAATCGAGGGCAACTCTTGAATATTGTAGGCACGCATCGAGTCAAAACCAGACATGTGAGTGTATTTTTGAGGGTACTGGTAAACAGTGAAGGTTTTTAGCTGATTTGATAATGGAGACTACAGAGAGTCGAGGGAACTTCTGAACGGTATGTTGCAACTACCACGTGTTTGGGCTTATTTTATTCGTATTGGCGAAGACTTTCCACATAGATAAGTTTGACTGCCATTGTGGGATCGATAGCAAAGATCAGATATAGTTATGGGAACTCCTTTACAATTTATAACGTAACCTTGTGTTGGAGCTTATTTTATTTTAGGTGATCTCATCACCTAAAATAAATTCAGTACTAATGGGATCTTTTATTTTTGAGGGATTAATCACCTAACGAGCCCCAGTTTCACGTTTTTTTCGAAACTGCCTGACGACTTGTAACTGTCGAATTGTAACAACGACTGCTAGAGTGTAGGATTCGGGGCTGCTGGCTTTACGTTTCTAGAGCCTTGACAAAAGTGTAATTCTGTCCCTTTCTTTGTTTTATAAAGTCGGCTTTATTTTATTTTGTTGCATTTTACAAACAAATCCAACTTCAAACATATAAAAAAGCAACAAGAAAACAAAAGCAAGAAAGAAATTAAAAAGATGATAGGTGCATCGGTCTAGAAGTCGGTGTCTAGAGAATGCATCTATATTTATTTAACCACCGAGATCTAGACCGATGCATATAAACAGTTTTCTTGTTGTTTTTAGAAGTTGTTTTTTTTTGTAAAAAGTTTTTATTTTTAACTTTTGTGAAAAGTTCTCGTCACTACGAATAATATAAGCCCAAACACGACGTTACTAAAACATACCGTTGAGGAGTTCTCTCGACTTTCTCACGTCTCCATCATCAGGTAAGCTCTAAACCTTCATTGTTTGATAGTATCACCAGACATACATCTGAGAATCAAGTTTTAATCCTATGCATGCCTACAATTTCTGATAGTTGCCCTCGATTTCTCAGGATTTCCATCATCAGATCCTGACCTGATGACAATGGAAATAAACGGCGAGTATACTTTTTTACTACAAAGAAATGTTTTCTCAAATCCGTTAAACTTGGTCGTTAAATTCCCCATTGAAATTAGGAAAATATTTGATTTGATTTGATAATATTTTATGTAACTTCAAATTTATCATTTTCGCAATTTTTCCTTTATCTGTACTATATAACGGTGCTTCTTGCCGAATTTCAAGATTCTGAGTTCACGGGAAGTACCTTGTAGGTTTTGATTCCCTAGCGTGTGACGGAAATTCGTCTAAGGTGTCGGTATTACTACTGTATCTTTTGATCGCGTTAACTTAGAACTTTGATTTTTTCACTGCCTAAAGGGACAATAGACCTAGGTATTTGGTATAAATTTCAATTTGATACTTTATTCGTTTGTGAGAAATAAGGTAGTAAGTTTCATTTTATTAAAATATTTTTTTTTACATTATATAACTTAAAAAATGAGATTTTCGTAATTTTTCCTATATTTGCATTATATGACAATGCTTCATGCCAAATTTCAAGACTCTGAGTTCACGGGAAGTATCCTGTAGGTTTTGATTCCCTAGCGTGTGACGGAAATTCGTCTAAGGTGTCGGTATAACTACTGTATCTTTTGATCGCGTTAACTTAGAAGTTTGATTTTTTCACTGCCTAAAAGGACAATAGACCTAGGTATTTGGTATAAATTTCAATTTGATACCTTTATTCGTTTGTGAGAAATAAGGTAGTAAGTTTCATTTTATTAAAATATTTTTTTTTACATTACATAACTAAAAAAATGACATTTTCGTAATTTTTCCTATATTTGCATTATATGACAATGCTTCATGCCAAATTTCAAGACTCTGAGTTTACGGGAAGTATCCTGTAGGTTTTGATTCCTTTGCGAGTGTCGAAAATTTGTTGAAAATATCGACATAATCGGCTGTATCTTTTCATTAGCTTGGCTTAGAAGTTTGATATTTTCACAGCTTAAAGGGACAATAGACCTGAGTATTTCATGTGAATTTCAGCTTGATACGTCCACGCGTTCTTGAGATAAAGGGTCTTGACAGACAGACAGACAGACAGACAGACAGACAGACAGACGGACAACAAAGTGATCCTATAAGGGTTCCGTTTTTTCCTTTTGAGGTACGGAACCCTAAAAATATGCACATTTAAAATTGTCAGCTTTATTCCGCACGTGTGTTTCTTTTCTATACTAATATTATAAAGAGGAAAACTTTGTTTGTTTGGTTGTAATGAATAGGCTCAAAAACTACTGGACCGTTTTAAAAAATTATTTCACCATTCTACAATACGAAAGCTACAATATCCACGAGTAACATAGGCCGTATTTTATCCCGGTACGGGCAATAGTTACCACGGGACGCGGGTGAAACCGCGGGAAAACAACTAGTGTTTCAATAAAATTTTATTTCGATACTTCGAAAGCATGGCTTTTCAATTTCGTTATATTCGTCTCTGCTCTGAAATTCCGTGGGTAATCAAAAATGTTCGCTTTGAACCAAATTTTTTTGGAGTAAATAAAACTTTTTATTCCATGGAATTCTGTCACCATTAACTTTTTTAACGTTAAATGGACTGCAAGTAATTTCTTGGCGTTTACCAATTTTACTTTTTGACGAGTTATGATTAATTTTCTTTTTGATGAAAATTATTCTTCGATTAGGTTCGACGTATAATTTGTGTTCATAAAATATTTGAAAAAAATGCTTCAGATTAGTAAGCAGTTTAAGCTTTTGCGATAGATTGAATTAAATTTTCATTGAATTAGCAAAATAATATCTCTGTTATCATTTGGGTAGTGAAAATACATAATTTATTTACTATGATTTATACGCATAAATCATTCTACAAGCAATTTTGTTCTAAATGTCAATAAAACCTTTGTGGAGTCACGAAAATCATAATTGAGATTATAAAATAATAATAAAAAAAACAAATGAAGTCTAAAATCTGACTGGGCGTACAAACAAAATGATTCCTATTTCAAAATACTTCTAGAATGTAATCATGACAAAACAAAGACTCGAGTTAATCTAAATATATACGCGGCTTGCTTATATAACAGTTTTTAATTAACTTGCGTAAGCCGTTGCGGTAAGATGCAACACTAATTAAGTTAGACGCCGAGGAAAATAATTTTGTATTCCGCCAAGAATATTGGCGGTGTAGTGATTAACTGTCACAGTTTCGGGTTAATAATACGTTATAGATTGTTTATTATTGTAATTATAAAGTTATATTTAATTTTGAAAAAAATTGAAAACATTCCTACTTATGTATGGTCATGGATGGGGGTATCGCTTATAATTTTAAACAAATTAAAAACTCATTGGCTTCGACAGAGAAAAATCTATAGGAAATTGAAATAAAGCTATCCTTACTAACTTACTACTAGGATCTAACTGAAGGTTTTTTGCTTCAAAAAATGTCAAGATATGCGTAGCTTGTGTCTTCAAAATATTTAAATACAGTCCCGATGTATCTTTTTTTTGGTGGAAAATCATCAAATGCATCAAATGCAGCAGGGGAGGCCCTGCTGAGAATGTAGCATGAGGGAGTGTCAGACTCTTATTCCTACTCTTATTGTTATTCCTAGTATATAACCTTCCCTATTCCTTCTTGAGCCCTTTATGTACCAGGATCGCGGTAACTCTTTGGAACAATCCCGCAGCCCCAGGTCTCAATGTACCCTAGTTTAATTTTAGTGTACCAGGAACACATAACAGAATAGGTATCGAATTCTAATTCAAATATCAACATCAGAAACAGGCAGGTTGTATAATCGAATCGGATTAAGTTTCGGCCGAAACTATGGAACAATATTAACATTCACAATATGGTAATTTCCATGGCTTTGTGATCATGGTAACATGATTCCTATAACCTTGAGGTTTGTGTTAACATTATAATGATTCAACATGGTGTAAATTGTTTTCACAATCATGTATTTTGATGAAATAGCTCCATATTGAATAGTCATTAGAAAGACCACAGAAAAGTTAAAACTGATATTATTAGGCTGAAGAGTTTGGTCATTTGCTTGATCGTTCTTATTTCAGAAAATGTTTATACAAATAAAAAAAGCACATTAGTTAGAAAAGCCCATTTATTAAGAAAAGCTACTATTTACCCACGTCCACGAAATAGTATCAAACAAATATGCATATTGCATATTACCTTGTCATTTTGTGAAAGAGTTTTACACGAATCCTTTTTTCAGGCTTACAAATACTTACGTATACCGTAAAATACCTAGGAATTGTATGATTCAATTTCTCGATAGCATAATAATGGGTATTATGTTTTCCTTTTTCTTTGAATCTTTGCATTCAGTTATTTTGCTATAAAGAGTAGGTTTTGAGTGTGGTTTGGTTATTGAGGCATTCGTTATGATGCGATTCCATGAAATATTGTTCGCGCACTCTTTTTTAGAAATGTCACCAATGGATGGGTTGTGTGAAAGACCGTATAGATATTTCAAAGAGTGTTACTTGGAAGATGACAATGATAGGAACTTATGGAAGAAGATGACATGCTGAACTGAACTCAAATAATGAATTGAGATAAGGGCAGAGGTGATGAATATTTTCGTCGTCACTGAAGAAGACATTTGAAAAAGTAATATACCTTTACCAATATAATTAAAGAGAATGCCTTATCCTTATAAATGACAATGGTGTTAGAAAAAATATTGTTTCAAAAGCAATGCTTTTTGCTGTCAAATTACGTACGAAGCCGTTGACATAAATAGCGACGGCACCGTCGCGATGAATATTAAAGATGTTTCACTTATATTGTGGCCATGAAGTCGGTGGTAGCGCGTCATTTAAATCTATACTTATATAACGAAGAGGAATCACTTTTTTATTTGTTTGTTTGTTTGTACCCTAAAGGCTGCGAAACTACAGAACATTTGAAAAATTCTTTCACTGTTGTAAAGCTACACTCTTCCCGAGTATCATAACCTAAAATTTTATCCCGGTACGGGCAGTAGTTCCTAACGGAAGCGAGTGAAATTGCCTGAATACTTTTCTTAAAATAGGTAAGTAGTAATCGAAATGTTTGCATAAAATAAAGATGATTCACTGATTGCTCAGTGCTCATTAAAAAGAACGAAAAACAATATACATATTACGTAATCGCTGAATAAATAAGCTCCTTTAATGGATACTGGATAATGGATACGTGGAAGAACTACTTAACCATTTAATAAGTATGGCAAAGGACTTAAATCCGAAACAATAACTACTTTAAACACAATTTAACATTATTTTTCATTTTTCAATTATATATATTTTTTAATTAGTAGTAGTAGTTTTTTTAAATTAATTATGTATTAGTTTATAAGTATTGTTATGAATGATATATATGTATTTGTATTTTTATGTGCCCTAGTTGCCTGAAATAAAGGAATAAATAAAAATATTTTTTTTAAATTATTTTTCATTAATGTTGCAAACAAAATATTCAAGGGCTTTTATGAGCCTAATAATATCCGTAGTAGAAAATGACTTCCATAGTCTATAATATTATCAGAAATTCCTCATTAATGTACGTGAAGCAGGAAGCTTTAACTCAGTCTCTAGAGGAATTAATTGAGCCAAGTTTACAGCAGCAAGGCTCCGCAATGTGTTGAATTCTTTCAACTTAATAAAAGTTTGCTTTCCTGAACTTGGAAAAAACTTAATTTACTTCTTTCCGACCTGATTCTAAACTTTCTTTTGAAATGCTAACGTATTGACAATTCTTTTATTTTTATTTTATGTACATTACATAAAACAAAAACAGACAGTGTTATGTATAATTCAACTTTTTTGGTGATTATGTCCAGCATCAGCAGTAGGTATGTATTTGTTACTGTATAAAATATCGAGCTTAAATATTTACATAGTTAACCCCTTTACGCTGGATTCAAGGCCACAAACTTAGGTGTGCCTACGAAACGAAATGAAATACTGAACTTTTGTTCAAAAGTTATTTTGAGTTTTTCTTAGATGTAGGAACATTAATAGTAAAAATAATAAGGTGGTAACAAGACGTTTGTGACAAGATCTCACGGTTACAACACATCTGATTTCATACTCTTTACTTGTCAACAAAAAATTAACTTTTTCTTAAAAAAAATATTTTTTGTTTTACTAAAATTGCTACGATTGTTGCTCGTAGCGCTGCGTGCTACGCCGGAGCAACTTCTACAGAGCCAAACAACTTACTGAAATATTCGCTTCTGAAGTGAACTTTGTGTCAAAAAAGGATTTACATAATTTTATTTGTTGGACTTGCATATTTAAACTTGATCGTTATTACATACTTGACCAAAAGAATAATATGACGCATAGGTTATTAAAAGATTCTCTCTGAATATCGTGTGACTCCACATCAAAATCAACCAAACCTGAACATATAACATTCAAATCGCAGCTCAAACAAACAAAAACAGAATGCAAAGCACAAACAATTTGACTCGTTACAGCTAAACAAACTTGATATCTGAGCTCAATAAGAATTCCATCTATTGCACCCGGGAGTTACGTCGTCCATCGTAAAATATTTACGCTACATCGCATCAGCATCGCATTCAGGAAGGTCCATGGAGAACAAAATGAAAAGCGGAGGTGCTATATAAGAAAGTAGCGTGTCAAAATGCGGGTGTGCGACAAGGAACGTGACTGTCTTCGCCCTTACACGCCTTCTTTGGACCTGATCACTTTTTGTAATTCTGAAAATCGTTGGCAGATGTCTTCAAGATACACCGAATCTACCGAACGCCGCTGTAGTTCATTCGTGACTGAGAGTTTTGGTCATGCCTGTATCTTTTTGACTTAGAAGAAGACGCTTAACCTACCTGCATTATGGCACCTCCGCTCATCTTTCCTTACTCCGTGAGAAGGTCTCATTGAAACGACTGTAATACTTTATGAATCTCGTACCTGACAAAAGATGAAAGTTTTATTGAAATATGCAGCTCGATTTAGGAGTAAGAGAATAAAGGATTTGTTTGTAGTAGAACAAAAATGCAATAAATATCGCGACACAATTGAGATTGTTTATTTGTATCAGAACTCTAGGAAGTGTCGGTAAAGGAATGCTAGATAAATATTGGTCTTGCTGGATTATATTTAAACAACAGATTGAAACATCTTTGTGGTAAAATTGCTATATTTTAATACATCAGAAAACGTCAAAAATTAAGTATTTCCAACTTAATTTAATTATTCAAAAGAAAAGAAACCCATTTATTGCATCAGTAAATGAAGTACATAAATTGTTATTTTAATTGATAAACTTGGCTAATTAAATGTAAATTGTAAAAAGTGTAAAAAATAAATTCCAAGGAAAGCCACCGCAAAATTATCTTTTTCAATACTTGCGGCTCGGCACGCCTACACCCCTTAATATAAATATCTTGTTGTTAGCGAAGTAGAAAATAAAATGAAGGCAACAAACTTCATTTGGTATTTCCTCGTGGATTATCCAAACGATTTATTTAATGGCTGAACAGTAAACATGCAATTTTCGTCGAGGAGTACAATAATGGATGTCTTTATGAAGCTCACAATAGGTTTACAAAAATTTCTAGGAACATTCCATCTTCTAAATGCAACATTTGACTCGAGGCCAAAGAAAACAGGCGTTGGACGACAGACTCTGCCCTGTTTCATTGTCTGTCTGACCTTAATCCGACATTTTTTGCTGCTCGCTTGCAGTGTCAAGATACACGGTCAGGTTTAAAATGTGCCGGCCTGCAACCGGTAGATGTTGGTGATGGTCTAAGTAACGATTAGATTTAGTTTAATGCCTTTACATCTCGAAGACAGTTATTCATTCAAATAAAAAAACTGCTGTTTTCTCTTATTCTCTTACTTTATTGAAGAACAAAGTTCAAAGTAATATGTGATAAGTGAACATGTTCACACTGTCCAATGCCTCATCTGCATCCCAATAGGTACATAAAGTGTGTGTGGCAGAAAAAGATAGCGGCTGATATGTGTTGACTGAGTCATGCAGGTTATACCATTCGTAAGATGCATTCACATCTCGATTCCATCTATTTATTTATCATTAAAAAATAGATTTTGAATAATCATGAGGTGGCGAAACCTTGGATGTGGGCAGTACATTAAAAAATATACAAATTGGTAGTCGAGAAAATCTCACGACCCAGACTAAACTAACATACAAACTTATCTTCTTCGCTCGCCCTTGACATTAATGCCCAAAACTTTGACACTAACGGCTGCTATCAAAACACAACTGCGTATGTTTCCATTGTGTAGTACGTGACAATACCGCGCCGCAACTACGCCTGACACCTGACGTCACGCGACGACACAGATTATTGGCACGGTAAATCAACCAGATTGGACAGTGGACACGCTCACGAACCAATGTATCACTTTGAAACGATTTTTTCGCCAGATAGACCATTTTAGAGGACGTTGATGCTGTGCCACCAATTTTGTGTACAATGAACCCGAGGTTTGAAAGAAATATGTCCTTAGGGAACTTTTTGGTGTACCCAGTGTGTGGGAAAACTCAATGTGTTGAATATCAGTTTCTAATACATTTGCTATTTAGAACGTTCACCCGACGTCGTTAAGGTTTTGATCTCAGCTTAATGTTGTTCTTGTATTTGTATTTGAAAATGTTTTAAGTGCTATTTTTGTATGTTTTTCGAATAAGTGTTTTAGTTTGTTTGATTGATGACAGCTCGTTAAGTAGTTTAGATGAAGCGATTAAAAAGTGTTTTATTGAATAGTTATCACATCAATTGAAATCGATTTTCATTGCTACTTTTTTTGAATATTCATAAAAATATCGTATAAAAAGCTTTTTTATCTATTTGTGTTTGTGTTCTTATTTTCAAAACAAATGGTAAGTATTTGTTTACATAACATTACTGAAGCCACGTGTTACGTTAATTATCATTTTACGTGTAAATAAAGATAAGCAGCTATTTCCATCCTAATGATGAAACACCCTCGTTGTTACTTTGTTGTTTTTACTGTATGAACCAGTTATATTAAGAAAATATAACATTATAAAACATCCAACTTCAAGGAGTACCTCATTCAAAACCCAAAAGCCACTGTTACAAAAAGGAAGTTATAATTAACGTTAATTATTATGTTATAACACACTGGTACTTAGCTGCACCCGGATAGACAGGAAGACGACCCCAACAGTTGGGAAACAGGCTGGGCAGATGATGACGATGATGGTTCAGCCATTCCACCAATGTAACGGACAGATAGTTTTAATTTTAAAGACATATGTAATAAATTGAGTGAAGGTTATATTGTAGTGAAAATCAAACATTTTTCCAATAGAACTCAATTGAGAAATAACATCGAACAAGTTGTCAAGCCCAGCTTACAGCCGCCCCTTACAGCTGTCGGTAACAAATTGTAGAGGGCGAGAAACAAAAAACGTTGTTGTAGAATTTTATTTCTTTACTACTACATTTCTAGAAAAATGTTGAAGTTATTGTTCTTTGATACAATTTGATTTAACAAGCAATTTTTGTTGAGTTGTATGTACAAGATTTTTGTGGTTATTCCTCTCACCACGAACACTTATTCAATTTTTTTTTTGCTATAGGTAAAAAAAATTGTGTTTATTGTGTAGTGTTAGATACTACAAATTAAATACATCCAAAATTATTTCATTACTTTTAATTTATCTCGCTTCCACATTTCATAGGAACTCTGTGCTATATTGTGACAAAAAGTGCATTACAGTGAATAAAACATTTTTTTTTATAATGTTATGAATTTTTAAAAACTATTAAGCATTGCCATACAACATTGCAATGTCACCAGTCTACTTAGTATACTTCCAGGTGACAGCGATGAGGACCAATTTTCCGACAGTTCAGTTTAACTAAAAAGTTTTCTTTATAAATATAGAAAATACCTGTATGTTAATAGTTCAACAATAATAACTGAACACAATACAATACTAAATAATAATATCCACACAATTTATATGATACCACAATCCTATAAAGCATGCACCCTAATATTTTATACAGGTTGTTTCGAAACGAAGTTCCATGATATAGGGTGTTCAGTAAGCTCATAGTGACAGCTATAGATAGTTCAACTCAGATTTGCGCGCGGCCCTATGTGTGCGTCGGCTTGTAAATATACAACTTTCGTTCGTGTGACAGTGACGTCGTCCGAGCATGACGTGTTCTTATCGCTTTTTGTTATGGGTACAGTCGTTTACGAAAATACTAGTTATTCACGACTCAAAGCTTTTTATTATTAAATATGGTTTTTCATTATTTTTTCATACGTCTATAATGAAATATATCTATGAATTAAATACTCCTTACATATTTTCAGGCTGGGGGTACGCGGACAATAAATAAAAGTGTGGACTAAGAATGTAAAAAGAGGTATAATCTAGTATAATAATGTAAACAAAATGTGTGGGGAATTGAAATAAATTAAATTGCTTCGCATAATGTCGACCAAAATAAGACGGAAATAATGAAACTCATAAATGAACGTTTTAGTCAAATTGATGAAGGAATGTGGGGTAATACTTGTCGACATGTACAAAAGAAAAAAGAAGAATACTATAGACATTTTGACATGGAGTCAGAATTTATAATTCATCTTGGAGAGTAGCGAATCCGAAAATTCATCATTTGATTTTTCAAGTAGCGATTCATAATCATTATAAATAAATAAACATTAAATTACGTAATAACTGTTTTTCTTTAAACACCACACACTCCCATATAACCCCTAAATAACTGTATTGTACCCGACTGTACCTCTTGTCACGCACACAAAGTCACTGTATATGTACAAGGGTTACCCACACATAAGGCCGCGCGCACGACTGAGTTGAACTTACTATAGCAGTTTCTCATTAAACTCAGGAAATGGCATGGTTTTACCTTCCAGTATTGGTACGAAAATTTAAGTAATGTTCTGTTTGTAATACATACTTAAGTGTCATTTGATTTGTAAATAAATGTTTTTGTCTCGTTACAAAATGTAAGTATCAAGCATCATTTTATCATGGTACAGAAATGAGTACTCACATGAGCATAAAGTTAAGTAACATTTGACTATTTAAAGGATTATCTTTGTATTTTTTTTTACACTTCTTAAAATATCAAAATTGCTATCACACGGTTTTCTACTATACCAACTATCCTGATCCGATAACAATAAAACAAAGTGAAAATAAAGACAATTTACAGTTTATATTGGACGCCTATCCCTAACATCTGGTGCTGACACATTGAACTCATAACAAACTCATAAGGAAGAGCCTCGAACAAAAGTAATGCCTATCAGACCTATCGACGGCTTTCGAACCTAATTTACAAAGCACCCTCATTTAAGGTGTCATCACTTTCCCGAATTACAAAGGACCACGGAATAAGGAAAGACGAGCGGACATGTCATAATGCAGGTAGGTCAGGCGTATTCTACTAGGTCAAAATTGTACTGTGGGCATGACCAAAACAATCAGTTACAATTACAATTACTTACGAGTGAGTTAACGAGGACTTTCGAGTTCTTTGAGACATCTATCAACGATTTCATCATCATCCTCCGAGCCTTTTTCCCAACTACGTTGGGGTCGGCTTCCAGTCTAACCGGATTCAGCTGAGTACCAGGGCTTTACAAGAAGCGACAGCCTATCTGACCTCCTCAACCCATTTACCCGATACCCCTTGGTTAGACTGCTGATCTATCAACGATTTATTGGAATTATAAAAAAATGGTCAGGTGCAAAGAAGGCGTCTAAGGGCGAAAACCCACCCACATTTTGGAGTGCTACTTTCTTAGGAGATTTTCCATCACGACACCTCCGATATTCATTTTGTTCTCCATGCAAAGGGATGATATAATCAATTCAGGTCTTTTCTTCCATATTTCGTCTCAATAGGACAGACGGATCAGTCCTTTTGTCCGGTGTAAAAAGGAATTGTATAGCGATAATTATGTAGAAATTCTTTTACCCCTTTGGGACTGTCATTTATCGGATCGATTTTATCAACCCACTTTGTCGAAATATATTTTGAATTTGTACTGTAATTTGTATCAATCTGGATTCGGATAATCCAGTTCAGGAATTGTTTGTGGTATTGATTTAGCCTATTTTGCTTTAATGCAATGTTATTACTTCCTATGCCTACGAAATAGGCTTTTTAATGAACAAATAAATGGATATTTTGATCACTACTTAACTCTAAAAAAACCTTCAATTTTTTTTCTAGGTTGAAGTTAATTTGTCAGTCTTTTAAATCTCATTGAAAGCCCCCGCAAAAGTCATATAAACAACAATTTTTCACAATTTGATGCCACACGAGCTTAACAAACAAACCCAAACACACTTAACTTTTTTGCCCACCGTACTGGTAACACACGTTAATTTGCATTGTTACTTTTGTTGACCATACTGTCCTGAAATGGCAGACTCAGGATTACCGGCGTGATGAATGAAACCCGCCATTTTGGCGTTAGTGATATTAATCCCCAACTAATGAACCGTGTCATTTCTTACGCTGTTGATATATTACTGCGATAATAATGTAGTGGTGGGCAATATCTGTCTATTGGTTATCGATAAAAAATATGTTTCAATTCATATTTCTCTACATCGGCAGCAACGGTTTTGTCAATCCAAATGTTATAGTCCTTTTTCCATGGTCGGTTGTTATTAATATTCAAGACTATTACACTTTTAAGAATTGGGTGTAAGGAAAATCAAAACAAAATTAATTATTTTAACAAAACAGGCATATCAGCGAATAATAAGAAAAACAGCAGAAAAGTGAATAAAATACATCGCCCTTTCAAAGACAGAGTAAAAGTATTCAATTTATTTACATGCTCCATTGTTGTAAAGCCTTAATCTAAAACTTGCTCACCCAACTTTGAATTCTCATTTTACCTACCTCAACTTCCAAACAACGGATAAATAAAACCCGTTTATCGTCACGATAACTTAATAAAAAAGACATCTCTAGTTGGAATTCCTTTCGATAACCTTTCTCAACCCTACCTCCGTTACCTGATCGAGAATATGCTCCGAATAGCTGAAGTGTGGGCGTTGAGTCTATTTACATAAGATTATATTGCTGGATTATCTAGCTAAATATTCATCTGGATTAAGTGGACTATGTTTTATATGGTATATTTTATGTATATGATGCGTAGGCAGAACATTATTTTATTAATGTGATTATGATTTTGCTTTTTTTTAGTATTTAAACTGCCTATAATCAATTACGCACAACAGTTTCTTTTGTAAGTACCGATATGATACGTGGATAGAACACAGTTTCATTAGTATTGTAATGATTTTGAATATTTATGCTGCCTTTAATCACGCAGAGGAATTTTATTTTTAAGTAAGTACCGATAAAATGCAATGGAGTATTCAAGTACATTCAGGTAGCGTCAAGATCCTTACCTTGATGGATTCTTTAGCCTCAAAAAGCTCTCTCTCTTTATCTTTTCTGAATGTTAACTTTGCATTTTAAGAATACCAGAAAAGCATACATTTCCTAGAACACATTCCGTACATTTAAACGTTAAGCAAGCATTCATGCACTATGTTTGCAAATGGTGGCGAAACATCGTTTTTGAAAGCTCTCGCGATATCACCGAAAGTCTAAACTTCACTTTGGAAGTCTCAAAGAGACTGCAATGTTTACTTGTTTACCCAACTTTGAAGAGTCTTGTTTTAAATAACAGACTTTGTGTTATTATTTTGTTTGCTATCTTAAATTGTAGGAAACTTGATGTTGTTAGGATTTGAGAGCTTCTTAGTATGTTTGAAACATGTTTCTGTATAGACAATCCTATTATGTTTTGTTGGAAAATGTAGAACAAAGCATTTGTTTTGTTTTAAAATGTTACGTAGCTGATGTTACGAAGATTGTTTTATGTAGGTAAGTAGTACTTGAGTTTCCTTACCTCTTTCATAGGAGCGTGCAATGTTCTTCTGCACACTGGCAAGACGATTTGAAGAAGATTTCTCTGTGAGCGTTGTGCGCACCTGTAACTAACTTATTTACACAGGACTAACCATGATTGTAAACTTACATAGGTATGCGAAAGTAATTGTTAATAAGTTGTTGGTGTGCCTTGTAAATAAATAAATAAAGATGGTGGACGGACAGTGGATGAATGTGGGCTGCTTAAGACCGGTATGGTTGGCGCTCATTGGGAAACCACCACCGGACCTACGTTCATCATTAGAATGAAAAGGCTATTAAGCCGCTAAGTTTTTTTTTTTCTAAAATCACTAGGTATTTATTTAGTAGACAATAAAATCATAGTTCAATTCAGTCAATATTCAATTCTTTGATATAAAAATATTGAATCTTTTACCAGCATTTACATCGGAGTAAAATTTTCAACCGAAGGCAAAAAAACTGAAAGGATTTTTTTTTTGAACTTTGTAATGTTCACGGGGGTATCATTCTCCGGTATCAGGTAAAAGCACTGTATTTTTGTACTTTACTATCAGCCTACGAAAAATTTGTTCAGATTCATCTTCCTAAAGCTAGATTATTAGGCTAGTTCGTACATTAATAAGTATGGTCCTTAGATACTATTGGGCCTGGCTTTCAGCCTAATACGTCTTTCTGACGTGGCTTCTAGTGTAATATATCTCTACTTGATAACATTTTGGAGCCTTGCCTAAAGCCGTTCAAGATGTCTGTAAGGTATGAACAGTTTAGCGTAAATGAGTTCGCAGGTGTTAAGTAATGTAGATTTTATAATGGCTCTGCCAGATTTTTTTGATGTGATAAATATCTCTTACATTATGCAAAATGGACTATTTATCTTCTGCTAACTATTGCGTTAATTTATTTTGCATAGCTTAATAAAACTGACTAATTAATTACCCTGCAACTTTTAAAATAAAAATTATGAATTTTTAAAACACTTTTGAACAGTTAATTAGCTTCGAAGTGTATTCATAGGAGTGCTTACACTTACATATAATAAAGTCAAGGATGGCTGTGGATTTGACGTTGCCATATCAGACCCTCAAGTCCCTCTAAATCACCAACCACACTACAAACCCTAAACCATATCTAGAATAGTCCTAGCAATAAACTCTCAGAATTCGGCCGTCTGGACATGCTACATCGCGTGTCATCAGACCTCAGGCCCGATAGTGTCGTTGGTAATAATATATCGTAATCCTCAAATCACGACGGCCCCGCTATTCGGTGCAGCCCTCCATTTGTTACTGGGGACATTATCATTGTCCACCACTGACCTCATATTCGGACGTCATTTGTCAGCCCGTATAGCCGGCCGTTGACTATTTCACATGTACTTATGATGTGACATACGGACGTCGCGTGTGGGGCGCTTGTTAGCACACTCAGATTACGATCTGATTTGTCGAGTACGCCTGTATGTAAACGTTGTTGTAACGTATCTAGGTTAAGATAGACATCTATTTCTGTGGTCTGAGATGGTTTTGGATCATTATTTCTGTGTGCGTTTGTTGATTGTGTTTATTTAGAAGTCGGTTTTCATCGGAAGTAAGTTATTTATAAAATTGGTTCAAATATTTGTGGAAATCGGAAGGATTTAGAAAGTAGGTTGTACACTTTATACTTTTCGGTTTGTCCTTTAACTATATATGTATATACATAAGTTATTGAACTTGTTTCTGTTTAATTTTATTATAAACATCAGTTAACATGGTTATTTCATTTTTACAGGGACTCTAATAGCATATGTGAATCTACCATGCTGATCATACCAACAGACTATCAATTTTCTTTAGGCCTTAAATCATTTCTCAACTGATATGTAGGTATACTAGATTCCAAACCCAAGAAATGTTATATACCTAAGTAGGATCCGTTTATTTTCAGGTCAAGATTTCTAAAACGGTATTAAATTGAATTAATCTCGGATCATTCCTTTCGGAATTCGCTACGTTACTGCTTTATTTATTCAGTTATTCTTAGAATTTCTTTAATCATAATTTGTTTGGAAATAGAACAAGGTTACTTTGTTTAGTTATTTGAGATTTTGTTTTTGTTTGTTTTACAGATTTGTACTCGATTTAGACTAAGCTTGGTGGATTATGTATTTTATAAACTTTGTTATGTTTTCCTACTAGGTATTCGTTTGATTACAATACAATAAATGCAGTGCCTTTTGTAACACTACCTGTACCTATTTATCAGATGTGTGTCCTTAAAAAAAACTGTATTTAGGATCATCAAAATCCGTGCATTAGGTGTATTTCGCGTGAAAGAGACTCGTGAACAAGCATCAACTTCATTCAAACTTTTAAGTTTATATAGTGTGATGAATTATTCAAAATTTTAATTTCTCAATTATTTCGGACAACTGACAAATAAGCATTCGAAATTCAAACAATAAAAAAAGAATGTATTCTTTCTACCCAGTGTGTCAAACCCTGTGTTTGATATGCCGCTACAATACATATTATACACATTTATCACTCGATGAAACACAGTTATGGATGTGGAATCGCGAGCCAATACAATTATTGGCTTGGTACAATGTCAATAGCCGTGTACTAACTGAGTGAGTAGATTTGACTGGCGTGGCAGCCTCGCGAGGCACATCCGCGGTCAGTCAGTACCTTTGAGGTGCCTCGCACACTGATGCCTCATCCCCAAACTAAACTGTATACGTTTTCGTCGATGCTTAAAAGTGCCTCGATAGTTTTGCTATGTGCAAAGAGAACAGTGGTTTTTCCTTGCTTCTTCGAGTACAAGTTGAATTAAGAGATCAGAGCTGATATAAAAGCTTGGCTTGCCCATACCGTAACAGTCTGTAATGTAGTCGGAGGTTGTCTCACGCGCCTAACATTAAGTGTCAAACATCCGAGGCTGCCTTATGCAGCTGCCTCGCGAGGCAGCTCGCTCAGTCGGTACTACAATTAATAGATAGCAAGCTATAAATTAACATATTGATGCATTTATTTCATTTTGATCTGTTTAGCTCATTGTCATTATCATATGTAATGACGATATATTTATTAACATGTGTTGCTAGATCAGAGATAGCTAATTTTCGATATGTAAATTAACATTCCGAGCTATTTAAATATGTGTATTCTGAATTTCGAATTGGTTAGATCACAATTTCATGTGTTAGTTTGCATTAAGTTAAACTATTAATAATAGTTTTTACTATATATTTACAGATGTAAATGTTCATGTAAATACATATATGTATATGTTAAGACATGGCACATACTGCTGATTTGGAAGAAGTTAATAACTAGGTATAGAAATAATTTCCATTGTTCTTTATTTTTTAATAAAACTACTTCTTTTAGCAAGAAGGATGGAGGGATACTTTGAAGGTAGCTTTGCAATATTTTAGATACTACTACGTAGGTATATTTTATAGTATAATAATATCAAAGTATAAAATATGTATTTTAAACCCGGTAAACGTAGTGAAAGTCGGCTTATTTGCTATAATCTCTATAAGAGGATCACGGAATTATTAGAACGTACATAAATACGGTAACACAGTTTTAAGCAGTTATATTATAACTTGCCACAGATTATATTTTGCCATATTCATTCGTTTGAGGTATTAACTGTTTCTGGTTTAACGTGATTTCAAGGAAATGAGTACACTATTTCGGAAATCCATTTTTTATTCTTATACAAAAAAAATACAGCTTAAATGTTCGCAATTTTGCATACCTACTGTTGTTTAATCATGAAATAAGGAACTTCGTGTAAGAACATGATTGTCTGTTTGCCGCAAGTGAAGAGGCCTATCTCTATGGATGTACAAAATATCTGAACAGACGAAATATAAAAGACATTAAAATAAGACATTTAACAAAACAAAAAAGAAACTGTTTATTCAAAAATAAATAAGATAACAACTTCAGCAGTTTAATTCACTTTATAAATAATGCATTAAATCCTCAGAGAGCGGATAACCGATTGATTTACTGATCTCCGACCCCACATGATTCAAGCAATTAATTCGTCTCGGTGGACTTAAACGCATTTCGATTGATAAGTCACTTGCATTCTGAAGAACTAAGAATAAAACTGTAATTTAATGTTGATTTTACTTGAGATTTTGACGGATTACTTAGGGTATTTGATGGTTTGTTTAAAAATAATGAATAAATGAGACAGCTTTACTTATGCTGTTAAGCAGTCTTCCGTCACATCAAAAACTAAGAAATTTCTACGAAGATATCTATACGGTTTCCCATCGACAGAGAGGTGACTGGACGCAAGACCTATAGGAGATACATAAATTCTTACATCTCTCGACGATAGGAGGAGTCAGTAACATCTTTTTTGAGTATAAGAAGTGGCCTCCCAAATGTGTATTTTTACTGTCCAAACAAACCTAATAAAAATAAAGATATTTACAGACAGACAAAACCATTTACAATGAACGACAAATGTCATTTTTGACTTAATTAAATTCTCTTTTTTGTTGCTCAATGTAAAATATGTTTTAATGAAAATTCTTCTAGGTGACTAAAAATAACATCACTCGAAATTACATTAAAATATTTCTTTCACGTGAATCCATAAAATATCTCAAAAATAAGCGAAACATTTATAAAAACGTTAAAAGTTATGTTCTTAAGTTAAAAAACATATTTTAGTTTAAGTTAAGAAAAGATATTTTAAGCTGAAAAACGTATATAATCATTTTTTACTAAAAATACTTACGTTCAGTTTCCAAGCCATTAGCTAACTCTATAAACGATTTTGCATTAAAAGTTAAGTAGCGCAAGTAGTGATGCCGGCAGCAAGGGAAAATCTGTTTAACCAATCGGAAACTTGCATTGAATTTGTTCGGTTTTTTTCTTTGTACACGCTTACAAAGAAAACTTAATATAGTAAAGGTAAATTGTGAGTTGTTTTTCTACTTGAAAGTATCAAGTAAAAAAGCTGACTTGATTTGGATAAAAAATAGTCTAAAAATTTGTGTCTAAAGATTTGTGGTATAAACAAAATCATCAAATAAAGTCTGTCATTTTTCCGAATAGTCAATAGTCAATCAAGTCTCAAGAGACTTTTTTATCCAAATCAAGTCAGTATTATTTTCCTTGAAAGTGTAGGAAAACAATTCACCTTTGAGACCTGGTTATTTTTAAGCACAATTTATGAATCTTTTCTTCCAACAAACCACGGAAAACACAGAATGTTTTTACCAAGGTTGTCCACGTTCTCCTATTTGCCATTGTATGTCAAAATGAGTGCACGGAAATAGGCACTTAAGATTAAAAACACAGATATGCCAACACTTCGGAAGTACATTGTAAATATGAGAAAGGCTGAACTAACAGTTTTTACATCGACACGATAGGCTTATATCGGTATTCGAATGCGATATTCGATAGTGAAACGAACGTTGCTGAAACGTTTGAGCAAAAAAGTTACGCGTAGCGAAGAATAATTTTTCAGGCGTGCGTTTTGTTTTTTGGGGGAGTGAAATAATTTGATACCTTGGTTGTGCCTCGATTGTTGAAATTCTTTTCAAACAGAAATCTTTAATTACCACATGTGTGAGACACGATAGAAAAACTATTGTTTGTCGGGTTGGGGATCTACGTGATAACAATGACTTATTTAAGTAAAGGCGGAACATTTAAATTACACTAATATCATACCTTTGTGTAGTTGGCATACATGTATGTTTTGTTGTTTTGTAATTATATTTTTTGCTTCAAAATGTTTAGAATCTCTAAGGCTGAATCATTTCAGTATTTTTACAAGAGCATACCTATTTCATCAGTTTCATATAGCTACCCATAGATCAAAGTCCCACCCAAGTTTAGCCGTGACTCTATCAGCCGGACTGCGAATTCAATAATTTTAAACTATCGACAAAGTTAGCTGTTACAACTTTTAAAGAAACTTAAATTGGAATGAAACCAATTTCCAGAGGTAAAGTGGGTCGAATGGGTCAAATGTGACCTCATAAGTACACTGACTTTAGCCCTGGACAACTAACCTTCGTCAAATCGACGAATACGCGACACAAAATAGGCTATATCTTTTTAAAGCGGGCGCCAGTGATCGTGTCGCGACTTGTCAACTCAGTGCCTCTCGAGTTCTTTCAGAAAGCGGTTGTGTGCGGCAGGTAAGTTTTAAAGTTTTTGAGATATTCAATATTTAGTCGTCGTTTCGACGAATGGTTAGTGTTTGTGTCACTTTTCATATTTAAATTGAATATTTTATTTCGCAGTTTTCTTTGTGATGGCTTCAAAACAACCACTATCGGAAGAAAATATTACTATAATGTGTCAACTCTGGGACAAAAGATAATGAGCCGTCGTAATTATATGAAAGAATTGCATTCCCAACTTGTAAAACCGTGGCTCGAAACACGACTGCAAATGCCCACAATGCCCACGCATACAAAAACGAAAATACAAAATGTATTAGGGATTGGTACTTATGTTGAAGGTGGTGATCGTGACGAAGTGCAGTCAACGTCGAGAAATGAGTCTGTATCGACAGGTCAAAATATAAGAAAAAGGAAAATTTGCGGTATATGTTCCCTATAAGAACACACAGAGAACTCACAGTGCAGCATCGCAATCTGCGGTCAACATAAGATTGATTTCTGCACTAGTTGCGCAGACAAAAAATAGCTTTTATATATTTTTTTATATTACTTAGATCTCGTTCTATAAGTAATTAAGAGAAAAATATGATTTTTTTTTGTTTAAATATTTTTGTTAATTTTCCAAAAAATAACGTTTTTTTGATCTCATGAAAACCAAGTGCTTTACTAAAAATGTTAAGTTTGAATAAATATTTCTCATTACTTTATTTTTTGTAGTTTTATTTGTAAATGTAACCTATGTTATTTAATTGTTCAGAAGAATTTAGATAAAAAACAGCATAATTCACCTAAAAATACCGCGTTAAAAACATGTTCGTCGAAACGACGAATGGTTAGTTTTAATAGGGTACTCTGGAAGGTTAGTGGTCTAGGGTTAGGGTCATAGTTTACTAATTATAAGTATTAATTTACTGAAGCATGCAAGTGATTTGAAACTTAATTAAACTTATTATAACGCTTAGTTGATCATTACAAGTTGACTAGTTCGTAGGATTTGAAATTAAAGCCTTATAAATATTATTTTGTGAGTTTTATTAAAATCAGTGATGGTCAGATTATAAAGGTGAGTGCATTCTGTCATGTCTCTTATCTGCACCAGTTTTATACCGATTTGTAAATAATTTATGTGTAGTTATTTATTGTTTTATACAATACCTGTAAATATAATAATTTGTAACGCAAACACATTCATATGTTGTTTACATAGTTATGTATTGTTTTATATACCTGTAAATAGTTTGTAACGCAAACAGTTCCCAATAAACAAAGGATGCAACATTTCAAAATCAATTTAAATATACGTACAGGATCTATAGTACTAAATAATTAATTGAAAACATGTCATCAACTTGTCCCATTGTTGAAAGATTAATTGATTACCAGTTGAAATACTGCGTTATGCAATCACTGAGCTCCAACAATCGAAATAAATACTTTCCTCGAACAATTTATTTTGTAAAAGTAACTGGAAAAGGATGCGAAAAATTCACACTGAATTGTATTGTTACATTTCTGTATTGCAGGATTTTTGTGGTGAAGCTTGAACTGCTTTATTTTCAATAGTGTTTCAATAGTCCTTTCAAAAATATGGTCATCGGTAAACTTAACAAAAATCCGAGAAATTATCATTGTTATTAATGGATAAAAACCAGCTTTCATGCTTTAATTTTAATTAATTTTACGTTGAAATATTGACAACCATTTTGAGAGAACCTTCAAT
The DNA here is from genome assembly GCA_033682625.1 of Helicoverpa zea x Helicoverpa armigera. NCBI lineage: Eukaryota > Metazoa > Arthropoda > Insecta > Lepidoptera > Noctuidae > Helicoverpa > Helicoverpa zea x Helicoverpa armigera. The sequence goes on along the minus strand of JAWIIS010000038.1, from coordinate 3,335,022 downwards.
ACAAATTAGGGCCCAAGGACCAGTGTTCACCTCCAACAAATTGTTCAATACATCATTCACATTACTTCACTTATTATTCCAAGAAGGTAGGTTAAAAAAATCAGTCATTGCCGAAGCAGGCACGTAGATGCTCAGATGTCGTTTATCAGGCTTCCCTATCAACATTGGTCTTACAGTATCAAGTCATCTTTCTAGCTGGTGACACGTCAGGCGTCTGTGGTCCTTTCATATCGTTAGTGTGTGAAAGACGATGAAAAATTGCATTCGAATTTATCTTGTTTGTGACGGTCTTTGAGAGTAATAGATTAGGTTTCACTTGTGATGTTGTAATAACTCAGAATACTGGTGTTTGTTTTCGATTTTTGACAGAACAGTACCTCAATGCCACTTTTAGGAGCATACGGCTAAGTAATTGTACGAATCGATCGATGATACAGTAAAGCAATTGAGTCAATCCATAGACAGGTGACCATCTTATCATGACGAGTTACTCCACGTTTCGGAAGCTCTGTTAAATGAAGCTGTAAATGCTATCATTTGAATGAAATTCATTCTCACGAAATGCATAAGCCTGACTAGCGCTAAAACATTTCTATTTGGAATTTAAAGCGAACTGCCATTTCCAATATTCTAATGTGTTACTTTACAACATGGCTAGAGGTGCATTTAATTTTATTTGCCTATTCTGTCAACTTTAAGATCGGATTGTCGTTTCGAAGATACAGTTAAAGTTTAAACACTCAACACAAACCGTGAAATTTCAAAAGCATACTTTGTACTGAGAAAATCTGGCAAAGTTCGTCCAAAGAATACTAATCGATACTTTTACAAAGCACGTCATTCCATTTTTCATTATGAACGAGCAATTATAACTTCTTATAGTTATGGTTTAAAACTTCATCGGATTTCTTCGCCTCTTTATAAAAAGCTACTCAACTTACCTCGAACTTAGTACAAAGTTATTTAATCTCTCAACACGTAAGCAACGTAATTCTAAACTTCCACAACAGTTTAACGAATAAGAAATATTAAAGTGTTTGTATCACGAAAATCTAAATAAGCGAACTTAGAGCAAACACTGGGAACACAGAGCAAACACGGAGAGATTAATTGCGAATTCTCTGTGTATTCATAGCCGTGAGAAATAAGCAGCCATATGTATAGTACTGTTGAGAAACGTACTTAGAATATAGAACGTATTGGATAAGTAATTCTGGTCGGTTCAGACATTCATAATCAGAACATTATAATTTGACAGCCAGGAAAGTGAAGAATGCGCAATGCGGCAAAACTAATTTCATGAGATAACTTGAGATATTTTAATTTAAATTAACTTAAAATACGAATTGTGCCCAAGACGGAACAAAGTAGCCATTTTGTTAAGGCTATATCTCAAACTTTGGCCTGATATAACAAACCAGACGTTTCATTTCCTGCCCTTTATACTCTAAGAGCAAGAACAGAGAAAAGCAAATGGGAGTAAATTTGACACAGTCTAATGTTTACTTTGAGAACAGAGTTCAGGATACTGGTACATGTAGGTGTTCATTACAGCTAACATATTTCATAAGACGAACCCTTAATATGTATGAAGACGTTTGAAAGACGAAAACTTCAGAACTTTCTTACTCCAGCTTTAAAGATAAATGAGGGTATTTATACTCAAATAAATTATCAGTACTCACCATATTTATTTAATTTTCGAACTCTTTGCTCCCAATCTTAGACATTTAACTCAAGCCTAAAAGTACCTATATGTATTTACCATTTATTCTCATCACGTTGCAGAAACAAAGGCGATGACAGACTTAATATCTGCTAATTGTTATTATTGGTCTTTAATCTCGTATCTCGTAACATTTTAGCCTAGAAAATATCTTAGAAGGAAAGGCATCTCTTTATATTAATGTCTGCACTAAAAATATCTACCTGTCTGCAGTATTCCGGGTTCAAGTTTCTGAGCATCATTTATGAATGAATCAACCAACTTTTAAGTCTAGGAGTCCGCGAGTGAAGTGACAAAGTAAGTTGTAGTTATTTTGGAAGGAACTTGAAATTGCTCTTCTTTGTTGTCAAATAATATTTTTTTAATGGATCCCGTTAAACATACATTAAAGGTCACTAAAGATTTTTTTAAATAGGTTATGCAACATTCATTTTTAATTACAAAGATTTCCTAATTTACTTGTCAAATCTTTTAAATTTTATTACATCCTTTCTTTCTTATCTTTTATTTACACGATACCTTTCCTTGTTTATACTTCGGATGGAACCATGCCCGATTTCCCCCTTCGATCCTTGGTCCTTGGGGTCGCTAATAATCTATTCAATTATCTTCACAGAATAGCTTGCGTGTGTGTGTGTTTGTATATGTGTGAGTGTGTGCCAATGGGATCCGTTTCTAGTATAATGCTCAGGAATGACAAAAGCGATTCGCTATTAGGTTAAATTTATTGGACTATTGTCGGGTTAGTTCCGTTTGAGTAAGTTTATTCTTTCTTGTTAAGGATTTATTATTGGGTTTGTGACATCACAAAATAATATTTGGAGTAATTTAATAAATGATCTTCCTGTAAACAAACATAATTTCATTCACAACATCCGTAAATATCACTTTGAGTTAAATCTCTTTTACAAACCGAATCATTTGCGAAAAGGCCATTTCAATTCCGCAAAAGACCGCCATTAACGTAGCCCACCTAATCCTTCCCATTGTACTTTCATTTCGCTAACTAAAAAGATTTGAGAGAATTATTATAAAATTTATTCACCTTATCTACATAATATCTCAAGCTAGGAACACACCTGCGAGCCGTGACGTGTCTTGCATGAATTTATTTAGCGCATTAACGTAGCTACCGTGTGACATGTGTGAACACGACTGCACTTTGCATTTGAATGTTCAAAATGAGACCGTATTAATAATCGTGCAATCCTGCCTTTATGACCTTGGGTTTGACTTCGTGAGTGCGGGAAACTACGTGATTTCAGTGGCAAATGTATCACTATGTTATGGAGGCATCCATTTTCCTGGTCTGTTCTTATTATCATGGACCAAACTATTTGGTGATCATCAGACTTTAGACTAGCGTTTTTAAATTGAAAAAATATCTGTAATAATATTTGAGTGATATCTCAATTGTCTTACTAAAAAAATATACTGATGCCATTGAATTGAAATTCCCTGAATACGTGTAAACACATGACAGATTCGCCGAAAGACCAATCGTTCGAGATATCATTTTTAGTTTCATATTAAACAGCGTCTTCATTATCCGGCTAAATCTATCGCTTACAAAACTCCACAGCACTAAACTCACTTTAACACACGCAACTATATAAATACTTACCACAGTTTACTTACATTCTCTTGTTAACAATACGGTAGTTTCCAACGAGTCAAATTCATTACTTTTATTTAACTGTCAAAAACTGTCACTTTCTTTGCAATATGTATGTAAGCGCAACATATGACGTCACAGATTTTTCACATCAAACTGGATTCTTATTTAGCTTATATTATCAATAAAAAAATTTAATCAATTATTCCATCAAAACGATAAATGGAAGTGACATTATTTTTAGATGCTTCACTAAATGAATATGACAACGTAATTTATTTTTGACCTAGTCATCTACCCAATTGTGAAGATACCTTACTTACACACGCATGTGCTGGATGCACGACACTCAATACTGACAGCACCGATAGCGCCGATAAAATCTCATCGATGCACATGCGTGTGTGAGTGACATTTCGACAAACGTTGGTAGGTATAATGATCGGCACGAATATTGAGCGCTGACCTTCACCCGCGCAGATGTAATTTATAGGGTCCCTTTTGTGGTAGTATGAAGTGAGGCGCAGGGCGGGCTAAAGCGGTGATCGACTCGCAGCGCATTCGCGTCATAGCCGTCACTCGGGATTGGTTCTTTGCTACTAAATCACTTCTGCGCAGGTGTAGGTCAACGCTCAAGATTCGTGCCGATGATTCTACATGTGTGAGTGACATTAGAACGCACGTTAGTAGCTTCACAACTGTCTACAAGAGAATATATCTAAACTGTTTGCTTACCTAGCACAAACTACTTAGAATACTTTAAGCTCTCTTTGGTTCGAAGACAAAACTTTGTGCCAGTCCTTTGAAGCGAGATCGAGTGTGCACACAGTTTTCCCAAAAGATTTCTGAGATGAACTTTGTAGAACGAAATGGTTAGTTGTGTTTCTTTTTTATATGAGAATAGAGTTTATTTGTGTGTTGTAAATAAGGTGTTGTAGTTTGTTTTTCTAGTGGCGTTGTGTAATTGTTTCTATGAAAGAAATAAAAATACATGTACTGATTTTTTTTCTTCAAAAAGTTAATTTCATTAAGTTCTTAGGTGGTTTTTAAGCACTTAAAAACTGACTATTTTTTTAAATAAGTAATTTTTTTGTGGTATACAAATGCATAATTTTCTTTTCTAAAATATGTAAATTAAAACCTACGCTATTAAATTGAAAATGATAAACCTCAAAATGAAATAAGCATATTAATAAACCTCGAAACCAGTGCATTCTGCAACCGGAGACTGAATTGCATTTTAAATATTGCAGCGTTTATTTCCATGTTAAACATAATTAAATTACCTCTGAACAAACCAACTATCCGTTTAACGGGCTCGCAAATTGATGCGAAATTGTTTTTGTATAACTGTAACACTCTATTGGGATAAGGAAGTAATTTAATACAAAATTTTATATTATAATCTAGCTATTATATATAGGTCAATGCCAGTTTGTATATTAAGTCTTGATGGAAAGACGTCTGAACCGGATTAGATGGTCGGTGTAAAATGTGTGTATTATTTTAGTTACATCATAAGTGAGAAGTCAGTTTGTATATTTCAATTTGACGTATCAACGGACCGTAGAGAAATTTGTAAGCCACTTTTTGCCCTGGTGCATAAAGCTCTAGGGACCATCCCCCATTCTCCCGTCCCATAGATTGCAAATAACTTGAAAAATATTTACGAGTTAATTAATTAACATTTTTTATTAAAATGCTTTTATGCAGCTCGGAGTTACTAAAGATAATTAAATTAAAATAATAAGAGCAACTTACTCGTATTCCTTATTTTTTGTTATTGCTAACGAACTTACTATTATAATTCATAAAAAACAATTCTTGGATGAATAAAAAATATGAATTTGCACACAATACTCTTAAATGAACAATGTATGTGTATTTTGTTCTGAGAAATAAAACCGGCCAAGTGCGAGTCGGACTCGTGCACGAAGGGTTCCGTAAATTACAGTTAAATCAACCTATCTCAAAAACTATAAGAGATACTTTGATCAAACCAAAAATCGTTGAAAGAGTTAATTAGCATGCATCACCTCTATTTTTTTTAGAATTTTATACCCCGTAGTTATAAAAATAGAGGGGGGGGGGACATACTTTTTACGACTTTGAGAGCTGATATCTCAAAAACCGTTCACTTTAAGAAAAATGTTTTTTAGAAAACTTTATATCATTTTAAAAGACCTTTCCATTGATACCCCACACGGGTATGTACATCGAAAAAAAAAATTTCATCCCTCAGTTACATGTATGGGGGGCCCCACCCCCAATTCTTTTTTTTACTATTTAGTGTCATATTTTTGTAGCGGTTCATACAACACATATTCCCATCAAATTTCATCACTGTAGTACTTATAGTTTCCGAGTAAATCGGCTGTGACAGACGGACAGACGGACAGACGGACAGACGGACAGACGGACATGACGAAACTATAAGGGTTCCGTTTTTGCCATTTTGGCTACGGAACCCTAATAAAAGGCCTTTTACAAACAAATTGCTCTCGAAGAAATATGAATTAATTACGCAGCCTTTTCCCTGTTATAAATAAAAAAAAAACCCTTGATTTCATGAAAAAACACTGAAACTCCATCAAATCATAAATTGAATGCATTTGATTCCCAGTAGACAAATCATCATAGCACCTTCGTAGCTCAAAATCATTCCATACTGCACTCACCAACACGCATATCCAGTGAGGTGAGTATAGACAAATCTCCCCAACTTGGGGAAGACCGTATCCAGCAGTGGACGTTCACCAACCGTGACGACGAAAACAAATGAAAGATTTACAAGGAAACCCCGGACTTGTACAAGCATATTAGTAGCAATACATCTCCATATCTCACAGTCTAACATAATGGCAGTGATGATCAAACGCCAAAATACTTATGTAACATAGGAAGCTGTCCATTTGGAACCCATAAGTATAGGTATGTATTCTGTGGCAAAAACCGAACGATTCACTCGTCATTAATCATAACTGCAGATCGTGAGAGAGACCGCCCAACACCAGATGTAGGTAGACCATCTTTTTTCGCGGCTTCACTCGCGCTACACAACAAAATGTAATTATGTAAGTGCTATAACATGTTCTTTTCTGGTGTATGCTTTGTTGGTTGTCCTTAAATAAATAAATAAATAAAGTAATTAGATTTCAATGTAGAACCAATTCAAACAATATTTTGGCTAGATTTTATGCTCTGTTTCACTACGGTAAACATTTAACACGTACAGACGTTAATATTCCTCTTTAACATACTATCATGTTGTTTCATCAATGTTCATTCATTTTCTTTCATAGCCGGAATTGTGCCATTGCTGGGCAAAGACCTCCCCATTTTGTTTCCACACCTCTCGATCTTTCGAGTGTTCGTGTGAGAGTCGTTCTAAAATATAAATGTAACAGACAGACAGTCCATCCTCCGAGCCTTTTCGCAAACTATGTTGGGGTCGGCTTCCAGTCTAACCGGATTCAGCTGAGTACCAGTGCTTTACAAGAAGCGACTGCCTATCCGACCTCCTCAGCCCAGTTACCCGGGCAACCCGATACCCCTTGGTTAGACCAAACAGACAGTATCACTTCCCAATTATTGATATTAGCAACCATAATCGGTACATCCACAAATATTCAGAACAACGCTTAACGATACGGTGTCCTATTTTTCATGTTGGTAATAAAATAAAAATGTCAAATAAAAGGTTAGGTTGTTACGTTTGATGGGGTTAACAGCCAATTGTGTCAAAGGCTTTGAAGTCGATTTAGACCAATTTTTTGTTTAATATTATTGCTTTTATGTTAGCTAAGGTGAGGTTTAGCGATGAACCAAATATTACCAAAACGTGTTTTGAAGTTAACCGTTAAGAATACGAAACTGATTATGGTTTAGCGCCAAAATACTAAAGAGATTGAGAAGAATTTTGATATGAAAATAAGTAACTTGGAGATGGAACGAAGCTATGTTTTATCCGTGTGTGTCCCTCGGTATGCTGATAAAGTCATGGAGGATATCTAGTAAAAATAGGAAACGGTTACGTACATGAAAATAGAAGTACTTAATACCTACTCATGGAGTGGCTGGAGCTACAAAAAATACCTATTTTATTACATTGCAATGCACAATATAATTAAAATAAACAAAGATTAACTACATACAAACTTGCTAGCCTATTTAACAAGCTTGAAGTTGCAATGCGGAATAATCCTTAATCTTTTCTGTAACGTGCCATGTTATATGGGACACGATGTATAATGTCCTACTTTAGCAACGTACCATACATTGCCGCGATTTTGTAGTTTAAAACGCGGTACTTAAAATAAATGGTGGTTCTTGCAATTAGTTTTCATTATACGTTTAATTTAAAGGATAGCGTAGACGGAAGATACATTAAGTAGAAGCAGTCGGTATCTATTCTGTTACTCTTGAAATAGTGTTAAAATATACAAGTAACTAAGTCTTCTTTTACTTAGTAGAAACTAAAGCTTTTCTAGTCTTTTCGACGTAAAATATAAAGAAAATTTTATAAATAAAATTCGTGGAACCTGTTCTCGTCGAAAATGCACAAACAAAATATCGGAGTAAAAAATAGGCATTTCATAAACTACGAAAAAAGGGTCCAGAAAATATTGAAAACGACAAGACAGAAATAGTGGCAGTAAATCTTGAAATTGCGAGAGCAGCACTAAATAACTACAAATCAAAACGTGACGCCCTATCTGTCGCCATAACATCGCGAATGAAGTGTCGCCATCTAGCGGGTCGTGAGCGCATTCCGATCACGTGCAAATCATCACTTATGAGTTTGTAAGGGCGCGCTGTTTGGGCGGAATTTTGCAATTTTGAAGCAACTTTTCTGGGAAAATTGCTGAGTCATTGCTTTGTTGTGGGGAGAAAAATATTATGTTAATAATGTGTTAGTGGATGGTAGACGGTTTTCCTTCGTGTGTTGGTATATGAATTTTGACTTTGAAGGGAGTGTTTCTAGTAAATTGAATTTGAAGCTACTATTTTAAAGGATAAAATTATTTACAGATAAAAAGCTTGGTCTAAACTATTTTGCATAACTTGCTTTGAATTCGATAAAAATTATTAAATCACAATTTTATCAAGTTAAAACAAAAACCAAAAACAGGCCTTTCTCTAAATAAAGACATTTTGCACCATTTACAGCATAGAAAAGCTATTTATGTTCGTATTTACTGCAATCTTCAATAATACCGGAACAAATAATATGAGCGTTACAAGTGCTTCTTTATTACCCCTCCTGCACTTTGTCAAAGACTTTTATTAGCACTTCTGATACGTGTAAACATCCATTAAGCCCATTAAACGTGCAAACAGCCTTAAATACACGTACATTTTCCTTTAAAGTACAAAATTGCACAGTAAATGTTATACGTCTGTTCAACTATGCCTTTAAGCGTTAACATAAGCTTTCGAGACAGCTATCCAATTCTTTTCACGAGAAAAACAAGGCGGATGCTCAAATATTCCATTTTAAACGCACCCTAAGCTGCAAGGGTAGGCTTGCAACGAGTAAAAAGGCTTTTGTACGTAACGCTACACCTTTGTCTCGCCTTCGTGCTCAGCATCCAGAGGTATTCCTCAAGGAAACATTTTTGGGCCATAATCAAAAGAATACCTTCTTTTTTGAGCACGCTAGCATGTCTTATTTTTATAAAATTTTTGTATATTTGGTGAACTAAGTAACTATTAGGTACAGATATTATTATTATCTAAAACCTACATTCTTGTACCTGAACATGAAAGACTAACGTGAACGGTCAGATATCACTGCCAAATGCCATTGTAAAATTGCCTATAGTAACTTTTTACTAACGTAATAAAAGTTATCAAGAATGTTTTGTGTTCAGCAACAAATGGTGCTACCTTTTCATCAAAGATTCAATAGAAATACTCTGAAATACTGAAAAAAACACCGAGAAGTAAAACAAGAAAGTTTAAACAGTCATAACATTATTGAAAGAAGCTTTCTCATTACGTAATATTGAAAACAAACATACAGTCTAGCTTTGCAAAATTGAAGCTAGCGGTGTACTCGATTCGAAACAACCCATGTTTATCAATGAAATGAATGAGGAACCTTATATTTTCTTTCCAAATTGCTTGAACGAGACACCTAATCAAACAGAATGTATACGCTGCGTAATAAGTTCTACGTACAAGATATTAAGGGGAAAAGGAATACATTTCTGCACGCAGCTTAAGACGAAATGAACCGGTTGTGTGTGTAAGAGAAATGGAGAACGGACTCGTTTTGGTTGCTTTAGCGTGTTCTTGTCTTAATTAAAGGTTTGTAATTTTCTATGCGACTGTACAGTGGTACAGTGTATTGTATAAAAAATGAGACGTGTATTAAAAAGTGATCAGGATCTTGCGTGAATGGTACTGTTACGTATTCACTTGATAAACCTTTGTAAACTAAAACATTTATGAAAGTAGAAAGTAAAATAGAAATGCAGACAGATTTAAAGCATTATCTCTATAATAGGTGAAGGATTTCAAAACCTTTTCACAGCTCACAGCTGTTCCATTTCAAAACAAAGACTTGATCCTACCAAGACTAGAAATAAATTGCGCGGGATTGCGAAAACGCTTATAAAAATACATTTTATTTTACTATTAAGTGATTTAACTTAAATATGTTAATTCATGCAAAACACTTTAAGTTCCACTAGAATAAAATAATTGTTTAAAATTATATAATAACTGTAGTGGGAATTGAATTAGCACTTCACTCTAATTTCACTCTTTATACTGTTTAATGTGTGGCACTTATAATAAATTTTGCACTTGTTAAAGCTTTTTCAGGCAATTTTATTATAATCACTCATAATTATTGCTTAGAGTTAATGCCTTTATGAATAATAACTTCAGCACACCTTTAGGTCAGTATTATGAAATGGCATGAAGCATGCAAGAATTTCTAGGGTTCGTCCATATTGCAAAGAATAAAAGGTCTCGTGTTTTTATTGTTTTCATTTACCGGCAGTAATTAATTATAGTCATTAAAAAAAACTTGTTTGTTTGTGCTTCTATTTATTATCCAATAATAAAGTCTTGTCATCCTCAATAATTTTACTAAATGATTTTCTAGAAAAAAGAAACAGTTTGTAATTTTTACTCCTTTCGGACAACAAATACACTTGACTATCGAGTTAAAAGTTTAAGTAACCGCTTGAAAAGTTTTACAATTTTGGTTCACTTAAATATAACTTTCAATTCTTGAGAATTTACTAGTGTTTATAGCAACGTGCTCTGTTTATGAATTTTATAAATACTTGAGTAACTTTAAAATCTATAAATGTTCAAAGATTTATTTTCCACGTTAAACTACTTCAAATGATTTGTGCAATAATAAGGAAGAAGAAAGAAACCTGAAATTGAATTACGTATTTTTTAAATTTCATCAATGATGAAAATATTGTCTTCTTAATTATTATTTGATCATACTTCTCTCTTTTAACTATCATTTACCTAAGAATAAGTCGTCAGAATCAAATGCCCCTACTTATGTGCATACCTTAACAACAACAAAAACTTAAGCAGTTATAAAACACGTTGATGAAAGTGCATTAAAAATAAATACAGTACACTGTTGATTAACAAGTTTATGATATACTGTTTTGAATTTTTTATTCAACTTTTTCAAAGCTTTTGTCACGACCATTTTGTTACATGCGATTAGTATGACCAAGCGGTTGGCTTTAGTCGGACACGTTGGATTATTACATTTTTACGGTTAAAAGGATTATCGCTATATCTAAATTTGTATTGAAACTCATGTTATTGGTATTCAGTGGTACACGGAAAAGTTTTTATTTAAAATCGAATTCATTTTTGCGTTTGTTGATAGTGCATTCACCAACATGATTGTTTTTTGTTGACCTGACACTTTATGCAGAACACGGGCACAGATTTCCTTTTTTATCAAAGATAATTCTGGCAGAGAGTTAGAATAGTCCAGAAGTAAGTAATGTAGTTATATACAATTTTCCTTATCTCACACTCGGCAAACATTCATAAAACATACAATGTAAGCATGCGACACGCCAAGTCATTCTCTTCACATTTTTGTCCATAATAAATATCTTTAATTTAGAAACCCTGTCCTTGTTTACAAAATGTTACAATTAAAAATAAGTTTTATTGCATTCGTAAAAAGTTTATTTTTGCGAACTATTAAGACTGCCACGCTACTGAATGGTGGCGCCATCTATTATTTAGACGGAGATCTATCAGTGGCGGTACGCGGTTACATTTTGTTGAACAAATAGGTACCCTGTCTCGTTTGCTAGGTAAGTTTACTGAAGATTGAGTACGCTTTCAGTACCTACTTAATGTTTGTAGGCACCTAGGCTAATTATTTGTTTTGTTGCTTTATAACTACAGACATTGCAGTAGTTCGTGTATGTATTTTTTACATACAACTCACAAAGTGCTACTTGGTTTTAAACTCCTTTCGGAGAAAAATAAGAATTTAAAGAAAACACGCCATTGTGTATTTTGATAATAAATTGGAAAACAATATTCATTAGTGAGCCAATAAACTCTCAATAAACTTCACAAATAAAACTCACGAAAACAAATAAATTATAGGCATTTTACCTGGAGTGAAATTTTAAAGCATTGTGATAGCGTACAATTTCTGCAATAAATATGAGAAGGCATTGCATTTTCCTGTGAAACATTTTATTATACTGTAGCTATGATTCCTTCTTTAACTAAACATGATTTTAAAAGCTCTTCAGTCTAATTACTTCGTCGTAGATATCAAATTAGTTCACAATTAATGAGGCATTTTCTGTCGGCATTCTTTTGTTTGTTCTTTAAGGTTCCTACGGAGTAATTAAATTACATTTTGGAATATTTCCTCTTTATTGGTTCGTCAGTGTTACTTTTTTTTAGTGTAACAAGTAAGAATGTGAAATGAAAAAATACACAATATTCATTTTAATAATATTGAGGTATCCATCTCCTTTTAATAAATAACAGGTTTCAGATAAAGATAGATATAAAGTACAAAATATAAATGAATTACATTGCGGAATAATTAAAGCTTCATTTCACTATTACTTAAGTAATAGGTATTAGGAATCAAATGTAATCAAGTAGTACAATATGTTTTTCTTCAAAAATATATTGATTATTCCTGTAGACAAACATCCCATAACATTCATAATTATTATAGATAAACACTCCATAAGAATCCCATAAGAAGTGATGTTTACAGCGATGAAAATATCTTGATTCCTTCCCCGTCAAGATAAGAGTGAGAGAGCCATTTGTTACCGGATTACACTGCAGTCAATAGGAAATAGCATCAAGATTATCTAAATGACGTATTAATATCGGCGTTTCGAAAGGACATAAAAAATATATGCTAAGAAGGAAATGTATTTGTTATAAAAAATTTAATGTAATGTAATTATTATAAAAAACTTAGTGTAAAAATAGTAAATACTTTGTTTTTGCTACATACGTAGGTCTGAAAGGCCATGTTAGGTAGGTCATGCTAGATTTAGAAATAAAGGCGACCTCGATGGCGCAATGGTCATCATGTCGGACCGAACCTGAGGTCTCGGGTTGGATTCCCGGTTCGGTCGACATTTGTGTGATGAGTTTGTGTAGTGTAGTTTATCAGTTGTGTAAGCACCCATAACACAAGTTAATAAATAACTTACCATGGGGCTAACCGACCGTGTGTGAAAAGGTGTCCCGACATTATTTATTTATTTTATTTATTTAAAGGCTCATTTATTAAATAATTTTAAGCGGCTTTTCTGGTTGTTCATTTGGGTATTGCAGTTGCAGAAAATACTACTGATATTACTTCTTAAGAAATGCAAGTAATAAAAAAAATATAGACTATTGTATTAAGTATTTAGTTACTATAAGTTTATTCATTTCTAGAAAATAAACAGTGCATGAACTAAACTACTGCAGTTTTTAGTCGGCACTGAGTCACCGGCAACACGATGCTGGTCATGTAATGACAAATAGTGCCATTACACGAAAACACTGCTTTTTAAAGCTCCTTGTTACAAACAAACTTGTTTTAAAATGACTTATGCTTTCTTTACTTACTGAATGTAAGTTATTTTTTATATAAGCTGGTATTTTTATAGTACGCGTTACTTTGTTACTCTGGTAGGTTTGTAATTGTACACGCAAACAAACAATTAGCTGGGCAGGCAAGTGGCTCCACCCGGCGCGGCACGGTGATATTGAGAAAAACATACATGTTAGTGTGCGTAAAGCAAAACGTGTTTTACTTCGCCTATTCATCAGTCGCCGCGCCAGTGGCTCCACCCGGCGGCGCGGCGTGGAGATATTGAGTATGTGACTCAATAGTTTTGCTTCACAATAACACGGTGTCCCCACTCAAACATTTGCAATATCTTATGCCTCTAATGATGCATAGAATATGACGCATAAATTTGCGTTATATATTTTGCATAAATTTGGTCGAGCGGACAGAAATTAAGATTCCACGCCGATGGGGCCGTAGGATCGAATCTCGCTTACGGCTCAGTGATTTTTGTATGTTTAAAAAAAATATTTTACATTAGTTTGTTGAATTCATTGCTTTAAGAGCGCTATTACAAAATCGAATCGCTCAGGTTTAGGTAAATTAGACGATAGCCGGCAGCACTTGCGCGCGTGTGCGTCTAGTGAAATACGCAACGCACACCTGCGGACCGCCACGCGGCACAAACAAACATGAGACTTTGCCACTTTTATTTTCGAAATAGTTTATTGGTTTTATAGTTTATGCAGTGCCGTAACTAGCCTTTTATGCGCCCGGTGCGAGCTCTCAAAACTGCGCCCTTGAAAAATGCTCTAACCAGGCTATGACAATAAAGTGGACAAATGTGCATAAAAATAAATCTATCTATTTTTTGTTTACGAAGGTATAGGTACTTAGTAGATTTCTTTAAGATAAAAATTGTTTATTATCAAAATCTATCTCTCGCACGCTAGTGCGTCAGTAACGCCGCACGCGTAGTTAATGAATAAAATCAACGATAAAGGGAGGACCAATGAATGTGGCTGACAGCAGATTTTAATGAAACTTTACAATAGTATAGCTTATACATCAGAATAACACATAGGCTACAATCAGTGCCGGCTTTAATTCTACTAGCGCCCCGGGCGAGATTTCTACGGCGCCCCCAACTGCAATTCAAACCCATACGAAAAACAGAGACATAATATATGTAGTTACCGATTACGCGAGCGAAGCGAGCGCGAATTTTTTTTTCATAGTTCACAAGTCCAAGCAAAAATTACCTAAAATGTAGCCCAATCGTACATAAGTTATTGCTGGTTGGTGAATGCAAAAACACAGGAAGACAGGTTCTAATTGCGCGAGCGAAGCGAGCGCGAAATTTTTTGTTATATTTTATAACTAAAAACAAAAATGACTTAAAATGTTGCCCAAACGTAGATAACTCTTTGTTGGTGTTGGCGCCTATGAATTAAAATTTTGCGACTTAAAGTAGTACCATAAATAGAAACTAAAAGTTACTTTCTAATCAATAACAGGACTTAAAAACGACGCTACCTTTTTGCTAGGGTAGACGAAAAAAAGTTGAAAAATAAAAACAACTATAAAGTGAAGCAAGCCCGAAAAAGCTTTTTTGAGATTTGGATCACTAAAAGTCCTTAACATATATAATAAAAGGCGACTGTGAAGTGAAGCCGCGAGCGAAGGGAGCGCGAATTTTTTTGAGTATTGGGACATTAAATTCAAAGTAGCTATATGTGAAAAAAATGTAAGTGTAAAGAAACAGCGAGCGAAGCGAGCGCGAAAATTTTTGAGTTTTGGGACATAAAAGTAGTGTATCTAACGCGGCCGGCATTGTATGACAATACATTAATTTAATTGAAATTTCTTGGTCCAGGAGCGTACCGCGGCGCCCCTGAGCCCGCGGCGCCCGGGTTATTCGCACACCCTGCACCATAGGTTAAGGCGGCCCTGATGCTATCCATACATTTGGATACAGTTCTTGTAAGCTGCGATCTTTGATGAAAATTAAAACAAAAATAGGAGTAAAATTCTGATCAAGGATTGGTTGGGGGCGCCTGAGGCGCCCCTTATGTCCGGCGCTCTCGGCCGTCGCCCAACCGCGCCCTACCCTAAAGCCGCTACTGGCTACAATTTATAAACATATTGTTCGAAATACTAATCCTGCGCAGACGAAGTCGCGGGCACCAGCTAGTACTAAATGTATGAAACCGATACCGTTCTGACGCGTCACGTCACGACACATCAGACAAATATAAAACCACCTTTACAAGTGTTGTTGTTTCAAGATCGCTTGAAAAATGCCATATAGATATAGATAGTACAGAGGGCGCGTCTACACCATATTCGCAATAAAACAAAATGTACCTACTAACTACCATGCATGAAACAAAACCAGATACTGGTCTGGTCATTTCTGCGCCCCTCCAGGGTCTGCGCCCTGTGCCTGGGCACCGCTGGCACCGCCCTAGTTACGGCACTGAGTTTATGAAATATTATTTGTACCGATGAATTTTATAACCTAGAATAGCTCGATTGAGTTACAATAAACAAATAATCGTTTACAATTTTTAAATTATTTAATCGACAACCAAACTTTTCACCATGTTTATCAATTAGGTATAAGTAATTGATTTATAAAAAAACTAAAATCTATAATTCGTCTTCCATGTATTGTATCTTCATTTTCCTGCAACAATAAAAACTAGGAATGTAAATAGTTTATTAAAACAAATATGTCTGTTGCGAGTGACAAAAAATACTTACCATATTATTTGTACTGGTATCCGATTGAGTCTGATAATCTGAATTAAATATGCTTTCATTATCCTGCAAGAATCAAAGATATCCAATAATATTATTATGCAACAGCGAAACTAACGACGATGACATTTACGTACATATTTCTATATAACCAACATCAAAAAAAGAGAACACAATCTATAACATTTTCGCATTAGAATATCATGGGTTAATACTTGTGTATATTACATTTCAATCAGATCATTATAACTAATAAATAAAATAAAAACTCACTAGTATCAAAACGAGTTCGTTGCGCAGGTTGCGCTATATTTTTCGAGCTCCGACGAGTTTGCGCGGCGCAACAGCGAGCGATACGTCCTCCCTCGATAAGCGCTTGGCGCTGACTAAAGTCACACCGCGCGTCACAAGATTTATATTGATTTTTGCATTGCAAACAAAAATTATTTTAAAATATTGTTTTACTTTTAAATAGACCAATTTTTTTTTTCAAGCTTTATAACAATACCACCTTAATTATTAAATATGTTTTATTTGAATTTGGATAATACTTTCATAGATAAAAAATATAGTTTTGTACGGAAAATTGTCAGTAACTCTCAGTTTTATAGAATTATTTTTGGTGTATTACTGTATGAATTGTAATAAATTGGTGTAAGCAAGCACAAGTACAAGATATAGTTGTATCTTGAACATTTTTATAAATGGTTAAATTGCTATATCCTCGTAGTACTGAAGCATCAAAAGATTCCCAAAAGCAACATTTTATGAAACATCCTTTGCAGAGACAAAGATTTTACTGATGTACGTGGACAAATTAAAATATTTATTGAAAACAGCCCCAAGATAAATGATCAAACTTTCTTAATCTTATTTTTGTTTTTTTTTTGTGACTATATCCAAAGCATAATGACGCATCAAAACTCGTATAAAACTCGAAAATTTGTGATAGCCCTCTTAAGTAATAGTAAGACTGCGTTGTATTTTGGATGGAATATATTTACTGTCTACCCTCTAAAAATAACAAACCATATCTAAGCTAATTATTAGTTTAAGTTCACCGTCATAAATTCATAATGCTGTTGACTATCGGGCTTTCGATACGTTTTTAGACGTTATACCAACTATTGTAATAATCTGTGATTATACATACTTTGCGTTTATTGAGAGAGGAGTGCTTTTGTTTGTCAAATCAACATGAATTATTTGACTACACTTTTAAGAGCAGAAATCATTGTTTTGCATGAGCAAAACGTTTCAATTAGTGAAATTGCGAGACGTTTAAAGTTATCGGTGAGTAATTTTATTTTTATTTATTAAATGTCATATTAACATAATATATTTATATATACTTTGATTATTGTTATGTGATTATAATATGAAGTTTAATATTATTAACTTACATATTATATATATGTAATATATATATATGTATATATATGTGTATAAGTAACATAATATTATATATATATAATATAATCAAATTAATAATTTGATTTAGATTTGTATGTAATGTAATCGATTGCTGTTATTTATATCAATATTTAATTATTGTTCACAGAGAAGTACTGTGCAATTGTGGGTTCATCGATATGCCGATACGGGAAACATTGATCCTCGCCGACCGGGACCGAAGGCTGGATTTGCATACACAGAAGCCAATGCACGGCACCGTGATATAGTTTCTGCGCATATGGCTGAGCTTTTCCTCAGCACTCGTTCCACGGCGACTAAACATGATGTGACACTACAAACTATAACGAACCACTTGCATGCAGCTGGCGTGAAATGTCGTAGGCCAGCTAAGAAAATTTTACTATCCGACATTCACAAACAAAGCTGGGTACGCTTCGCAAAAGAATGTTTGGATTTTGATTGGTGCAATAATATAGTCATATTTAGTATTTAGCGATGAAAAATGTTTTAAGTCGGACAAGGATGGTCGCAAAATACTTTGGCGAAAGGGTGGTGACCGCTATAACTCAAAAAATGTTCTTCAATGCAGGTCTAGTGGCGCACCAATTGCTATTAATAAAAATATCAGGGGGTAATGAAATTTGTTTTATGTGAGTGATGTTATTGTTAGTAAGATTACAATTTAAGATACTTGCATCTTAATAATTATCTAACTTACTAACATGTTTATTCATATCACTAATAAATTAATAATTACCCACTGATTATGAAAAATAACGCTAATTCTTGTCCGACTTAGAATAGTTTTGTCATACATAAAACTTTTTAATTTGTGATTATAATATAAATAAACCTAGTCAATAAATATTGTTGCTTTCTTATTACAAATTGTTTAATTTATACTTCCTTATTAAAATCTAGATTAATATTCTTATGTTATTTACAATAATAAAAAAAATTCATAATGAAAATAAAAAATGATTTTAGTTATGAATAAAGTCTATGCTGATTTGAGACTCGAACTTAAAACTTCCGAATCGCTAAACGTCGCTTCTACGCCTCGGCTACGAGCCTTCATAGTCTCGTTATTAAATTTTAACTTCATATTCTCATCAGCATTATAGTGAAAAGAAATTGCAAGTGTGTGCGTGCACAACGGGTTATTGAGGTTTGTATCCAATAACCCGTTGTGTACGCACATTAATAAACAGGCGAAGTAATACACGCGTGAACTTTACGCACACTAGCATGTATGTTTCTCTTAATACCACCGCGCCGCGCCGGGTGGAGCCACTTGCCTGCCCAGCTAATAATTTGTTTAAGTGTACATACAGAACATTATTGTGAAAAAAAATCCTGAAAATTGTTCAGACATTTTCAGTTCAATATTTAGGGAAAAATGTGTAACCTGTTTTAGAGTATTATAATAGTGGGGAGTGAGCAAAGATGTTTTTTTTTTTTTGTGAAAACATAATAAGGGTACGCTTATTCCACGAAATATACTCGTACGTCATAGTCTCAAATGAATGTCATTAATTTGTGAGATTATCTTTTATAGTTCCACAGTATCAACACTAGGAACAAGCATAAACTGTGCGTACCCATTCACAGGCTTCACAAGGTGCATGGAACATTTAAGGGGCTAGGTATACGATTTTATAATAAACTTCCTCAGTCGTTACTAGAATTGCCATTTGATAAATTTAAAGTCCAAGTCAAATCTATTCTGTCGAAGAAAGCCTACTATACTGTAAATGATTACATAAACGATAAGAGTAGTTGGTCCTCATGTTAAACACCGGACAGCTTCAAGAGTTATCATTGATAGTTGATGTGATTTACTTTTATTTTATACGTGACATTTTCCATTTTGTATGTATACTGACAGATTACCACCATCGTACTGTTTTCACGATGAGTTGTATCGCAATTTTGTAAATGGTTTACTAGCGACTGTAAAACTTTTAGTATTAACTGTTTTCTTGTTATGTGGTTGCAAGTCGTCATGCTCCCTTAGACGGTATTGCTGGCGGTAGCGTCGGTGGTCGGGTTGCCTCCCTCCCTCAAAAATGTGCGAGGGGGGCGATGGCTGATCCTCGCGTTATGCTCGTGAACGGGTGCTGCTTGTGGTACCAGGTCGTCTTGCTGACTACATAATTATTTTCTTGACCCGTAATATAATGTGTATGACTTTTGATTTGAGCAGTAGTCCTAGTTCACCGTTTTCACTGTTTATGTTGTCGCTTGGTACGCCCTAAAACTATACCTATTTTCAATGAATGGAGGCATTATGTTCTCTCTTTTTTTTTCCACATTATTATTTTTTTATTTTTGTAACTGCTTGAGTAATAGGTATGGGAAAGGTGTGTACTAGCTAACATGATTACATGTTTACTTGTTTTTTTTTATATACAAATTTATGTGTATTATTTTTAGTGATATTTTTATTTTATTTTTTTGTATACGGTTCTTCAAACCATACAGACAGAATTGTGTTGCTGGGGAGTTTGTTCCACCACTTCTTCTTCCCAGCAAAAACACATAGGAAGTGGTGAAGGGCGGGCGTTTTGGGGGCTGTCTTTTGTAGATTTGACGTTCAAAAAGTGCTGATTTTCAGCCTACTTTGAATAAATGACTTTTGATTTTGATTTTGATTTTGATTTTGATTTTGAGTTATACTCTTCGAATATCCCATATTTCTTTAGATTTCCAGATTCCCAATTTCTTTCTCCAGTAAAAGCTTTAGCTCCTATATACCCAACAAAAAATATTATTAATGAAAACTCGGTACCTTACTCCTTTCAGTGCAGGCATATTGTCGTTGCAGTCACTTGCAAGCGGTTGCAGTGTGACAAATTGTCGCTCAGCACGAGACGACAGTGCTGTGTGCCTTTTATAGGTTCCTGGTGAAAAAATAATGCTAGAAGTTATTGTTCGGTGTTAGTAAATATGCTTGAAGGTTTTTTTTATAGGTATAGGAAGGAGTTTCATTTGTATTTTTTCTGCAACTGTTTTTATGTTTTAGGTGTAAGAAACTCATTTCTGATGTTCAATTTTCTGTTATGTAGAGGACAGATTTGCAACTTGATCCAACTTGATAATTTCAGGTGAATCGGGTAAGCTTAAAAAATAAGGTTTATTTCATCTTTGTTAAAACCAACTTTTGCGAACATGCTGCGCTCTTCAACACCGAAAAACCACTTCAATAGAATTGTAATACCTTTATAATATTTTTGTTTTATATAAAGTTGAACTTTCAGAAACAGTCGTAATTGACAACATCTATAGGTACGCTTTTGTGCACGTTCATTTGCGCTGAACAGCCTTTGACGTCACGCACGAATATTTTGAGTGAAGCTGTGGGCTTACACACTTATCGACTGTTCGTCGTGTGTACTCTTTAATTTGAATAATAGTATTTTTTGTTAAGTTTAAATGTCAATTTGACTGGTAGAGAATGCCTTGTTACATTAAGTCCGCCAATATAACATTTTGTTTTGTACATGAAGCGTAAAAAAATGTATTATTCTTTACATATTGTTCTATTTCTTTTGGTAATTTGGATGTCTGCTCGTTTAATATCCTGTCTTACTACTAAAATAAAATACCTAGCGGAATAAAACAAAGGTCACGATATTTTTGAGGAGTTTACAGTGAACGGTAAAAAAAGAATGTATCGTTACTTACTAAGACATTGTAAACTTCATTTTTACAAACTCACACTAGTTACTTAAACACAATTGACGACTCAAATCTTTATAAAGTCATTACACAAACCCACAGCTACAGAACCAGAATCTTCTATTAACTTTCTTCAATAAATTCCATTGCAAACTTCCATAATCAAATGACCACAAAGTATGAAAACTACCACCATTATGTAAATAGGTCGCCACGTTGACAAGTTTGTAATCCTCAAATAACCGAGCTTGGTTCGCGGAAATGATAAATTTGTTCCCGTAATGACACGAAGGCTATCGCTATTTATCGGACACTGGTCTAATTTCATGACAAACCTGCAAATTTATATCGGTTAGGGTAAGTCTACACAATGCAAGTGGCTTGCGCACTGAGCCACATGCGCAGTATACATGCATTTTAAAAACGTGCGGGTCCAGCGACTCGCGCATGTACCAAAGCAAAATACCCACCCGCGTTCTCACTCACTTGCGCATGTTAACTTGCTCCAGCTACAAGCACCGTGTAGACGCACCTTAATATGACTTTGCGTGTGCAATTGGGGAATCAAATGGGAATAGAGATGTAATTTTGTGATAGTTTGAGTATGATATCACCTTTGGGGGCTGTAGATAAATCTGCTTATGCTGTGATTTAGCTGGTGTGGTTATTAGCTCTTGCGTTACAAATTGTGCCTTCGATTGCACTTAATAAACACACCATGGGCTAGTCAACATAAATGCACTTCATGTACGCTATCTCCGTTTAAGGAATAAAATATTTTTCTTTAATTTCCAGGTAGGTAAGTGCAGCACGCATACCTCATTCGTCTTTCAAGCAAAGGAAATAGATCTTCAAATCTGTTACAAAATACTGAATTTCATCATTTGACAGAAGACTTAGGAAAATACGTCTAATGTATCAAACATTTTTATGGACATGTGTCAGTTTTAGTGCATTTTTCTCAAATCATTTTATGTTTACTAGAGTCATGAATTCGTAGTAGAAGTGATGAAGTAAACAAACTCAAAGAGACCATGTTTAGAGCACAACGCTTGCAGAACGCTTCATAAATCGCCGGTCATAAAAACCCGATATAAAATAGCTGCACCGAGTTCAAGCATCCCCTCATTTAGCAAATGACGCTGTGATAGGTGCAACTGCAGTTTTATTTCAACTAGACTAGGAAAAAGAAACAGTTTTATTTATCTAACTAAGAATTTAAAAGACTGATACTGTGACTGTCGTCACCTAGCCCTACACACACATTAACTTTCTATTTTATGGGTAGGGATATTTGCCGGCTGACATGGAGTGCAATAAAAACTTAACAAAATATTTTAAGGGTCTAAAAGTTTCTCACAGCAAAGCAATCAAACATGTGCTAAGCAGAACTTACAAGCCGATGCCGACCGTTAGGGCCATAAGGACCTTGAGACAAAGGATGCAATATTGAATAGAAGTGCACATGTGCCAAATCCCAAACGGACCCCGACAACGATACTTAGAACAATTGAGAATGTGTACAAAAAGACCAATAAATCTATCTCGTAACAAATAAACGAATACGCGAAACAGGACCTTAAGAATAGGGTGGAGTCAGCGCTGAAGGTGGGACTTGCGAGGATGTAGGAAGGGATAGCAGGCCACAAGGGTTTTCAGGGAACTGAAGCAGGGACAGTCGGAGCTAAGTCACGAAGTGTACTAGTAACCAAATACTGTAGTCGAGTCTATTAGGGAGTCTATATTGAAGATATAATAGTTTCTATCAAGTAAGTGATGCGGGAAGAACGTGTGAGTATCGTGTTTGGTGATGGTCCGGTGAGTAAGACGAATACAAGTTACTATGAGCAGATATCTGGTGAGTGATCCCTATTATTACATTGGCTCCAGGTATACCAAAGACCGTGACTGGCATCCCAAGGCTGTTATTTCTAATTACTTTGATATTTGAACTTAATTATAGTAAAGCGTAAAACGAGACTTGGCAATAAGCGTAATGATACTGTGCACTGGCGTAAGCGTAAGAATACTGAGCTTTGAGTTATGTATTGCGCTTCTAAGTATATGTATCTGTCTGGCATATTCTCTCTTGACTACATTGAGGTACTTCTGACATGCGTTTGGTTATAGGGAGGCGGAGAAGGCCTTCTACTACACTTGCATTAATAATACACCTACACACCCACAACATTGCCGTGGACTAGGGCATGAATATTATCATATCGAATACACATTTAGAAGGCAGAACCGCATTGACAGATCGCAATATATTTACTAAACGGCACTAGCCGTATGCCGTGCGCTATTTATAACTATACTTTATCTGGTACCGGGATCTAAATGAACCAAACGCTAGTTAAAGCTACTTCTCATGGACTGACAAACTGGCAGCTGGCCTTGTCTTGCATTTGTTGTACGCACTCTTCCAGGGAGAGGGGTAGGCTTCACCAACCAAGCTAAAACTGAACGTTAGACCCGTCCCGAGGGACGCTAGAGATCGTGTCGCGTCAGCTGCCACCATACCTTAGGGCCCATTTTGGATATTACGGTGGTAGATGGCAAGACACGCATACTGGACAGGCTAGGTTTGGGGATTTGCCGATGCCTGTCAAGAACGGGGCACCGTTCTTGACAGGCATCGGCAAATCCCGCAGGTTAAAGGAAGAGGAAGTGACGAAATACCACTTCGGTGTATACCAATAGCGCTTCTAAGGAAAGTTGCCACCGACCGACGAGACACTGCGCTTGCGTTAGATTTGTATATACCAGTAAAGGGTGAATAGGCTCGCGATGGGGCTTAATATGAGCACGCGCCCAGCGTGGCTGGAGACTGTCTTGCCCAATGGCAGTTGTACTTCGTAGTACCCTGCCTTAGGATTGGGTAAGACATTTAGAACATAGGGAACGCTAGAATCTTCTGTGTTAGTCCTGGCGGTACACGTACGACATGTCAACTGCCCTGTGGTAGCCCATGTCACTAATCGGGGATTGTAGTTTTAAAGTATAGATTATAACATACACTGTTGTACGCAAGCGTTATGTATATTTTATGTTAGGTAGGATTGCTACTCCTCTTACTCTCTACTAGTATCTGTAATTCAATTTGTACCCTGCATGTTAAGTTTGATTTGATTTGCTGACGTCCTGTCTACCCCTGTCCCTAGTTTTTATTAGGCGGGACTAATAGTAAAGTTAATGCATGGTCCTCTAAGGTGGAAGAGCGTCCAGTAAGGTGACGAGCTCTACAGGGTTGCGCGGATGGCGGGGCGCAACCTCTTCCCCTCCGGGGGAAGCCTGTGGTATTTATATATGTTAGGAAAAACGAAAATTTTTACAGCCTAGGGTTGTCGTGGAACGGTTACAATACCTAGTCCTAAAAGAGAAGATGATGATTAAAATTACGTAAAATACAGTTCAACTACTGTTATAATTAAAGCTAGTAAGCAGTTTTTTGCGGTCTTAACTTCGAAACTACTTCCCTACCCAAATACACCCTTTTTTACTTAGGGGTAGCGTTACATTGAAAAAAATCTAGATACAGTTCAAGAGTTTCGGAGCTTTTAGACTACAAAGATACAATTCTCTTTATAATATTAAAATATTTAGATACTACGTGTGACATTATTTTTATCTATCCCGAAAAACAAAGCCAAAAACCCAAAATCAACAACTTTTTATAACTCATCTAGACTTTCATAAGTCACCCCATAGTAAGTAATCTGTAACATTTTACAAACAAGAATTTATAGCACTCCCAACTTCTGAAACTCAGACTTCAGTATCTGAAATCGTGACGTTAGCGCCATCTGTTACGAAGCGAATGAACTTGAAATAAACATTAATCTCTGCGAATGACACTTGATGAATATTTGAGCTACATAACTACAGCTACATAGTTAGCAGTATAGATGGAAATAATGGGTTTAAGAATAGTGTGTTTAGGAATAAAGCTTATTGTTTTCAAGTTATTAAGCCTGCTTATAATTATGCAGAATAACCTACCTGTTTCTTACTTAACAACAACATAATATTGTTCATAGCAAGGGTTTTTAATATTTATTTTTTATCTATGTTTATATTTCAAAGAGGATTCTTTTGTTTTTTCGTAACTTAAAGCTCCAAATCTACTGAAGCGAATTGAAAAAAAAATCCACTGTTGGACGAAGTTTCTATGGTACGCGGGAGAACACGCTCGTAATTAATCGGTGGTTGAGAAACTAATAATATCTTTACAGTTGAAGGATAAATGTTAGAATTTTGTCTCCAAAATCTATATAATTATTTTCGCTCATTGAAATTAATTCACATTTTCAAACTATCATTTCTTAATAATAGACATGGGCTTATTATACCTACCAATCTACTGTTAAATCTAACCAAAGCCACATTACTCTGAAACCGCACTAAACATCCTAATATAGAAATCACGTGTCGAAACAAGATTAAAGGCTCACTTCCAATAAAAACATAACGATATACAGTGTTGAAAATGAAAGATTTATCTGTTACCCCAAGGCGGGTCCGTAGTACATAAATATATTCATACACTCCATTGAAAGTCGCGTCCCCAAACCGGCTTTGAGTGTTTTTAAAAGAAACCTCTTTGATATTCCCGATGTAAGGCATGTCAAATGCTTCAAAGTGAAGGTACTCAATGTTTGCTCAAATAGAGGCTATGGAAGTCAAGCTTTATTTTGTTAGACAACCTGTTTCTTATATTGGCTTATTTCCCCTTTATAGCATATTGCAAACTTTTAGTTGGCCGATAGTTTGTTTGGGCTGATAAATCGTATGAAGATGAATGGTAGTACGCAGTACAAAGGTCATGGGTTTAGCAGGTATCAGACCGATTGGAAACTTTGATTGGAAATAATATTCTTTAAAAATTAAATTTTTGCCTGCCATCGGTCGGTCGACTGTTTAGTGTATAGTGTGTGGATACATTTACACTAGACGTTTTTCTGTAGAATGTGCTAATAAGATCAGCAGCTGACATTACGTTATACTTTGCTCTGAGTTTTGACTATTACAAGAGTTGAATACTAAAACACAAATTATGTGACGTCTCATAAAGTTTAATATGAAAAGGGACCTACAAGATTCCTACAGAAGGGACCTATATTTCTATTCGAATTTGAAGAGGACAAGTTTATAAAAGAGCTTGAAAAAGAGATTAATAAAATAATTGACACATTTGCATATCTGAAATTTATTTTCATTTATCAACTAGTAAAGTAAGGTATTCAGAACATTAAACAAATTAATGAAAGAGTACATTTAAAAAATTCTCAGGGTAATTTTCAAAAAGTAAATTATAACAGATGTGAATGAATTTCCCCGCATTTTCTTTTTGTTCGCAGCTGGATTGTTGCCCATTTGAGCTGAACGCAATCCCTGCCATGGTTCAAAGAGCACGTACCTAGAACCATAGATGGTTATGGAATGTTCTAGAAATATGCTATATCTACAAGTACCTACAGATATATAAAAGGCATGCATTCCATTAAAAATAATGTTATGTTGGAGTATTTTGCTGTTGTAAGTTCCAATCGTAGTTGGAAAAATACTGTACTAAATAGATACAATTTTGCTTTTTAAATTGTCACTCAAATAGTATGACTACTATTATTTGTGTTCCAATGATTTTCTACAGCAATCAGAATGAATTTATTAAAGAAAAAGTTTGTAAAAACTGAATTTTATAAAGACTTACGATGCAGTATTTTTTGTGGCAGTATTTCTCAATATACGTGTTGTAACATTTTTCAGTATCCGTTCAACAAAGGGCTTTTTTAATAGTTTTATTTAAAAAAATATTGGCTAGCGTCATTGAATTTGCTTTACGTAGAAACAATATTCTTTTGAGTATAACGTGTGATATTATACTTGGTATACAGGTTTTGAAAGCGATCCTTTTGTTGCTTTTCTTCGTAACATGGTTATATATTTTTTAAAGTTTTCATAGAATATATTTCAATAAGATTTTTTTGTGATTTTAGCCTTATTCACTGGTGTAGCAATGAGGCATAATGGAAGCCAAAGCGGTTAATTGAATGTCAGGCTTCCTAATAACTGTTTCTATTATTACGACAATTGCTACCAAACACCCTTATTAATTACCAAAACAGAGCAGACAATTATATCTCATAAAGGCAGAACGCTATACAAGTATTGTATGTACAAACAAACATAAGCTACGGAACTCGATGTAAATAATTCCATTTGCCTCACCACTAGTGGAGCCCTTAATACGTCTAGTACAATGTGAATTATTAAGTTATACTTGACACATTTCGGGTTGGGTGTATAGCAGGAGGATGGCAGAAGATAAACTTTGATTTAAGTACCATTTGGTGCTAGTATGTTAAATACTTCAAAAGATTTGTGATGCAAGAGTCACCTACACGTAGCCCGGTCATACTTAATGCAGATCTAATTGTTAGCTAAAATTGTGGTTTACTCATGCTTTACTGTATGTATGTATGTCAGTCCAGATGATATTATTTCAAGGGTGGCTTGCACCATGTAAGAATAACCATAACCAGAAGTAAAAATGTTGCCAATTATTCTGATCAGGTATTCTATACTCAAAATTCTGGACCCATTCTATTACAGATGATGTCTTATTTCCAAGCCTAGTTTCAAGAGAAAATCAAACTTGACTTATAATGAGGTAGGTACATACAAATAACATAAAAACTACTGAAAACCCTCTACAACGCTAACACCTAATAGTTATCTCCTGGAAAAGTTCCCGCAGTCCGATTAATTTCGCCGATGTCGTGCCGGTATTACACTGTCAAGGTTCTGAGTATCATTCTGCGTGACAAACGGAGCCGTGACATGGGGCGCGTGAGCCCGAGATAACGTCCGGACGACGAATGAGCGACGTCCTGAATACACTGCGCCGATAATCGCGTGGTGGGGATATACGGTGCGGTATTGTGGGATTTGACGCTTTTTCGGGTAATTGAAATTGGAATATATTGATATATTTTGCATTTAGATAAACTATTTTATATGTCGGAGGCGCCATCAGGATGGCACTATCGT
Organism: Helicoverpa zea x Helicoverpa armigera; assembly: GCA_033682625.1. Classification (NCBI taxonomy): domain Eukaryota; kingdom Metazoa; phylum Arthropoda; class Insecta; order Lepidoptera; family Noctuidae; genus Helicoverpa; species Helicoverpa zea x Helicoverpa armigera. Next base: position 3,306,717 of record JAWIIS010000038.1, on the reverse strand, counting down.
CCGACACCAGGTAGGGTAATCGAGCAAAGAGATAACTCAAACAGAACTCAAAACTTAGAAACGTTTATTCAAATTAGTCAGAACAAAAGACAACCCCCAAAACGCCCGCCCTTCGCCACTTCCTATGTGTTTTGGCTGGGAAGAAGAAGTGGCGGAACAAACTCCCCAGCAACACATGTCTGTCTGTCAGGTTAGAAGAACCTTTACATTTGAATCTACAACGGTACTACAACGCTAGGCAATAACACTAGGTATACTAGCCGTGACGTAAGTAACGCGACGACTCCAACGAACACTCGATGAAGACTCGACCAAGACTCAACCGAGAGTGAACTAAGACTGAACTCCGCGGACGCCACGCTGACCGCCGCCAAAATGTTGTTTCACCCGAAACGCCGCCAGAGGGCGCGCTTGCGTCTCGTTCAGTGACCGTACTATTGACTATCTCCGACATATACTTTAAGTAAAGGCAAAATTGGAGGTTCTAAGTTGGACCCTATAATGTCTCACTGAACTGATTCTGGTGCGGCTTTCGATATAGTATTTGTCAGAATGAGTAGAACTTTTCAGGTATATTATTCAAGTCAGTTTAATTTTTATTAAGAAAGTTTTTTTACATACTAATGTGCAAAAGGAAAAACAAAAACAATTGTGAATGTAAATGCACTGATAATTTCAGATTATGCAAGATCATATTAATTGTATTTGTGATTGCTCCATTTGTCACGTTGGGTTAGGTTAGGTTACAGGCCACATAACGTTAGAAAGGCTGATGTTTTTTTAGATGAAATACTTATCGAGGTACTTCTCCAAAATATTCTAGTTAAATTGCTGCAAACAGCGGTGAATTATAGAGAGAACAGAGAGGTACGCCGTAGCTAATATGCACCAAGTTTTTACCCGTATATTTTTCTAACTCATAGACAGTCAGAATCAAGTTCGTTCAGTCGAAAAGCTTTGCAAAATTATTCCGTTATATCATTATAATAACCGTTCGTAGGAAGCAAAGATTATTGAATATAGGAATTGGAAGACTTTGATCTGCCAAAATATTATATGGCGAGAATATTACCTACGTTATGCGAGGAAAATTTCTTGTAGAAAAATCTTGATTATTAGGTATTATATATACCAATTTTGGCACAAATCAAAGATTTTGCTTTGAGCTGATATGATATTGAGGTTGATAGGTTATTGACTCTACGAAACCACTATCTATATACTTTTACTTACTATTTTATTTTTTCATATCTAATTTAGGCTTCATTTGATGCTCGTGTATTCGTGATTACATATTCTTACTATTATTTTATTGTTATTACCCAGTTATTTGTCTGAGAGTCGTTGAGAAATGCAATTTTTAAGATTTTAATGTGTGGTGTTCGTCGTTTCAGCTGAAAGACGTCCACTGCTGAACAAAGGTTCGCCACTTTGCTTTGCCACTTTCTTCATAGCCTAAGGAACTTGTACTGTCGTAAAAAAGGATAATGATTTACATCCCTTTACAAGCTAACAAAATAACGCCGTAAACATTCTATATGTATGCAAATTTTAAATAAAACCGCAGGCTTTTCCTGTATCCGTGTTAAACAAAATAAAGTTTATAAACAACGTCGGTCGTCAACATGGTGGTTTTATGCCCGTCAGTCAATCAATTAAGTTGCCTGTGGCAGTCCCCTTTTCGGAAAAACCTTCGTATTTTTTCCAAAAGTTGCACTCTGTCATGTGTTACTGCTGTTTACAAAGGATTTTGACGTAATATAAGCGGAAAAATACTGGGTAATTAAAATGCTTGTTTAACGGATTTTGTAGGAGTGATGTTGGAGTGTAGTCAGTTTTCCAGAAAGTAGTCCAGTAACATTATCAGGCTCTAAAATATTGTTTTAGTAGTTTAGGTGTGAAAGCTAACAGAATTACTTACGCATTTTTTATACTGGTAAAGATTTTATGTCAATGCACACGTCTGATAACTTACAGGTTTTCATAAAAAAATCTCAATTCGGCCTAGATTTTGACGCGCATCATTCCTTATGATTCATGCTTAACCCTGCAGGATATCATGGCATCCTCTATAATCTACATGAATTGTATGAATTTCATAGTGTCGAAACCATAGTAATCTTGTTGAACTAACTGCGTCTATATAATGCATTGTCTTGGACAGTGCACTCAGTATGCATGGGGTCCACTTGTCCCTCACTCAAGCAAACGTTGATTAATTGATACCCTAGTTCTCTGAGTATACAAGATAGGGTATTCCGGGAATGGAGTACAGGGATGGATGAAGGGTTATTGAACTTCTTTTATGATTGAGAATTTCATCATTCAAATTCTTCTTTTTAAGAATATTTCATGCCTTGTATTTAATACTTAAGGTACCTACTACTTTTCTTTTCCTGTCCGGAAAACACCAAAAAGAAGAGCTCTTTCGTCATCTTTTGGGCACTAAAATTTATAAGTTAAATTTTTCATCATATAAATAAGACATCAAACTGTTATGAATTACCAGCTTTCCCGTGGTAATCTATTTGGTACCTATAACTGGATATGGCCTTACTCGATAAATAGCTTGTATCATTTCACATTGAAATATTTTTTTATAATCAGATCAGTAATTAGTAGAGATTAGCACCATTTCAGAAAGATAACAAACAAAAAAGTATTAGGTACTAAAGATTTCTTTATACTTTAGTATACATAGGTATATAAACCTTCTCACGTACAAGTATCAAGACTGTTTTATCCCAGTAACCAGTTTGACTGTGACACGGCATTCATAGATACGAGATTCCAAACTGTAGGAATTTGCAGGAGCTTTGAAACGAGTTGATATAGCCGCCTGTAGCCTTCTGTAGCAAACTATTTGTTACTGATAGAGTATAGGTTTTTTATTGGTATACTAGGAAGGTGTTTTGGTACCAGTCCTTTATAAAATACTGGGTAAAAAAAATGTTTTTTTTTTTTTTGGAAAGAGTTTTTGCTTTGGATCGGGTCGTGAGTGTATTTTTTATTTATTTATTAAAACATCTAACATCATTCACGTCTATTATTTACCTAAAATATGTTAAAAATAGTAACGATTTATTTAAATTAAATTTGCTTTCGCTAACCTAATGAAATCACAGCTTAGAATCCAAAATAAATGAACAACAACAGATCAACAGCAACATTTTCTTTGATATCCCGGAACGGTTCCTGAAAGACGTTATCTCTGGGATACCGGTACAAAAGCCTGGATTCTAGATATAAACAAGTAGTTCCAGCTCTTTAGTTCGTCTTAATGTATTTCCTTTGTGTGTAGCAGCCAGAGGGAACGATGTCGCACACTGATTGATTTAAGCGTTCCAGTTTTCAGGATTGTTTATTTAAAGCTGTTTTAGACTCAAACTTTTAGGGTTATTTTCTTCTCATGGGTTTTAAGAAGTAAACGTTTACAGCTGCCGAAGAAAAGTTTGTTTGAGCACACTTTTCTCAGAAACTACTGAGCTTCAAAAAAATTATATTATTTTTGGATAGCCAATATATTGCTGGTGGAAACCAGTGTAAAACAAAATAAGAAAATTCGTATGTTTTGTTTAAAATCTAGTCCATATTATTACTAGCTATTGTCAGAAACATCCAAAGACTGGGTTAAGTACATAGCCGACGCGAACTAAAGAGAATGCATTTTCCTTCAAAATGTGTCGTAAAATATTTTCCAAGCCATATTGAATTTGGTATTGCACCAAAACAATGCAAAGGATTTTGATTCCATTTTCTATTTGTTTCAATGAAATAAAAATGCTTTTGTTTTTAGTAAATTCCTGTTATATGTTAATTATTTATCTTATCGTTTATCGTTTTCGGTGTAGTGACGAAAATTTCCTGAAACTGTATTTTTATTGAATTAGACACTGATGTGTCGTTTAAAGTCAAAAGTTTTTATTTCATATAGACCTATTACAGGTACTTAAAAAATCAATAGCTAGGTGCACGGTTCGTTACGGAGAAGAACCGACAAGAAACTCCTTAATAAAAAACTAACAATTTTTTTTATCGTTCATTATTGTAAGAAAGAACATGGATAATACATCGAAAATGTGCTGTTAACGTATGGCTTCTAATAAATATAACGATAACACATAATTTTGTTGGTTCTAGTAAAAATGTAATACATGAACATGGTTCTTTAGAATCGTTTAGATATTTTCGACGTATACAAAGTACATAATATGTTTACGTTGATAGATCGACTACTTCGAGAATATAGCGATCGTTTGATATCAATCGTTTGCTGTTGAATTTATAAGAAATTGATACTTGATTCTGATGAAATAACATTTGTTTGCATAATATTTTAGACCAGCTGTTTCTAGTGATTCCATCCGCGTTAGTGTTACCATTACAGCCTTTTTATCGTCCCACTGCTGGGCACAGGCCTCCTCTCACACGGAGAAGGACCACCCACGTATGTGTAGTTAATAACTTCCTGCACTAAATTGAATTATTTATTAATTTAATTGAGGATAAAAAGGAAGAATGCAGTAACGATAGAAAGTAGCTTACGTCCCTTCTCAGACTCTAGATTATTCGGTACATCTTTCAGATCACAAAAAAATAACGAATTTAACAAATGGTGGAGGTTATCAATTCGATATATAATAGTTACAACTTTTAGATCACAAAAAAAAAAAACTAATTAACAAAGATGAACGTTGAACAATGACTTTGAACAGTTACCCCAGTTTTGGTAGTTTACTACAAGATTCATTGCCTTTAAACCTTTATTATATCCATATGTCATCAATCAAAACTGATTTACGTTAATATATAGGCATATACTAAGTATATAACAACGTTTCTAATATTGCTCCGCATCCGTCAACCTTATTAGGTCCATATAAATTAATGTTCAAACAGTACATAAGCCTCCGTCATTCCTCTATATGAATTAAATTAGTCTAACCATTTCACTACACAGATGACAATTATATCCGTAATTGTAGTACACGATTACAATAATTAAATTCTCCTCTGAAGGGTTAGGCAACTGATAGTATAATTAAAATTATCTATTTTACTCTGGTAAAGCTTCGACCGTAAGGTTAAGCAACACTTGGTGCGGTCGGTCCGTTTAAGGGTAACTATCTTTGACACTAACTTTATGTGTACCAATTACCATGTCAATATCTTAAGCAGTCATTACAACAATGGGTAACTGGACTTAGGAGGTCTGATAGCCAGTCACTCTCTTTGCCACAAACCTCTCTCTTTAACCCCACATGTAGTTGTTACGATAAAGGCAATCAATTGAAAGTGGTAGACAGCTGTTCACATCAGTTACATGTATTCTCTAACGATTCCCAGAAGACCAGAGTATCACAGTTTCTCGGTAAATCTGAGAAATTACATGCAGTAGGTATCGCTTAAAATCTAGTTCCCTATTTTAGGAATAAAGGGCTTTGTCTACGCTTCCGATGGTTACATAGGATTACAATTACCTAGTTGTCACGTTACGGCCTGGCGGTCTCTCTAATAGACTGGCGACTAGTGACGTGGGCATGAAATTGTGAGGTACAGTATGTTGTTTCTTGGAGAACGTCTTTTTGGATGGTGGAAATTGAGGTACTAGGCAAAAAATAATGGCTCTGAATTCTGGTTAATTTTAATAAGTGCGAAAAGTGAATTTGTTTGCTATGTTTTGCATTCAAATAGACTTAAATTGATTTATATGGTGTAAAAATAACTGAATCAAATTAGACTATTGCACTTGAAGGAGTTTAATGGCGATGCAAGACGAGCAGAGCTTTGAAAGATACGAGTACAATTCATGAAAAAAATGTTTTTAAAATATCAGATTTCCTACCAAATGAAAATGATGCTGTAATTTTTTATCTAGTTACATGTAAGTACGTACACAAATATTATTTGTATTACATTCAGTATGTTCCTACCGCCTTTTTAATGCCGTCGGTTTTCTATCTAGCCTGGGGACATCCCAGGCTATGTTTGCTAATTCGCACTTCCAAGGACAAATAACCAAGATCTGATATGGGTAGGTACTCATAGAATCTCATCTTGTAGAATCCTGTGTGAATATTTATTTCTTCTGCGAATATTTTATTAATAATTTCATTTTTATCTGACGGAACTCCAAAAGATTGAGCTTTATATTGTTCCTTAGTTTAAGGAACAACCTTAAAATAATAAATTAAAAAGTTAACGTTATTTCTTCTTTGTGTAGTTGAACCTGCTAAAAAGTAGTATTTTGTTAAGTATGTATAATGCTTAACACACTGCAACACTACTTAAAGTTTACTAAAAGACTACATAAATATACACCGCAATTTTTGCCTCGTGAAAATTCTTATTTCAAACAAGTGTATCAAATAAAATACCTTTGTAGACGTCTCCGTGGCGCAGGTTAAAATAAGCGAAACTATCTTCTTCCCAAGTACGCCAGGCAGGTGAGAAGTATTTCTCTCAAGTTTACATGAACTATGAAGTCTTAGAGCACAGTTCCTTAATTTAGAACTTTCTAGAATTTGCAGTTATGAGCTTCTAAATTTTGTATGTATATTGTACTTTGTTGTATGAATATATTTTGTTTTCAAAAAGTATAGTACGTATTTTTTAGGGTTCCGTACCTCAAAAGGAAAAAACGGAACCCTTATAGGATCACTTTGTTGTCCGTCTGTCTGTCTGTCTGTCTGTCTGTCTGTCAAGACCCTTTATCTCAAGAACGCGTGGACGTATCAACCTGAAATTCACATGAAATACTCAGGTCTATTGTCTCTTTAGGCTGTGAAAATATCAAACTTCTAAGCCAAGCCAATCAAAAGATACAGCCGATTATGTCGATATTTTCAACAAATTTTCGACACTCGCAAAGGAATCAAAACCTACAGGATACTTGCCGTAAACTCAGGGTCTTGAAATTTGGCATGAAGCATTGTCATATAATGCGAATATAGGAAAAATTCCGAAAATCTCATTTTTTTAGTTATATAACATGAAAAAAAATATTTTAATAAAATGAAACTTACTACCTTATTTCTCACGAACGAATAAAGGTATCAAATTGAAATTTATACCAAATACCTAGGTCTATTATCCCTTTAGTCAGTGAAAAAATCAAACTTCTAAGTTAACGCGATCAAAAGATACAACAGTTATACCGACACCTTAGAGGAATTTCCGTCACACGCTATGGAATCAAAACCTACAAGGTACTCCCCGTGAACTCAGAATCTTGAAATTTGGCACGAAGCAACGTTATATAGTACAGATAAAGGAAAAATTGCGAAAATGATAAATTTGAAGTTACATAAAATATTATTTTTGCTTACATGACATAAAATATTTTTAAAAAATTATAAGCTTACTACCTACCCTTTTTCACATGAACGCATAGAGATATTAAAGTTGAAATTCATATCAAACACTTCTTAAATATAATTGCCTCTAAACTGTGAAAATTTTTAAATCATTCAAAGGTTATTGGGCACCTTAGTATGGAAACCATACCCACGGCGGATACGAACGAAATATATATAGCACAGTATAATGATAAAGGCTCTGATTTACTATGGCATTAGTCGCATCAATGTGAACCATGGGAATCTAGAGAAAATCAGGTGTGAACATCAAATATTTTCATCATTTCAATGGGGTATTTAAACGACCAAGTTTGACGGATTTGAGAAATCATTTCTTTGTAGTGAAAGAGTATACTCGCCGTTTATTTCCATTGTCATTAGGTCAGGATCTGATGATGGAAATTCTGAGAAATCGAGGGCAACTATCAGAAATTGTAGGCATGCATAGGATTAAAACTTGATTCTCAGATGTATGTCTGGTGATACTATCAAACAGTGAAGGTTTAGAGCTTACCTGATGATGGAGACGTGAGAAAGTCGAAAGAACTCCTCAATGACGTGTTTAGGCTTATATTAATCGTATTAACGAGAACTTTTCACAAAAGTTAAAAATAAAAACTTTTTACAAAAAAAAAAAAAACAACTTCAAAAACAACAAGAAACTGTTAAAAGGTGGTTAAATAAATATAGATGCATCCTCTAGACACCGACTTCTAGACCGATGCACCTAACATCTTTTTAATTTCTTTCTTGCTTTTGTTTTCTTGTTGATTTTTTATTATTTTTTGAAATGGGATTTGTTTGTAAAATGCTACAAAATAAAATAAAGCCGACTTTATAAAACAAAGAAAGGGACAGAATTACACTTTTGTCAAGGCTCTAAAAACGTAAAGCTAGCAGAACCGAATCCTACTCTCTACCAGTCGTTGTTACAATTCGACAGTTACAAGTCGTCAGGCAGTATCGAAAAAAACTTGAAACTGGGGCTCGTTAGGTGATTAATCCCTCAAAAATAAAAGATCCCATTAGTAGTGAATTCTCATCACCTAAAATAAAATAAGCTCCAACACAAGGTTACGTTATAAATTGTATTGTATATATAGAAATATAGGTGTATAATATAAATTGTATAGCCGCGTACGCACGTACGAACAAATTTGTTGCGTTACATGATATGCAACAACTTGGTTCGCACGTGCGTACCACTATCGAACATCGAACACTCTGTTCGTCAAACATGTTCGCGGCGATCCTTGTAGTGTGTTCTGTATGGACGGTGTTCGAAGCGCTTTAATAACTTCACAATCGACCACTTCCAACGGCGCCGTCATGGCTACTAAGATAGAGTTCACGACTGTTGTTTGCGAACTCGACTCGAACTATGTTTGCGTTCGTGTTCGAATATGCCGTCCATACGTACGAACCAAATGTTCGGGTCTGGTGTTTGTGTTCGCTATGTTCGTGTTCGTACGTGCGTACGCGCCTTATTGTGTTATAAATTGTTTCTCAGGGTTTCCAGATCCTCATCAGATCCAGGTCATCCGAATTGGCTTCTTCCTTTTTATGAAAAGTCTTTAACAATAGAACCTAGCACTGCAACCTGTACAATCCTCTGAAACTGCTTGTATTTTATATTTTTCAAACGATCCTGGACATTTGTCTCTATGGAATTTTAATAAAATATTTATATTCAAAGAAACGTCATACCATTCTCCAAGATTTAAAACTACTTTGATTCATGTCCGCCACTTTTTTACAAAACGGGTCAGATGCATGCATGCAAAATAATAACTATTTTGACTCTCACGAAATTACCATAACTATGATTGTTCTAAACTGAACGGTTGGCGCGAGACTCACTTTTTATCAATACAGGATTTGTACGGAACCCTCGGTGCGCGAGTCCGACTCGCACTTGGCCGGTTTATTTATTTTATTGATCAATGTGTATAAGGTGCAAAAAACGGTTAGCTACAAAATAGTTTAAAAAGTTAAGTCTAAAAAAATTTATATTTCAAATCACATTGTTTTAAAAGTGGTTTCCAGAAAACAAAATAAAAAAAATATATTTCAAATAACGATGACGAAAAAAATCCGTTTAAGTGTTATCAAAGTATTACATTGGATACGGAATATTTTTTGCTGGGTAAATTGGTTCAAAAAAAGTATTGGTCGAGAGCTGCAGAATGACACTTCAAACATTTTATACCCGTGATGCACTTATGTATGCGAAGCAAAAACTATTTTTATGACGTGAAGTGATCAATTTTAAGGTTGTGAATATTTGTGTGTGTGATTGTTACTTTTAATTTAATTAAATGAACAAGAAAAAACTCAGATATTCTTTTGATAAACAGTTTTTTTTAACAGTCGTCCCAAAAAGGAGGATCCTCAATTCTGACATCTGTTTTTTTTATTTTAGTAATATTGTTGATAATATTTATATGAGACTAGGAGCTACAAAAGCATATTTTTTGTGTGTAGATGACTGTCATAAAAATAAATATTTTCTCATAACAATACAGAACCTAAGTTTCTTAGTTACTACAGCCTGTATGTCAACGGTAACGCCTGTCCGACTCGAAGACACAAGTTCGTTAGCAATTCCCTACACACACATACACACACACGTATTATACATACATTGTTGCCAAAACACACAACAATAAACCCACCATTTTGATGCACGTATAAAATTTTATCGTCAACCTGATATTAATTTTTAACTCCCGTACCTGTGATAGACGAGATTAAATTGTAAAAAACTGTAATAAAATGTCACAAGAATTTATCTATTGCAGTTTTTTGGTTATTTTATTTGTCAGAAGTGTAATCATGATTTTTTGTTTATGAGGAAGTATGCACTTTTTTTTAACGACGTCAAAAATCATCAAATGACCCCTCCCGGTTCGGGTTAGCAGCGGGGAGGGAGTGTCAGACTCTTACTGACTAAAAACCGTCGTGTTCTGTCGTAGGCCTTTTATGTACCGGGCCGCGGTAACTCTTTCGAACACTTCAACGATGCACTTCATTCATATGTTTTGTTAGTATGAGTGAAAGCGACGTTGCCAGATTTCATTTTGTTGTTTCGTGAAGTCAAGTATGTTGGCTAAACAAAAGATGATCGCTGCAGTGCATTATCTTGGGCAGAAAATGTTGTTTAGAGAGAACACGACTTTTGCAGAAATTGTACGGAAACTCTGAGTTTGGTTTACTATGTGTACCTTTATATTTCTATTTTATTAGAAATGTTAGCTAAGATTTGGCTTTGCAAGTTAGTTGCCAGTGTATTTCTTTTTTACCCGACTGCCAAAGAAGGAGGGTAATGTTTTTCGAGTGTATGTAAGTATGTAAGTATGTATGTATGTCTGTTCCTTTGTGACCTCCTGTAGCCTAAACGGCTTGATGGATTTTGAAGTATGAGGTATCGTTAGATTTGTCTTGATTACGGGAGTGTCATAGGATACATTTTATCCTAAAAGTCCCACGGGATATTTTTTCTAAATTTCCCTTTAAAAAAATATGTATGCGGTATCATTAGATTCATTTCAATCACGGGAGTAATTAATATAGGATACGTTTTTTCTCAAAATTCCCACGGGAACATGTTAATTCTGCGTCAACGCAAAGCAACTCATGCGTTAGCAAGCAAAAAGCGATTCTTTTGGCGATACAATCACGTCGTCTTGATCAAATGCATGAACGTCGTCTTGATCGTCTTGAACGTCGCATTGGCGGTAAATTTATGTTGCGGAGTAACATCACTCGTAATCTAAAGCCAAATGTCGTCGAAATAATTTAAAATGGTACTTACATATACATAGTCTTCTACATCTACAACATTTTCGTTAAATAAAAACAGCTAAAAAGTTATAAATAAAAGAATTATTATTAAAAAAACAAAATACCCGACTGCACACTAAAAAAAGAGTAAAAAAACAAGCCCCACAATAATATTGATCAATACAACTTTACTGAATATAATTTATAAATATTGATGGAAAGCATCGCAGGCGGGGACCACCTTGACCGCCACCAACGAAAATTCTGCTAAATGGTGCACAACCCAAATGACTATAAATGAGCCTCTGTTGGTCCCCGCCTGCGATGCTTTCCATCAATATTTATAAATTATATTCAGTAAAGTTGTATTGATCAATATTATTGTGGGGCTTGTTTTTTTACTCTTTTTTTAGTGTGCAGTCGGGTATTTTGTTTTTTTAATAATAATTCTTTTTGGAAAAATACATAAGTAATATCTTCTCTTTGAAAGGGATTTTTGAAGGAAAATCTCGAAGACTTGAAATACCAAATAGCCTCTAATTCAGACATAATCACTACAAAAAAGAAAGCGAATTGGTCGCTGTGTTAAAAATAACACAATTTATTCCATCTCAAGTGAAACACGATAACAGGCTACAATGCCTACATATCATTGATGGACATGACACTTCATGACACATGGACAGGACACATAAATAATCCGATAACATTAGCCATATCAATGACGTCATAAATTCTCGTTAGAAATTAGCAAAAGCATCAGATCGTACCATCACCAACAAAAGAAAAAAAAGCATTAAAAAAAATTGTCTCTCCCGAATATTTTCCACCAACTTTATTTTTTTTAGCGTACAGCTTGCAAATTACCTTGGGAGGTGAACAGCCGAATTTTACTCATTCACCCGGCGGTAATAATTCATAATCGTGTTAGGACGTCGACAGCAAAAGGTTGGGGTGGGGACTGAGTGGCGGAAATTAATATTTTCTTTGTTTATTTTGTATGGACGCTTGTTAGTGCGCTCATCGTTAACGATTTTTCGAACAAGAACGGAAAGGTAGTGTTTGGAACATAGATGGTACTGGAACAGCTATTGATGCTCCTTTTTATGAACTTCTCTCTGTTGATCCACAAAATATTTGAGATTTTCCTTGAACAGTCGTAAGAAAGAATCCTGGATTCGAGGTAAAGATTGGTCAAGAAGATGAGACTATATGAGAAGTATATCACGTCATCTATATGCCTACTGTTTATGTTCACGATCATCTAATCAAAAGTGTCCTACTATTAAGTAATACCCGCTGATCGCTCCGCTCTCACCTGTCTTACCCCAAAAACTTGCACCACGTGAAGTATCGATCAGCATTTGAGAGGTTTCTCGCTGAATGTGGTTCGTTAGGTGTGTTAGTGTTCGCTGTGAGTAGACCGAGCCACTTGTTTCTTCACCACACACCCTTTGCCACTGAGGTAATATTGAATCAAATAATATTTGATTAGGGGCGCAGGTGTTCTCACAGTTAGTGTTTTGTTTAGCCCCAGGAAAGTACTTGTATCTTTGTGTTCGTTACGTGGTTCCTTAATACTTTCCGCTGTAGAAGTTACTTTAGAGTTTTCAAGTTCTTTTTCTGCTTGAAACAAGTGACGAGCTTCTAAGAAAAGAGGCTCAACAACTTTGTGTTAATTAAACTTTTTGCTTTGGCATTCGTGATTAAAAGCTTACGAAAAATAGAAGATTTATAAATTCAAGGAAAAATAAAATGTTATCATCTAAACCATAGTTATAGATATTGTTCATCGAATTCCAGCCGATAGAACTACTCCACAGCTACCACGAAAAAAAGCAGTCAAATCGTTTCGACTATTCAAAAGTTACGCCTGGATAAACGTTTTGAATCGTTTTTTAACGAAACTTTTGAAATATTCAGTACAGTACGCACTACAGACAGTTTTGTGGCACCTACAAATTGCTGTTGAAATCGGTTTGATTTATTTCAATTTGTTCTAACTGGTCGAACGTTTTTAACTAATTGACAGCCATTCAAATCATGTGATGAACATTTCGATTTGTATTTAAACCACCACTGTTAGGTAATAATGGAATTGGAATCCTAAATAACAGCAAATCAAATAGTTTGAAAAAAAAGTATTGTTCTGTTCAGCAAAAAATATTTTTGTACTCCAGTAAAATTATGATAAGACTTCAAATATTTTCTCGTAACAGTTGCCTGTTTTCAGATTATGAAGAAAAGTAAACTTAATTCTGGGACAGCTAAGAAAAAGACAATCAAAGTTGAAGAGAAACCTACAGAGAAAACCGAAAACGTGCCGGTAAAAGTTGATTCTTTGGACGATGAAGAACAAGGATTCGGTGGATGGTTAAGGTAAATTTATGGAAATTAAAATAAGGAAATTTTTAATATAAAGTATAAAATAAGAGTTGATTTCGCAAATATAGCACATTAAACGTAATAGATACAGATAAAAATACCACAAATGTTTAACATAAAATTGCAATTTATCTCCCAATATCCAGTATCTGATAACCAAACCTTCAAAGATGTGACACCTTTAACATACAAACTCATGATGTTCAAAAAATTAAAGAAATCTCAGATCCAAACGAGTCTTTAATGTTCCGGCACTTCGAGTTACTCCGAACTCATCCACGCGAATGCTAATGCTTTGAACGAACGCGTTCGGCTGTGATCGTTTAAAATCGGTTATGGCGGAAAAGTTATTTGCTTCGTTGAAAAGCGTTTAGATGTAGGCACGATCAAATTCAATGCAATAATATGGTAATTAGACCGCGAACTCAGAATCCTTAAGCAAATAAATTTCTTGTGAAATATAATTGAATATTGTGATATAGAATTATATTATTGTTCATTTATTTAGAAATAATGTTTGGCGCAAAACAGAGTATTTAGGCCAAATAATTTGGATACCATTTCGGATTTCGAACGATTTAAAAAATATCCGAAAAGTCATGTTAATCATTTGCCTTTTCTGGTAAAAACCTTATGAAAACTGAACTACATCACAAAAAATCCAATATCGTATCTATCAACCCAGTCTTCAATCAGATCAAGAATCCGCTTCTCTCCAAATGACTCAATAAAGGGTCTATACAAAAGTTTTTATTCGCCATTGGAGATTGTAACGGTACTTTTACGATTGACTTCCCATTTTCAGATCATCAGACGGCCTGGAGACGATGAAACTATTTGTGATAGCAAATAGCATTGTGATGCTTACTACAATTGTGTACCCACACGCTCAAGCTATCTTCGAGGTCGTTTCCGATATGATTTATGGCACCGACATTTTGTACGACGATTGAATTGATTACGTAAACGCTATTTATACATAAGCCTTGGGAGATTTGTTTGGGAGCCTGCATCATCGGATCGCAGTTTCCTTTAGTATTTATTATTTATGGAATATGTTTGAGTGAGCGTCTGAATGTATTTTATGTTGACGATGTAACATGCGACTATAATCTGTGCTTCTACATACAGAATCGTTAATATTCAAGCACGTTTGTATTACCTTTACTTTGACTGTCCTTTTTGCAATTTTAATTTAACCACAGTCACATGGAGTGTTAATGTACTCAACACTATTAAAACTGCCATTTTCTCAGTACCTTTAGTATCTTAAACATTTAGCTTCTTTTAGTACATTACAAAAAGTTTTGTCTAATAACTTGAATTTCTTCGTGCTCTCGCTACTTTCTTTTCTCTTGCCTTTAAACTAAGTGGGCGATAAGTTCTGTTCAAACGTTTATGTGAGAGAACTTTGTAATTATATTTTAAAATATTTTTGTACGATATTAAAGTAACATGTAAGGTCGTCCATATAAGTATAAGTTAAGAGTTTGCAGATTTTTTTTGTCATCAAGCAGTTTGCAACTTCTGATAAGAAATAATATATTATAAGAAATTGTATGAATTCATTATATAAGTTTAATTAGTATAAATCAGACACTGTCCGACCTAATGATAGTACGAGTTACTAAGTAAGGATTTGTTAATAACTTATTGTAATATCTAGGAGAATTAATTTTATCTTTTCGGTGATAAAGTTAATAGTAAAGGTATTCTATTTATCTTTAATTAATAATCTACTACGCTCTATAAATAACAGAGTTAATATCATCTTATTACAGTTAATATTTATTAAAATCTTTTTGTAAAAATGCTTGGTTTGCTATTTCGTTTGGTATTTTCACTAAGTGTACTTGTGTGGTATTCAGTGAATGTATGGAATATGATATCTGATTATTTTAATAAAGAATTTCACAGGTTACTGACTGACAATGAAACTGATAGTATAGAAATCGACCAATATGAACACGAAGAGTTGTAATTTATAATGTGGTGATTGTTATTAAATTGTAATATTTTATATTCTAAAGCATTTGTATTATTAAAGGGATTTCTTTGTATTTTTCTTTTGATTTGGTAATCCTCGTCTAAATAATAATAACCAGTATAAGTCTTATAAGCAATCAGTTTCTCTATATTATCTCATAGAATGGGAAGAATGGTGCAAACCAACCCAAATTGTGAACTTGACATACTTCACAATAAATGAATTCAAAAATATTTTTGTATTGCATGCTTACCGGTATTCTAGCGTGATAAAACTAGGACCTTTATACATTTTTATAAAAACAAAAATGTAAATAAAACATAAAAGTAACGATTATCAGGAAAACTCCCATATCTAAACTGATTTATGAGTTTCGTTCATGCGAAATTACAATTTTAAGCGCGCAATGATAGCTATGTAATGTATGAGGTATTAGACTGAATAATTTATTGTTCTTTGTACCGTGCAATGTTTTGTTTTTAATAAAAAATATTTTCACTAGTAATTACTTGAAAAAGAAAAGCGTAAAATCACCACAATCTATGCTCATGCACTTAAAGGTAACGTCAAATACACCTAAAAAGGTGACACCTAACTAATTTGCAGTATCTAGTATTTTGTTTATAAGTCACCAACGCAAAGTCACTTGTATGCAACTTCAAATTGGCTAAATTATTTGTGCCAGTACTGGAATTTAAACTCCACAGTGGTGACATTTGACGAATGCATTGCATCGCACAAAGATCCATCTATACATATAATAAATCTGTAGAAAAGTAATTTTTGTACATTGAAGAAATTGGCAAAAAAAATAGCCAGCATGTTAAAGGATAACTAACAGAACCCATTTCCATCATTTTTGTCATTTTTGTCTGTTTGTCTGTTTGTCTGTTTGTCTGTTTGTCTGTTTATCTGTTTATCTGTTTGTTCGTTCGGGATTCACGTAAAATCTACGAATTCAATGCAGACAATGCTTATATACAAAAATTCTACGTAACTTGGGGTATTACTTAGTTTTTGTTTCATCGAAATCGATTCACTCTATCAAAAGATATGATTAATTTTGTGAATTCAAGATGTAAAATATTACGACACGCAATCTGTTTGTCAAAACTGTACATTTGAATGTTGTACTTATATTAGTTGATCGGCCTATTATTAAGAGCGTGTACGTCAACCGCGCGCCATTTGGCCTAAAATGGTACTT
Source organism: Helicoverpa zea x Helicoverpa armigera (assembly GCA_033682625.1). Lineage (NCBI taxonomy): Eukaryota > Metazoa > Arthropoda > Insecta > Lepidoptera > Noctuidae > Helicoverpa > Helicoverpa zea x Helicoverpa armigera. The sequence continues at coordinate 3,289,997 of JAWIIS010000038.1, read as the reverse complement.
TTCAAACCACTGTTTCTCAGTAACTACTTATCCTATAACTATGTTATTTTTTAATAACGCAAGGTAATTTCACTGTCTATATAGTTAATTGAACATAAATTTCAATTTGTGTTGTTTAAATACTTAAAACCCCTATAACGTAACAGATGTTTTATAAAATTCCCGTTCAGCGTCTATTTCGAAGCTTAAATTCATGTGGAAACAGTGGCAAATCTAATCATATTTATTTTTTTACTCATAGACGAAATCCCCATGCCTATAGTTAGTTGAAAACATTTTTTGATTTAGGTCTCTATCTTTCAGAAAAAAATATTTTAACAATGTGAAAAATTGTGAATTTCAAATGCTTTTTTTACCTATCTATCTTACTTAATTTAATATAACAATTATTTACTATAGTAATATAACTCTTTCTTTAAAACATAAACTTTATATTATAATTTAATCTCTCGTTTTTATTTTTTTATAAATTAATTAAAAACTACTATAAAACGCTGCACGCGAGTCAACTCAAACCAGACCGCCGCAAGGCTTCACAGAGAGAGGACGTGTCGCTCCGTCACATCGCGTAGGGTGAATAACCTCTGCCGTGGATACCGAGAATAGAGTACATTTCAAGCGCGACCAACAAATCTTGATACATTACTATTTTATTTAAAGCTCAATTTTAAAGCATATTTTTTTTATCGATTGAGTTGAAATTTTGTTTGAATGTTCAGTTTTAATGACAATGTATGATTCTATATCCAATATGGCGGTATAACCAAGATGGAGAAAAAAATGTTTTTAATGCATTCCTACGATATGGGTATCAAATGAAAGGGCTTGCTATGAATAACTCGAAAAAAAATGTGTCGCGAGTCTAAATCCAATATGGCGGACTCCTTAGGCTAGAAATCACTTATTGCAGATGTCTGTTACCAATCGAGCTATAATTTTTTGTTTTCATTTTGGATGTACCCAAATTTTGACTTTTGATCTCGAATAACTTTTGAAGCATATAGGATAGATAACTTAAAACTTTATTTGCAATGGTAAACCCAAGCTCTTCACCAATATTTGGCTTTCCGGCAATTGTTGTTATTTGACCACAGTTTTTCGGTCTGGATGGACTGGACCATTCATATAAACAATCAATTTTTCAAATCGGTCCAGGCGTCTTTGAGAAATCGAGAACAATCACAAAACAATCTAATTGAAACCTCCTCCTTTCTTTTTTTGAAATCGGTTAAAATACAGAAACTCTTAACATTGTCATTAATCATCAGTCGACTATTTAGTACTGTTGAAAATTGTATGTAATATACAGAAAGTCCTCAAAACCAAGGTTTTCATAGGTGCCCGATTTTTTTGCAAAAGAGTGTAAGTATTAACGACTTATTTTCATGCTTTTATATTTTAGACATCCATAGACTTACACTATTTTCCCGCTATTAACTATTTACTAAATAATATATTTTTTGTTCTACCAATTTCACTCGAAAGGATCAAAATGGTTTGTGTGACTATACGTGAAGTATGATAGGCACGCACACAGCCGCGACGCTAGTCTGCGCGGTTTTTTGCGTTGAATTACCTAAAGTTGACATCGCGCGCCGAGCGTACACGCTCTTAACCTTTACACAGAAAATCACACCTTCATAAGTAACTTCGGAAGAAAAAAAAAAGAAAATTGTGTTTAGCCAAGGTTAAAGTAGCTCCATCTGTGGTAATCTGTGTTAAATAAAATACATAAAATTTGTCAAAGGAGCGAGGTGGTAAATGACAATAAATTACCATACATTCTTTATAGAGGATTATTATTTCAACAGATGGAGTTGTGTATTTTCCGTAATTCGCCATATTTTAACACGTAGTGTAATTTTTCGATAGACATTTCAATAGTGTTTGTCAGTTTGCCGTGCCACATCAAAATCCAATTATAATTATTACCTTGATGAAAGGAAAATAATAGTTCTCAGCCAAATTTAAAACGGTGCCATCTAAATTATTTTTTGAATATTATGTCAAAAATGATGACTTTAGTATAACAATTAATTATCATTTAAAGTTACAGATGGAGTTTATATCAGGATTTTTTCATAAACATAGTTTAGCTTATCTTCCACTAATGTGGTGGCCTTAAAACAAATTACTTTGAGTGAATAGTATTAAGTAGACCTTCATTATTTTTTCTGATGCAAAGTATGTAAACTTAATCCTAGAAGAAAGGAGGATCTGTCTCTCGCAAGTGCTGCTAAGCGTGAGGTAGGTAGGTAATGTAGGATTCTGTAGCTTTAAGAACAAGCCCAGATACAAAGTGCAGATAAGAAATGGGAGCTTTCTCGATTTAATACCATACACACGTAAAATGCTTTATGCGTCTGAAAACGCAGCGCAAATAATAGCGCGTCGCATACCAGAGACATGCTTACTTTCAACTTCTGATCGCAAATACACTGGTCACGATTTCGAACAGTCTCAGTAAGACCCGAGCCAAGTCTAAAAAAACACCTTTTATATAAAACTACGTTTGATGTCATTCAATCACAAAGACAGAATTGTTTTCTGTTGCAAATCCTATCCACCTGTATCCTATCCTAATCCAGCATGCATTGCAGGTGTGCATTGCACAAAAACCAATGGTATCCTATTCGAGAAGTCAAAAGAGTCGACCTGCCAACGTCAGCTTCTGCGCTAAGCAAGTGTTCTTAATAGTACCATCAGAATTACATTCATCGTAGAATGAGGTGAATAAATTTTCAGAAACCACAATAACAGTAGGAGCCAAAGCATATGATCGCTTCATAGAGCTCTGATTGGCCCCAGTTGACCAAGTCAGGTCTGATTTGTTCGTTCATCAGATCTTTGAAAGTTTTTCGGTGGACTTTTTTACTTACTGTCGTCCTGTTTACGTGTGACACAAAATATGGTATATAAACGCAAGAGCGAAATTTTCCTGGTGTGCGGTAGTGACGCATTTACCTACAGCGAGGTCGCGGCGCGCACGCGCCGCTCTCCTTGACGTTTAACTGCTAAGGCGTTTAGCGGGTGGCGGGGATAGCAGGCGAAGGGGTAAGAACGCTACTCGAGCGCCGCGTCGCTTGCACTCTTCACACATGCCGCAGGGCAGCAAAACGCGACGTTCATGCAGCGTGCTCGCGACGCCCGCGCTACTCACACGCCCGAGGATCGCGCACGCCTAATGTGGGGTCAGCCTTACCATAGTGAGTAAGTGCACAGAAAATCCCCGTCATACAAGTGTTTCTCCCCAGTAGTGAAACTATCCTACCCTATGCGCCTGCTGATGATGATGACTCATTTTATCATCCATCCGGCTATTCCCCAACTATGTTGGTGTTGGCTTGCAGTCACCGAATCTGTTTGAGTACCAATATTTTGCTTGGAGCGACTACCTATCTACCCATCTTCAATCCAGTCAACTACACAAGCCGATATCCATTTTAAGACTGACAGACTTTCTGGCTTCTGATTAGTCGCAGTTGCTGCAGAAAATGTACAAATGACAGCTTTGTCAGACTCAAAGCATATCATCATCATCATCATCATCAGCCTATCGCAGTCCACTGCTGGACATAGGCCTCTTTATGTGCACGCCACTGAGATCAAAGCATATAGACATAGATTATAACTGTTTCCTGTGAAAATTACTTACGCACCATACGTAATAATTTTCCAAATTGGCTGACTAGATCCAGAGATATTCACAACGTCACAAACTTTACTTCTTTTGTTTAGATAAATGGTCACATCCACAACACAACCTTGATCAATGAATCTATGCGACTGCTAAGTGCTAATCCTAATTATACTGTCACGTGAAAGAATGCACCTACGGGATAAGTAGTATTTTGACTATTCTATATTGCCCACGCAGACGAAGTTGCGGGCAACAGCTACTCTATCAATAAACATTTTGAGTTCAGCAAACTGCATAGAAAAAAAAGCAGTAATACAATTAGTATACCATTGCATATTGTATCAAATAACTCTTATCTTAAACGTAGCAAGATTTTAACAGAACAAAAAACTCTTAGAAGTGCCAACAAACTTAACCGTTATTCCTTCTCGCTTTTGTACTGGAGCTGCGAACAAAAAAGTATACGAATACACTTAACCTAATTTAAAATGGAGTGGCATTAATGAATCTGCGCTAGCTTTTCGATAAAAGCCTAACTTTAGGTAATTAAGTGCGTAATGATTACCTGAAGGTAGTTTAGAAACAGGAGTTTGGTCGTTTAAGCCTTAATTTAATTAAAAAGAGTATTTAAGTCTTAGGAATCAGCCACTAAAGTGTCTATCTTATTTAGAGGTATACTAAGATAATTTTGGCGACTATAGTGTTGTTGAGAAGTGAAAGTTAAAAGAAATAATGTTTTGGATAGCCCGAAAACTGTTTTCTTGGCGATTTAGAAGTTGCTCTTCGATTTAAACTTCAACGGTTTTGTTTGACTTCATTCTTTGAAAGTTGTATTTAGTTGTGTATTTCCAACAGTTTTTGAATGGAGAGTCAAAACAAGAAGTTATACCTATATTAATTTACTTGGCCCAAATTAAATGACCTTATCTCTACAAGTAAAAACGAACAAACTACAATTGGGTTAGGTACATTTTTAGGGTTATTAAAATAATACAAATACCTGACCTTTTAGAGGTAGATTTCCCCAATAATCAGATTCAGCCAAATAGACGATTCGATCAATTAGTGGAAAGCCAGTCGTCTATCGTTATTGTAACATGTTGCATGCCACCTTACATGAAGCAACGCTCGAAGATTTATCAAGAAAGTAACCTTACGAACTTAACCTCAGATCCAGGAAACAAATCCCATATTGTATACGACATTGACTTGAAACAATAAATAACACAAATTGTTTATGCTTGCCAAATGCATAGCTTTAGGTGAACGTGCTTCGGGTTGGCAAATCGATACATACAGGTTTTCTTGCAAACCCTGGCTGGTCGCCAAATGTAGTTGCATTTCGTACAAACTTGCGCTCCAGAGAGAATTTATTAACGCTCTAATGTAACTGTTAACTAATTATTTCGATTATGTCAACAATTACCAAGTGTTTAGTATTTGTAAGTGGGTTTGAGAGAGACTGAGTGTCGGAGCTTTTGGGTTAAGAATTTTATTTTGTTTTGTTGTTGAAATTGTGACATTTTCACGATTTTTTTTTTATCATTGAACCAAAGTCAAACTTCTGTGTATTTTTTTAATGATTATTTTTAAGAGACATGGCAGTATCATGTGTTACTGTGTGTTAATTTATTGCTGTTAAATATTTAAATAATGCTCGATTGATTATGCGAGTAATTTTGTGTCAAATAAATGAAGCCTTCAGCCTAATTTGCTCCTAACCTAAGTCTTTTCTAATATTCAAAACTAAAACTGAATATTTATCAAACATTTACGCTATTAAATTATCATTAACTCCAACAGACAATTGCACCAATTAATCTACCACTTCGCACTGACAAAACGTCAGACCACCAAACAGAATCAATAGTATACCAAACTCATGAGCTGGCGATACGCCAGAACTATCTGTTTTCCATCAGCAAACACTGAGAAATACGTGTTCTATATTGCATTAAAGTCCTTTACTTGCCCTAGTAGGATATGCTGTGTGCGTGCACGGTGTTTCTGCGTGTGCTTAACCGAAACACAGGTGTACAATACTGGCTGTCACCGCTGCTGCCTTGGTAATATGCAAATCCTGGGAAGTTGGACGTGAGGCATAATTGCCACCACACACTGGCCAATTACTTTAACACGTTGTTATATCGTGAATCGTGGTGTCTGAGGCACAAGGCATTGTTAATGTACTGCGGATGTAACATGATGTATTTGCCGAATGTAATTTTGATGCGATTCAGGTTTAGCACCGAAATACGTGTTCACATCTCTCCGTAGCTTAGTTTAGGATACATCATAGTGGTTCGTATCTCGATATGTATATCGTAAATTATTCAAACACTGCTATGCAATATCAGGAAGGATAAACATAAAACAAATGAAAGTTCAACCACATTTTTTATGGAATAAACTAGAATCGACTAATCAACTCCAGATCCAAATAGAAAATTATAATAGAAATATCGTTAATGGAAATTAAACGACAGGCGAAATAACCCATATTCAAACATCATAAAGGCATTCCAAAGGCTTTAATCTTTTAATGTTTGTTAAGTAATTTAAGCTGTTAAAGTTACCACAACCATATTGCTTGTAATTATAACTCACTGCCCCTAATGTTGGGTATTAACCGATAGCATCGACCGTTAGCGAAAATTTTCTTTTTCATATATTTTTTTGAGGCAATAATTTAGAAAAAAAATTTAGCGTCAGAACTTAATGTCTCGTTATTTGACCTTAGAGACGGTTTTTAATTTCCGTTTGACCTAAATTAGGTAAGAAACTAGGCACTGAATTTAGTAAAAAAGAATTTCTTTGAATATAAATCTTGCTAATGAATGATATACTGAGACCATTTCGATATTTCTTTGCCAAATTTTTACAGTATTTGAGAAGTAAAATCTAGCTAAATCATAAATTTATATTTATAGCAAATAATTTCTGAGAAGGTTGACTTTAACCATAAAAGGAATGAGTAACGTTATCTATGGAAAATAATCTTCCTACGTAGAAATGACCTAAATACCGATTACTCAGACCCTTAACTGATTCTCAGAAACCATTTACTGATGAATATGGCTTTATTTCTTAATGCAACGTAATAATGCACGTAAATCTAATCCCACCCAAAACAAAAATGTGAAAGGCTGCCAAGTTCGATAATATGGAAATCCTTCGCCTATAAAAGAAGTGAGATCTGAATAAGGACCAAGTTCCATACACATACCTCAGTTAAAATAGTTACTTTTTAATGATGTTACTTGGCAAGTTTTCACACACCTTGTTATAAACCTACTAAACGCAATGAATCAAGTATTTCATTTTCTATTAAAACTTGCCAAGTAACATTATTAAAAAGTAACTATTTTTAACTGAGGTATGTGTATGGAACTTGGTACTTATTCAGATCTCACTTCTTTTATAGGCGAAGGATTTCCATATTATCGAACTTGGCAGCCTTTCACATTTTTGTTTTGGGTGGGATTTCATTTATTTTTGTAAAGTTGTTTATTTTATTTTTTTCTTATGATTAAGTTAGTTAAGGAAATGTCTCATATACTATCTTTCAGATTTTTGAATATGCACTATGCCTCTTACAAAGAAATGAACTAGATTAACTAAATGGACTAGATTTACCAACTGACTGACATGACATGTTATCATATATTATGTTCGTGGATCAGTTACACATTCGTTATTTTCGAAAGTGACTCACACTTGGCCGTTTTCAGATTTTTACTTTGACTAAATACAAACCTTTGTAACGAATCGGTACGACCATTCGAAGATATATTATATAAATATAGATAAATTCAGTTCGCTTTAGTTCCTTAGAGATATAAATTTAAACTGAGTATTTTACACCTTCATTATTTTGAAACCGACTCACACTTGGCCATTTTCAGATTTTTCCCTTTACCTTGACATAAAGACCTACCTTCATGCCAAATTTCAAGTCAACACGACCATTGGAAGTGGTCTAGGTTTTTGATGAGTGAGTGAGTCAGTCAGTGAGTGTATAGTAAAAATAGCGATTTTCTGACGTCAATATCTCAAGACCTACAATAGGTATATTAATGAAATTTTGTATTTTAGATAAGTGAGGGGGTCTCAACAGATACTAAAAATTTGATACGCGTAAATAAAATAGATTTTGAGTTATAGGGGGGTCGAATTTGGCCCGAAATGGTTCGTGTAATATAACCCACGGCCGGTGTGTCGCTTTTTTTGCTCGAACTTGGCGGACACACTGCCGTGTGTCTAGATATATACACATACTTTAAAACTGAAGAGTTTGTGTGTTTGGTATAACGCACTTATCTCAGAAACTGCTGGTCTACTGGTACTGGTACTAACCAGTAGAAAAAGTGAATCATGAGGAAGGTTAGATACCTATGTTTATAAATAGGTACATCAGGTGAAACCAGGGCAAGTTGCTAGTTAACAAATAAAGGAATCTTGCCAGTAATGCCACGTTTGGCAGAAAGGTTAAATGTTTTCCGTATAATTTTATTGGCCACAGGTGGATGACACGTTAATACCCATAGTTTGGCAATAATGGTAATAGTTTTTTATTTATGTAGCATTTTTTATTCCGCAGTTTCGTGCTAACTTGAAAATCATATTATTGTGATTTATTATAAGTATAAACATTATAAGTTTATTATCAATATATTTTTTGTTATAGTTAACACAACCAACCAACTTCGGAAAGACACCGTGCACCGTAAATTATAAAATGTTCACCATTCATCTCAACTTGTCAGCGTAATAAGTGAATTATTACAAACGCGAGGTGACAAGTTGACAAAGCGAAGAGAAATAATTAGGTGTAATGTGAATTCTGAATTTTCCGAGTTACAAATTGCATTTAATACTCTTTTGACATACTTTATAGTAAAGTAAATGATATTATTTTTATTTAAATAAATTTTTAAAATACGAAATTCCTAAAATTTAATTGGGTAACAATGTTCTCTTAAGGGAAATTGAAAAATGAAACTACTGTTTTGTTTTTATGTATTGTTCAGTGTGGTGTGTCAGATTTGCTTGACAAAATATCGTTGTGACTTCAATAAAAGTGAATAAAAACTAGGTAATGTGATTTTATATGTATAATTAAAATTACATTAAAAATGTAAATATAAAATTAATTGAAATAAATTTTATAATATATTGTGACGTAGTTAAACTAATTAAAATTTAAATACTCAGAATCGTGACATTTAATAAAATAAATTATTAATTTTTCATTGATAATATTAATACGCAATTCTGTGTAAATTATATTATGATTAACTAAAGCAAAAATTACCGAGCAATTTATAGAATTCAACTTAATGATTAATTATTACTAATAAATATCACAAAATAAACAGAAAACGAAATAACTTTTACCTTTCAACGTAAATAAAGCCATCGGGTATTAAATCCCAGCAAACACACCCAAAATTTACATCAAAGATTTTTTTCATGTTAATAGCTTATTTTACCTTTACCTTTTCGGGGTCACTTTGGCACCCACAATATCGGGTAATCCAAAGTGGTACGTCAAACGTCATGAATAATAGATGTATCTTCTATAAACAAACTGTGCCTAATAACCGTTTTAATCTCAGCTTTTAAAGCTTTGCCACTTACAAAGGCAGATTGGAAAACTTTTTTCTTCTGAGAGTCCAATTAAAGTTGTTAAAAGCAATTTCCCGTGGTTGTATGTGTACATGGACGCAGTGGAGCGAGCGTGTGCCAGTAATCCAACTTAATTGTTATTTTTGGATACTTTCCCGATATTCTCGTTGGGCTTAGGGATCCCTTATCATCTTTGAACCTCGCTTTTGAAGTTTGATATAGTAGTAAACATTCTTTTTTTTGGTAAATTAAATCTGTAATCAATTTACTTCATATTATAAGAAACCATTAGCGGCGTCCATTATTTCAATTGATTGACTTATGTTTCACATTGATAAGTAAAGATGCTGGTCCATTGAAGTCAAAATCATCATGAAGATTATGAGGATATAAAAAACGTAATGCGTCCGAAATCATGATTCAATGCCTCGCTTATCTTTCATTATAATTTATCACACCTACAGGTATGTTACCTGCTTATTTGACGAGCAGGTATCATACAAGATATGACATCAACAGTTCAATTAAGACACCTAATTTGTGCTGTTTGGTGCTGAACCAGTTAACCGCAGCACTGCGTTTGAGATGACAGATTGCTGGCTCATTAGCTATGAAGCCTGCTCTATATATAACGTGGAACATTTCATGTCTAATTGTGGCTTTATGTGATCCAAACCTGTCCTCTATGGATTATGACATGTTTGACTTTTTAGCAAAAAGTTTGCCAGCCTTATTTAATTTAAATGTGAAATATTCTTGAAATATTTTCATAATAATCATCAAAGATGCCTTCTTCGAACACAGAAGATGCTTTGAATTGTTCAATTTTTATGAAATTCTTTCAAGAATTTGGTGAGACCGAATTTACGTGACAAAATTTGGGAATAAGAATAAGAAGAATAATTTCTTCGCACAGAATATGAGTAAGTATACAAGATGACACAATAGTTAACAGAATCATCATATTCTACCTGGAACACATTCTACACAACTACTGCACATTCAAAAATGTACAATGACGGCAGTGAAAGAATTTTATTTTGTATAAAATATGGTTTGCAAGATTCAGTGCTTTCCAGACCAAACATTGCTCTGATACACCTTTTTTGGGATTTAAAGACTGATTCTTTGTTTGTGGAATTACCCCAAAAAATTATACCGTAACGCAAAAGTGAGCCAGCTAACCCGTGGTAAGCAGTAATTAGTGCATTTGTATTAAGGACGGGTGCAATTTTATAAAGTGCGTAGACGGATTTATTAAGGTTGTAGTATTTATTAAGGGAGGTGCAAAAAAGAACACACTCCACCAAATTATTGATTACGTGCACTCATTTACTATTTAGTGTTAACAAAACGAGCTTACAGTGTAAACACATCAACCTGAAACATTGTAAACTAAACAAAATACTGAAACCAACACCAGTTAACAGGAAACGCAGTCGCGTGCTCCAAAAACTTCCCATTTTCACCTCCTTTACCCAAAACATAATGGCTAATTTAGACGTTCTTCCCCTCGGCTGAAATTCATTATTTTAGTTGCTCCTTACGTCAAACGTTGAACACGCAAAAGCCCGATTCATAAAATTGAGTGACTACGTCATCTACTTGAGATATGAAGATGAATTCCATTTTGGTAATTGAGTTATACGCTTATTGTTGACCCCGGTCTTGCATGCTTTCGGAATTTTAATTTGGGAACGTTTTATTAGACGGAATTTAATGGAGTATTTTTGGTTGGAGCCTTTTGAAGTTTCTCAGGTAATGAGGGTTTTGGGAGTCAAGTGTAGTACTTGAGTGACCTGTTATATTGTGTTTTTTATTTTTGTACCAAAATAAAACGTAAATGCCTTTAAGTTTTTTCTTTGAGTTCTTGTGAACAGAAAACACATTTGAACTTTTCTTAAGTTCATAATTGGGACTGAAATACATACTTAATCCTGTTATATAATATACTTACAACAAAAAAGAAAACTGAGCAGTCCATCTCTACATTTGGTCTTACGCTTATTACTCTCCAAGCATCCCATTTTTGACAATACTTATACTTCGAAACCCTTCCAAAACTACCTCATATCACGCAGTATATATATAACACAGGAGCTCCATCACATTGCCACACAAATTCCTTGGAGTTAATAGCCGATGACACGAGATCAAGTGATCGGGAATCCTCCGGGCGTCCGCTCCGGGTGCATCGCGCGGAAATGTGATATCGTGAACTCCGGTGAACGTCTCGAGGACATGAGGAATTTATTTTTCTTACGGGATACGGGATATTCAATCATAATCACGTGATTTTTTTCGAAATCCTGCTAAATCGTATGGCGTAAATGGTCGAAGAAGAGATGGTATGGGAAGTTATCTTGTATTTTTTGTCTTTAAATAAAAGACAAAGATAAAATAGAAATGTTTATAAACCTTTAAATCAGTTGGAAAGTTCAGTTCAGTTACTAAAATATTTTTATATAGGATATAAAACCTACGCAAAATAAAGATGACAAAGGCATCTTTTAACTGATTAATAACATACATAATGTTACAAATAAATTATTTTTTTACAGACATCTCAAACACAAAATAGTAACAAACATAGGAAATCCAAAAACTAGATGGCGCATTCAAAAAAAAGCAATAACAAAATAACATCTTGCATTCCGTCGACCTGACCTTTACACTATAACAGCCCTTCTACACTAGCAAAATGAGTCGCGCGTATACGTTCAGCTTTTCTACGCGCGGCAAAAAACCTGTCGCGCGCTTTCAGGTGTCATCGTGTGTACCGGTAGTTGTCAATTATTATTTGTTATACCCGCGACACCGCCCATTTGAAACGAGCGTTATCGCGCTAAAAACCGACTATGTCAAGCGCCCTTCAACTGTTTCATGCGTGGTCTAGTTCCGCGAAAAGCTAACGTAGTATTCTCTAGTCTGAATGTTCTGCAACTGACACGCCTTTTTGTGAAATTGGGGTTAAAATATGGTCGGAGTTAGAATTAAAATTTTTGTTTTTGGAAAGGGGAAGTTTTCATACAATTACAATTATAAATTACAGACCGATTGTCATTAGTATTTCAGTCTCCAGTTTAGCTGAATGCAACCGAGTACTTTACAAAGATCGACTGTGTACTTATCTGCCCTATTCAACCCAGTAGCCTGAGCATCCCGATTCCTAGTGTAAGACTGGTACGAAGCTAAAACTTGGAAAAAGACTGGTATAATGGACAAGTGACAGCCAATCTGAAACTCACCAACTTACCTAACGTAATTTTTTAAACACGCACACATTTTAAGGAAATCAATTCACAAACAGATTGGAAAACATAGATCTTTTTCATAGAATACCGCTGAAAATTAACTAACTTCCATTCATATCTATTTTTAGATAATTTATTACATAGTCAAATTACTAACACGTGGTTTTCTGGAACTAATTCTATAATTAAATGAGATAAACATTAAACAGTTTTGTTCCAAACAAGTAATTTACGTACGCCCACATTTCACCACCTAAGTTGAGTTCCAGGAAATAGTGGGTGACTTTATTGACATCAGCCAAGCATGGAGTGGGTGTCGTTTTATATTAGAAGCAGTTCCTGTGGTTTCACCCACTTGCTAAGGGAACTTCTTCCTACTAGCCGTTTTTCCGCGTTTTCTCCCGCGTCCCGTACGAATTACTGCCAGTACAGAGATAAAATATAGCCAATGGCAGTCAGGAACATTGTAGGTATCTAACAGAGAAAGAATTTTGGAAATCCGACCAGCGGTTCCAAAGATTACCCCCTATAAACAAACTTACAAAACTTACCTCTCTATAGCATTAGTATAGACATGTCAAAAATATACTGGGCCAATTTTAAGCCGGCCTCCCAGCTTTTGCTTATACTTGATTGCATAGCAATCACACTGCAGACTAAACTGTAGGCCAATAGTTGACACGATGCTTGGCGTACAGTTTATTTGAAGGTGTTCCGAATCCTATCAAACTTCAGTCGCTCTGATACCGGCCCGATACCTGATCTTTGAAACATGCTCACTTCCATTCATCTATCACTGATGTAGGTATGAGCCCGATTAAAATATCACCCGAAAATTGTGTAATAGGTGTGTGGGCTGCTAAAGCCGAATAGCTAAATCTATTTTACCGTGAAAGCGTAACCGACAAATAAACTCACATTCTCACTTTTATATTATTTCCAGGAAGTTAGGATGTAGTATGGACCACTTTACGAAGGTATCTACTTTACACTTCGTGGAAAAAGGATGTGGTCGGTGTATGCTAATATAATTACTAGAGTTTGCTCTTGGTGTTGCTCGTTTAGTTAGTCTAGTTTGAATTGTTTCAACATGTACACATTAGACTTGAACTTATTTCCATTTATTTCTATAAAAAAGATGACAAGATTTCTGCCGATGTTTCATAATAACCATCTTTCAAAGGTAGTATTCTATTTATAAAGAAGGACGAACAAGAACCTTCATGGTTACTATTTGAGTTTTTTTGGCGTATTGACACGTATAAAGATAGATTGGTAAGGTCATGATTGTATTCATGACCGTGATCTAGAAGGAATTCATTGACACTGACTACAAACTGTAATTTAAGTTAAGACATCAAAATATTCATTGTACCCATCCCCAAAGACCAAGCCATCAAATAAATTTCATTTAAGTTGGTGCACTGATTTAAACAGACAACATGACAGACAAACTAACAAACAAACATTTCGATTAAAACTTCGTTAGAGTGATGTTTCATATCCAGTTTATGTTCAGGTCAGTTCCAAGAATCAGTTAGTTTGAGATGATTCGTGGAGAAATGTACGATGACAACCCGAATTTGATTCGGAGGTACTACATCAGTGGATTCACTATAGATTACGTATCGACTAGCTTTGTCTATTCTGGGAAACAAATCGGATGCACAATTGTTGTTGGTTGTACCAGCAGTAAATATCAAATAGCTGGCTTTCGACAAAAAAAACTATCTGAAAAATAGCTTTCTGACAAATATTTTTTTCTTTCTTCTTTCTTTCCGGTTTCTGAGCTCTCCTTACAGTATTTTATCCATTTAAGGCTAATTATATTTAGATAGACTATTTACATCGAGACATATTTTCATACATTACACCAATGGAAAAGAGTCAAAATATCGAAAGATGTACTGGTATTGGATTATAATGTATAGAAATACCTATTTCTTAACATAGAGCTCATTCTGTCATGATTAAAATTAAAGTAATAATTCACATATTCAACTCTTGCTTTTTAACTTAAACTTTTAATCAAACCTCAAACCACAATGGTTATCTATAGAGTGCTCACTCTAGTTCAACTTTTTTTCAAATCGAACTTTTAAACTGAAACTGACAGGCGCAGCAAATAAATTAAAACTAAAAAAAAAAACAATTCGAAATTACTGCGAAATTCACTTCTAAAGCAGCTGTTAAAATCAAAAAGTTTATTTCGAATTCGAGTGGTAAACTAAAACTTACAAGTACCATTACAAATTCCGACAAATTTCGAAACAGTTGCTGCAACACGAAACTTCATAGTTATTATTATTTCCTTGCAAAAAGCTCCTGCAAACTGCAAACTTTTAGTCTGCCGATAGTTTGCATCAGTATGAAGATAAACGGTAGTACCTACTCACAAAACAACGATCTGGTATTTAGCCGATCCGACTGATTGAAAACTTTGATTGGAAGAATTTCTTTTGAAAAAAATGTTGGTAGCCGTGGTCAACTGTCGGCCGACTGTTCAGTCTCTAGTGTGTGGATACTCTAAGAGCGAGATAGTGAGATAGAACTATTCACAAAGTGCTTTGTCCCTTTCCCTCGCAATGAAACTGTAACACTTAAAGTTAATATGGTCCCAGATGGTAGCAACTACTTTCAGAATTACCTACTGCTATTTTACGAATTGAAGAACAGTATCCTAAAAAATTATAATCCTCCGGAGTCGGGTAAAAATAGACATAACGTACACTTGATTTTTTTTGAGATTTCTATAGATCGAAAGATTAGATAGACCAATTTTTTTCAATTTATTTAAGTTTTCACATTATCACATTATTGTGATATTTTTTTCAGCAGTCCGTTTATTTTTTTCAGTTCACTCATGAAGGTTTATAATGCACTGTATTACACTTAGTTAAGGGAAATTACATACATATACCTACCATTAAAATCATAATACTCTTATCATGTGTTTCTATCGCATTAGGTACAAAGGTAAAAAGGACCATTATTGCAATTAGAAACAAATTATGAATATACATAATCATGTAAAATAATAATAACATTTTAAATTCCACTAAACAGTCGATAAATCCTCAAATCACTCGACAAAACTCGACAGTTTGTCCTCAGTATGTGATTACTTTTCTCAGAAAACGGTTAAACAATCACTATTACATAGTTAAGACTCTTGCAGTATTCTCGTTAACTTTTATGTGTTAAGGGACGCCATAGATAGGCCTTGCTCACTTTTTGTGGGCACTTACCGCCATCTAGCGAAATTGTGCGGAACTTTTAGCGTATGCTTTTTATTTTTTGTTTGTGACCGTACTTGAACCTTAAATAGATAGTTGCTTGTAGCTTACTTGAATTAATAACTATATCGAGCAGCTCGATTCGAGCTAGACAGAAATTAAATTATTTGGCAAAGATATTATTATCTGTAGTTAGAATCAATTATACTCGGTTTTGTTATAGGTAAATCATACCTACGTCTATTTTCGGCCAATCACATAAAGACATACTTAAGAGCGTGTACGTCAACCGCGCGCCATTTGGCCTAAAATGGTACTTTTCAAACCACTGTTTCTCAGTAACTACTTATCCTATAACTATGTTATTTTTTAATAACGCAAGGTAATTTCACTGTCTATATAGTTAATTGAACATAAATTTCAATTTGTGTAGTTTAAATACTTAAAACCCCTATAACGTAACAGATGTTTTATAAAATTCCCGTTCAGCGTCTATTTCGAAGCTTAAATTCATGTGAAAACAGTGGCAAATCTAATCATATTTATTTTTTTACTCATAGACGAAGTCCCCATGCCTATAGTTAGTTGAAAACATTTTTTGATTTAGGTCTCTATCTTTCAGAAAAAAATATTTTAACAATGTGAAAAATTGTGAATTTCAAATGCTTTTTTTACCTATCTATCTTACTTAATTTAATATAACAATTATTTACTATAGTAATATAACTCTTTCTTTAAAATATAAACTTTATATTATAATTTAATCTCTCGTTTTTATTTTTTTATAAATTATTTAAAAACTACTATAAAACGCTGCACGCGAGTCAACCCAAACCAGACCGCCGCAAGGCTTTACAGAGAGAGGACGTGTCGCTCCGTCACATCGCGTAGGGTGAATAACCTCTGCCGTGGATACCGAGAATAGAGTACATTTCAAGCGCGACCAACAAATCTTGATACATTTACTATTTTATTTAAAGCTCAATTTTGAAGCATATTTTTTTTATCGATTGAGTTGAAATTTTGTTTGAATGTTCGGTTTTAATGACAATGTATGATTCTATATCCAATATGGCGGTATACCCAAGATGGAGAAAAAAATGTTTTTAATGCATTCCTACGATATGGGTATCAAATGAAAGGGCTTGCTATGAATAACTCGAAAAAAAATGTGTCGCGAGTCTAAAGCCAATATGGCGGATTCCTTAGGCTAGAAATCACTTATTGCAGATGTCTGTTACCAATCGAGCTACAATTTTTTTTTTCTTTTTCATTTTGGATGTACCCAAATTTTGACTTTTGATCTCGAATAACTTTTGAAGTATATAGGATAGATAACTTAAAACTTTATTTGCAATGGTAAACCCAAGCTCTTCACCAATATTTGGCTTTCCGGCAATTGTTGTTATTTGACCACAATTTTTCGGTCTGGATGGACTGGACCATTCATATAAACAATCAATTTTTCAAATCGGTCCAGGCGTCTTTGAGAAATCGAGAACAATCAAATTGAGAACAATCACAAAACAATCTAATTGAAACCTCCTCCTTTCTTTTTTTGAAATCGGTTAAAATACAGAAACTCTTAACATTGTCATTAATCATCAGTCGACTATTTAGTACTGTTGAAAATTGTATGTAATATACAGAAAGTCCTCAAAACCAAGGTTTTCATAGGTGCCCGATTTTTTTGCAAAAGAGTGTAAGTATAAACGGCTTATTTTCATGCTTTTATATTTTAGACATCCATAGACTTACACTATTTTCCCGCTATTAACTATTTACTAAATAATATATTTTTTGTTCTACCAATTTCACTCGAAAGGATCAAAATGGTTTGTGTGACTATACGTGAAGTATGATAGGCACGCACACAGCCGCGACGCTAGTCTGCGCGGTTTTTTGCGTTGAATTACCTAAAGTTGACATCGCGCGCCGAGCGTACACGCTCTTAATGTACCTTCAACTGCGCAGTTTACTAATTCTATCAGCTATCAAAACCAATGACTCGTCTCACCCCCAACTTCCAACCCTCAACAGCACATTGTTTAGGTACATGTCAAACGCACTCGGAAACCCGTACATTTTAATCACTTTCAGCTGTTAATCGTCTGCTATGAACTGTTGTTATTTATCTCAAGATACGAGTATCTATACTCTACATGAATATTATTAAAAGAAAACATTTTGGTTAATTTAAAGAATCCGAAATGAATAAACCGACTTGAAACATTCTTTCACAACTGGAAAAAAAATCACTTTCCAAAGGTGATATAGACTATATTTTAGTCGGGTACAGCGTTAGAAGACATAGTTTCTACAGAACACCGGTGAAATCGTAACTAACATTTCGTTTTTATAATAATAAAGTATCTAACTAGCTAATTAGGAAATAACTTTCCGTAAAAATAAATTAAATGTTTTATGTATAAATTATCCCACTAAGTATTTGTATTTTTTCATGAAAACCGTATCACAGTTTTGTGTCAACCTCTCATTAATAAAACTCACAAACCAATGAAGCGGTCAACAATTAGCCACAAAAATAAACTTATTATGAAACCCCGCTTTGTTTGATGTCGTTTACACAACGCTGATTTCAGTAGCGAATGAATTAATAACTGTTTGTCGGTTAAATATAAATTAAAACCAATAATTGCTAAACCGCTGCCATCATTTATACTTATTGTATGACGACCTTTATTTATTTATTGGTATCAATAAATTAGATTGATTTGGTGAGAAATAAATCCTATCAATTTTTTAATGTATGCACTTTCATTAAAAAGCTAGGCTTTGACTGGACTATCTTATCTACAAAATACATTGAGATTTGAAAAGCCAGCGATTTCAAGAGAATTGTGTGGGAAAACTTCACGCGCACTGATAAAAAGTAGCCTTCTCCTATAAATGGACTTATCTAACACTGAAATAATTTCAAATCAACCTATTAGATTCTTAATTAGCACGTTCAAGTGAGTTAACAGGCTCTTCACCTTTACGTATAATATTAGTCCAGATTTCATTATTATGTAGCTATTATGTCGTAATCACTTTCCCTGTGATAATGAAAAAAATGCATCTTGCATAAAAGAAAGTCACAATTTTTTCACAGATGAAAAATGTAGCTTTTCTTATGAAACCTTCAGTCTCGCAATAAAAGGAACAAGATAGATTAGGTCACGACCCATATTCTATCGCTTAGCAAATCTACAGTGAACAAAAGTACTTTTTAATCACTTCTGTCATTACGTTGCATTGTTCTATTCTTTCAATTCTATATTTATGTACAAAATAAGGGAAAGAATATAAATAAAAAAATACGCTAATCACTGAAATACTTAACTGAAAAATACTGCTCAAGTTACTCGAGATCCTGATATTTTAGAGCTAGCGCAAACTGGTGACTTTTGTCAGTATGGTGTATGTATGAAGATGCGCGTATGTTACGACGTGACAACTAGGTCAGACCCACACATATCCACGGACTTGATAAGAGTGAAAAAATCTTCACGCTGACAAAAGTCATCAGTGCGCGCTAGCTTTTACACAGTTCACGAAAGGGACAGTATCGCAGAACATTATTTTCATAATATTGCCCCCTATAGAAACGTATAGAAAATTCTTAAAATTGACATTAAAACCAGCGCTATTATGTTACAAATTAGTCTATACAAACATATACTTGGAAAAGATTTAATATAAGCTCCTAATATTAAGTATATTAATTGGCTTCTGAGAAATAAACCCCATTAGATGCGAGCTCCTTAAATAAGAATAATTGTAGAATAATGTTATTATCTTCAAAGGTTAATGAACTTTGGATCACAATGGCAATTCACCGTTGAGTTTGAGAGCTGGTAAATCTACTTCATTCAACAGAGTTCTCTTTAATATAGAGTAATTTTACCCCCTGTCAAGGTTGTGTCGAATCTAGTGTCTACTTTATCAATTAAATACTTTATCAAATATTGATATGTAAGTTCTAAAACATGCAGTAAGTTTAGTACAATATCCATGGTTTTTCTGTGTAAAAAAAAACTTACTTGAATATCACAAAAATGTTCTGTACCAATTGCATTTTTTTTATTTTTATGAATATTTTTACAGCTATAGTTGGCAGATAATCTCGCCTGAAAAAAAGATCCTAGGTTACTTAGTAAATAGGTTACAACAATAACACTCGAAACGCAACTCGATTTCCCACTCACCAGTTATACTTTTTACACCAAGTTTTACCACAACCATAATTTTCTTCAAAAAAACAATCAGACCAAAAAACCAAAGAAACTGCAACGTCCCCATACTTTTAGAACTTTCTGCAGTAAACGTGGAGTACCTTTAACACAAGTTAGAATGTACTCTCATTACTTAAACGTCGCTTTGAATTGACTCAAGTTTGTCGACAGGTAAAATTCGTCTGGTTATGAGGAATGATGTAGTTACAAACATTAAATCTTTAGTTATCAAATAATCTCGTCTGAAAAAAACCAACCTATGCATCTTTCTCTTTCTGAGCTAAAACAAACAATCTGCTGACTAAAAGTTTGCATTGTGAAGATACTCTTAAACGAACATAGTAAACTTAGCAAGTAAGTTTCAACAACACCTAAAACGCAAAGGAAGAAAAAAATATCGCACCCACATTTTAATTTTCTTCTCAAAACGTAAAAACCAATCAGACCAAAACTGCAACAGTCCCCACACTTCTAGAACTTTCTGCAGTCACCGTGAAGTACAGTCAACTTCACGTCAGTGGTAACAGTTATATAGGAAAATCGGACTTATTACTATTGAGTTAAGGTGTATGACAGTTACCACTGATGTGCAGTCTACTGTACCTTTAACACAAGTTTGAATGTACTCTCATTACTTAAACGTCGCTTTGAATTGACTCAAGTTTGTCGACAGGTAAACTTCGTCTGGTTATGAGGAATGATGTAGTTGCAAGGTTAACTTGTGGTTCGACATTGTTATACGGAGACGGTTCAGATGAGTTCGGCGAAATTATTTTTGTTTGGTAAGTTGAAGAGGAATGTTATTGGGGAATAAGGAATATTGCTTGATATGGGGTCCTCCACCCTAATTGTAACTATTTGTAACTTTCTAATATTAATTTGTATTTGTATATTGCATAAGTTTGTATGCATGGATTTATGATTGGTTCTCTTTCTCGCACAATGGATTTTGATGAAGCATATTTGTAAGTAACTGAATAATAAGAGGCTACTTTTTATCTGATGCGGGAAAGAGTTCCTTCTAGAGGCGAGTGAAACCGAAGGTGGTAGCTATCCTAGGACAGTAGGCTATTGTTGGTACTAAAATTGGCAATTATTTTTTCAAAATTCCCCCTTTGTAGCTGAATTAAAATAATCGTATTACTTTACTGCAAAAATACACCTACTTTTAGCATTTTCCTCATTTCCTTACAGGTATCAAAAACGCGAGAACCAATCTATTGGAAATAGGTAGCACATTCAAACTACAGGTAGGTACATGATCATAACACTTTTCTATTCTCAAAACATTCCATATAAAGATCATCTTTTCTCCACTTCAGAAGTCCCACACTTTATCCCATAAAGGGAAGGTATGTGATCTGATTTTTATATCTTTTGCGGTGTTTTCCTTATGTTTTTACATAAATATTTTCATAACAATATTGTATAGAAGGAAAACGATGGAACTTATTGTTTACGGCGTGTTTTGTTTTGGTTCATTAGATTTTTCCTGTACCATTTTGGCTACCGATGTTTTTAATATCAATGGAAATATATCTGGATATAAATAACTATTAATATTTTAGGCTTACGACTTAAATAATGTTCCGAAAAGTATATTGTTCTAGAATAGCGTATTCTACAGATTCTATGGTAAAATTTCAGCCTAAAACTTGTACATTATTAGCCTAAGAGTCCGCACACTACATACTAAACAGTAAGTACAACTGGACCGATATGGTCAGATTTTTTTAAAAGAAATTCTCCAATTCCGTCAATTCTCTCAATGGGTCTGATACCAGCTAAATACATGATCTTTGTAATGTGCGTACTACCATTCAGGAGCCCAAACAAACTATCGGCCGACTAAAAGTTTCAGTGGGCGGGTACTTTAGTCTAACAGTTTGGGCCACATGTCGCATTGTATTCAGGTAATAAAACTAGAAAACAAAGGGCTAATCCCGATTTCGCATTCAGTAGACAACAATAACATTTATTGTGCCTAATGTTGAACACATGTGACCTGTCTCTGTACACACGTTATGTCCAATTTATAGCAATCTACGAAACATGGGCATTACATATTATTGGCTGTGTTGCTAAATAATGTTCATTACAGAACAAACTGTGTGAACCTACAACTCAATTCTAAACTTTAAAGTGTAAGCGATAAAGTCGAAAGTTAATTGAAGGTTGTAACTACCTCGGGAGGTACAGCATGGCTATCATATGACATGATAGTGCCTGTCAGTTGGTTGACTTCGTATCGGCTCTTATCTTTGTCAAAATTCCACTGAAAGCCGTATTGTTCGTACGTATGTGTAATTATAATGGTGAGGCTAAGATAACAGGGTAGCAACGTCTTAATTTGATCATTATTACTGAAGGGTTTGAAAAGGTTACGTTGTGTGGTTTTATCTAAATTCGCATGTTTACTGTAAGGGGTGCTTGCGGTGAAATAGTTAGATAACATACAGTTTTAGCTAAATAATATAAAATATAAGAAAAAAAACTAATATAATGTAAAGAAAAATGCTTAGGTACACAGGACGATATGTAATTAATATTTTTCTTACGTAATCAGATGATGATGATGCAATCAAAAGTTCAACTAGTTATCCCTCGCAACACAAGCCTCATCCCTAAGGAACTATTTCCCTGACTCCCATAAAAACCAGCCTTTGTCCTTTTTCGAGCCCTGTGTAGTTTTCATTTAATGGGTTCAGTAGTTCTTGCGAGAAAGCGTGTGGGACATGGGACAGACAGAGTAAAGATATATAGAGAATATAGATCCTATAATTAGATAGGTATGGAGTTGCGGTTCACCAAGTTTGAAACTGATAGATACCTGTCTATCTTCCGCAACTGTTGAGCTTACAGAGATAATGCAGGTTTCACGGAACTTCTTAACGGGTCTATTATTTAATAGAGCAAGTTCTTAAGGCAAATCTACCGAGACGAGGAAACTTGTTTCTATTTGTTTTGATAAAGTGTGTATAAAATTAAATGTTGAAAACTTTACTTCGAAAGTAATAAGAAAAAAAATTGTATGTATACCCAATACTTCCGTATATGTGCCCAAACATATACATTAAAATAATAATGACCTTAAATGTTAAGCCACAATGGAGGTCGCATTATTTCAATTACGAAAGACTAACAGCCAGTTTCTACATCAAAAGTTAAAGTCAAAGTAATGTCTAAAGTTAAAGTAACGGTCAAATTCAATTTTTCTATTCGTTTTGCTGTCACTTTAGCGTTGAAAAAACGAATTTGACCGTTACTTTTACTTTAGACATTACTTTAACTTTAACTTTTGATGAAGAAACTGGCCGTAACAGAACAAAATTGGTATGTAATCGTAAATAACGCTAATTATTACTTTAAGTTGTCTCTCCAAAACAGGACGGTTTCTGCTACCCATTAATTTGGCACAACATCATTATCTAGCGGAAGACTGCTACGAACACCCTCTATAAAGTGCACGAACAACCCTCCCTTGCATTCAACGATCTTACTCACCGAAAACAATTTTTGAATAGATATTTTGTCTTTTAGATATCAAGTAAATAAAATTGTTTCGGCTATTTGTAAAGACTTCAAGGCTTGGTTTTTCTATACTTTTGTCAAAAATATCCTTCCTATTTAAGAAACTTGGAGTATTACTAAGTATATTAATTTATTCATTTTTTTTCTTTTTTTTTTAATGTCGGGACACCTTTTCACACACGGTTGGTTAGCCCCATGGTAAGTTATTAATTAACTTGTGTTATGGGTGCTAACACAACTGATAAACTACATATAGCTACACATATTATACATATTTATAAATACATATTGTAACACCCAGACCACGGCCAACAAGCATGCTCATCACACAAATGTCGACCGAGCCGGGAATCGAACCCGGGACCTCAGATTCGGCAGTCCGGCTTGGTGACCATTGCGCCATAGAGGTCGTCAAATTTATTTCTGAGCGGCTTATAGAAGATAGAATTTTATGTGATATGCAGCTGATGTCTGGACTGATGTTGTAAACTGATTAAAAAAAAAAATTATATTAAAAACAAAATCCCGAGCAAAGCAACAGCATAAGACACCAGCTTCTGCTATTTTCTATACAAAATGTTACTTACAGTAAGTAACTCTACTCCGCGGTTCCGTTTGCACGAATACGGAGTGATCGCGTAACATAGAAATAACGTTTCATTTCACGGACATGTGGTTCCCCTGGGCAGGCGTTGGACTAAAAAGTACGATAAATTCAGGATTTTATGGCAACACTCGGTTTGGTAGCTTTACGAAGTAAATTTTATCAGTGTACTTGCGTTTGGGTGTACTTGCATGTTTTATAAGAACCTATTTATTCTTGAAGGTCATTTGTACCTACTCTAATTTGGGGTTCCAGGCTTACAAGGCCCACCCATATCCAATACATTTTTTTTCTGGGAAGACAAAATATACAATCCTTTCATAGACCTTTATGAATTGATGTGATGTCAGTTTCCGTAACCACAAAACTAGAAACTAGAAAAATCGACATCTTTTAATAATAATTCCTAGAATGTCATTGCCCCGAAAAATAAATTCAATATCAATAGCACAGCACTACAATATACCAAAGATATTATTTACAATAAACTCTATACACTAGAAAACTTATTTCACTTTTTTCTGGCAAAATACCAATCCAACGAAAGCTTTATTATTTGCCAGCAAGAAGTATTTAGTAAACTTTCAACAGTTGGCAACCTCTGGATCGGCAAATAAATTGTTACTTGAAAATGTGACTAAAAGTTTCTTCGAACAACCGAATTATGACAAATCCATTATAATTTGTCTGCCTGTAAATTGAAGTATTGTTAATAAAACTTGCCATGGTTTTTGAGTACTTCAAACTTAAGTATAATTTATTGATAAGAAACCGTTGTTTTATAATTAAATTATAATTTGTCCCATGGTTAGGCTAAAAGTTACGTGGGCATAAGGCACGTGTCAATCCAAGATGTTGTTAAACAGAGTAACACAGAATATGGAAACGAACATATACATATAACATAGGAAACAATATTGAGAAATTCAAACTTTTACAGAAATTCACTTTACCTCATACCATTTTCCATCACGAATCAATAGCACACAAAAGAATGTTATAAATAATTATAATTTTCATAATGGTTTTATAATGAACCTTAATTTATTTACTTCACATTAAAATTAAAATACATTACTTGTACAGATCCAAAACAAAATGTGTAATTTTCTTAGTCTAGGTATAGAAATTATGAGACCTTTCTAAGCACAGTAATTAATGAGACTGTATTTATGAAAGTAGTCCACTATAAACTATTACAACAGATAACCATAAAGACTAAGCCATCACATAAATACTGTAAGGTCTGAAAATTCAATTTCTGAAACACTGTTAGTTACAGCCTACCTAACTGAGCCAAGTTTCATCTAATCACTATATCGAGCCCAATCTTGCTTCAAGGACTTAATTCACATTCCAAAGTTTGCATTTTAACAATTCTACAAGCCAATTTAGACCCCTAAGTTAGCACTCAAAATTGGATTTTGATTTAGATTTTATAGAATGGACCAAATTGAATAAAATTTTAGTTCATGATTAATGTAATTGGTTTATCTGTAGATTGTAATCTTCGTAGTAATATATTGTGATTAGCATTAGATTTAGTATCTGCTTTATCTACAGGGTTTGGATAATGGATTAATTATTTTGGAATATAAAATTATTTTTCTCATATCTTTCCAAAAAAACAATGTACTGTTATAAACTATTTTTATTTATGTTGGTAATATCAATATAGTCAAATCTTTATTGAATAAATCGAACAACAAATTGTTATTGAATAACAACTCAACGAAATCATGCAAATTTGAAAACCAATATAAAACTTTCAAGCTGTCTCAAGTGTTCATTCATGAGTCCATCCTAATTGTCATTTATAATATAACTAAACTAGCCATTTTCTCGTGGTTTCACCCGCGTCCCGTGGGAACTACCGCCCGCACCAGGATAAAATACAGCGTATGTTACTCGAGAAGAGTGTATATTGCTTTCCAGCAGGAAAATAATTTTTCAAATCGGTTTAGCAGTTTCGGAGCCTTTGTCTACAAACAAGAAAATATTTTCTCGTTATTATATTATACATAGAATTGCCCAAATTCATACCAAAATTCGACCAAACTCCAAAACGAACTTCGAAATACGCAAAAAAAGTTTCGAAAGAATTAAGTAAAACCGGGAGAGATTTAAAAGATAACAACGTAAGGCTTCAGCGAGGAAAATTTATTTATTTGGAATCAAACAATAATGTTTTTGGCTTCCAAAATAAGAAAGTTCATTTATAAGTTGGTTTCAAGCGGGAGGTTTCTTGGAAAACTTTTATTGACTCCTATGGTTTCCCTGAGGTATTGGTAGATAAAGCAAAAGCTGGATTACTTTGAAAAGTTTCGTGAAGACTTAATAGGTTTATGGTATTATGATGAAGGTATTTGTTTTTTTGTGAGTGTGCGGGAATTTAATAGATGTGTATTACGTAGAGAGACCATTAATTCTAGATTTTTGTCTAGGTTTAGTGTATTTTTTTTTTATATTTATGTTAACAGATTTATGCTAGCACTGACTATAATTCCACCTAAAAGTTAATTAACTATAGGAATAAATTCATGACTTCAATGATTTAATTTAATGCAGTGTAAATTAATTAACTGAAATAATGAACATATTCTATTTATTTGCTAAATTTGGTGTATCACCGAATCATGATCGTTATTAACAACAAATCAAATTGTCCATCATTTTCCACATAGCGTAGACACAATATGGTATCCAAACTTTCATGCTACATGTTTAGGATTGTCTTGTCTGACTAATCTACATGATTAGTCCGAGTGGTTTGCGGAAGCTACTCCAGTGGGTTGAAACCACATACGAAATTAATTAAGTCATACAGTCTGTTGGCAATGTTTAACAATAAATTTATTATCAAGAAAATTATATTTTATCTACCAGTGTAAATAATTATATCCACTGTAAAACACATTTTTACTGAAAAAATGATATAAAAATCCTATATAAGTACTGACAACACTTCGATTTCAAGCCAGTTTAAATTATACCCAATCGATGTTATTGTAAAATCGGGCTCCAATCAAACTCATAAGTCCTTAAGGAAAAAAAAATCCTTATTATTATTTAAAAGCAACAAATAGACAAAGAATCTTCGTCAAAATCAGGTCAAATATTTTAACTTCCTCAAACAAAGTTATCTCAAATGAAAAACGTCTCGAAGTTGATATTTTTTCAAGGATCAAAATAACTGTTGATTTGTTTAAGATCAACCATTGTTTTACGAAACAAGTATTCATTTTAAAGTTAATAAGGACTTCAAAGAAACGAGAAAAGTCCCAATTGTATTTTTTCTAAATATAAGATTACTCACACACTGTAAACTTTTAGTTGGCCGATAGTTTGTTTGGGCTCATAAATCAATAGGGAGATTGGTTATTATTTCTTAGTTATTATAAAAAAGGTAAATAAAATTATGTGTAATAAATGCGCATTTTTTATATAATAAGCCCATAATAACGATCAGGTATTTGGCCGGTATCAGACCGACTAAAAACTCTGATTGAAATTACTATTTTCTTAATCTTTTTTCCAACCAGCGAGCTAATTGTCGGCCGACTGTTTAGTCTGCGGTACTCTGTTGGGTACTCTTGATCTAAATAACTTTTGTTATCGTTAAAACAAAATAGATTTCTTTGATCATACAAAGTTATTTTTATATTGTAATTAATTTGTTAGTACCTAAGTATTATTTATGGATGGAATTAAATTGAATATTAAATAAATAGGTCGTTTGTTTACTTGTAATTACTGATTTTAATTAATGCTTGATTTTCATCAAAGGCACATTCTATATTTTATTTATGTAAATATAAAAATAATGCTTTGAAACTTTGTCATTAATTTGCTAACAAAATCACGAATAAAAGTTAGTTTTTGAAGCCACTAATTTTGATTGTCCCAAAATTTCATTAGTAACGACTGAAAATTTTATATTCTTTCCAAAAAGTGCAATCAGTTTTTTGATGGCCTTGTAATAATATTATCTTTTTATCAAAGCAGCAAGAAAATTTTATAATGTTCATAAAATGGCAAACAAAAAAGAGACAATTATGGTTTGAAGTTTCAATATATAACAATATTTTTGGAGATTATCAAAATTGTTCTTTAGTTATTTCGACCTCATACAACACATTACAAGCGAGTAAATGAATTTTCACTCAACTATCCCACTGCTGAGTAAAGGCCAGCCCCCATTTCATCACCCCATTCATTCCCATTTCGTCTCCACAACTCTTGATCCACCAAATGTTCCCAACAACCATGGTTGCAGGATAGGTTGCAGGTACCTACCAAGCAGTTCTTCGTAAATAAACTCAGGAACTTTATGTGCAGTGTTTTTAATTAAAATTGTTTACTAAACTTGGTGTAAAGAAAAAAGCCGTATAGCTTGAACCTTGCTCTTTGCTTCAAAAAACAACAACAAATCCGAATGCTTTGGGAAGTTTGGGATTTATTAAAACTTTAACGGTTGAAAAACAAGATGCACACGTACTAAGATTGTATATA
The DNA here is from genome assembly GCA_033682625.1 of Helicoverpa zea x Helicoverpa armigera. Taxonomy (NCBI): domain Eukaryota; kingdom Metazoa; phylum Arthropoda; class Insecta; order Lepidoptera; family Noctuidae; genus Helicoverpa; species Helicoverpa zea x Helicoverpa armigera. The sequence continues at coordinate 3,261,354 of JAWIIS010000038.1, read as the reverse complement.
TGTTACCGGCCGAACCCGATTTTAGGACAAACCAGTTTTGCCTAGGTTCAACTAGTTCTTCCTATACGCGTTAGGATTAACTAGTATAGCCTAGTCCAAACTAATTTGTCCTAAGCCCGATAGGACGGACCAGTTTAGGCTAGGCAAAACTAGTTGATCCTGATATAAGTACGCACACTCTAGGATAAACTGATATAGCCTAGTCAAAACATATACATATCTAAAAGTCTAAATAAATAGATGAACTAAATAAACTACTCCGTGTTTAGAAAAATAAACATCTTTATTAAACTATAATGATTCGTCGTTATGGATAAAATTGATAATACGAACAATCATACTACACATATGTAGCAAACTAACAAATAATAGGTATTTTTTTTTTAATAGAAGCAATAATCAAATCTCAAATTAAAATTGTTGTCGTTAAAAGTTATGAATAATAATTGGTAATACAAACAATCACATTATAACAAATAATACTGTTTTTTTTTAAGAAGCAATAATCATACGAGTATTATGTTAATTATTAAAATTGTTATTTATTTTTACACGGTTTGCTTTAGTGGCACTTAGAATTGCAGAGTATCATTGCCTTCTTGCACTGGCATCTGTTTGTGGAACAGTTCTTGTTGCAGCTGCATCTCACAGAACCTTGGCCTGATCCAACAGAATGTTTCGTAGCTGCAGCTCTCAACGATATTTCAGAGTCTTGGTTTACATTTGCTACCTCTAAAAAATTTTGACTACAAATGCCGAATTCTGATCTAAAAAAAACATATTAGTTACTTTAAAATATCATTAATGATCTAGAAAGAGTTTATCCTAGAGTGTGCGTATTGATATTAGGATGAACTAGTTTTGCCTAGCCTAAACTGGTCCGTCCTATCGGGCTTAGGATAAATTAGTTTGGACTAGTCTATACTAGTTAATCCTAACGCGTATAGGAAGAACTAGTTGAGCCTAGGCAAAACTGGTTTGTCCTAAAATCGGGTTCGGCCGGTAACATATATAAGTATTTTTTAAGGTACCTATGTGTTTTTCACTAGGTCAGATAAGCACTACGCCATTCATATAGCACATATAGCATTAATCCAGTAGGTACACCAGTAATCAGTTTTGAAAATATTTTACGCACATAGATGGTGACAAGTGAACTACTAAAAGGAAGATCTTTGCTGTTTGATTGATGTTTTTTTTTTACGAAACTATGCTTTCGAACAACACTCGTTAACTAATTCACTAATAGATTAGTCTTACCTACAAATCAATATTTTATGTAGAACCTGAAAGTAAAATTCCTCTATCAATAATCACAAAAGCTCATCCAGCTATTCACAGCGACCAACAAATTCTTTCTCAGCAACCTAACCAAGACATGGTCTAAAATATCAGCCACGTATCGGCCATAGAAAAAGGTCTAATCTTCGGACCGCAGACATCTAAGAGTCTATAAAGCCAAACGATGACTTTCGGGCTCTTTATAATCTAGCAAGGAAAAACCTTCCAATATAATGAGTAGGACCAAACGGGGCGTAAACATTGTACCTGATTTGTGTATTCGACCATGAGCTTTGGGTTCCGTACATGGAGAACAAAATGACGAACGGAGATGTCATAACGCAAAATGTCCTTAGAAAGTAGCGAGGTCGAGAGACGCTACTAGTTTCACCCTTATAGGTAAGCGTCCTGTAGAATCCGACCATTACTTTCAAAATAAAATCACCAATCGATCAAAAATTAGCAATTGTTTTGATTTGGCAAGAAATCCAAAGGTCTCGATAGTCTGTTATAGTTATCGGCACGAATCTTGAGCTCTGACCTTCACCTGCGCAGAAGTAATTTATTGGGTCCCTTTTGTGGTGATTGGCCCTTTCACGTCACTCAGGATTGGTTCTTTGCTAATAAATCACTTCTGCGCAGATGTATATATGTCATCTCCGCTATCTTTCTTTCGTTCGTGGTTTCCTACCAGTAATATTTTGTCATTCATCCGTCCTGCTATCATGGGTATGTAGTTTAATGAGAGGTTCTTTCAGCTTCCTTCTTTATCCGCCTTTGACAAAAGAAGTAGTATGTTTGTTTTTGATCATGTGATGTATGGAGAGTTCTCCAATTTGTTGTTTGGATTATATCATTATTTTGAGGTACACTCTATATTGACCAAACTTTTTTATACAACTAAATAATTAGGGCCGAGTAAAAGAAGTATGTTAGGTTGGTTATATCAAAAGTTTCTTATGTCTAGTGAAAAGATTAATTGAATGTATTTTTCAAAGAGCCAGAAACCAAGGATTTCTAGGCCTAACAGTGAAAGATAGTGAAGTAGATAGCTGGGTACGAATAGCTCATAAAGAGTGTTTATTTATAATTTTAGGCTTTCCTACCTGACCCTATTCTGGGAAGGCTCGTTTTTGGAAGTACTTGCCATCAAACTGAGTAGCCATGAAAATATTTTAGTACAATACTTACCATCAAACAATACAGGTTTGTTAGTACTTTGGGTCCATAAAAAGTATCAAGTTTTATTAAACTACGGTCCTAAATTATAATATAGAAGTTGGTGCTTATGTTATAATAAATATCATCATCCAAGTAAATATTAGGTATCATTATTATCAGGCTTTTTACTATCCCATCTGAAGCGCAGAGATCTGTTCTCATTCATAGAAGGAATAAACTGTACTAACCACGATTGTTCAAGGCGGATAAAGATAAATAATATATATATTCTTAAAAGACAGATCAGAAGGGGTAGACAAACATTAAAAGCACATAATTCATAGACATACAACCGTGCAAGTTTTATTGCTTACAAACATTACTTTTATAAATGATTTAACGATATCAAAACGAAGTTATTAAAAATACAGCATTGAAGATAATTTGGAAATCATGTCAATTCTGAAGGTCTGTCATCGCAGTCGACGTCTTAACTTCTTCTTCTTGCCAGCCTGCTCGGTGCAGGATGGGCGCAAGGAGGATTGACATCTAAAACGGCCGTTCCTGACGGCGTGGCGTCCTCGACCGCATCTTCATCCACGTCGTTGACCGCACCTTCATCCACGCTTTCGGATGCACCATCATGCGCGTCATTAGCCTCAGGTCTATCTTCCCCAAGGGAACCAGCATGAGGATGCTCGTATTCTGAAACATATGTGGGAAACATATCAATATTCTGCCCGGCGTCGTGAATAAGACTGAAGCATACACCTTGAAGAAAATAAAATAAAACTTCTTTTTACTTTTATTTGTTACTCGTACGTACCATGGGCGCATGTGTGCACTTCAAGCGCCCACAGACAAAAATGTATAAAAAATATTAAAACAAAAAGAAAAAGTAGCTTCAGACTTATCACGGATGGAAAAATATGATTCAGTGCATAGTGAATAACAGAATCCGGATTTCCATCACTCCCCATACACTGCCGGGTGACAGAGGCTCAACCAACGTTTGCATATCATTGATGACAGAGGCTCAACCAAGGTTTGCGTGTCATTGGAGACAGAGGCTCAACCAAAGTTTGCGTGTCATTGGAGACAGAGGCTCAACTAAAGTTTGCGTGTCATTGGAGACAGAGGCTCAACAAAAGTTTGCGTGTCATTCGTGATAGAGGCTCAACGTCATAAAGGTTTGCATGTCATTTGACGCCTTCATAGCATAGGCGCGCAATTAAGCCGTTTAGGTTGCATACTATGACGACGTGAAACAGAGACCCATACCGTCGTATGTTCTCTCAGCGGCCTCCAGGGTAACACCGCCACGGTATAAACAGAGACCCGTACATTCATACGTTCTCAAAGTGGTATAGACAACTAGCACCACCAGTGTGTCAAAGTCGAAATCAAAGAAAAGACCATTTCCAGTTAAAATTACAGTCAAGGTCAAAATCAGTCATTGAAAGTAGGCCAATTAAATCAACACATCAATATTCATGCACCCTTTCATGGCACGCACACAGAGACTCACTCATGTACATTCGAACGTCCTCAAAGTCCTTGTCTTTGTCAAATTGCCTCGCAGCCCTCAAAGAAAGCTGAGGAGGTGTCCACTTGCTTCGCCACAGCGGAAGCAGTGGCGTTCTAACAAACTTTTATGAGACCTCTCATGCATTTCGCTCGGCCACTGCTGACCATTCATTTGAACGATTTAAGTTTTCAAAGAAATAAATCCATGACTTAATTATAACTTTGACATCATCATCATCATTGGCCACAGAGCATCTTGGTCAGATGATTGTGGCAGTGCTTGTCTATGCGGTTATTAGTGCCGCAAGCACTTTCTTTTATGGCTAAATAAGCCAATAGCTGCACGACACATAACTTTTTACACATAAAATCAAAATAGTAATCCAAAATATCATCGTTACTCATCGTTAATCACGTGCCAACAAACATAATCATCTTTTATAAAATAATGGTAAAAGGTCATGATGGGATGGGGTCAACAAATTGAAAGTATATAAGATCAGACTCCCCTTAAGACTCCATATAAGGTTATTTCAATTGACGTTGCCACCTTACAACACCATGACGACCACCAACAAGGAATTAGCCAGCAATATTGGGCCGCGCCGACACGGCCATTCTGCGCTTTACACGTCCTCGTGTAACTGCTCTGTAACAGAAATAACACCAAGGAATATCTTTTCGTTCGGTCACTTCTGACCATAAAAAAATATCGATTGGTTGATAGTCCAGTCCCCAACAGTTCCCCATTCTGTGGACACACTAGAACAAACAAACGAGTACGTTTCCAGTTGTTCGAAAGAACCGTAAACACACGGTATTCACTACATTCAGTAACACTTGCAACTAACAGTAGTTTTCGCATGGGTACTTGCTGCTGAGCATTGATCCAATGTAACGCACAATATTTACCAGTGCCAGTACGAGCCACATGAGGAATTACGAGGACTTAACTACCTAAAACTTAGTGAATTTTAACTAAGTCTGTTCCATTAATTGAGCTCGGCTCAATAAGCCTTATTCGTAAATGCATTATTATGTGACGTCATCTCACGGGTATTACAATTGAAATACTTATTTCAGCTAAGAGAAAAATTGGCTCGGATGTATGACTGAATAGCGTCTAAACCAGTTGCTGGTCATAAAAGCGATTCTCTTTAAGGAGATCAGCCAGCTGCGCAAGGCACACTATAGCTCACAAGCGTTTGAGCAGACACAGATGCACTGTTACTCTCATATTTCGTTGAGACGGTAATCCAATACAACCGGAGAGATATCAAGCGCATGATCAACATTTATAAACTCACTGATGGATAGGTGTCTATCGCGAACTTATAGATTTCGGGCTACTTTTGGGAGTTTCTCTAAACCCACAAAGTGATTTCCGCCCGACCCGGGGATCGAACCCGAAACTGGACAGTAGTCGTGCTGTGCGTCTGCCAAACCAATGAGGCCAATGCGAACTCAACTTGAGAACCACATGGAAATAAAACAGATCACCTGATCGCCTGAATGCATGATATACCAGGCATACTATCCACTCGCTCTCATCATTCGAGCAATGTCGTGCGATGTGCTGACCGTCGGCACTCCGCATAGCATGCAGGAATAAAGCAAGCGCAAGAAGTGTGAAACTGCAGCACATACGTCGTCAAATTATGTGCTTCTCACGTAGTAAATCTCATCGTTTTCTGGTTTCAGTTTGTTTCCGATATCTGTAGCGAGAAGGTTAAAGAAGTAGGCTTTGGGCCAGATTCAGACATCTGAGTACTTAAACATTAATTGACGAACTCTCATGCATTATTAGCCCTTGCTAATAAGTTGCTAAGCTTGTTAGTATAAGTGAACATAATCATTTTAATAAGAAAGCGAAAACTAAGCTGTCATTGTTAGTCAGGCTTCCAGATCGTTAAGAATCATTGCCATTTACTAGGAGTAGTCATTTCAATTAATGCCTTCCTCTAAACAAATCTTACATTAATGCTGTCTTCCATGCCTCAGCTATCAGTCCTCCAAACCTTCCAGGGACTTTCCCGGGAGGCATCGGAGCAAGAGTATTACAAATATGAAACAGCTCTATACTCAATACGCAATTCTTTAATGCACACCATAATGTTTACAGTTGTTGTTCTATAGGTAATTTATGTCACAATTATGGACCCTGTTGGGCACAGCACATACAATAGTAGGAGAGAGGAGGAAGCGCACTGACTGTTTAATGCTAGGTCTATTCCCGGTCGCCGCGATGCCAACGCAAAGGCCTTACAGGGGTATATTCTGAGTCACTCCTTAATTCAACGTAGGTACAGCAAAACATAATGTTAAGTAGATTTATGAGGTTAAATGTTAATAAAGTAAAAACTCGTAACAAGTAGTAGTTGGTAATGCACTGGACGTGAGACCTATAAATTTGCTAGAAAATTAAGCTCCCAATTTCAATATTCCAGCATTCGCGCAACTTAGTGCACACTTCTGCTAAGGCCATTGACATTTTCCTTTGTCAACTATAAAGTAATCTGTGGCTAAACGGTGAAGAACCAGTAAGGCTAAATTATGAGCTTCCTAGCAAGTGATGTCGTAACAACAAACTTGTTTAGTGATTGTGAGTGTGTGAGTGTGTGACTGTGAGTGTACGATTGTGACTGTGTACTGAGAAGGTATAGGTAATTCTACACCACAATCTGAAGTCTGACGCACAATTTGAGGTATACTGAGTCAGTGTACGTTATAAATAATAGGTAAGCAATTGCTCAAAACTGGTGGCTAAAACAACGTAGCTATACCATGGTAGCAGCAAACTGATATTTCTGTATTTAGTAGAAAGTGTCATAAATAGGGTAGTATATGAAGCAAGTTAATTGAGCTCTGTCTAGTCTAGCCTGCATGCAAAGACATTTAGTTAAATGTGATAAGCCAAAACATTTCAAAAGCAGATAGAAGATGTATCTCTGTGCTTCTACTATTTAGCCATCATTATTGCAGTTTCCACTGTCATGCAAACACTTTTGCAAACTTCAAAACATAGGTTTTGTATTAAGAACTAAAATTAATCGAGTATTTCTGGCGCATTTCGAGAATCGAACCCGAGTCTTCGCGCACTGCAAACCAATAAACCAATAAGAGGATTAACCATAGTAGCGTGACTGAATTTCTTAACTATTTATAACAGATAAGATACATAAGAACTGGATTGATCTCACCAGGCATTATCACTCCATGCTACTTGTAACATCTCTGCAAACAGCGCTAGGCCTTAGCGCTTTATAATCAGCAGGGAGTCACATTATGTGACACCACAGCGAGACAAGAGGAGAGGTTCCTTCCACACGAAAAGCACGAGCGACCTCGCGATGTCTTGATGAGCTGCTTCACTCAACAGACAGGATACATGTTCCCAGCTCACGTATTAGATACTATTCTCGCTATAAGACAAATTAACCACATGAAACATAAAAACACAATAACTGGATAACGTAGTGTAGGGCACGGTGGAGTGATGACTTGCGCAAGACGGCTGGCAGGAGCTGGATGCGAGAAGCCGAAAATAGATCTCAGTGGCGTGCACTTGGAGAGGCCTATGTCCAGCAGTGGACTGTGATAGGCTGATGATGAACTGGATAACAACTTTGATATGTCACCATGGAAACCGGTGATATTTTTTTATTGTAGCTACAACCGGCCTTGTTATATAAGTAGAAATTATTTCCCATTATTTCTTAAAATGTATCCAAGAATAATGAAAACAACACCGATACTCTTCTTTCAACACAATTTTTAGTACAGCAAATCATGCATCGCACAGAATATTCAATTTGTTTTAACAGTTGGCATTTTTAGGGCTTTATGTTGAAATCATTTTCTAAAAGCGTGGTAAAAGGTAGCGACACTATACAGCGCTTCTTCCTTCCTTCTCAACGCCAGACATACTTGTGCCTCGTACTATGATAAGTTGAAAAGTTTCAGCCCTATCTGCAAAATTCATAATCCAAAACTGTCCAAATCATAAAATATTGATCATAAATTTATTATCTGCAACTTGTAAAACTTCAACATGGCTTTTCAGGGCCACTGTCTTAGAGCTTCAGTGCTTTACTCATCCTGAAAAAGAAATCCAAGAGGTTCACTCTAAAACACAAATCTGCTGCTGTAAGGAATCTTCGTAAGATCGAACTGAGGCTGTTCCAGCTGGTGGGCTATCTTCAGTATCTCCAGCATTCGATCGCTTTTTGTTTTACAAACAAGACACAGCAGCTGTCACTTTTCCTCTTGCAATTTCTAGCCAAGACTTCGACCAGTTCTCTGCCATAATGTTGATGTTGTGGCTTCCAATGTGCTGTCGGTTATATCGTGGTTGTTTCACAGCACATGAGGATCATTCATAGAATCGCAACGGTATCGGAACTATAACTAGTTCGTACTTTTTCTTCAGAATACTCTCGAGCGTAAGAATAAAACTTATTTACGGTTGAGATGTAGATTCAATAACAGAACAAATAATTACTGAATTTAGACGGCAAACGAAACGGTAAAGAACGCGTGGCTATCCCACTTCTGATCTTAAAAGACAGATCAGAAGGGGTAGACAAACATTAAAAGCACATAATTCATAGACATACAACCGTGCAAGTTTTATTGCTTACAAACATTACTTTTATAAATGATTTAACGATATCAAAACGAAGTTATTAAAAATACAGCATTGAAGATAATTTGGAAATCATGTCAATTCTGAAGGTCTGTCATCGCAGTCGACGTCTTAACTTCTTCTTCTTGCCAGCCTGCTCGGTGCAGGATGGGCGCAAGGAGGATTGACATCTAAAAATATATTTTACGTTATTAAAAATACGTTAACAAATTATAACAATTTTTTCCATCAATTCTGTTTTATACGCTTGATTCTAAAGAAAACCGTGACACCTAAAATTGATAAAAGAAAAGAAAATAATATCGTGTTATAATAATCAAATTTCGAAATTATTACGTAGGTAGTCACAGATTGAAAAACGTTCAGAATATATTAATATTTATTATAAACCTTCCGTGTTTCTTTCCTTTGACTGAAAGGTTAAATATAATGATGAAAATGGAGACACACACCCACGTGAGTGTTCGCCTTATTCCATTCAATTAAAACAAACCCACGACAGTTTATAGGAAAATTTAAAAAAATAAGTTTAAATAAAACCAGCGCTCTTAAAAATAATTAAAATAATAGTTAAAAATATAAAGTTAAAATTATTTATTTACATTTTTATTTTTTTATTCATGGTTGATTTTATTTAATAACTTTCAAGAAGCCGTATTTTCGATGAAAATCATAAATAAAGTAATAATATAGCAAATAAAGGGAAAAAATGTATAAAAAAATTCTCACAATGCCAGTTCATGTAGGTAACTATAAAAACTAGAACTTTTTTAGTATCTTGAAAATACGCAGCAGTGTTGAATGTAATTTCATGGTCGTATGAGAATGAATGAACGAGTGAGTGAGTAACACTGTAGAGGTCACAAAAGGGATATTAAGGAGGCCTTTTAATTTAGCCCTTATTAATGTTTACACCGAGCGTTTTAAGAGAAAAGTCTGGTTTTAAGCAGTACAGTGCATATTATTTAAAAGTGAATTGTTTATGTATAAGGGTTTCTAGTTTACTGTTGAACTTTTCTAAAAAACAATTCCACTGGTAGATTGTAATTTATTACATCATACTTATTTAATAAAAGTATAGTTTTTTAAACAAAATCAGAGTATTATAAATAATATTAAACCATAAGAAAACCTCGACGGTTAATATAAACCAGGGCAAGTCAATATCATGATCCTTACACAAAAGTGTAATAGGCAGTCGGCAGATGATACAAGAAAGTACGCATCGATGTTTTTCACAACCAATTCAGATAAAATGCTATGGGTTGACACCTGAACGCCGGCGCTTCGACGACAATTTTCGAGAGCTGAGGTGCCCTAATAATGTCATTCGGTCCCATGTGATACGGGGGAATATATCTCAACCATGATACGGGGGGATACATCTCAACCAAAATTCAAACGCGTCGTCTCGAATGGGGGGCAATTCCCATGAAAGTTCGCTATCAAGATCGAAATATATCATGTCCACAGCTGCGCTTATTTTGTAGATAAGTTTACAAAATTATGCAGGCTGCGGTGTGCGATACTATGAACTAGGGTTATCGTGCCACAGAATTGCAGAATTGGACCTAAGATAAAAATAGGGTTCAGATTTTTTGAAGCTCTCGCTGGATTTTTGAAATGTCAGGATTTTTTACAGCTAATAAAATTGATAAAAAGGTCATGGATGAGGACATCATACGACTGATCTTTGTGAAGGTCGGCTAGAACTACGACCAACTTTTTTTTTCTAGTCGTCTACTAGAAAAAAGTTTCTACATTTCTGGAAAAATCTGGATATTTAAAAGAACTATGTTAAAATATGTATGTTACGATAAATATTTATACTATGTGAAAATACATTATTTACAAAGCTATAAGCGTGTAATTAAAAATAGTTACACAATATTCAGCTCTCACTGGCCACCGCTTTGCTATCCAAAGCCACACTTGCAGTGATGCCCATTTGTTTTTGTCGCGCTAGCCGACAACAACAGACGTCCTACTCTAAAATTGTCACTCCCAGCGAATTTAGACGAAATAATTTGTTCCGCGTGTGTGAGATTTTTCTATACGTATTATGTACTAATATTGTAAACAGGAAAAAACCGTTGTTCAGAACCTATCTGTATTTCTTGTGCATTTTCTGTTATGTGTGAAAAAATAATAATGGAATGTATTTCCGATTGTTTGTAACGGATAATGTCAAAAACTACTGGACCGATAAAAATATATTTCACTATTGGAAAGCTACACTCTTCCCTAATAACATATCTTATCCCGGTACGGGTAGTAGTTCCTACGGGATGTAGGTGAAACCGCGGGAAAACGGCTAATATTTTATATAAATGTGACTACATGGTAAGATTTGAGATTCTTTCACGTATCTTGAAAGGACTGAATGAGAAATCCGAATCAAAACTTCTTTCTTCCCATCTGACCTTTATAGGGTAATTTATCTTCATATCAAATTATTTCACATTCATATAATATTTGGGATCTTGTTATTCAAGTACCTAGTAAAAGTTCTAATGAAAAACGTGCCTTCTTTTTGCAATATATGGATAATACATTTAAATTAGCTTTAATCTGAAAGCAGTTTTCAAATTGGCGATGATACTTTTAAAATTTCAAATCCAATTTACTTAAATTAACGTAACATATCACCTCATTTTACGTTATACTTAAAAATTACCAAAGAAAAAAACTTTAAAGTACTAAAATTCCAATAAAATAGTCACTTATTTGAGAAATATTATTTCGTTAAATCGTTTTTTCTTAGTTAATAATTAAATTAGACTTGATGGCCATTTCGGATCAAATTATCGATGTGGTAACTGTTCGGGTTCAATTACTTACTAAGGACCATGCATATCTGTAAAATACATTTGTACTTTTGTACTATACTAATATTATAGAGCCGAAGAGTTTGTTTGTTCATTTAAATGCGCTAATCTCGGGCACTACTGGTCCGATTTCAAAAATTCTTTCAGGGTTAGATAGCCATATTTGTCAAGGAATGCTATAGGCTTTATCTGGATTTGTGAAGAAGTTCCTAGGGGATGCGGGTAAAACCACTGTGCAGAAGTTATAGTATATTTATATATCTATTATACAAATATATTTTACAATCGCTTCATTGGCTACTTTGTGGTCTGGTGATGCGTGAATATTCGCAATGGTGACTGGTATTTCAATTCAAATATATCTCATCTATTTGGTATTAGATTTAACAAATTTAATTTTTAATTAAACACTATATGATCGGATCTATTTAATATATTTAACCTCTATTTCAGTATTATTTGATATTATTGAATTGCAATAATTTACACATGGATGAATTTCTGGAGGTACTCGTACATTACAAGCTACAATGACTGGTTAAAACCACTCTTCCACGCGATTTGTACTAACCATTTCTGAGAACAACTATTATGTAATTTATTTATTCCACCAGGGAATAGGTATAGACAACACAATCTTAAAACTAAGACATAATTATATAAGCATGTATATGTATATTTCTTTAATTACAGGAGGACGCATCATGCATACGATTATTGTTATAAGTAGATGCAAATACTTTCATTTACCAACATTCATAACACAGTCCAAAGATATTAAATTATGACTAGCCTTTTAAAATATATTTTTTTTTAGGTTTATTTTACGTATGTAAATGTACTAAGCACTAATTTTGTTAAGTAAACTCTTACACCTTATAACTTAATGTCTGCCATGATTAGAAAGAAACAGTATGACATTTTGTAAATTCACGTGCTGAGAAAAAACTCCTCTATACTTAGAAGTAGTATGACATTTCACGGAGAGCACGTAACCCGAAGACCGTTTGAAGAGGTCGCTCCATCTTTTCAGTCCAGCGTTCAAAACTGAACAATGCGAACTTGAATGGCGAGAACCTTGTGGAAAATTCCACGTATTCCACTCTCTATAGTAGTTTAGTGATGCTGGGAGTCAATAAGGGGGTGTGGAGTTTATTATTCACGGGTAAGTATTTATTTTGAGACATTGGCTGTAAATTATATTAAATCATCCAGATAGCATAGATAGATACAGAATAATATGTTAATAATAATTGACTTACAGTTTTTTTTATTTATTTAACACACTTCATATAAGTTTTTACAGAATAAGCAAGATTTTGCTCGTGAAATGGAATAAAGACTTTGCAGTTTGGATATTTAGTTACTAAAGAATAACCTACACTTAGGGTTATTAAAACAAAGCTAGGCTAGAATATAACACTTTGCAAAAAAAAACCTTAAATGCAAAATATCTTTATAATACGACAACAGCAAACCAGACGCATGCTACTATAATATAATAAGCGCCTAATTTCCCGCGAAACGCAATTCACTCGAGAAATGAATCACTTAAGTGGTAGAAGGCGTTTGTAACCAACCATCCTCCTCTAATGGGCAACGGTTAATGTTTTCTAAAGACTTTAAGAATGTGAGATATTGCTTTACAAAATAGTAATTAAAAAGGAATTGTTTTTGCTAATGTTTTAATTTTAATGAACTTAAAATTGACATATTTTTTTGATTAGGTAAAACATGTCTTCGCTAGTTCTGATCATTGTTCTTCGATGCGTTAGAAGGTTGAAATAAAAATAAAAAAACTCGACACACTCTTTGTTTAATCCTTTTTGTTTCGATTTATTTTGTCGAAAGTACTATATTTACACAAAAACCTACACGCAAATTAATAAACTATCACTAAACTTGTCGTAGGTTTGTCGCTTGGCCGTCAATTATTTATGGTAATAAATTGTCCCCAGATCTTGCAAGACACGGTCCAGTCTAATATCTAACAGACATGCAACGGACAGCCAGACAGCCGCTTATGCATGAATCGTACATTATACAGAAATCCACAATTCCACCCCGATACCTCTATGTTGTCACTATTGTAAACTATTACTGTACTATCGAATAGATTCCGTAATACTCGGTACTAAATCTCCTTTGATGCATCGGTTTAATATATCTAGCAAATCTATTGATTATAGAATTATTGGACGACCAATAAAATGGTCGCTTGATTAAACTAGAGGTAAGATTTGAATTTCGAATAAGGAACGCTGCCATTTTTATGAAACAATAAACCTTAGCAAACTCGCGATTCATCACTTCAATATCGCGCTAACAGTTTAAAGTTGCCACCGTCGGAGTACTACTAGGTGTAATTGAGTACAGTGCGGGGATTAATTGAGGCAGAAATGTATCAGGAGTGCAGAGCCGGTGCGCAAAGCTACGCAGGCGCGTTGCGTACCCTACATCGCAGTGGCAGCCCTACTAACGCCACGAACACTCGTACCACTCACAGCCTTCGCGATACGAACACGCTAAAAAGTGCACGTTGAATTTTGTTACAACCCTATTTTTAAAAAGTTAGTGTGTGATGTGATTCCGTTTTCGAATTTGAACCAGTGTTCCGTTTTCAAAGTGTTGTCAAATAAAAAGTGCTGACTTCGAATTGTGTGAAACTTTTTTTGTTGTAAACTTTGTGACAGTTTTTGTTGTTTTTTTAATGCCAGTACTGTTTCGGTTACGTGTTTATTTTCCAAAGAGTTTGGAAATTCTACTTACAAGGGTAAGATTTTCTACTTTTGTGTACTTTGTAGTTCCCTTTGTCGTAATTGCTAGATTCTTATCGATATAATTCGTATTACGATTGAATCGCGGACTGAAAGGGATTGTTGATTTTATTTGGAATCAAGTCGTTCACCTTGAAGGTTTTTATCGTTTTCCCAATAATGACATTAAATTGTGAAATCGTTTCGGCTAATAGACGATATTAATGTAGCCTATTTATATCGTTAACTGTACTTTCAATGTGAGTTTGGCTAGTTTAATGTTGGTTTCAATACAAATGCAATAAAGTTTATTACTTGTGCGTGCCGATAGAAATAGGTAATTCATATTTTGGTAAATCGAAGTCTCAATTCTTAGATAATTTTAAAAGTACAAATTATATTTAGAGCGAATATAAATTGAATACTGAATGGTAAAATTAATTTTTCACTTTTTATATTTAAATAAAAAATAAAATATTAATGAAACATCAATCAATAAAAAAATCACCATCAATAAATTTTATCGCAGCCAAATAAAAATAAAATACCTTTACATTAACTCCCATAATAAAATACCGATGAAAAAAAAGATTGCCTTCGCATCTTGATCTCCCCAGTGGTCCAAAATGATTTATGTCAATTCACAAAGGCCGTACATCACTCAAGCTACACAGTGAGACAAATTGACTTTTGACGTAAACATAGTGTGTACTTTTTACATAAATAAAGTGTGTACTTTTTACGCACGCACAGGGAATTTATAAGGCAGTACATAGGTAATGTATTGTGCGTAATATTTCACTGGATTGCACATAAAAGTGTAATGAAAAATCTGTTTATTTAACGCTTTGTGACCTCTGCAGTGAAGGGTTTGGACGGGTTGACGAAGTGACGTAGTTATGTGTTTTTTTGCGAGATTGTTCTGAATGGACAGTGTTAAAAATCTGGGTACATGTTACTAAACAATTAGAGAATAATTAAGTATATAAAAAAAATTAAATCCAAATAAAAAATATGTATTTGAATACAGAAATATTTAATAAATAATATTTCTTTTTATACTTCAATAATCCAAAAAATGAAAAAATAACATAAACGTAAATAATGATCCAATCACTTAATTTAATCCCATAAAATGAATTTTAATAAAAAAACCGCTCATCAAAATATGTTTGGTACTGAAAAATAAATACTAATATAGAAATTGCAGCGCTTATTATGAAATACCTAAGCTAATATCGGAATAAAAATACTGAATTCATCCCCTAATGCATATCATTTAGTTGAAGAACACGGGATAATCGCCATTCGCGTTGGAAATAAGCCAATAATTCACAATGAACTGGCCTGTTATGTAGCTCACCATATATGTATTAAAATATCAATTCACATATCTGATTACAATATCACATAATAATATCTTTTTATTATTGAATCATTTTTATTTGATCTTTTGTTTGAGTTTCATATTTTGTCCAAATATAAGAAAACTTCAACCAGTGTGCAATTTTTCATCGTATTGAGAGCAAGCTTACTAATCTCACAAGCTAGTGCAGGTTTAAGCTCTTCATTTTCTAAATTTTCTTGTGCTTTTATCGAAATAAAGGAAATCTCTTGATCGATATAAGACAGAACAGCCAAGTGATTTTATATGTCTTCCGATACTATGGAGATAAAAAGGCATAAATAAATGTTCATTAATCCTACAAAACAATAATTATAACTAGAAGTGCAAGGACCTTTAGTGCTCTTTTTAATTAGGTACCAACGTAAAAGTAAGGAAAAAGATTGTTTTCTTTATTAGTACTCTAGGAAAGTCCTTTTATTTTTAATCGCGACCTATTTAGGTATTTACTTCCAAGACCCGTCTTACTCTGAGTAATTGGTTGTCCGTTCATCAGCAATCCCTTAGGGAAACTAGGTTATTGCATTGTAATAGAATCACGGGTCCAACGGGACTAGCTATAGTGACCATCGTAGGACTACTATGAGCTAAACATATTTTTTCTTGAAAGACCAAAATAATGTGAATTATAGAATATTGCGATAAACTTATTTTTGGGAAGTAAACCAAATGAGCTAATTTTTATTCACAAAGCGATGTATTAATGTACGATACCTTTAGTAATACACGTTTCAGCAGTTTCACTGACCATTGACCATGGCCATAATAATATGTGTACAAATCGCTGAAGCGTTCAACCCCAAATTAGCTTATGTTCATTTTTCCATTTTCCTTTAAAAACAAATTATAAGGAAAAAAATGCTTAAATGCAGCGAAATAATAATCGTGCTCTAGCTATTTGTAAGTTTGATTAAAACGCACCCTTTAACTCTTAAAATTAATATTTCGTTTATTGAAATGTGAAACTGACACTAATATTTTTAAGACAGATTTTTATTATCATTTATTTATTTTCTAACATATGATTTACATTTTTAAATATTAAATATAAAAATAAAAAACATTTAAAAATATAAAAAATAGGTTGCCACCGATATCGGGCACAGGGTCCAAGGTACCGGTGGTTAGGGTCCCAGAGACAGAAACCTCCTCACAATACGTGCCGTATCAAGGAGTACTGCCTTCTGAATCAGTCCCTTGATCCAGCCGCCCAACGAGAGCCTCCTGAGGTGTTCGTCGAGGCTCTTGGCTATTAAACCATTGGCCGTAACGACAATCGGCACAACAACAGCCGTGTCGACACTCCACATGGCGACAACCTCGTGCGCTAAGTCGAGATACTTTATTTGTTTCTCTTTCTCAGTTAATTAAGACAGATAATTATTACTATTGCTATATTTATCCCTCTATAGCTAAGTCTAAATTAAAGGAACATAACATCATGATTATGTCGAAAACCTGCTAAAATGTACATCCAGGCTTCGGGGAATTTCTCCGTTTAATGACAACTCGCTTGAATCATATTTTATAGGCTTTAAATATATACTGATAACGCGGCATGTGTTCTACAATATTCGTATAAACCTGTGTTTTATCCTCCAGGGTAAGGTGTTATTTTAATATTTATCGCTTAAATTACTGGAAGTTATTAAGGCCTGTATATTTATAGATAGGTAACATAATGTAATTTTAGCGGAGATTATTTTTACATCTGATATGTATTATCAAGTTGCAACTGCATTTTTAATCCAGTAAAATTAAAAAGCTGTTTATTTCCAGTAATTATAGACACTGTTCTGCTAAATATGTACGAAAAAAAGGAAATAAAAACAAGTATTTTTTGTATTTTTTTACTCTATTTTATCTGGAACTCATTTTAAAAAAGCACATAATTTTTTGATATGTGATTTTACAAACACTATTTATATTTATATTTTTTGAAATGAATATTCTAAATCTCTACGCTATACTTGGCAAGGTGTGCCAAAGCTCTCTAGCCCCATTTATTTCGTATTCTGAAAGCATAACCACTTTTGAAACATAACTCTAAATTCTGAAAGTCAAAGCAAAGTTCTTGAGGTGACACCTATTTCACAAAGCAGACTAAAAATACAATTTATCCAGGCGTGTCACAGTTTTGCAAAGCAATACTTATGCTATTCAGAAATAGCACTAGAATTTCAAATGTACAAGCGTAACTGAAATATTTCGGAAAAAAATTTGCTCCACTTTGAAAAGGTGTCTAAATTGTTTTAAAACGTTGCCTCTATTCTAGTTTCCCAGTAATGACAATCACACTCACACACTGCACCTCTAGTTTTTGTCCCAAAACGGTAGCTACGCCAAATAAAAATAAAATGTATAGCACTTTAATGAATCAAAGTGAATGAGACAAATTCGTACCGTAAAGTACTTGAGGGACACTATTCAAATTCAGTACACGAATGGGAATGCGAAAAATGTTTGATGCGAAATGCGAAAAAAGATTCTGACCGTTGTCACGTTTCTATAGTTCGTTAACGTTTGATTCAATCGGTCGGTGCTGACTCGAGTGTTTGGTAAAAAGGTGAGTCAATGACTAACGCCTGACGCGTTATGTAATCGACAACTTTTTAGGGCCTTTGAATTTAGAACCTTTTAGAATCATTGATAAGTATAGTGTTGTGACTGTAGTCTTTTGTGTTGAGTCATCGTGTATCGTACTCGTACACCAACCAGTAGCGACAACTAGAGTTGGAAGTTATTCAAATAAACAAAAGCCTACTTTAACAAAATCAATTTTATTTTTAAGACAGTAAGATATTTTTTTTTTTCGATAGATTTTTTATTTGATATTTCAGAGAAGCAACTGCAATTTAGATGTGCATAGAAAGTAAGTAGGTAACTAGTTTACGGAATCTTCGGAATTACTTCAAAGATATTTCTTGTGCATTAAGACATCGTGTACCTTGAACAACCTTAATATCAGCAAATGCATTAGTAACTTCTACCAAACTAAGAAACCTGTTTTAATAATGTGTCTAAAACACAAAAGCTTAATGTTAATACAATGTGTATTTTGTACAATTAAAGTGGAATTTTGAGTTTTAGGTACTTGTCTTTAGCTAGTACAGACGTTCCAAATGTAAAGAAAATAAGCATAGAATTCTTTAAGTATCACTAACATAATTACCAGCACCTGTTTGACATAAAATACACCACTTCTTTATTAGCGCAAGATCGTTCTAAAGTCTAAAGTGTCATTTTCCAGAATTTTCCAAAGCATCAAGTTCCCCTGATCAGCATAGCAACCTCCACTATTACTTGCTCCAAAGACTTACGTAATTACTTAGTTGAAAAACTTTCAGTATTCTGATCAGAGGGATCGTCTAAGATAGACTTTATAGAGATACCATAGAGAACAAATGACTAGCGGAGATGCTATATGGAAAAATCTCCTAAGAAAGTAGTGCGTCAAAATGCGGGAGTGCGGGAGACGAGGAACGTTACTGTATTCGCCCTTATACACCCTTTTTGGACCTGGTTATTTTTGTTATACCCAAAATCGTTGACACATATCTCAAAGGACCCGAACGTCTTGTTAGTTCACTCGTAACTGATTATTGTGGTCATGTATTTGCCTTATGTATTTGACCTAGAAGAAGGAGTCTGACCTACCTGCACTACGGAATCTCCGGTCATCTTTCCTTATGCTGTGACTTTATCAGTTTTCTGAAATAAAGTGTTAGATTTCAGTTTTATAAGCTCCACTTAGGTATTATAGCTTAGAGTGATTCTTTATGTAGTTTGATAGTTCAGTTTATGTTTCGAGATGGTTGGTATCTAGGTTTATAGTCGTCAGTTTATGGCTGTTATTTATGTATGTGTGTATGCGGGATTTTTGATTATTTTCGGATTGCAGCGTTCCAAAAAGTGATGTTATTTTTTGATAAAATATGTTGGTGTTTAAAAAATGTCTTTGGATCTTTTATTTAGTTTTTATAAATTGGTATTACGAGTACCTATCAAAGTTGTCTTTGCATAATACAGTTCATATTTTCGCCTGCTTCCTTGATAGTGATCTTAGGATTTAATACTACAAGTCCTAATAGAATTTACAAATATTAAAAGCGGCTCCTATAAAACATACATTAGATAACACAATGTTCATTTAACAATTTTACAATAGAATTAAGTATAAGCTCGCCTTTTTAGAGCATAAAATTATGGAGGTCACGCTAAAGCTAAGTGCAGTTGAGCGTTAGTTGGCGTAAAATTTGTGATCACCTCGTCTACCATTACTATGAAGGCTACTCAAAGTTTACTTAGGTATTCCTTGAAACTCTGTTTCTGATAGTTAAGTAAGTGAGGAAGGATGTTGTTCTTTTAACTTCTGTTTAATTTAACAAAGTTTTGTTTAGTTGCTGTGTGTTGGAACCATGTTTGTTCAGCTATACACAAACTTGTTAATTGCGCATTACACTGGCAAATTTTCCGTCAATTTTTTTAACGTCTGCCATATTTCGAGTGACAAAAAACCTGTTACACGGTTCACTATGTTAAAAAACCGGCGATTAAGAAAAAAATTCAAGTGTGAAAACGCTGTTATAATTAATCAATAAAAACGACAGACAAGATTTGAAAGCGAACACAGGATATTAATAACCTAAAAATAAACATTATACCTACAACTCAATTTATTCAAGAAATGCGGCAGTATAAAAAGCAGAATAAATCGTGTGAAGTTAGTACAAGAATAAGATACATAAAAGGCAAAAATATATTCACAACTCGAGTCAGTTATAAGTGTCGATTTCCTTTACGCTCCGATACATTTTTTTCCGAACACAATTTGAAATAAATCGGAGCAAGTCTTCGTTCAGAACGTTTTCATTCCTTCCTTTTTTTCTTCTTGAAACACTTATACATAGCTTCATATGGGTTTTACTTGTATAGAGAATACATACGTTTTTCGAATGGAATAATAAACTGTATGCCCCGGCCGTCATTGAACATCTTTGGCAGTTGTTACGGGTAGTCAGATGTCATTAATATTTTGTATACGGTTCTTCAAACCATACATACAGAATTGTGTTGCTGGGGAGTTTGATCCACCATTTCTTCTTCCCAGCAAAAATACATAGGAAGTGGTGAGGGGCGGGCGTTTCGGGGGCTGTCTTTTGTAAATTTGACCTTCAAAAAGGTCTGATTTTCAGCCTACTTTGAATAAATGACTTTTGTTTTTTTTTATTGAGTCTGACAACCAGTATTGATTAGGCGTATTGGGTTGCACGGGTAGTTGATATGGTCAGATAGGCAATCGCTCCTTGTGAAACACTGGTACTCTGCTGCATCCACTTAGACTGGAAGTCAAACTCAACATTAGCATTGTTAGGAAAAGGCTGGGCGGATAAATGATGACTTAGGTATAGAGAATAGAGATATATGTATTAGGCTATTCTTCACAATCTCAGTATAGATGTAGATACGTTATCGTTAAGCGGCCGGTCATCATAATCCATCTTAGAAAATCTTCGCATCAAGAAAATGGACTTGCCCCAGGCACTCAATAGTTTTTATCTCTAATGGGATATTATGTCCACTCTGACATTTACTGGAAAATACTGCTAATGTGACATTGTATTTGTTGTACATTATAAATTCACGTCATTAACTTTAATACAGCAAATTGACTAACCGGGAAAATGTTTATTGAAAAACGGTTTAAATGTTTGAAAAGCGTATCAAAATTATCAACGTCTCTAGCAGTCTTAACATACGCTGACGCTACAGTGCTTCCTTAAATGAGAAAATAACTCTGTCTCTATGTTATCCCACCCAAAACAAAAATGTGAAAGACTGCCAAGTTCGATAATATGGGAATGCTTCGCCTATAAAAGAAGCGAGATCTGAATAAGTACCAAGTTCCATACACATACCTCAGATAAAAATTGTTACTTTTTAATGATGTTACTTGGCAAGTTTTCATACACCTTGTTATAAACCTACTAAACGCAATGAATCAAGTATTTAATTTTCTATTAAAACTTGCCAAGTAATCATCATTAAAAAGTAACTATTTTTATCTGAGGTATGTGTATGGAACTTGGTACTTATTCAGATCTCGCTTCTTTTATAGGCGAAGCATTCCCATATTATCGAACTTGGCAGTCTTTCACATTTTTGTTTTGGGTGGGATTTCATTTATTTTTGTAAGGTTGTTTATTTTATTTTTTTCTTATGATGAAGTTAGTTAAAGAAATGTCTCATTTATACTATCTTTTAGATTTTTTAATATGCACTATGTTTCTTACAAAGAAATGAACTAGATTAACTATGACTGGATTTACCAACTGACTGACATGACATGTTATCATATATTATGTTCGTGGATCAAAGTTACACATTCGTTATTTTCGAAAGTGACTCACACTTGGCCGTTTTCAGATTTTTACTTTATTTTGACTAAATACAAACCTTTGTACCATTCGAAGATATATTATATAAATATAGATAGGAAGTCGTGGTGGCCTAGTGGGTAAAGGACCAACCTCAAGTACGAGGGCGCGGGTTCGATCCCAGGTCAGGCAAGTACCAATGCAACTTTTCTAAGTTTGTATGTACTTTCTAACTATATCTTAGACACCATTGGCTGTGTTTCGGATGGCACGTTAAACTGTAGGTCCCGGCTGTCATTGAACATCCTTGGCAGTCGTTACGGGTAGTCAGAAGCCAGTAAGTCTGACACCAGTCTAACCAAGGGGTATCGGGTTGCCCGGGTAACTGGGTTGAGGAGGTCAGATAGGCAGTCGCTTCTTGTAAAGCACTGGTACTCAGCTGAATCCGGTTAGACTGGAAGCCGACCCCAATATGATTGGGAAAAGGCTCGGAGGATGAGGATGATAGATAAAGGACAATGGGCAGATTGGTATACCCCACCAATAGCAATGTCATATATATCATTGGATAGGCCTTTTTATGTAGAACAACATTTACTATGACAGCTTTGCTGAAATGTTTGTCCGTTCTGAGATATAGATCAAAAACTGTGCAAAAGTTAGAACCAAGTAATCTATTCATAACTCAAGTTTTTAAAGGAAAATCTAAGTACTACTAAGTGTATGTCTTGTAAGTACTACCTGTTGTGCCCGTTAAGGCCCATAACTGTTATTGTTATTTAACATTTCAACTTTTTACTGTACCAACTGGATATTGGGCGTAATGAGAAACCGCACCAATAGCAAAGTCATATATATCGTTGGACAGGTCTTTTTAACCACCAACCTTCTTTTTAACCCAAAATCCAGTTGATACAATAAAAGGTTGAAATGATACATAATAGTAACAATTATGGACCCTAACGGGCACAGCAGGTAGCACTTACAAGACTTACACTTAGTAGTACTTAGATTATCCTTTAAAGACTTGAGTTATCAATAGATTACTTAGTTCTAACTTTTGCACAGTTTTTGATCTATATCTCAGAACGGACAAACATTTCAACAAAGCTGTCATAGTAAATATTGTTCTACATAAAAAGACCTATCCAATGATATATATGACATTCCTATTGGTGGGGTATACCAGGTCCCATATATTTGTGCCCATTGTCCTTTAGTTCGTTTTAGTTCCTTAGGGGTATAAATTTACACCAGGTATAAAACACCTTCATTATTTTGAAACCGACTCACACTTGGCCATTTTCAGATTTTTCCCTTTACCTTGACATAAAGACCTACCTCCATGCCAAATTTCAAGTCAATACGACCATTGGAAGTGGTCTAGGTTTTTGATGAGTGAGTCAGTGAATAAGTGAATCAGTGAATCAGTGTATAGTAAAAATAGCGATTTTCTGACGTCAATATCTCAAGACCTACAATAGGTATATTAATGAAATTTTGTATTTTAGATAAGTGAGGGGGTCTCAACAGATACTAGAAATTTGATATGCGTAAATAAAATAGATTTTGAGTTACAGGGGGGTCGAATTTCGCCCGAAATGGTTCGTGTAATATAACCCACGGCCGGTGTGTCGCCTTTTTTGCTCGAACTTGGCGGACACACTGCCGTGTGTCTAGATGTAATCACGTTAAAACTGCTGCATCTATTAAGGCGAAATTTGATACTTACATAGGTGGTACGGTCAGAGGTTATTATTTCTTATCCATGTGACAGGAGAAGTTTGATGGCAGAAGCATGTAATAAGATATACTATCAAGACTAACAGTTTAATATATAGGCACACATAGATACATGTACAAACAAGACAGCCAGCAATATGTTCCCGTCTCGATACGTCACGGTCCGTGTTATCTCGACGTCACGCGCCGAGACGTCAACGTGTCGGTTACAGGGTTAAGCTAAGCCATCGACGGGACAAATGTGTCGGTCAACATGGTGATTTGTCAGTGTGATAGAATATTTTTACCATACAATGATACAAAATTGTTTTTTAATGACTGACGTTCGATATAAAGGTACAAACACATGAACAAACAAGACAGTCAGCAATATGTTCCCGTCTCGATACGTCACGGTCCGTGTTATCTCGACGTCACGCGCCGAGGCGACGTCAACGTGTCGGTTACACGGTTAAGCTAAGCCATCGACGGGACAAATGTATGGGTCAACATGGCGATTTGTCACTGTGATGGAATATTTTTACCGTAGAATGAATTTAAATAGATTTTTAATGGCTGTCGTTCGATATATAGGTACAAATACATGAACAAACAAGACAGCCAGCAATATGTTCCCGTCTCGATACGTCACGGTCCGTGTTATCTCGACGTCACGCGCCGAGGCGACGTCAACGTGTCGGTTACACGGTTAAGCTAAGCCATCGACGGGACAAATGTATGGGTCAGGTCGGGCCCGATCTGCCCGGCTCGTTAACATGGTGATTTGTCTTGTTGATAGAATATTTTTAACTGTAGAACGAAATGAAATGGTTTTTTTATGACTTTCGGTAAACTCACGTAAGTTACACAATGCACCTTGGTACATAAAGGGCTTAAGAAGGATCATGGTGAGTTTTGATCTGCTAGAGTCTGACAGTCTCTTACGCTCTGCACCCACAGCGGGACGAGGCATTTTATGATTTCCCACAAAAAACTACACACACCACAATAAATAGGTAGCTACAATGTAGACATAAATTACCAATATTATGTTTATCTTAGTTTTAGATATTATGAGGTTTACAAAAAATTTCTTCCATAGTGAGAAAGACTCGTACAAAGGAAATACGTATATAAAGGTTTTTCCTTACGGGACAATTTCCACAAGTCAACTTCTACTGCAAGTCACTTTAAGGAAGTTTGTATCCAAAAATGTAGGTCAACAAAGCCGACTTAAAGTAATGCTCTTAGCGTCAAGTAATTCCTGTAATTTTCTAAGTGATATTTGAGTTTTGCGTAATTTTTTTGGCTCAAAATCCATTAGGATATTGAGGTAAAAGTTGGTATGGCAGAGATGTAATCACTTATGGGAAGCCACAAGGTGTTATCTCAGGAGATGTGTAAAAAGATTCGCAGCGTATATAAGAATATCTTTAGCAGTAAATATTTAAGAGGGCTATCACAAATTTTCGCGAATTTAAACGTTTTATACGAGTTTTGATGCTTTGGATATAGTCACAATAAAAAAACAAAAATAAGATTCAGAAAGTTTGATCATTTATCTTGAAAGTGTATTAAATAAATATTTTAATTTGTCCACGTACATCAGTAAAATCTTTGTCTCTGCAAAGGATGTTTCATAAAATGTTGCTTTTGGGTATCTTTTGATGCTTCGGTACTCCGAGGATACAGCAATTTAACCATTTATAAAAATGTTCAAGATACAACTATATCTTGTACTTGGAAGTGCTTAAATCAATTTATTACAATTCATACAGTATTACACCAAAAATAATTCTATAAAACTGAGAGTTACAGACAATTTTCCGTACGAAACTATATTTTTTATCTATGAAAGTATAATCCAAATTCAAATAAAAAAAAATTAATAATTAAGGTGGTATTGTTATAAAGCTTGAAAAAAAAAATTGGTCTATTTAAAAGTAAAACAATATTTTAAAATAATTTTTGTTTGCAATGCAAAAATCAATATAAATCTTGTGACGCGCGGTGTTCAACTTTAGTCAGCGCCAGGCGCTTACCGAGGAGGGACGTATCGCTCGCTGTTGCGCCGCGTAAACTCGCCGGAGTTCGAAAAATATAGCGCAACCTACACATCTAACACGTTTTGATACTAGTGAGTTTTATTTTATTTATTAGTTATAATGATCTGATTGAAATGTAATATACATAAGTATTAGGCCATGATATTCTAATTCGAAAATGTTATAGATTGGGTTCTCTTTTTTTGATGTTGGTTATAAAGAAATATGTACGTAAATGTCATCGTCGTTAGTTTCGCTGTTGCATAATAATGTAATTGGACTTCTTTGATTCTTGCAGGATAATGAAAGCATATTTAATTCAGACTATCAGACTCAATTGAATACCAGTACAAATAATATGGTAAGTATTTTTTGTCACCCGCAAAAGGTATACGTGACATATTTGTTTTAATAAACTATCTACATTCCTAGTTTTCATTGTTGCAGGAAAATGAAGATACAATACATGGAAGACGAATTATAGATTTTAGTTTTTTTATAAATCAATTATTTATAATTGATAAACATGGTGAAAAGTTTGGTTGTCGATTAAATAATTTAAAAATTGTAAACGATTACTTGTTTATTTTAACTCAATCGAGCTATTCTAGGTTATAAAATTCATCGGTACAAATAATATTTCATAAACTATAAAAACAATAAATTATTTCGGAAAAAGTGGCAAAGTCTCAAGTTTGTTTGTGCCGCGTGGCGGTCCGCAGGTGTGCGTTGCGTATTTCACTAAACGCACACATGCGCAAGTGCTGCCGGCTATCGTCTAATTTACCTACAACTGAGCAATTCGATTTTGTAATAGCGCTCTTAAGTGAAACAGTTGTGTTTCAATATTTTTTTAAAAGATTGATTGAGTTGTGAAACACATTTTACTGGGCCAAATTGTATATTTATTTATTCATTACAAATAAACGTGAAAGCGATATTTTAGAAACGGCAATTTCTCCTTTTCTCGTAAATCTTATTTCTTTTAAGTTCTTTTTATCATTATTTTCCACACGTTAGTTTAAATCCAGGTAAAAATTTCCCAACATTTTTGTATGGCTAATCCCCCACATATTTTACAGTGCACAGGGGTAATAAATTTTAAAAGCACCGTCTACGAATACGTCGGGTATATTTATAGTTTAAAACTAGTTCCAACTAGCCTAGACGAATAAATCAAAAACTATTTACCTTTACGATGGGTGCAACTCTAATGCTCTGTATCTGAGATTTATAAAGTAGCCATTTTAAACTCGTACTATGAAAGGCAGTTGTTTACTTCTAGGTTAAAATTTCTGCACGATTTTAGTTAGAGTTTTAAACGTCTTTGTGAAGAAAATCGTGAATGTGTGTTTCTTACTAGCCGTTTTCCCGCTGTTTCACCCGCGTCCCGTGAAAACTACTACCCACATCGGGATAAAATGTAGCCTATGTTACTCAGGAAGTGCGTAGTTTACCAACACTGAAAGAATTTTTCAAATCGGTACAGCAGTCTTAAGGGTGACAAATAATGGAGACAAATAATGAATAAATTAAAAAAAATACCTTATAAATTCACTAGTAAATAACACATATAATTATATTTGACTCCACCAATTTTAATTTTGCCATCAAAATCACTTAAACCCGGAACTACGTATACGAAAAGGAATTACGGGACAAAATCCCATATACATAATATGTCACAGCGAAAACCCGAATGCCTTCAAAAATTCAAATTGATTTGTTCCTGGGTACAACATAGTGATTTTCTACTAGAATACACACTACTTATTTGAGTGATTTGCCTATTACGATTTTCAGTGTAATTCCGTCAATATTCGTTGATGCTTGTTCTTTGAGCCAAAGGGTGTTTACATTTTGTTGTGTGCGAGTGTGTGTGTGTGTATGTTTGTGTGTGCTTAGAACAGCTTTCCTACGATCTGAATACAATGTTCTAGCTTATGGATATTCATCGTTCTTGTGCAAACAAATTGGTTTTCGGATTAAAAGCAAACATTGCGTTGAATGCAAGTCTTGCTTTTCTAAGCGCATAGTTCATTCGAATACTGATGAGATGTAAATATAATATTTTCCTAAACAACAGTTTTGTATCGTGTGTGTTTTTCTATAGGTACGAACTGTTTTTTTGGTTTAACAAAAACCGTTTATTTTAACTGGACTGCCTGAAAAATGCGTTTCATGAATTTCAAAACGGTTTATATGCTTTTGGGTGATGAAAAATATATTAAATGTTTAGTTTTTAACAGGTCAGGAATAGAATAAAACACGTAATAAGTTTATTCATATTGTTTCCTAGAAAACGTTATTCATTTTGCTTTGTTTTTATAAAAATGGGAACAGTAACTAGAACTCTAAGAACGTATTACTTAGTCGTTTCTTGTAACTTGTTCTAACGAATTGAGGATAGTTATTTTTTTTGAGCTTCTATTTATGTCGGAAAGACATTTAAATAAAACTACTTTTATGGATTTTATCGCGGTTATATTAATATTATTTAATCTATATAAAATATCAACCTACACGTAAGTTTGTATACATGTAATTGTGGACTTTCTATTATAATAAAAATCTACATAAATAAAATCGCACTTATCAGTGTTTAATCTTTTGGAAATCTTATCTCAATTTTAGAATATTAATTTCTAAGTTCGACTAAGATAACTAAGTAAGTACTGAATGGTCTTACGTTGCTTGTGTTTATAGTCATTAATTATAAGATAATCCTTCATACAAACATTTAGTTTATTGCATAAAATATATTCAACCCCGTAATACTATACTAAATCAGAAACAAAATTACATAAAAGGTTAATAAATATAGGTTCGCTATCAAAATTAAGGCCACGAAAGTTTGATTCTTGACTTTAAGTGGTGACGCCCACAAAGATATTGAAGTAATTGCTCAAGTGTTCCAACTTTCCCTATTATACTAAAAACAATATTTTTCTCACTATCAAAAGACCCCTACTTTACTTCGGTCATCACAGTATTGTTAGAATTCTTGGCATCTTTAAATACTCTGCTGCCAGTTATTTTGGGAAAAGTTCCAAAAAGTTTTTAATGTATACGGACTTATTTTTAGATCTGTAGATAGTATTTTCATTATAAGATATTTGAATTGAATAATTTGCTATTTATTGAAAGTTACTTAATTGTGTGGTGATGTAGATTTATACATATTGTAATAAATATTAATGTCATTTAGCAAGAAGAAAGTATGTCTTTGCCTATGGAATATAATAATAGGATAATATAAAAATATGCTCAAATAAGTAGGTATCTGAAAGCTGAGAGAACTGTTTTGTGACTAAAATCATAGACTATCTGAAAGGGATCAACTCACAGCCAAAACCCATTTTATCCCAATTTTAATAAATTGATAAAATCACCACTTAAAAAGCCTTATACGAAATACTTGAACCCTTCGTAATATTCAATTTTCTTCTTATTATTATAATCATAAACAGCGTACACTACTTAAGAGTCTAATCCCGCAAAGCCCCGAACAATGTGTGACCCTGTCACTTTAGTGCCAAGTTGTGATGCGTCATCTGGCAACCCTCTTTTGCGGCACGGGGTACAATAGACCCCGTCTCCGTTAATTTTGTATGACCCATTATTTTTGTTACTTATTGTAAGATGATGGACCAGTTTTTGCTCATGATATGCCCTTGTTGCTATTAATTTGGTGTGTGACAGGTAATTTGTGAGGCACGCAATAATTTCTTGGAAGAACTAATTTTCGCTCATGATTATGACTTTATGAACTATAGTAAATTACGTTACTATATTTTTGATAATATTTTATGTCTTCAACGTAGCTATTTGTGCACAAAACACTGTGTCAGAAAGCTACGCGTTAAAATAAGAGGAAAAATTTGCCACAAGTAAAAATAGCTCTGCATTTGAATTGAGAACGCCGTCCTTTTTGGGAAGTCGGTTAAAAATAATTATGTTTTCTTTGTACATTATACGTGAAGTTTATACAAAATTATATGACTTTTAATGAGTATGAATTCTTGAAGAATATTCTAAAATAACATTACGTAAATGTAACCAGGAAACAAAACCAGTCTGCGGAAAGATCAAAGAGAAAGTATGACTAGGAAAGTTAATGATTACTTTACAAGCCTACGCGGTTTAACTTTGTAATTGATTGTAATTAACAACATTATGTCACAACACAGCAGTTTTGTCAAGCGTGTGTTATATTAATTACTTAATTAATTAATAATGTTTACACATTTTAACCTTCAAACTTTTTGAACTACATTTTTGAGGCAAATATAATTAAAATGATTTTGTCAACATATTAGTAAATAAATAACTCGAATGTACACCAATTACAAAAGAATAATTTACTTAACTAACTTAATTTATTTTTCAAATTATTTAAATTGCAATATGCACGATAAAAGTATCAATTTATTGCATTATTTATAGCTGAAATGATCACGTCACTGACAGAAACTTAGAAAACAAACAAGTAACAAGACGTGAACTAGAAACTTTTTCGTAACTCCAAAACAATATTTACGAATCAAACGTC
This sequence comes from Helicoverpa zea x Helicoverpa armigera, assembly GCA_033682625.1. Taxonomy (NCBI): domain Eukaryota; kingdom Metazoa; phylum Arthropoda; class Insecta; order Lepidoptera; family Noctuidae; genus Helicoverpa; species Helicoverpa zea x Helicoverpa armigera. Next base: position 3,231,055 of record JAWIIS010000038.1, on the reverse strand, counting down.
TAAAGGTTAGATATCCAAGTTCAAGAGCACGACAAAGTATACACAGCTGTTCTACGAACTTGAAAACTTAATAGAATAACAAAAGATTAACCGAACATTAATTAAGAAATTAATTCTCAGAATTCGAAGAAAAATAAATGATAAAATTATTCTTGGTACAATTTACCTTCAACTCGCAGTTTAGGGTTAACACAATTATGAATGTTCGCCACGGTCATAATATTTCAGAGACAAACGAGGTTGTACACCCACGAATGAGCGTTGTGATTTCAAACAATAAAATTCAAAGGCTATTGTAAGCTCTAAAATCTTACTCGCTTACCCTCCATATTTGTATTTGAAAAAAAGGGCAAATCCCCGTAACATATTCCGTAATTGCCTTCACGAGCCACATACGGACTTTTTTAACATTAAGGTTTCAATGGACACGATTATGAAAACTCAAAAAGGTATAATAATGTCATTAAAACATGACCCTTCTTGGCAGTTGAGAAAAAAAAACAAATGCCGACCGCTGAATGGGACAGTTACACTAAAATATGGGAATAGGTATATACATTTCTATGTACATAATGATTATGAGGTTAAAGAAAAGAAGATGAAATATAATTCCATTACGTACCTCCCCCAACCCTCATAGGTAAATATTATATATCAGATGTCGCAAGATCTAAGCCTATTCGGACCCATATGGTCGGTGAACGATTCAATTACCCATGTTCGAGTCACGCATTAAGCATAATAATAGTACGCGATTTGTCGCCCCTGAACATTAATATCACCCTTACCGGTTTCTACGACTTGTATGGTAAGTTAAGCGTACAATTTATTACCGTATTTGTGTATACTAGGAACACGCCCCGGTGTCGCTCGCTGAAGGAAATATTGCGTTTCAAACCGCAAGGTACGGTGAAATGGTAAACAGTGTGTTTGAGAAATGGTGTGTTGAGCGGTAGAGGTTTATTTTAAACATTTTAGGAGTTTTATGATGCAGAAGATTGAATATACAAACGTTGCAATTTTCTTTCACATTACAAACAACATTTGTCGTTCAATATTTTGCAGATAAATAGCATGCTTTTGTCTTCTAAACTTTAATTATAAGTACATACCTACCACGGGTATATGGTACGGGTACAGTTTCCCAAATTAAAAGTTGCGGATAAAGAAATGTAAAAAAAACATACGAATAATTAAGAACCTTCTCCTTTCTGGGAAATCAATTAAAAATATGATTATTTATTCTTACAAAAAGCCTACACATTTTATAAAAAGGTGTCAATGAATAACAATTTTCTTCTATCCCAAATAAAAATAGGTACCATAATCCAGATAAATGATTAGTATAAATTGAAAGGCTAAAAGTATTTGTGGCTCCATTAAGCCAGATTACTATTACAGAGTTTTAAAGCCATTTTTTATTAGCTCCTCAAGAACATTTCAACTTTATATCGGGGATTTTACTTCTATTAATACTTGAATTTTATTGAAGCGTTCATTTTGATAGCGTTTATATTTTGCCTTGAATAAAATCATCTTTAGACTGAAACATTTAGAGTTTATACAAGTACGAGTATGTATGTGCTTGTATGAGTATACGACAGTTTTAGATGCTTGTGAGAGCCTTTATTCTGATTTGACTTCGCGTACAATTTAAGCAAGATAATACAATCAATATTTTTGATGGACGGCTGGAACCTACTTATACTAACGGCTCCGAAACTACAAAACTAATTTGAAAAATTCTCTCTTTGTTGGAAAGCTACACTCTTTCATAGTAACATAATGACTTTATTAAAGCTATATCTTGGTACCGGCAGTAGTCGCAAAATTATAAGAATAGACCAATGTAAGTATGCCATAAACCAAATAAATACCTAACTTCATCCATACTTAACATCTAACTCAGCAAGAATATTCCCACAATACAATAATTGATAATAGTTAAGCTCCTCCAAGGGGAGAGTGGGCAAAACGGACCTCAAGTATGATATATCACTTCAGAAGCCATCGGTCTTATTTACACAAGTCGCGCTGGGAACGACGTATTATTTCATTTCCCCCAACTGTTAATAGAATAGCCAGAATAGCCAACTGGCTGTTACGTGGCTATTTAACGCTAATGAATTGTAAATATCAATTGTCTGATTTGATGGAATTAGGTATGGTAATCTTAGTAATTGAAGTAATTATGCAAAGTCAAATCATCATATTTAAATTAGAGTTGTTTACGTCTTGTCGGAGTAATAATTAATTGGTTACAACTAAAAAAATGTGTTTTATTTGATGATTAGATGCATTAGATTTTTCAGCCGTTTTTTTTTCAATAATTAATAAATATTCGATTAAAATCTTCCTTTTTATCCCAATGGAGATTGGCCTCCCTACGATCAGCTAGGTACTTTATACTTTTATGCCTGGTTACGACATATTTATTCAACAATTATAAGTACCAATCACTTACCTATACGATTATTACATAACCAAATCTTTCATTCTCCTACCCCGATGCTTTTATGTACAAGTAAATCTGGGGACGACAAATTATTGTACCTACATATTATTCTCGCCACCAAGTAATGGAGCTATTGTTTGACAAAAGCTGTGTGTAACCGTGGCCTTATTTGGGACAACTTCCTTCACTGTTTAGGCCATCTGTTGTTATCGCGGGTTTTTGCTTTAGTGTAGGTATGAGATTTGGGCTTTGTTGTTGAGTGATATACATAGACTTATTAGTTACCAGATGCTACCCGCAATTTCTGAGCTGGTATCTATTTTCTGTGAACAGATAAAATAAAGACTAAGGTACACGCGCATAATGTAGACTAAACAGTCGGTCGACGGTAGACCCGACGGTTGTCGAAACATTTTCTTTTGACGAAAATTTGATGCTTATCAAAGTTACATGCAGTCTGATAGTATCTTTAGAAAGTGAGTACTGTCATTCTTCTTCATACTGATTCATAAGCCTAAACAAAACATCGGTCTACTAAAAGCATGCAGTAGTAAAATAATTTTCAAAACCCTTTAGGTACACATCAAACGCTCTTCTTCTATACAATTCAACCATTTATATTCAGACATGATTCGGTACACGGCATCACGTTATAACGATTATTATTATTACATTGAATGCCAAATACAATATTCAGCGAGCGTTGCCAAAATCACTACTATTAACACCGTTCGGCAATAACAATCATAATACCTTTGATAAGATACTCGAATCTCGAGCCTTCCGGGCACAACAAATTTGGTACACATCAATAAATTTTATGTTCCAACGCGCTCATTCCGATTTCCCGATATCAAAGAAAATCTTGAGCCTTCAATGTCTCCGTAGTCGCTATATTACAAAGCCATGGAGAACAAAATGACTGGTGGAGGTGCCATAGCGGAAAATCTCGTAAGAAAATAGCACGCCAAAGTGCGAGTGTGCGGGGGACAAGGAACGTTACTGTTTCCGCCCTTATACGCTTGCTTTGGACCTGACCATTTTTTGTTATACCAAGAACCATTAACAGATGCCTGAAAGAACCCGAAGGCCTCCTTGGTAGCTGATCGTTTTAGTGAGCCCACCGTACGTATTCGACCTACAAGAAGGAGCCTGACCTACCTGCATTATGGCATCTCCATCTTCCCATACTCCATGTAAAAAGCCTACAATGGCTACAGTAAAGTATTGAAGCCATACGCCGACTTTGATCAGAAAGTAACGAACCAGTTTTAAGCTTATTGCCTCAGATTGGGTATTAGAACAATAAGGTGCTCAAAAGTTTGCTAAGAAATTTTGAAGGGCTTCAGTAGGCTTATTGATTTTCTACCAGTTTGGTAATCAGGGTTGTAATTAAATGGCAAGAAATTGAGGGCCTTTGTTAGAGTGTCTCTTTGTTGTTTCACATTCGAAATTGGTATGTATCTAGTTAGGAGTTTTGAAGTTTGAGGGTTATTTTGGGATGATCAATTGTTAGCTGGCAGTGTAATTGTGTTATGTAATGGAAATTTAATTCTATGGATTTCAAACAATGTAAATTAAACGTGTCTTTTTTCTGGAAGTGTAAGTTATAAATACAGATACACTAGAAATATTTGACGGAAATTCAGTTGATAAAACCAGATATGGTGAATGAAAACATGTACTTTTAACATCAATTTGCAAATATTTTATTCCCTCTCATTGTCCTTTCAATAATTATCATTTGTTAACATCGTCTTTCCTCCAGAAACATAATGACTGTTTCAACAGCTTTTCGCTAAGGTATATTATGTTATCTTAGAAGTCCGAGCTTCCATTATTTGTTCTATTGTCTCAAAAGCTAGTGAAGCGAACAACTAACAAAGGAAACTGAATAAGATAGAATACGGGATTGAGCAGTAACTTATGTATGTTAACAGTTTGGTGTATCCTATGTGTTCATATGCTTTGTATGGGCTGAGGCAAAGAACGCGTGATTTCATATAATATATCATCTGAGGATCATGTTGTGAGAAAAGTCTTGAGTATGATCGTAAGTGGATGAGAAGTGGACGGCCAAATAAACTGAATCTATGGTCAAAGACGATATGGTTAGAAAAAAAATTGGTACACGATGTTAAGCAGAGCGTATAGAATGGTAAGATATACTAGGCCAAGACCATATAAAACAATATTTATGGATAAGTATAAATTCCACATAAATTAAAAACTGTAAAATCAATCGATGTTTTTCCTTTCTCATTTAAAAAGGCTATAAATACCTACGATCTACAACCTTGAAAATACAGTCATAAATATTTCAGAAAAAAACCTTTTTTTATTCACAAAAACATACATCGTTTGACTTTATTAACCTTTCATGACAGACTTGGCATATTGTTATATTTTCCGCTGAATGAATATCAAATGAACCGTATAATTATTACAGTATGAAAACTGGACAAATGGTTTAACCTGTACCTACGGAAATAGACGTAATTGGTTGCTCTTTGTCTGACAATTATTTTATGAACAATGCCTTGTGTCAACGTACTGAAATAGATTGTTAAGAGGAAGGAAGGACGCAGTTTTTGGTCAGAATAAAAAAATAATAAAATAGAATATCTTGTATGTTGGCAGTCATTTGAATATCTTCGACAGTCATTACGGGTAGTCGGAAGCCAGAAAGTCCGACAATCAGTCATACCCAGCGGTATTGGACTACCCGCGTAACTGGGTTGAGCAGGTCAGATAGGCAGTCGCATCCTGTTAAACGCTGGTATTCAGCTGCATCTGGTAAGACTGGAAGCCGACCCCAACTTAGTTGTGAAAAGGCTTTGGAGATGATGATACCTACATAATTATTGATTTCGAATTCCTTACAGATGCGTTTACAAAAAAATGATTAAGTAGCTACCTACTTTAGCATTTGTTGAATGTTGGCAGTTATAGCTCGTAAATTATTACCTATAGCCTACATAGGTATTTCTGCATGGCTTCGTTAATGGGTAGTTTGAGGTTGATGACTACGTTTTTATTACAAAAACTTAAAAAAAAATACGCAACTATTGCGACTTTTTAACTTCACGCTAAAATGAAACAATTCATTACATTTTAAGTACGTTCCGTAAAATCATCAAAAACAAGCGTTTCTCTCTAGAAGCATAATAAAAACGTACGCCGAAAATTTCAAATAAAATCACTCCAGCGTTCACCATTTTAATGAAACTCCATCATTTTTGTTGTCATTCCTCCTACGTAACTTCTAATTCGGAAAAATAACTGTCCTAGTATTTAGAGCATAAACTTTTACGATCACTGTATATACGACGCTTATAATATTACGTAAACGACCTGAAAATTCAAATTTGGAACATAGCTATTCCAAAAATATTTCAAACATGATTTTAATTTTTCTAAAAAGCAGGCCGAAAATAAACTGACATTTTAATTGAAAGGAGTTTCGTATCTACATTTTCGAGTGTCGTTTTAGACTTTCTTTTGTTATGTTTTCAGCTTTCGTTTAATGCTTTTTAGCATTTTGTTGATAGTAACGTTATTAACATAATCTCAAAAGTAAAGATTCAAAAGACGTTTGACTTGGCCTAGTTTATCGGTCAACCAGGGGTCATTTTGGCCATAAATGCGTAAATCCACGTTTTTTAAAGAATCTATCTATGGACACAGTTAATGATATTCGTGAAAAATAGATTATTTTTAGGTATTTGTCTATGTAAATATGTATGTGTACATTTGTTTATTGAAAGATGAAGCCACGTTGAAAAATAATAAGCTTTTATGATATTTTTTGGAAACGAGTGTAATCATTTATTTTTCACCAGTTCTTCTGGTAAAGGTCGAAACAATAGCCGCCTTTTAGGTCTAGACAATCAGTTAACTAATCTCTCAGAATGTAATGTTCTATCGCATTATTTGTTCTTAACACTACTGGATTAGGACTGCTTTCTTTGTTCTCAGATAAAGGTTTATTAATGAAGACATAAATACTGTTAATGTATTAGCTTTTACTTAATTTTCGTTAGTTTTAGCTAGAGCTATTGATTTGACTTGGTAGTTTTACAAACGGTTGTTAAAACAAATAAAATACGAAATCCAATATCTGGACCATATTTTTGAAAAAAAAACCTCATTCAAATAAGGTTATTAAAAAAGCAACAGTGTACCTATGTGTAGTGTTTTATTTCATGAAATCGGGTGAGGAACACTTGTGTGTACAGATGTACATGCACTTATTCTCTTTCCTGCCATGTATTCCATACATCCCTGTCGAAAGATCTTTCCTCATTTTTACTCCACTTCCCTCTAGCCCCAACGTCGCTTTTTAACACCAGGCACTCCAAAACAATTATAATAAACACAGACCTTACCATTCATAGATAGGAACAAAACGAATAAAGCACATAGTAAGAGTTAGTACTCAAGAAAATTGACATCCTCACAGCCCTAGCGTTTTTACAGAGCGGCCAAATGCCGCGTCCTATTTTACATACAAAGTTAGACCACGTTTTCACTGCAGCGTTGTTAGATATCAGACTTGCTTAGGTCCGGGTAACTTCTTATTAAGAACTCTTCGGTTTAAAGTAACTTCTATGGGAGAATTGAGTTTTAAATTGATAAGAAGAAAATATAGTTATGAAATTGTAAATTGTTGATCATTACTTGTATTGTGTGGGGAAAGACGCCAAATTTCTTTGCCCATAGTTCCGCATAAAATTTTGAGGACGCTAAATAGTTACTGAAATCGTATTTATAATGGTTCAATTAAAATATCTACTTAATTAGGCTTACGCGCAAAAAATTATGATATGCTTAGCAAGCATCGACGTAAATTCATTTATGGAAAATATATAGTTATACACTTAGGTACGTCTTTTACAAGAACGCAGGTGAAACTACACATAATAAACAGTCCTAAATAAATAAGACACCTCGCTATAACAATATGTTTGGTCAAATAAGACCATACATTTCCCATCGAACTATAGTCCTTAGCAAATAAGTGAGAACGGTTTGCAAACAATTGAGCAAAAGTACCTTATACCAAGTGAATGCTGAGACTGAGGGCGATTTCAAACTAAGACTTATATACGCTAATTGTTTTGTTATACGCGCTGACACTAACATAAACCAGTGTTTGCTGGAAACGACAATAGCGTTTATAATAACTCGGCATAGTTTCAAGGAGATTATAAGCGCGTCAACGCTCGTAGGAGCTGTTACGCAATCGGCAAAAAAATTCCTCTACCCGATTAAAAATTACAAATTTAAAGACTCGTATACGCTAATCTAAACCCGCTCTAAGGTAAATAGATTGCTGGGATGTTGTTTATCATCGCTTCTTTTTTTTTACCTATACTACTAGAAGGTGGTGAAAAGGAGGCGCTCTCCGTTTTTAATTTTGATGTGAATAAGAGCCCTTTTTCTATAAATGTTTTTGAATTTGACTTTTTTGCGTCCCCCATGGGCGAACCAACGCTAACGAATTGCGTAGCTATCCGTATGGATTGTTTGTTATCTTCGCGTTCGCATCCATATAGGACACACGGTTATTTTCAGAGTTACAGAGGTTATTAACGCATTCTTTTGTTTCAGGAGCGATGACCCCTCAGAACGGGGTGCTGGCCTGAAAGATGGCTCGAGCGGCCGCTGTCTGCCTATTCACGGCTCATTTCCTGGGGTGCATCATTGGTAAGCGTATTTCTTGTGATATCTTGAGTATTATGATGTGTGTGTGTGTGTGTTTGTGAGTGAGTGTGTATGTAATTTTTTCTGAACGATGGCTGGTGCGGCTGCTGTATGCCTATTCACGGCTCATTTCCTGGGGTGCATCATTGGTAAACGTATTTCTTGTGATATCTTGAGTAACTAGTGTGTGTGTGTATGTGTTGTGTGAGTTGTGAGTATGTGTGCTTTTGTCATAATGATAAAGTTAAGTGAAATTATGAATGTTTTAGGAGTATCATTTGTGAATTATAAATTGGCTCTGTAATAATAGTCAACAATGTTGAGCAAAATCTGAATTTTTCCGTAGTTTTGATATTCTATGAAACAAATTCGGAGCTAAAATGTATCCCTTTCACAAACCTTGTCGTTTTCTTACCTAACTTTTAAGTAATTATAAAAATATGATTAATGACTAAAACTCACGTTTTAATAGAACAAGCCTTGTAACGAAAGTTATCAAGTTAAAACAAAAAAGAGTAATGTTAAAGAAAAAGTTAATGAATTATGTTGATGTTAGAAAAAACCTTTTAACGTTACCTTAAGAAGCATGCTGTTGAAAACCTGAAAGAAATATAAAAAAAATACAACTTTTTCTGAGTAGGTACTTTTAATGAGTTACTTGTAATGCCTAAACTGAAAATTAATGTTAAGTAAGCAAGTTAAAATTTCAGTGTTTGGCACTTTTAATGTTAAAGAGTAACAAAGCACTGATTATCCTTGAAAACCAAAGTTTTCCATAAAGTTTTTATACAGCGTTAGTAAAATGGCTGCTACGTAATCTTCATAGTAAATATTTATTTAGTTACTTATTATTTATCTTATGATGTAAATAGTAATTAAGAGAAACATAGAACTTTTGCGACGTATAAAAATATATTTATTTATTAATTTTCCAGCACATCAAGATAACGTATTTTGCTCGAAGATCGAGTGAAATTGTAAAAAAAATCTTTGTTGTAAAATAAAAATTTGTAAAACAGCCCTTCAACCCGTTGTATGTCGGAGCGCCGATGAACGCAAGACACAATTGATTTTCTATTGTTTTATAACTAGCAACATACAAGCAGTTAAAATCATTGCCAACAAACATACAACAAACAAAAGCGACAACTGTAATTTCCTAAACCCATAAACAAATGCTTGCCTCGAGAACTTAGTGTCAGTGGACGAGATCAACGACGGGCTAGTGGAAACTGTCCGCACGGTAGGGGCTAAGTTTTTTAGACCTTGCCGTAAAGATAGGCCTCATAAACTGACCGACCAAACCTTAAACCTCATGGCTGAACGACGCTTGCTACAGTTGCAGTCTTCCCACGACGCGAAGTCATATAGGCAGCTCAATAGACGAATATCCAAGTCCTTGCGACACGATCTGCGTCTCTTTAATACGAATCGTCTTAAAGAGACCATACAGCGAAACCAAGGCTCCAAAGTGTTCGCAAAGGACAAGTCTATTGGGCAAAGCCAGATGACTAAGCTGAAACGGGAGGATGGCAGCATAGCGTCGACCAAGGCAGAGGTTTTAGGCGAGATTGAGAGGTTCTATGGACAGTTATACACTTCGGTCGCAAAGCCCGTCAACAGCTTGGCAGGAGATCCAAGAGCCAAGCTGTCCCGACATTATACCGAAGATATCCCGGACATCAGTCTGTACGAGATTAGGATGGCCCTGAAGCAGCTTAAGAACAACAAGGCGCCGGGTGAGGACGGAATCACTTCAGAGCTTCTGAGAGCGGGTGGAACACCGGTACTTAAAGTCCTCCAGAAGCTCTTTAACTCCGTCCTGTCCGAGGGCAAAACGCCTGAAGCATGGAGCAGGGGTGGGGTGGTGTTGTTCTTCAAAAAAGGTGACAACTGCCTGTTGAAGAACTACAGACCCATCACACTTCTAAGCCATGTTTATAAGCTGTTTTCAAGGGTTATCACGAACCGTCTCGAACACAGGCTTGATGACTTCCAGCCTCCCGAACAAGCCGGTTTCCGAAGAGCCTTTAGTACCATAGACCACATCCATACGCTGCGGCAAGTTATACAGAAGACCGAGGAGTATAACTTGCCATTATGCTTAGCGTTTGTGGACTATGAGAAAGCCTTCGATTCGGTGGAAACATGGGCGGTACTTGAGTCACTCCAACGATGCCATATTGACTATCGGTACATCGAGGTGTTGAAGTGTTTGTATAATAACGCCACCATGTCGGTCCGAGTACAGGAGCATAGCACGAAGCCGATTCCATTGAGAAGAGGCGTAAGACAGGGGGACGTTATCTCCCCGAAACTGTTTACCGCCGCAATGGAAGACGCCTTCAAGCTCCTGGAATGGCAAGGACTTGGCATCAACATCAACGGCGAATACATCACTCACCTTCGGTTTGCCGACGACATCGTAGTCATGGCAAAGTCGATGGAGGAACTCAGTATGATGCTCGAGGGCCTCGACCGAGTTTCACAACGGGTGGGCCTGAAAATGAACATGGACAAGACGAAAATTATGTCAAATGTCCATGTTCAGCCCACCCCAGTCTCTGTTGGAAGCTCGGTACTCGAAGTTGTTGACTCATATATCTACCTAGGACAAGTAGTCCAATTAGGTAGGTCCAACTTCGAGAAAGAGGTCAACCGCCGAATCCAACTCGGCTGGGCAGCGTTCGGGAAACTACGCAATGTCTTTTCGTCCGACATACCTCAGTGCCTCAAGACGAAAGTCTTCAACCAATGTGTGTTACCAGTGATGACTTACGGCACCGAAACGTGGTCTCTCACTATCGGCCTCATCTCAAAGCTCAAAGTCGCTCAACGAGCTATGGAGAGGGCTATGCTCGGTGTTTCTCTACGTGATCGAATCCGAAACGAGGAGATCCGTAGACGAACCAAAGTGACCGATATAGCCCACCGGATTAGCAAGTTGAAGTGGCAATGGGCAGGCCATATTGCTCGCAGAGCAGATGGCAGATGGGGCCGAAAAGTGCTGGAGTGGAGACCACGGACTAGCAAGCGCAGCGTAGGACGTCCACCAACGAGGTGGACAGACGACCTTATAAAGGTCGCCGGAAGACGCTGGATGCAGGTCGCTTCCAACAGGTATCTGTGGAGATCAAAGGGGGAGGCCTATGTTCAGCAGTGGACGTCCTATGGCTGAGATGATGATGATGATGATGATGATGATAAACAAATACCGTGCAGGTTACACGATCAATTGAATTCACCGTAATTAGCGTCAGTCAAGATCCGTATCATTTTCAAACAAAATACAAATACACGCAATGCAGATACGAGAACTCGTGGCTAAATGACTACGTGGCTCGTGGTAAAGCAACGCTTGGTTCGGTCGGTCCGTGGATGGGTGACCATCTTGTCATTACGAGTTCTTGCATATTTCGGAAAGCACGATAAACCGACGGGTCCCAGCTTTAATTTGAACGCCTTTGGCAATCATTATGCCAGAAGCCCAGAAGACTGATAACTCTAGTCTTACCAAGGGGAATTGGGTTGCCCGGGCATCTGAGTTGAGGAGATCAGATAGGCAGTCGCTCCTCGTAAAACACTGGTTCTCAACTGCATCTGGTTATATTGGAAGCTGATCCCAAAATAGTTGGGAAAAGGCTAGGCAGATGATGACGCAATGCAGGTACGATGTATCTACTCGTGACAGACGGCGTTACATTTTTCATGTGCGTAATAAAAGTAAAGGGGCGGGTAGACGAACGACTGGTAAAAAATAGTAGAATTACATATGTGGGCTAAAATGGCGTGTTGGTCCTTTGAGGCCTTATTTTTTTCGTCAATTTAAGTGGTTAATGCATAAATAAATTAGGTCTATGTAATTTGGGTACATAAAGACTTCTATTAGACCAATTATATTACCTCCAGATGTAAAAATCTTATAGGAGAGTATAGATGAAGACTATTTTCAGACGGCGTTACGATGCCGCCTAAAATGTCGTCTTCGTCTAAACTCGGCATATCACAAAATAAAGGAGTTATAAATATTCCTCAAGGCCGATAACAATTCTATTAAAACAGAATACAAACTGCTGCTCAACTCTGGTTATATTTAATTTTATATAATCAAATTGAAATCAAAATTATAACCAAAATACCCACCACCAGTTACACTACATTAAACATCAAACTGCCAACAGAAAGTCTGTTATCAGCCCAAAAGATCCGCTCACTTGCGTAACCAACTCTCTATGGTAATAAACTGTCACTCGTCCAAAGCCGGGAGGATCATAATTTAAAATTTACCACTTAATCAAGGTTCAGCTGACAATCGCGATTTACGTCTCCTAGTGGACATTTCATTTTCCACTCAATTACTTTTTCTCAGGTCTTTAAACGATAATGTGATTAATTTTTAATCTGATCAGAGGGACCATTAATCTGATGGGGATCTCAGTCCGAAGGAAATTAATGAAGTTATCGTTGTTTATTGTAAGACTTGAATGCTCAAAATTTACTTATAATTTACGGTAGCTCGCGAACAATTTTGAAGGGTTTTGTTTCGAGATTTCTTTGTTGATTGAACGTGTTTTGTTTTGCTTGTTCGAGAGAGGTTGTGGTATGAATCGGTAATGCTTTTAAAATGTTTGTTATGAATGTAGAATGAAATGTTTCGCTGTATTTACTCGTTTATATTTATGGGTCATATTTGTCTACATAATTAAAATATGACAGTCTAATTATAGTTGTCTGTTGACAGGGTAAAATAATTATTTTGCGTGATGAAAGGTTTTTCGTTTTGTGTATGTGACTGGTTTAAATTGAACGGTTTCTACACGTTCACATGCAGTGCCTTAGAGGACAGATAAATGCATTACATTGTAGCCAGCCAATGTTCTGCTACGGTTGCGTAGCTAACGTAGCGTAGCTGTGACGTCAATGCAGACTCGTAGCCGCTACGACGTAGGCATCAACTTAAACAGAACTTTCTAGTATTTGTTTTTAAGTCCTTTAATTGCTTAAGCTTGTCGAGATTATTGTATTAGTTTTATTTTGTTTAATTAATTAAATTTCTTGAGAAGTTAGTTTAGAAATTAAGACACATTTGGCTTTTATAGTGCCGTCTTAATTTACGAAAACTTAACACAAAAATATAGAACTCACACTTTTTCATAGTAAGAGTAATTTATGTTTTTTCTGTTCTATTATTACTCTCGCCGAATAGCAAAGAACATAAATAGACAGAAACATTGATTTTCGCTTTGACTCATCCCAAATCCGAGGCCCATTTTTTCATTTCTCCGAAATCATTTTCTTTTGAGCAGTTTTTTGTTACAATTATCTGGGGGCACGGCAGTGCCCCAGCCAAGTCTCGAGCAAAACGGGCACGGCCGTACCATCTTTTCTCGAAGCGATTCGCGGCTGTTTCGCCCCTCCTATATCTTCGACGTGGACAAAGCTAGGAGTTTAGGTTTTCGGTGAATAATAGTAGGCATTAGAACAAGCTTAAGTTCGAAATTACATGCCGATTGAATTAATAGTTTAGGAGTTACGGTCGATCAAAGTTACACCATTTTGTCACTCACTGACTCACTGATTCACTGACAGATCATCAAAAATCTAAGGTACTTCTAGCAGACTTAGAAACTTCAAATTTTGCACCAAGATAGGTCATTAGCCACATATAAAGGAAAAATTATAAAAACATTAAAAAATAATATGCCATAGAAAACAATTTTATATTTGCGGTTTGGCAAGAACATTATGTATGGATTTTGACTGCATTGTTAACTTTGTTCGTTGTTTACCTATTCAATTGGATGAATACATACATAGAATAGAAAAGAATAATATAAATGTAATACATATACTATCATTAATACAAATTAATACATAAAGTTCATAATTCATTAAATTAATGAAGCTAAAACTCCATTGTATTGCGATAAATATTGTATGCGCGCTCGATAGATGGCGTTGTACCTGTCTGAATCGCGCTATAGTTTCGTTACAAAGCGCAGTCTAAGTAGTACTTCAAAATAATTCGATTTTCATTTGATAGCGCCATCTGTCTATGAAAAACCATTTCGAAACTAAACAATATTGTAGTGATAATTGATATTCGGAGAACTTTACGTGTTATTTAGTTTAGTTTAGCTAGTTATAGTTTGTAAGTTAGTAGATATATATTTATTTAGTTAGTTATTTATTATACATATATGTATATATATATATATATGCATATATATATAAGTTTAAGCCCTATTAATATATTGTTATAGTAGTAATTGTAAATATAGTGTAATGGAACGTGAAAAAAAAGAATGAAATACACTTACAAAAAATAAATGAGATCCCACCAAAAACATGAAATGTAAAAAAATGCCAAGTCTCTCGATGCAGTCTTTCCATCGTAAAAAGTTTTGAGATCTCATAGAAGCCAAGTCCTATTCAAAATATTTTGTAGTTATAAATCAACATTTAGTAATTGTATCAATAGTTTTCTTTATATTATAATTATAGTGACTTGGCAATGAGCACAAATTAAAAGCTGCTTGCTGCCTGGAATTATGTGTAAATATTACTGACGAGACCAGTGATCAGATTATTTGTTATGTGTGAATCATGATGGTCACTACCGACTACATGCTCTAATACAATAATTAAGAATACCTTACGGGCCATCGACTGACTGCCGTTGCCGAAATTCGGTTGCGACGACACGGATAAACCAAAAGAAAATTAAATCCAAATATGCCGTTTTATTTGTTTCTTCTTGTGCTCATTGCCAAGTCACTATAATTATAATATAAAGAAAACTATTGATACAATTACTAAATGTTGATTTATAACTACAAAATATTTTGAATAGGACTTGGCTTCTATGAGATCTCAAAACTTTTTACGATGGAAAGACTGCATCGAGAGACTTGGCATTTTTTTACATTTCATGTTTTTGGTGGGATGATTTCTTCCGATCTACAGAGGTCAAACAGCAATCGTTCCATTGATAGAAATAAATCGAAAGAAAAGAAAGGTTATTGGATCGGAACGATATTGAAATGAAAGTTTTTTGCATTGCTCTGGTAATAATTGCAGGAACTTCGAGTGAAATACCTTCTTATTATACGAAAAGGTTAAGCGGTTTTTGAATACATTTATTCTGAAAGAATGAAATAAAATTCTACAATGGATACAGAAATAATTTATGGTCCTAAAAAGGGCCCCACTTTTAAATTAGACACCTTTTTCATTCCATGCTCGGTCAGTAATTTTAATTTGCACATCTACGGTTTTAATTTTCAGCCACTAAAAGTACGCTTAATCTTTGCTTGGAATCATTGAACCAAGAACCGTACATACGTATAATAATATACACCTAGTAATTATGATCCATGTGGTCTTCACATTCAAGTAGGTACTACTACTGCTATTCAAAAAATAACTTTGTTAGTACTTAAAACATTCTTTACCAGTAAGCAAGTGAATATAATTATTTAACACACTGTTTTGTTCACAGTATGCCGTCAAGATAGTGGCAACAACAGACCTCGGGACCAAAGCACAGTTTCCGAATCTTCTAGAAGATTCAGGACGGAGTTCCTAGAAGACTGGCCACAGACCCCTGGGGCTCCATACTTTGACCCTAGCACGCCTGACAATGTGACCGGCTTGGTGGGGCACCCAGTCATATTGCTGTGCAAAGTCAAGAATTTGCAGAATAGAACTGTAAGTGTTATTATTAGTTGCAGTAGATTTAGTAGTTAAAGATATATGGCCTTACTACAAAAACTTTAAACCCTGTTTTACACTTGTCTAATAAAATTTTGGCTGCAAAATGAACCATATGTCAACGTCACTTTATGCCTTGTCTAAAAAAATGTCAAATTATGACGTTGACATATGGTTCATTTTGCAGCCAAAATTTTATTAGACATGTGTAAAACAGGGTTTAAAGTTTTTGTAGTAAGGCCAATAATATTTGTGGATGTCGGCTCTCCTGTAACTGGGAACTGTGTGGGCCTTTAGTTTTGACCACCTATTTACTACATTTAAAAGCTTTTTTGTTAATTTATACACAAAAGCTATTGGTGTTCCTTTTCTAAGAAATAAATAAATTATTCTTTTTAGTTTGAGTGAGATCACAGTGCCACCATACATCACCTATTTTCTCAGAAATACACATATTGCGTAAATAAATAGACTTATGACATGCGTGTATATCTACAGACTTGCTATTTTGCAACCACAAAGATCTCATTAGAATTGATAAAATTAATAAAATTGTGTTATCAAATAAATCCTTACCTTCATTAGTCAAAATACTTTTTGTACAAGTAAACGCTCGTTTTTAAACCCCAAAAGATATTTACTATAAAACAAAAAGCTAATCAATACGCTTGATTAAGCAAATGATCATGAACAGTTAGCCATCCCGCAAACTTCAAAGTCCTTTAGTATTTCAGTTAGTTTCTATTAGTGCTCTTAGAATGAATAGTAAGCTCGGTACTAAAGTTGCCGCTAGAAGGTAGATAGGTACTTCTGTTATTGGCAGTTATAATGTACTAATAGATTTGTAAGATTGAGTGAGCAGAGGGAGTTGGGTCTGGATGTTGTAAAGTTAAGTTTACATCTGATATGTATTTCTAAATTCATATATTGTTTAAGAGTGAATATCAAGGAATCAGAAGCTTACGTGCAAAATACAGCTCGACTATTACACATGGTCAAAAGAAGTTAGTTTAATTAAAATCCATTCTATGTCCTTGTCCAATTTTTCTTTAGTTTACAATTTTGGGGTCTACGCCTTATAAAATATTTTAAAATAATTTCACTCTTCTAAAAAAATACGGTCAAAAAACCCTGCGACCAAGCCACAAACAATAATTCCAGAATATAAGATTTCAAAACAAAAGCGAACTCAAATCTTAAATTGCTCCAACAGTCTAAAATTTCAATCCGAATCCAAAACAATTTTGGCTCCAAATGCAACAATACAGCTCAGGTTAACAAAATTTGTATAAGTGTACCAAGTTATGACAAAGTTCTATTCAGAAACAGGTGTCGCGAGATTGCTTGGCCGTATAGAAGCCGTAATATCTTGGATATAGGAGCATAGAGAACAAAATGACTAGTGGAGGTGGCAAAACGGAAAGTCGCCTCAGAAAGTAGCGCGTCGAAATGTGGGTGAGCGTGGGAGGAAATTTTTTCGCCCTTATATGCCTTCTTAGGACCAGACCACTTCTTCGAATACCGAAAATGAAACGCCTTATTAGTTCACTCGTAACTGATCATTTTGGTCATGCACGCCGTACGAATTTGACCTAGAAGAAGACCTGACCTACCTGCATTATGGCATCTCCGTTCATCTTTCCTTACTCCGTGGATATAGGTCTTACTTCGAACAAAGTCTTCGAATACAGTTTTGCTCGACTTTACAATAGACAATTTCCGATTCGTGTAGAACTCATTTCTGCAATGGAGCCCAAAGAGCTTTGGGAGTTCAAAGACAGTTATATTGTAATGGAACTTGTGCCCTTACCTGTCAGTTAAGTAGTCAAGTCTTGAGAAGCTTGATATTAGAACTATGTTTTTCAAAATGTTATATTTTTCAGTTTTGTCTAGGAACTTATTTTACCTACATATTATACCATTTTATATATTTTTGTAGCACTGTATAAATCCATCACAGGTAATTGCAATGGAACATTTTTGACCGATTACGATAAACGTCTACTAACTGCGGATTGCAATTATCTACCTATCCATTATTTTTCCATAAGAAATTGAAATACATAATTTTGAGGTTTATGAAGTTAATGTCAAAATTCAATCTCCAATTTATCTACAACAACGGATGGATCGATTATTATCCACAGTAAAAGTTAGATTTTAATTCGTTTTTCTTTACCTATTTCATTTGTTTTCCATACGTCTGTCATCAGAACGTTAGATATTCTTAGTAATACGAATAGCTATTTTCTTGCTATCATTGTACGACCCATCTCAAATAACTTAGACAACCCAATCCACTGGATTAGTTATCGCGAGCCGTTTTGATTAACCTAAAGGTATTTCTAAGGTTATTCGCTAAGTTTCATACGCTTCAGACTGTAATGTATGTTTGGATGCTAGAGTAAGGTATTATACTTGATACTAACATTGTTTGGATTGGTGCTGAAATTCTATATTATGGTATGAAGACTGTGAACTATTCTGGTTTAACGGAAAGTTTATTTACGTTAAGCTTATGGAAGCTCAATTTGATTTTCTATTTAGTGTTAAATATCTAATTGTCTCTGAAGGGTAGGCAGTATGTAAGGTTGCGCTTACATACAGAAATCTCCATGTGTGTATGAACTAAAAATTCTGCTGTATGCAGGCCCAACAGGGAATCTTTTTTAACTTATCGACACTGAGTCAGCCTAAATTCAAATAATTTTTAATTTTGCCAACAGTGAAAGGAACACTCGCTGTTTAGTATCTACTTGGAAAAACTGTTTAATTTGAGAGCTATCTAGAAGTCCACATTTAAAATGAATTCTGTTCACAGCTATTTCAAATTATTTTCTGTACGTAGGTATCATGGGTCCGTCACCGCGACATCCACCTGCTGACGGTGGGGCGCTACACGTACACCTCGGACCAGCGCTTCGAGGCGCAGCACAAGCCGCGCTCCGAGGAGTGGGCGCTGCGTATACGCAGCCCGCAGCGCCGCGACTCCGGACAGTACGAGTGCCAGATATCCACCACGCCGCCTATAGGCCATGCTGTACATCTTAATATTGTAGGTAAGTGAATAATCGTCAGTCCAATGAGCAACACATATCTTGACTCAATGGAATTACTTACAGAATGTATTAAGAACTTGCATGCAAAAACTTCAAGGTCCATTAACAAGACTAAATGTTCACTACCCGTAAGTGCGTAATGTCTTGTTTTCGTCCCCCAAACCGTTTGCAATGACCATGAATACCAAGAACACTAATTCCCACTTCGAAACTACTTCTAAAATACCTACCCGCATGCATTCACATTTGGATACGTTCCAATTACACTGAACGGAGTCCATTCAAACTTGGAATTGACCGCGAAATTCGGCGCTTTTCGAAACTGTCCAAAGATTGCAACTAGCGTAACGTTACTGTCCCATATTTTTCACAAAGACCTAGAAAACATTGGAGCCAATAGACGCTGGCTATTGAGGGAATTCTTGGCACTAAACTTGAATTCGACGCAAATAGCTCGATGTCGCAGATCGCTGAGGAAATAATGGAATAGTCATAAAGAATGGCAATCTTCTTCGCGTTCCAATTAAAAGCGCTGATTCAACTTACGGCAGAATGTAGACTTTTGAGTGCTGTTTAAGAGTTCTCAAGCATTTCTTTTTCATAATACTGAATTTTAATTTCATCTACACAATTTATAAATAGGAAAAATGTACCGTTTCTTATAAATAATATCTCGATTTATTTCCGAAATCACGACAGTTTAAAAACCTTCATCGACATTTTATACTTATGAAGAAGATGAATATAAATACAGATTTCTTTATATGCTGTTTACTGCACTTTCCTTCACAAGGAGACTTCGGAAGCACAGACGAATTAGCAGCGCAGTACATTGTCAATATTTCATGTGTAGCAAGCGAATGGAATGGGCTCTATCAAAGGAAACTAACTCCAGATAGAAACAAGCAAAGCTTTACTCAAACTATTGTTTGCATGGCTTGTGCTTCACAGCCTTCTACACATATTACGCTTAGAGACATACTGCAAACTTTTAGTCGGCCGATAGTTTGTTTGGGCTCATAAGTCAGTATGAAGATGAATGGTAGTGCGCGCAAAATAAAGTTCAGGTGTTTATTCGTATGAGACTAAAGGGCTTATTACACTTGACTAAATTCAGTCATCTAAATGATTCAGTCACTAAATTCAGTCAAATGTAATCGCATTTAGGAAGGTAGGTTTCATCAAATCATTTAGAAACCTAATTAGACATAGTACCTATTTAGACGACTGAATTTAGTCAAATGTAATAAGCACTTAACTGAAAGCTTAAATTGGAACTAAGATTTTGTTTAAAAAATGTTTTGCTAAGCATTAGGTCAACTGATGGCCGACTATTTAGTCTGCAGTGTGTGGATGTGTAATGGATGGATGTCTTAGAGCGCGCGCATACTACAAACTTTTAGTCGGCGGTATATTTTTCTTTTTAAATCGTGAGTTCAATCAAAGTTTTAAGTCGGTCTGATACCGAATAAATACCTGATCGTTGTTACGTCTCTACTTCGATTCATCTTCATACTGATTTATTAGCCCAAATCAACTATCAGCCGACTAAAACTGTGTAGTGTGTGCTCCCCTTAGTTTGTTTACTTTGTCAGTCTGTTGTTCTATTATTATTTTATTCGATATTAAAGTTAGACTGTTTGTTTGAGCTTAGTTCGGAAACGGTGAGTCGATATTGTTTTAGGGCATCCAAAGTTTATTTAGTGTAAGCGGGCCGAGGTGTATTTTATGTTTTCTGTTTGTTTTACAGAAGTTCAATATGAGAAAACTATGAAACTATGTATGTCAAAAAATAGGTGAGATACTAATAACAATAAAGTAGATGTGACTTTAATTGCGCATTTAGGAGTCCAACCGACTTATTCATTGATTCTCACTACTATGATTAGTTGCATTTTTGTGTTTATGTTACGGCGAAAGCCCAAAGTGGGGCTACACCTTGGTTTGATCGGCTACAACTGGATGTAACCGGCCACATGTTACATTAATTGAACCCTTATAATGGCACCCTTTTGATAAGGAACAGCCGTCGACTTAACAATGGCACAAGTTTTCTTCGAAGTAATGAAGCAGAATTTCATCGTAACTATTTTTTGTTAAGAGTTCCTTATATTCGTCACGCTAAGGTGTTATTGTTAGGCGCTAATATATGGCTTCCTTATAATGTGGGTGTGAAACCCTCAATTTTATTACATAACACTTTTTGCCGCGTAATACCTTTCCAACGTAATGTTTTTTTTTTCTTTAAGTGAACATATTCGTTTACTAATTAAGACTACTGGGATTCAAAAATAATACTGCTTTCATTTCTTTCACTAGGCTAGATTATGAGGATTTATAATACACCACATGAAAAAGAAAATACCTTTTCACTTTGTTTTCATTCTATTTCTCCGTATCTAAACCAAACACCTGAAATCTATAAAGAATTGGAACTTGATTTCTTATTCCCTTGACAAATAAAAACTATAACTACTTTCAAACCGGAAAGTGCACAGTCTTCCTTTGTTGGTAAATAAATAAAACACGACAAAGACTTTAAAACTACTTAACACTTTTGACACGGTTATACACTTTAGGCGTGAAATCAAAAGGTAATAATAAATGTTTGTGCCCTTTAATATACATGTAAGTATCAAGTTTTTGAAGAGGTTTTTTATGCATGGGAAGAGCGACCTGAAGACCTGAAGATATACCTATTATATATTATGTTACCAATAGCACTTTTGTATGTGATTTTTTAAATCTTAGCCCTATTCCTAATTTAAAAGTTCTACCAACTGCCTGAGTACCTAAACATGTGTTTTAACATTTATAACATAAACACCATTGTCCACAGAACCTGAAACCGAGATAATGGGGGGTCCAGACCTGTTCATATACGCGGGCTCCACCATCAACCTCACGTGTATTGTGAGGCACACGCCAGAACCGCCCAACACCATCAATTGGACGCATAGAGGGAAGGTAAGATTATGATTATAGCCTTTATATAAGCAATGCTGTTTTGGGCATTCCTTGATTTTTGAAGAACTACGTTGGGGTAGGGTTTATGTCCAACTGATGTCGTTTTTCTACTAGTTTACTTATTTAACTTAATGTAAAATGATTACACAGGCGTACCTAATGCCACAGGTATTCACTCCAGTCAACCTTAGGGTAATGCAGAGATAAAATGGTAGGTGTTGACACACTAGTTCTCTTTCTAGGAAGAAACAATAGCAGGTGTAATGTGTTTTAGGGGCCTATCTATTAATAGTTTAGCGTCTAGATTCAACACATTGTAGTTTTGTTCAGTAATCCTCATTGCTTTACATGGATAGACTGCATAAATGCGTCACTAATAGAACTTTATAACCAAAATTCTAGCTACGATATAATAAAACGACCACAATTCAACTGCTCAGCACTTTGATATGCCTCTTAACTGACTCCTTAAGACTTCTGAAAAAAATAAAAATAAACCTACCTGCATAGTACCTACGTTTAAATAAAACTGAGCCACTCCAATTTACTTTCTGTATTACGTTCCCGTCACAACTCTAAACTAAATGCATTTCTTTGCAACTGTTGCACAAATATGACATCGTAATAGAAATGGTCTGAGGTTAAAAATGAAATGTGATATAAAATAAATGGCTTTATATGAAGAGTAGTCGGACAAAGTAGTTCACAAAGTTTCTTGATACACATAATATCTTTGTAAGGTTTTTTTGTCACTTGGTAATCGTAACTAACGTGCAAAAGTGCAGGTTTCCTCAAAATAGGTTCCTATTTCTCAGTAACTGGTGTCCAAGATAAACTTAGAAATTATATGTAACTTAGAAAAGATCTATTGGTATGTGTCTGACCTAGAAATGAACCGCACACTCATACTTAAGAAACTGGTGCTCCAACCACTAAATCAACACGAGGTACTTACCTACCCACCACGGCTTAATAAACCAATAGAGCTATAAAACAGACTCCAAAGTATAAAACTCATCACCGACACTAACTCCCTCATTAATTCAGGCACTAACTCGATAAGTTCTAATTCCTAGTACCCAACCGGTCTATTAAACGCCATAGAAGCGGAATGCGATTCCCCAAATTGCAATTAAACGCATCCATATGTGAATAGCACTGGGTATTAGGATTAAGTTGATTTCACGCTGGACTATTAACACCAAATTGTGTCTCGAATAATGGCGTTTCGGCTGGGATTTAAACTTTGGTCTTTGAAGTTTTGGAAGCTATTACGGGTTTGTTAGTGTTTTGACACGGAGTAAAGAAAGATGAGCGGAAATGCTATATTGCAGGTAGGTCAGCAGCCTTCTTCTAGGTCTAACGGTGGGCATGACCAAAACGATCTTTTTTGAATCGCCGAACTGATTAATGGTCCTGGGTTCGATCGAACATTTGTGTGATACGTTTGGCACGTGTCTGTTATAATATTTATCTATTTATAAAATATATTTTACTAAGTGAAGTTTATAAAAAGGCAGTTTTTATGGTAAATAACAATAAGATATAAAAGGGCAAAAATACTAAAAATCGTGTTATATAAGTGTATGATTCAATTGAAAAGGTTCCTTATTAAATAAATGGCTGGCTTAGAATATTATGAGAACGATTGAGTATATTCAAATAAATGCAGAATTGAGTCGGTATGCCGATTGCATACTTGGCATTGTGGAATAATGCAGAAATACTCCTTTGGCATTCTAGGATAATGCAGTCATATTTATTTTTAAACTGAGAATAATTGGACCGAGAATAATAATTTCTTTATAAGCAACACAAACCACGGTAGTGTGTGTATGTTGGTTCCTTCTTTAAGAGCAAACAGCTGAACCGATTTTGATGATAGGTTAACATCCGAATAAATATGAAGAGGACACTTTTTATCCGGGGACGAGAAGAGTCTTAGAGTAAATGGGTGAAACCACTCTTAGAATTAATATTAAAGTACATAACTGCAAGATTTTCTCAAACCATCTTCGTCATACAGAAAATGGGACTTAACATAAATCTAATAACGACAAAGATTGTCACAGAATAGGATATTACCACATGAGCGTTCAAATTAAATTGTATAATATGACATCATAACATAATTTTCTTGACGAAGACTGTATCAGTCATTTTCATAGCGTGACTTACGATAAAGAAGACATTTCTGAAATTAACTGTCGCTTTTATGATTCACTTAATACCGTTGTGCTTTTAATTTTACGGTTATTATGTCACTTGTTTTAATATTTTCGGTGTATCAAACATTTAAATTGGTTCAGTAGTTTTGGTTTGAAAGCGCGTCAGATAGACAGAGAGAGACACATTTTCATTTTTTTTTTAATTTTTACCACAATTTTTTGTAGGTAATATTAAGCATTATTAAGTCTATTTTTGAGTAGATTGGCTGACTGAAAAAAACATGAAAAGTCATAGAATAATTTAAAAAGTTCTTTAAAATCAGTTTCGCATTAGTTTTATCACAAATTGTCAGCAATCCGTTTTACCATTGAAAAGTTAAAAGTTCAGTTATTAATGTTCCTACACTCGGCTTGGAAACCCCAGCATAAGTTTTCTTGCACCACTTAATCTTATACTTGTTTGCTAACTCAGCACTTCTAATTTCATACACCAAGTCAGAACTTTGAAGGAACAGTTATTATCTTTATATTAAAACAAATTGTAATTTTATTTTTTACTTTAAGTAACAGAACTTTTAATTTTAAAGTTTAGATTACGTAACTAAAGCTTTTGCTTCAGCCCTTAAGTAGTGTTCCCAGTGGTTAGATCGATGTCCCGGGAGGACCACTTTCTGCAACCGAATAAAAAGTACCCTGTCCTTTTAAGGCATCTGTGAATATTTAAGTTAAAAAGATTTGGGCTCAATTCGCGGCAGACAGACAAATCTACTTTCATACTTATAATATTGGCAAGGATTAAGAATCATTCTTCGCACTATCTCAGTTGCGCATAATAAATGGCTGCCCAAGTTAACTCTCTACAATCAAGCATAAATCTTCATAGCCTAGTTGAGCGTCACCATAGATAGTGTAGACATTAGATTGTCCAATTTACTATTTAAAGGCAAGAGATTAAACGCTTGAGTGTACCACTAACCATTATAAAAAAGTCCTGCAAACCATCTCTGTCTCTGCGATAAACTCTAAAACTACTGCCTTGCGAGAGATTCATGAGGAAAGGTTAGCTATATGTATGAATACTGGGCGTAAGCCGAGTGGGCGGCTAGTTTAAAAGTTATAAATAATACACCAAAGGACTTATCTACAGGCCTTCCATGCGTGTTAAAAATGAATAAAAAAAAATTAATAACGCAACAAAAAATCTCGCACCATTTACTGGTTAAAAATGACCAGAATTTAATCAAAATATCAACGTCGGATGTGCAATCGAGTTTAAATATTCCGTTCATTCAGTCGCATGGAGTGCATTTCAGATTGGCGTATCTTGAAGTGCAGGCGACTCGTTGAAACAATTACTGGAGTCAGAGAACTTGGGCATTATTTTATATGAGATTTTCTGTGCCAGTGTGACTCTAAGCTTGGTATAGAGATTTTCAGCGCTTAAATTGCCTTGGTTATGTACGTATAACGCTGAGATGGGAATATTAAGGAGATGAGAGGTATGGGTGTGTGGTGTGCGTAGATATGTAGGTACCTAGTATTAAGTATAAGATGTGAATGTATGTAGGTCGGTATAAGAATTGAGAGTTGAGGATGAAAATTTTTAAGTATATATCTGTTAAAGTACATAGTTGCAGCAAATGCACATTAACTTCAAAAGAGTTTAATTACAAAGATTTTAATAACTTGAGAAAATTGTTGGATTGGAGAAAGCAGGATAAATGAAACTAAGGAAAAAAACCGTTATGCTAGCTACCTAATTGCGATATAAAACTTAGTTCTCGAGCTAAGTTTCAACGAACAATGTAAACATCACTCAACTTTGACTCGCAGTTTCTTGCTCTGATTAAAATCTTTACTGCCTCGTTCTTTGTGAAGTTTCACCACCTTTTATTCGCACGTGTAGAAGTGCTATAAATAGGTAAGTACCTGATGGTATAACTTGTTTTGAAAAGTTAACTTCTCTATTCATATTATCGAAGTTTGAAATCCCTATAGATTTTTGTCTCGTGGTGTACTAGTACCTACTGGATAAGTTATTTACACAAGCTGATAAAATTAAACCGGTATAAGCTATAGATTTAGACCTATAGATTTAAACCGGTTTAAGCCAGTTTTAACGTATCAAATATCTATAGCCTGATCTTCAGAGACATACGACGTCGTCAAATAAAAATATTTTTTTATCAAATTCCTCTGTATTAATTGCAATATAGACCAGTTAACCAGTTTGATGCGGTTAAATATAAATCATATTTTTGAAATAGTTTGTTCTATCACTGGTGTAGCATTCATATCATATTGGCGGATATTGGTATCAATAATTAAAACATCAAAATAAATCGTTTAAAATCAGTATACTGATATCACGATATTTGATGATACTTTTTATTAATTTATACGAATTCATATTTTGTTCTCTTTGCTTAACGCTGCGGTTTTCGGTATCACAGCTGTGACGAATCGCTAAAATATTTGTTGTTTGATTGATTAAAAATATTGGGTTTCACTACAGCGTTGACAGTCAACCTTGTTAGTAAAAATAGTATTTTTATTATAATACATGAATAAAATATTAGGTATACTTTATGTGTTTCGTTTCAAATAAAATTAATGATTACCTTTATGAAACATTTTTTTTCGCAATGAAATAAAGTCTCCGTTCAACAAGATTAAGATGGACCCTTATTTCTAAGAATTCTTGAGACCCATATAATTATGTTTGTGTTTTCTCCTCCATTTATTACTATTCGATTCTTTCGTATTATTCTTCTATCGAGTATTATTTTGACAAGTGCCACTTCAGTATATATTTGGCAATGTTTTTATATTATTTGATTTTGAAATAAATATTCTATTTTCACTCAAATAGCTTGTTTGTCTCAGAATCCATTGTTCCAGAAAATTCTTATTATCTCGATTGGTTATCGTTCAGCTATCGAAAATTGCTGATAAGTTTGTGGAACACGAGGTATTACTTGAAAATAGTTTTCTTTTAAAAGCGAAGTTTAAAATGAATTGTGAATAACATTTTTGAAGACTTGTTTTTAATACCGAATATAAAATACGTTTATTTTCACAACGTTCATCTTCTCTAAAAAATATTTTCATTGTTGACATCGTTCGTCATTGTCGACGTTCCAAATTCGACAACAATTCGAAATACAAATTCAAATTCAAGATGATTCAGTTTTAATTACGCAGAAACGCCAAACCAGCCAGCATTGCGACATGCAAATAGGTCTCAATGCGTTTAACGTGTGCCTGACTGAAATGTCCCTCTCGATAGTACAAGCAAATTACTAATTTACACACTCCATTGGTTCTTCATCCTAGATTTACAATTCTAGGCAATTTTCTAGAGTGAATCACACTCGTGCAATCGTGAAATTGGTTTCTTAGTTTAGAATGTAAGAATCTATTTTTGATCAGACGAGACTGGCTAAACTGGATTGCCAAAGAGGTTTTAAAAAGGATTTATGTAAGAAGACAGCATTCTTAGAGAGAAACTCGTGGTTAAGAGTCACTCATAAAGTTAAGCAATACTTGGCGCTGTCGGTCAGTAGATTGCAGCGATGTCATAATGAGTTCGTTCAACGTTTCCAACTGTCATGTAGCACGCCAAATCGGCTGGTTACCGGTCCAACCATTGAGTCAACTGGGTATCTAAATTATTGAAAACGACAGTGCCTCCAAATTAAAATCTGGTATCTACTCTGCTGAATTCGATTAGACTGGAAGCCGACCGTAACATACTTGGGAAAAGATAGGGCAGATGATGATAAATAGAGCATTCTACCAGTTTTTCTTCTGCAAAGTACAGACTACTAATTACAAAAAGTTTCCACTACAGTTGTGTACTGTATTTGCATAAATTGCTGCGGAATAACGCATAATGTCCACTGCTAAGTTTAATTGTGCAAGTGTAAGTCTGTTACTAACTTGCTAGGCAAAGTAATTTTCTTACTAACCCTGTTATAGTATTAAGTTCTGGGAATAAACAGTGGCTGTGCTTCGTGGGCATCCAAGTATAACGAAGCTGTCTTTAGATTATTATATTAGTTGGCTCCCGCACCATGATTCTACTGGAATATATGAAACACACCGCGTGAGAACAGAGTATAAATGTTTCGAAGATTGTCAGTTATACACCTACCTACATACAGGTAATTTTTTAAATTACAGTTAATGCAATACACATTTTTTACTATTAACTTTTATTTTGACTGAAAAACATAATGCTGCCCTAACGAAGTTCAGGGTGTCATCACATAGACTTAAGGAATCTCTTTGTTTGTTATCACATAAGCCCTTATAAAAACCGATTTTTTGGCCATTATAATGTTTAACCCTAATATTTTTTCCCAACAGACGATAAACTTCGACTCAACGCGAGGCGGTATATCGCTAGTTACCGAGAAGGGTATACACAGCAGCAGTAGGTTGCTAGTGCAATCCGCGCGGACGACAGACGCGGGCACGTATCAATGTGCGCCGGATAACGCGCAGTCAGCGACCGCGAGGGTGCACGTACTTACTGGTGAGTTCTGGAATTTTCTACGATATATATATTTCTATGGTATTGTTTTAAGAGTAAGTTTTGTTTGAAGTAAAAATATTAAAGCAGTTTTGATCGTCAAATTATGCACTAGAAGTTTGTCGAACGAATTATTTGTCGTATACGCGCGACACCGTCTCTACGAAAATCAGAGCGGAACATCCGCGAGTGTGACAACTCTGTTAAGCTTTTCATACTTTGCAAGTTTTCGTCTGTCAAAAAAACAATAATTTATAAGAAAAATATTGTACTCATTTTCTTTTTTAAGTCATTTTGACATACTGCTCAAGGAATTTTCGACGGTCGAATGAGGTCAAAAATAACAAAAAAATTCCATGAACATAAACACAGACTTTAATTCTTCAACATTTAAAAGAAAATTTTCATCCAAAATAAAACGAAAAACAAACACAAAAGCATTACTTAACGCAACTTGTATCCAAAGACAGACAGTAAATCAGTCCCGTGCTTCTAATTAACGGGCGTCTCGCATCGTCTAGTAGTTCTAATTAGCAAGACAATCGTCAGACGTTGTCGGCAAAATGGAATTGGTGAGGATTTCATTAGCTGGGTTAAGCGACGATTAGTTTAAGTGCCAGTGTTTTTTTTAAGTGCAGTGTTTTTTATAATTTTATAATTATTATTTTATAATTATTTTATAACTTTATTTTATAATTTGAATATCATGTCTTAATATGGGCAGTAATTGCGTGACTTCATGCTTGCAAGTTCAATTTATCAATTTATTTTCATTTTGTAAACCGTAAAAATGTGCAGTTCAACGATGTAAGTGCGAGCATTGTATATTCGGTTATAATAAGTAGGACTTTTAGCATTCAAGCTAATAATAAACGCTTTTTCAAATAATTTACGATAGAAAGCTTATCTATTTAGGACGAACCCATTCGCTATGAGAATCATATTGTATGATTCGTGGGGCAGATACCCTCGTCGGAATTATCATTCATCCTACGAATATTAATTTCGTATGGCAATAATATAATTTTACTAAAACTTCGACCAATGTTGCATCAATTCATGGGTAATTTATTAAGGAGACATAATTTGTACATATTTCACTCTCATATTATTTTAAAAGAAAAATACCTCGGCAAACAAGGACCTCCATAGCACACAATCTCACAAACCAGTGGTCTGAACTGTAGACCATCACATTGGTCTGAACTCCCGACCATAACACTGGAGCTGTGACGTCAGACTAATGTATTCATTACTTAGTGCCGCAGAGCTCAAATTACAGCATTAGTCCTTCTCGAATGTTCGTTGTTAGACGAACGGTGTGTGCGGTCCGTTCGTCTAATTTTAAAAGCCATTCAGTTTGGTAGGTTAATTATGATAGCCTTTGAGTTCGTCAGTTGTGAACGAATCATCTGTTTTGGCAGGCTGACTTAAAATGACGAGCGATGATGACTATCGTACTCATTAAATTGAGATATTTCAAGCAAAATTGTCAGCTTCATCTCTGATCAGTTTGAAATTAGAATGTAGATTTCCATATTCATTCATATATTATTTTATGTTCTACCTGCGCTTTGAACGCTATATAATACAGAATCCTATCTGCAACAAGCAACCAATCAGCGATTAAGATAAAGCCTATAGATTTACTATGCTAATAAAACCTTTAATACCTAATGAAGGAGTTATAAGTTATCTTCAATTTAAGCCGTAAGAAAAAATGCCTTGTAGCAAGACATTTTACATATGTATATGTGGCTATTATCTAAAGAAAAGTAGTATAAGTTAGAACTGGCTTTTAAGTCTTAAACCTTATTTATTTTTCATGTATATTGCATATCCTTACACTCTAACTACCATATAAGTACTACATTTTCTTAACCCCAAAACTTAACAAGAAAATTACATGCAATCTGTAAGTAAATTCCTTAAGCAATACATATAGTTTCGTATTCATTGCTTGCCTAATGTTCAGAAGCAAGAGTACTGCAAATTACTACATTAGTTCGCCTGAATGCCATTGCCTTTATGTGCTTGTAATATCGTTACTGCGAAGGATAATGCATACTAAAGTGTACCTTAGCTTTAGCACACTGCAAACTTTTAGTCGGCCGGGGTAGGTCTACTCAGTAGCAGTCGTTGTTACAATTTCACGTCAGAGGCCGTCAGGCGGATTTGAAAACTCGGACACCAGGGTTTGGTAGGTGATTAAGCCTCCGACCCATTCGAAGAAGTCGGGAAGTATCTTTTTAGCGCTCATAAAACACATTACAAATATCGGGTTTTTAGCCGGTATCATCCTCCGAGCCTTTTCCCAATCATGTTGGGGTCGGCTTCCAGTCTAACCGGATTCAGCTGAGTACCAGTGCTTTACAAGAAGCGACTGCCTATCTGACCTCCTCAACCCAGTTACCCGGGCAACCCGATACCCCTTGGTTAGACTGGTGTCAGACTTACTGGCTTCTGACTACCCGTAACGACTGCCAAGGATGTTCAATGACAGCCGGGACCTACAGTTTAACGTGCCATCCGAAACACAGTCAATGGTGTCTAAGATATACTTAGAAAGTACATACAAACTTAGAAAAGTTGCATTGGTACTTGCCTGACCTGGGATCGAACCCGCGCCCTCATACTGCAGAGGTTGGTCCTTTACCCACTAGGCCACCACGACTTTTTTTTTTTTTTTAGCCGGTATCATACCTGAAATTTCTGAACATTGAAAACATCCATTTCACTCAAGATTATCTTCGCAAAAAAAAATTACTAACCACCTGGCCAACTTTCGGCCGACTTTTTAGTCTATTGTATGCGTCTACGCTAAAGTGTACCTTAGTTTTCTTATGTGAAGATTAAGTGAAGATATGGCTATATGGGAGCTGCCAAGACGCTTGCAGCCAAGTTTCAGTTTTATGTTCAAGTTAAATATTGTGTTTTATAGTTGTCGCATTTTAGTCGTGTGCAAAGAACGTTGTGCTGTTTTATATCTTGTTAAAAAGCTAGTTTTTCTAACACTTTAAAACGTTAAGTTATGAGCCAGGAACTTAATTGGAAAATTCGTTTTCTTCAGGCAGACAAAAATAATCATCTTAATTGAATTCATCTAGATGATGATGTGACAATTGTGAGTAATTTACATGTGAAGCGATATTAACTTTAGCTTGTCCTCAAAAATATAATGAATAAGTTGAAAATACCAAAATTCTAGCCAGGTTTAGTTACCCTTTAATTTCAGAGTTTCTATTTGGTTATCATATTGACACATGACTTTCAAAGATTAATACAAAAACTGGTCACTAATAAAAAATATATCGTTAATACCCACACTCGACCAATTAACCGACTGCACAGATAGATATACAAATCAATTACTGTCAATCCAACTGTGGACATTCAGAAATTAATTCCATAGAACTGTCAATCCATTTGGAGAGCGTTAATTCAAAAACTCGTTTATATTGGTGCCTATATTATTATTTTTTTCTATTGAAAATGGTTGGTGTCACCCGTTTCCCAGTCGAATCTTGATGATGTTTATTTTATTATTTACTATTGTTGATGTTTTGCCGGGAGTATGCGTAATAGATGTAGTGAAAATTGATACGCTAAATTGTTTTAAAATGTAGAATTTGATGCGACTGAACCATTATTATAGTCAGACCATTGAAAATGTTTCTAATCCTTATAAAATACTGTATGAAATAAAATGTAGCTGCATAGGCTAAACTAGAAGCCAGGCTTATTATTTATAGTTTATATTATTTTATTTATTAGGTACAGATACAGCTAACAGGTTAAAAAGATATAGAAAATATTAAGAAAAAAAAAACACAATAAATAAACCTAAGATCCAATTACAACTGAACACAGCTATACTTTACTAGCATAATAAATAAATATATAGTTAGGAAAAGGCCTAACAAATGATGATGATGAGAATCTTTCTAATCGACTTCCCAAAAAGGAGGAGGTTTTTAATTTATTTTGTTTTTGAAAACATCATTATATTTTCTGTAAAAGTGGTATCTTAAAAACTGTGGGTTAGTGAATAGGTCCACGATAGTAATGAATACCCAATCCAGCTAAAACCAGTTAAACTAGTCTAACAGCACATAAATTATCGTAAAATCACAAACAAGCGTTGCAAAGGTACCAGTAGTTTCATGCTTCGTTTAGCACGCAATCTATTGTACTCTCCCGCTATTTAGCGAGTTGCATTTGTTGAATTTTACTGGCGATCGAAACTAGAACGTTTCCGTACTGAAGTAGACTATAGACTACTGACTACATAGTTTGTTCTAGCTTAGAGTTGTAATTAACTTCAGCTTTAATTGTTGGAAATATTTCAGTGTACCTGTTCATTACGATTGTAGTCATTTATTTGAATAAAATGTATACTTAGTGCAGCTATCAAGGAGTTTTTATACACAATTAAAATAATTATAGGCACAAAAAATAATAATCGCTGGTTCTAGTTAAAATGTTTCATGCGTAAAAAATCTATATTTATATTAAATCCACCTATATTTTTACCGCCGCTTTTAGAATATTGGTAATATGATCTCTAAGCTGTAAAGGTCTTCAAGAAACATAATACGCATCTATTATTATCGTCAGAGAATCCGTAAAATCTCAGCAGAACCTTGAAACTTAGGCTTAGAACTTTTTTTTGTAGAAAACTGACACTAAACGCAAAATTACATCATCATCATCATCTCAGCCATAGGACGTCCACTGCTGAACATAGGCCAAAATTACATACTAAAAGTAAAATAAATTCGACCATTTACATAGTTTAGCCATATAATCAAGAACAAAAAATGATAAACATGTAAATATTTTATATAACCAGCTGTAAGTTACGAAAAATTTTATAGATTTTTCTTAGTAACTCTTCTTTAAAGAAAATGTTATACTTTTCTCCAGAAATGACAGTCTGATTAATAGTTTGACCATTATGATGAAGATAATTTTGTCCACCAAGCTAACTAGCGTAATTAAGAAAAAACAGAACTATTCCTATATAAATCAAGAAAATAAATAAGTTATTACTTACATTGAAACTTGACGCTGCCTGGTCTGAATGTAAAAGACAGCTGTTCTCGTGAACTCAGCAGCTTCTTTCCTGAAACGACCAAAGACGCTCATGACAATACCAGGTGAATCTATTAAAATAAAAATACTAAAATATATCAATCTAGGCATAAAAATAAAAGTACGCAACAAACATAAAAGCATCGTTCCGTTCTACGATCAAACTTTTATTTCGTTATGATCCCGATAAAAATAAAAAAGCACATACAACGCTTTTGTCACAATTACGAAACGTGCAATTTTGAAAAATAAATGTTACTCGAATACTGTTTGAACATGTTCCGAATTCCGATCAGGACGTGTCCCGTACGAAAATGTTAAACAATGGATTTATTCATTGTTTATTTCTCAACAAATTGTATGTTCGTACGCTTGCAGAAAAACATACTAGAGCAGTTGTTAATCGTTTTGCAAACTGGTAACATTGAAATACGTAATTGTTCACTTACGTTACCGCTGAAAAGTAAATAACTTAGCATAATTTCTATAAATTCAGAATTTATTTGCCGTTTTCCCGTCGTTTCACCCATATTCTTAGGGAACTACTGCCCGTATGTATGTGGGTACTATAGCCTATGTTACTCGGGAAGAGCGTAGCTTTCTAATTTGTAAAATTGGCTAATATTTTCAGAGCCTTTAGTGTACAAAGAAACAAACAAAAAATGCTTCCTCTTCATTATAATTAGCAAAATACTTACTTAGCAAAATAATAGTTAGCCTGGCCTGATGGTAAATGCTTGTTCATTACAATGTAATGTATTTCAACAGGGAAAATAACGCAGCAATTTCGCAAAATTAAATCAACGTAATAACTCCTTTAATGCAGTTAATTAAAATTTACCTGATCTATAAAGTTGTTCATTAACCATGAAACTATTATATGTATTGCATTATAGAAGGGTATTAAAGGTGCATATTGATTTTGGATTTGAATAATACACCTAATTTTGCAATAAAAAGTCACTTTTTAAAAATTGACGCATTTCTAAGAAAAGATAATTATGTAAATCAATTTTCCATTACAATTTTCAAGACCAAATAGTCCAACTCAGCTAGTGAAAT
The DNA here is from genome assembly GCA_033682625.1 of Helicoverpa zea x Helicoverpa armigera. NCBI lineage: Eukaryota > Metazoa > Arthropoda > Insecta > Lepidoptera > Noctuidae > Helicoverpa > Helicoverpa zea x Helicoverpa armigera. The sequence goes on along the minus strand of JAWIIS010000038.1, from coordinate 3,196,294 downwards.
CACTCACCTCTTTTACAGGCCGTTAAGCAAATGCATAACTTTACCATAACGAGAGCCTCGTGTCAGAAGCTCATAAAATAAAATAAATATTGCCGTATCGCGCGATAATTTATGTTTACTTTAATTATAATATTCTCTTATTTTGACTATTAACACCACGGTTCAGTTATTTTTATGTACCTTTTTATTAACTGGGAACGGGTATTTATAATGAAAATTTTTTAAACACGCAAGTTTTTGGGGCTGTATTGTTTTTGTTAATATTGAAATTTCTGATTTAGTTAAATTAAGTTTGGTGTATTTTATTGTGTATGTGTCTTAAAAAAAGGAATGTTATTTTTAATTTTTTATTTTTCGACTGTTATATCAGCCAGAATTTGCCTCTGTAATAAATGATATTGAATTTCTGTAAGCAAACTTTGAAAAGTTTTGAAGAAAAATGTACTTTCGTCGGGATTCAGAAAACATATTCAAGCGAATTAAATATAAAAAAATATCATCTTGACTTCCAATCCACATATATTTGACAAAGTGGAAATAATAATAAAAAAAATCATAAGCTTTATTTTTAAAATTAATCCTATTATAATATGGCAGAACATGGGCCATCATTATTACAAAAAACACCGAACATAAAAAATCAGCCACAGTCCCCACTATTTGCCATACCTCCGCTGTTTTTCCTTATGGGAAACACATTAAAGGAGATTTCTCTGTGCTAAGTACCATTATCATCAATAGCTCAGACAACGAGTGATTGAGTGGGCGTATAATTCTTACCAAACGCTTCTTAGATTTATTTATAGGCTGACTATGAAAATATACGTTGCAAGAAAAAACAATTGATCGTTTAAAATCTTTTATACTCCTCTCTGCCAAAATGGCGTCCGGCCCTAAATTATGATACCTATGTGGGTTTGAAATAAGGATATACTCGTTTGGTTTAAACAACCCTAAAAATATGTTTAAAATAAATATGTTTTATAGTCTTAATATAAACTCTATGTCCTGGATAACAAAAGCTTTGAATTCCTCTTAGCTCGTAAAATATTTAATAGCACTGGAAAGTGCATAGAACATACATGTCATAAAAATCGAAGCTAGTTCACTGGCCAGTTTGGCTATGGATATAAGTAAGCCATATATGACCGTAAATAAGTTTTAATACTTTTGAATATTATAATATTTGTATTTTAATCGTTCAGAAATATATCCATAAAAACTATCAAATTAAATATATTTTATGGAAAACAAAGTGAGTTATTTAAAGTTATTACTTACAAATATTTGTATGAGGGTAAAACTATTTAATTGTTATTATTAGATTCTTTTATAAACTTGTAAAAGTCCAAGTAGTTTCAAAGTTCTACAAAATTCGTCTGCTTACTTCAAAATATATGAACATTAAAGTATATAATATTTTCTTTGACGTTACCGTTTACATTCAAAAAGTCTTATTATTCGTTCCAATTATGTAGAAAAGCGTTCTCCATCATAACCTTTACAAATCACGTCGACTTTTATAAGCTTTGACAGACGAAAATATCACAATATCAGACTGTATGTAACTTGTAATAATAATACATAAATAACATCGTATTTTTCCTGCAAAGATGTATATTCAAGGAGCTGTCAAGGTTTATTCAATAAAGAATAAAAATAACTTATCAGATTTTTTGTTAAGAGTTTTTTTGTTTGTATTGGATTTGACTTTAGTAAGTCCTTCGAAAGGGCTATCTCTATTTATTTATTCAAACAAATCAAATCATTTATTTCATTCAGGCCTTTACAAGCACTTATGAACGTCAAAAATTATATATAAGGTTGATTCTAGTTGCCCATTTCAAAAGTAGGTAGCTTCTTATGGAGAAGAACGGGCCAGAAACTCCATGGTTATTCATATAACATAGCAATTGATTATAAAAATGTGTATTAATGTCACCAATAGAAATTGAAAATCCCCGGTTGAATTTTGAGAAAAGAAAACCCATAAGACACAAAAGCAACTTCATGGATTTTCAAGCGGCTTTTTTTCGAAAGTTTCGCTTCAGAAGCATCTGAGGCCAGCAGCTAGTTTTTTTTTTATAATAATTGTGTTTTTTCTTTGGCAGGTGAGACCCCAGCAGCAATGCAAGGAAGTGCGCAGTGGGCGAGCAGTTTTGACCTACACACACTAATAGGCATCGCTAGTGTTATATATTTATTAATTGTGTAAATAAAATAAACGTTTAAAAGGAATGTGACATTCAAAAAGTGAACTTAAAGTATACAAAGTTTGATGGACTCTCGATATCGAATCGATTGTAAAAGTGTTGATAAAAGTGAATGGTTCAAAGATTCGATTGATCAATCGATATACAGAAGAACTAGTGATGTGAAGTGAATGGTGTTTTGTAAAAATAATAATAGTATTGTACAGAATGTTTGAAATTCAAAGCCTGATTGTCAGTTGTCAGCGGTATGTCAATCTTTTAGTAAAACTGGGATTTTGTTACTAAAGAAAAATTGTGGCACTATTTTTGACGTGTATTTTTTTGTGGTAAATTACAAAAGAGCCTTTGAAATTTTGGTTTGATTAAAATGCCTGTTTTACTAAGGTTTTAAAACAGCAGGAAACATAAAAGTGTTGTACTCCTTAAACTGCCTTTTTCAGTCTGAATTAATTGTGAATTAGCTTAACTATAATTTTATATTTCAATCTTGAACAAATCATTGATTGACGTAAATGTATTTAAACGAATATTATTGGAATAATTTTCTGTGAATGATCAAAAGTATTTGTCAGTATTTATGTTAAATCACTATAATAAATCAGGACTATAAAACAAGCCTGATGGAAAATCTGTGCCAACGTTGCATAGAAAATATCCTAATAATCAGGGTAATGTTAAAAGCTAGAATATTACTACATTTCAACACTCACCTTTCTAATGTTTAAATTCATAACTTTACTAATAAAGACCCGCTAATTATCAATCAACCGATTGAAACTGATTGATATACGATTAATTGATTGACTGATGTTTGAAAGCAATGTCAATCGTGATTGATAATTAGCTGGTCAAATAAGAAAAACGATGTAAAAATTGTAGTTAGTATATATAGGTATAGATAATATTGTTTTGGAGATTAAAAGTTGATTTAAATAAAAGACCATTTTTTAATGATTTTGTATTTTTATTTTCATATTACTTACCTAATCCTATTATTTAATCTGAAATATGTTCGATCTCATTTCAAGATTTCAGTAAAAAGCCACAACGAATTTACTCAAAACCTAGATAATATTTCGGCTTAATCAAGGATTATTTTAAATTACACTGAATAAAATTAAAGTCTCAAATCAGACTTTGATAAAGTCACCAGACCGAAATGAAATCCTGAAATGAATTACGAAATACATGTTCAGTAATACATTAGATACACAATCCTTATACAAAGCAAAAACTTCTTCATGCGTCAAATAGAATTGATCAAAAGGCTTCAAAAAGAGAACAGAAAAATTCCCATACTATCGTATGTATTAATTTATATTCTACCAAAGAGGGAATTCATTAGCCTTTACCCAAAGCAATACTTACCCTTTATAAAATTAATACAACCCAAAGCAATTCCTGAACTCAATACGTTGACAACACGAAACCTAATTCCGTACCACGCTCAGTTTGGCACCATTCAAACTGCCGGAAAACGACTTCCATACATAAAATCCATGTTTTCCTTTTCTACCTCTTTTCATAGAAACTCTTAGGAACACGTTCACGTCAGTCTGTCTATTCAGGAGCGGACTCATTCGGGTTTTTTATTTAAGCCTTTTCATTTAGACGAATGTAGTTGACGGAGTCTGGGCCTGGGGCGAGAACGCTTTAGAATGAAGGCAATCGAGGGTTAGTCTCATGGAAAATGTACCAACTAGGTTATTTGATTTTTGTCTGTGTTTGTTAGATGAGATTGAGGTTCGAAGTGAAAAACAGTCAGTAAAGTGACAGTCAAGTTGAAGATTTTCGCCAAGAGTGATTTTTTTAATATTGTGATCAGAACTTTACCTACAGGTTTAAGCTGTGCCATATGAATAAATTACCTTAAGACAGAGGAAATCAAATTTCCCTAAATTCTAAAACCCTCCTTAGTTTAAGGGGCCATTATGTAATTTATTTCATGAAAAAATAAGAGAAAATCTTTCTCCTGCAAAAACCACTTTTGTAAAGATAAAACAAAAATACTAAAAGTAGGCCTAAAACCGAGGTGTTAATACCCAGCGGTGATAATACTTATAAGCCTAGCTTAGTAATATTTGAGCAAAAGAATTAGCTGTCGGCGGGGAAATCGATCAATGTACCTAGTTGGAAAAACGACTAGGCAGGGATAAAATGTTACTGGTATTTGGAGCGTGGGCCATCAATTTTATTACCAATTACTACTAACGTGTTTCGCTTTTTTTTGGCCTGGTTGTAATTTAGACTTGGTTTGAAATGGCGGTAGTGAAAGTGAAAATTATGATTAACTAATAGGAAGTATGCAGATTGTAATTAGTTACAATCTGCAATTAGTTGATGTTACGTAACTGACTGAGTTAATAGTAAAATTTTTGATATTACATAAATTTCAGTAGACTTGATAAATACATTGACAAGGCATCTAACTTTGGATCTCTCGATTAGCCAGACCATTACTAAGCCGTAGGGCAACTTTTTATAGGTAAATCTGTTTTACAGCACTATAGTACTTAAGTGTAGTATTTTTATGATTTTTTGGAAAAATAAATATTTTCAAAAGAATTTATTACTTTTTATATGAAAATAAAATATATGAACAGAGTTGAAAAAAACTGAAAATCATCACATCACTAGTTTTTGTTTGCAAACTAGGTATTATGATTTATGTACACGAATTCAGTCTTGAACCATAAATCATAGTTCAAAAGTTTTCTATATCAAACATCGATAAATTGAATTCACTGCAAAATGAATACTTATTTGAATTTATTGAAACTTTTGCAAATTCACCTTTTGTGAACGTTTTTATGATTGAATTAGATTTTATATTTCTTTGACAATATATTATTATGTAGATACATTCAATATGCATAGCACTTAATGCAATACGTAAGATATATTTTTCATAGACTGTGTTTAAAGAGGGTTCATTTGAGTACATTAGTTTGTTAAAATTGAAATATTTTTGTCAGAAGCTTAAACATTTGAGGTTCTGGAAAATATAAAAAAGGCTGCAGGAATTACCTAGATATATTTACTTAACGACAGAACAAATATGTATGACCCAATTGTGGATGATGATTAGCATTGTACCGGATAAGAAAATCAGAAATCCTAAAGTATTTTTATTTAGTAAAGTAAAATCATGTTTTTCATAAAAAAGCATAATCAAATAAACATCATCATTATTCTCTTCATTATTATCCTCCTACGCCTATCCCAATTTTATTTAAATTAAGATCAAATGAACAAAACAACACAAATGACGCGACTCAAAAATTTTTTTTACTCAAATATAGATAAAAATAAACTTAATAAAATAACCAGTGCTACAAAGCTCAAAAAACCGAGCATTGATTCTCTGATCCTCATTCAATGGGTATTAACGTTTGAGCAGAAAAACCGACCCAGTTTAAAAAAGAGATAACGCTTAAGTACGATTCAATGGATCCCATTATAGAATCCCCTCTGATAGAGGTTTATTAATTATTATAAAAAATATACTTAACTATGAAACTATGTGCATATTTTTTAATAAATAAATCTGTCTAGTCTTTTCCCAACTACGTTGAATGCAGCTAAGTACCAGTTTTACAAGGACCGACTGCCTATCTGACCTCCACAACCCATTAAAGACAGATAAATAAATTAAAAGGAATTAGAAAAAACTGTCGACTAATTGATCGAAAGTTTAATAAACTTTCGATAGTTCAGTCATTTCAAGTAAGATTAGACCGCAATTTATATTTTATTCTCAAAAAGATATCTCTAAATTAAAGCCTTAAAAACTTTACATGTAAATGTAAAACATATCTCAGTCTCATAATAATACTAGTCTTCTTTTAAATTGTACATGGATTTTACGCATAAACAAAATACATCTTGTTAGGGTGTTCTCAAAAGGCCAAAACGGTCAACATAACGAGACAAAATCAATCAAAAGAAAATGATATTCATGAAATCTAGAATAACCTAACCGAATCTCATGTATTAATGTAAACAAAGTTTATTATGTTAAGCAATGAACCATTTGGTATGACATTGAAAAGTCTTGATACGAAAATAATTCTATAATACAATACCTATGAATAATAGATTTATCTATATTCCTAATGTTTACATAAAATTCCAATTATTCATAGATTAGGGCATAGATAGTTCCATCGACTAAAATTTACTTTTGTATTAACCTTATAGACCTTATATACATATTTCTCAATGAGGTTTAAGCCCCTACAAAACTATTAAAGTAATCTTCAGCAATCTAAATAATTTAATCTTATCATCAGGGTCAAAACTAGGTAATAGGGGATGAAAAATATATAATATAGGAACCGATTATTTTGAAGACTCTAGACTACTTGTTGTCAACAAGTTACAATAACAATAACGACCAAAATATTGACTTATCGAACTGCAAAGCCGTTAAATAATATCAACTATATTAATTCTCAAAATTAATTCAGTCAACCGTCTTAAATTGCATTTAAAATTCAATTTAAAGGCAAAAGCAAACAATACAAAATGCCTCGAACTGTTGCGTGGGTAAACGTACAATTAAATTCATTCAGCAATTGTTTATATAGGCGTTAATTTATTGGTAGTACTGGTATATGCAAAAGTGTTTTAGTATGCGTGTAAAATAGTTGCTGAGTTAGTGTTTTGTTAGAGGAAAACTTGTTGGTATCGACTGTATTCTGTAGCGAAGTAATTTTTATCCATATTGTTTTGTCTTAAACGGGCTTCAGCTATTTATATATATTTTTTTTTAATTTAAATATACCAAGCGATTTTTTCTTGGAGTGGGTCCTAAGTGAACGATCTAGACGCAAACGCGATGTTGCCAACGTAGGACGCGCCTCTACACGTATTTCGAAATCACATTCTCATTTTACATACTTATGTCTACCTCTTTTAAACAACAACCACCAACCCTGACCCACTTTCCTGGACACAAAATGCAGTCAGCTTAAGGAAATTTCACGCTGCATTTTATTTTATCACTTTAGGTTTAAGGTCGTGAACCGCTGCCCTCATTGGTCCAGATCTCCTCAAGCGCTTTCAGCAGCTTCAAGCAACGATGCAAAACAGCTCAAAGCGCTGCTTAAGCCTTTACTGAAGAAATTGCATTTAATTTCACCATATTATTTTATTCGCTCCGAGATTGAGTTAAAACAACGACAGTATCTCCTTTGGTATTATTTTAAAGTCGGAAAGATATAAACTTTGAATAAGAAAGCTGTTTGGATAATACTGAAAAGCGCTCGTGATTTCATTGCCGTTCAGTGAATCTATTTATAGTTTCTAGTTGTTTACTAGTGAACTATAAATAGACTGTCTTAAGTTTATTTGATTCATGATTTAGTTGAAAATAACTTTTAGTTATTGTAGTCATTTAACGAAGCTATATAAAACACAGGGAAATTATTTTTTAATGTAAATAAATTCCAGTTCCAGCGGCAAAAACACGTTCAAGAAAATACCACAAGCATAATTAACTAGTATTATTTCATAATGCCCTTTATTTCCATCAGATAACTATTGAATATGAGAACGCACACAAAATAAAAGAACATTTCTACCGCTTAATTAGAGCTACAATACAAAAATGCATGCAATACAAAGAAACGTAGAATGTGCTCAGAAACTAGGTACTGATTACTAGGAGCACAATACTAACTCATTCCGTGCAGTGAATAATTACAACTTGCACGAACAGGGAATTATTTATTCCTTCAAAGAGTTTATTATAAGAGGGGTTACTCTTTATTTTTAACTAATAAGGAAGATAATCTTTTTAGCAGGAAAACCCTGTTAATATGAGTATTTTAAATAATTTGCGGGTTGTGTAAAATTATAGCACTTGCAGGTAAAATTACTAATGTTTTCTAGGCCATCTTTGACGGCATCTTCATTCTATCATAGTATAGTAAGCCTTAAGATTTTAATTGCTCTATTAAATTGGTGCTTTCTTATAATTATATTATCCTTATATAAAAATACTACCTGTGTAATTAGAATTTACGTAAGCTCTTAAATTACCTTCTTGGAATAAAGCAGTATTTTAAACATGTCACTTCTTCACACTTTGGCATGTAAACATCAACTTACACTCTAAAATTGTTTGATGACCATGATATAAATTGCACGCTCAATTACTGCGCCCCCGATTTTAATCGAAGATTTATGAGTTGGAAAAGACATTTGGCACCCCATCCGCACCCTTTCCTTTGCTAAGGGAATTCACTTGTCCAATAATGTCGATCCCAATTTCCTTGGCAGAAACTTCAAACTTCAAATTTCTTGTCTGCGACATTTTTTGCCCTAAGATTTTTCTGTTCGACTGTACATTTTTAATTTATTTGTTACAATGGAACATGTTATGCTTTTTAATGTAGTTGCATTTCTGCATGAAATTAACTCGGTAATTAAAATTTTAATAAGTATTATCGGTTTTTTTCATTGAATTCGTTATCGTATTATTTTTAATACCCAATTTGGTAACTAATTCCAAGATTTAAGTGGCCCATTCCAAATTTCGCAATTACACATGCAGGCAGAATTAGTGGGCGCGTAATAAAATAAACTTAATTGACGCTACACTCACTTGCTACATTAAAAGGTCCATTTTCATTCGCCCATCTCACAGTATCTTCCAAGTATTAAATTACTTAAGGGCTAAAAGCCGAAATTGGGGATCACATCATTAAATTTAATCTATATTCTAAACCATTTAGACTTGCCGGGGTGCGTTTGTTCGTGGATTATCCCGGATTATAACTAAGTGGTGGTAATTTGGCTGGGCCCATACTTTTGGCCTGATGTTGACGTTTGAAGGGAGAAATTGAAGCTTTGAAACAAGAGAATATTTTTGAGCTGAAATTCAATCTTCAGCTTAAAGGTTCTTGGTAGTAGTTCTCATGTTTTAATTTAGTTGATAAAGTTCGGATAGATTTCTTGGAATACTTCTTGCTGACAACGAACTATTAAATTGAAGTCAAAAAAAGATGAGCGAGATTTTCTCATGTGAATATTTTTTGACATTATTAGAAAATGTTGTTACTTACGTATCTGACTATTGGTCAAAAAACTGATTTTTTTTAAAGGGCATTTAATAAACTTACTTAAATCACAAACTAAAAAGTATTATTCGATATAAAAGTAAGTAGAATAGAAGTATCGAAATAATATATAAAGATCGTAATATTTCATCCAAATCGATTGAAGGTGCGTAAACTCGATTTGAATTTGCTAACTCATATTTGTAAATGGGACTCCATGATAGAAGCACTTTTTAAAATATTATGACGCTGACTGTACTTTATGATTTTACTTTTCTTGTCATTGTGTGGTAATTATGATAAAGTGACAAACTGCAATTTTAAATACTTTATTCTTATGTTATTTTGTCAGTAGTGGAAGTTTGTAAATAAAACAATGGATAGTTCCTTTAAAAAATGCATTATAAAATGGAATATTTATATCATATTTAGTAATTGAGAACATAACCCGACCCCAACATGATTGGGAAAAGGCTCGGAGGATGATGATTTAGTAATTGAGATAACAATCATAATTTTAACATATTTTTTACTAAAAAAAGTATGCTTTCTTAGAAGACATATGCATTTCTGAATTAAACTGAACCTGCTTTTTTACAAACTCAATTAAATATTATTCTGAATGGCTTTTAAATTGGCTCCAATAGATCTTTCAATAGTTCTAACGACATCAAAGACTGAGAATTTTATTGTTTTCATTTCTATACCTTTTGAAAACAATAAAAATACATTTGTAGACGGAGAACTATCTTTAAATTGAATTTTCACTCATTTCGTTTCAAATTGAAATTGTGGTTCTATCAAATTGATTGATTGATTGATGTACTCAATAAAGTTTTCAATAAATGAACACTTACAGCTTTTATAGTGTACTTACTGATTACATAATTAAAATAATTTAATAAAATCAATAGATTTTGCCCAAGATTATATTCACGTCCTGCTGGAATTTCGCCCCGTACCTAGATAAAAAATAACTTGTCCTCATGGTGCTACCATGCCAAATACTTTCATCCCACTCAGTACAGCCATTTTAGCTTGTAAGCGTACTTTGTACTTTTGCAGTGTTTTTAAATACATTTTGCTAACGATTCAACGATTTTTTCTCGACTTTGACTTTAAGCCTATTCAATAATCATTAATTTCATTCAGATTTTTTTTTTAATATTTAATATTCTATATTCTCTCTACATAAGAGACAAAATAGAATTCTTATTATGTCGCTCCTAAGCTGATTTGCGAATGGAAGGAAACACGAAATCCCTGCTTCTTATCATCCGACGAGAAAAGGGTATTGTCTTAAGAAAATACGATAATAACATTTTACTTTTCCGTATAAATAGTCGGCGGTATTTTCCTTTTTTGTATCGATAATGCAGCTTTACATTGACAGGGTAACCTTTTTGATAATATTGATTTATGAGTACCTACATATTACCAATGGAAAGTGACAAAAATACAACTTTTATATTTCTGATTGCTCCCCCGGCGTCCGCGTGAGCCACATAGAGTAGCGATTAGGCTAAACTATAATATTTTTTTTAGGTTTTTAGCCAGATATGTGTATTTCTTAAGGGAATACATGAAATACCATGTACCTAGCCTCGATTCTACTATTCATTCATATTAATGTCTCCTTGCCCTGCATAAAAAATAAATAACAATTGACTCAACAATAAATACCTGTTTTCCCTCCATACTGTACCTTTAAGGAAAATCTTTGCCTGCCGATATCCTGTTTAATCCATAGGAAAAAGGTTACCGATATACCCATATCTATATGTTGGACTTTCCCAAAATTATCTTAAACATATTCCCGACCAAACTCCCATGTGTCCGACTATGAATATTTTACTAACATCCCTTAAGGGAGATGTTCTTTTCTACACTGAGTAGTTTATCTTGAGTTTATCAAGTAGATACGTGGGTATTATTAGAATTTATTTATCGGATCAGGATAGTATTTTTTTTAGATACTTACTTTCCCATAGGGGCAAGAAAATGCGTTAACCACTACGCTCGCCCGAGTTTGATTGGGGACTTAATTTCTTCGAAGTTCTTGTTTCTACTGCAACAGTCAAACGGTATTTTTTTAAGTTACTAAGTAGTCTTAGGAGGTTTTATTGAATTTTTTAAAAAGCAGACAGTACCTGTTATCTGAGTTCCGAGTGTACTTGTGCCAGTAATCCTATGATACATTGTAGCTTACCAACAGTGCAAGATTTTTAAAAATCAGTTTAATAGATTCGGAGCCTCTTTCTCACAAGCCAAACAAAACAATATTTCCTCTACATTATATTAGTACAGAATACTTTGATAGTGTTTGATATAATGAGTATTCAATCTTTTGTTATAAACACTTCCTTAAACAATTGACAGTTAGTTTGTTACTACGAAGCCCCGAGCCACGAGCACCCCAAGCGTGGCATACGTAATTGAGAAACCTTCGAATATGTTTATATTGTTTATTATAATAGTAGAAGGTACGTCAATAGGTTATTTGTTGTTAAGTTACGTAATTGGGGTAAGTTTGTTATAGGTATCTGAGAAATTCTCTGTACATAAAGTGTAAAGGATACGTAATACTAATATAACTCCTTTATTATGTACGTGTGGCCTTAATTTACCGGACTTGCTTTGTTTAGGTGGTTTCAAAATTGATATATTAGGGGTTAAAGTATGAAATTGCCGTTTTATTCTAGTAGGTTTTTGAATTGCCATAGAGTCTTCATGGTTTGAGGTTTTCGAATGGAACTTTTTTCACGTGGTTTCTGTGATGTTCTTCTTTTAAAAAATGTGAAACATTTGATTATCGATGTTCAATTGTTTTTGTTATTCAACTTAAACAAGAAAGATGGATACTGCGAAAATTTGAGTAATTTTTGAATATGAGTTCCGACGCGGGATTGAACGGCAGAAACAGCCCGCAATATCAATGCTGCATTTGAAGAGGTGTCTGCTAAAGAACGCGCCGTGCGATTTTGGATTAAACGCTTTCGTGGTGGAAACTTCGACTTGAAGAACGAGCCATGAGAAAGACCGCCTGACAGGTGATTAACGAGAAATTAAGAGAGACGGTGAACGCCGATCCTAGTCAAACTACCCAGATACCCAGCCGAACACCGAATAATGTTGAAAAAATTAGCAGTAAAACAGCCACGACTCATGAATCGACCTTCACCGCTATTGCCCCATGACAACGCGAGGCCTCATACAGCAAAATAAACCGTTTTAACTCTTCAGGAACTGCAGTTGGAAACTATTCGTCTTCCTCCATATTCGCCAGACCTTGCTCTAACGGACGACCATTTTTTTTGTGATTTGGACAATTATCTACGTCACAAGAAGTTTCTTCCCAGGAGGCAGAACAAAATTCTTTCACACTGTTTGTGCAGTCTAGATCCTCAGAGTTCTATCGTAAAGGCATAAATGACCTTCTTATTAGATGACCGCAATGTATAGATAATAATGGCAACTATTTTGATTAAATAAGTTTGTTAAAAATTTAAAAAAAATACAATTTAGGTTTTCAGTACAAATCGGCAATTTCATACTTTAACCCCTATTATTAGAATCTTAGGGATATTTTCACAATAGAAAATATTATGATAAAGATACAGTTTTTCTTTTTGACAAAATCATAAAGGTTGTTTCATTAAATGTATTCATGTATGAATTCATTATGTCTGTTTTTAATAACGAGATCGAAAATATTTTTCTAATAAAATAATAACCTATGCGTAGAAAAGTTTTAGCTCATATTTCAAGTAAAATAAAAATAAGAATTTCTTAATATCCAGATTGTTTGTATGAAATAAAATACCATAAGTTAACGAACCGTAAAAGGTATTTCATAACACACGTTTCATATAGGGCACAAAGTATATGTTACAAAAAAAGTTTTATAAAATATATTAGTACTAAAATTCATAGCACGAAGAACTTATTTGTGAAAAACGAAGACTTATCACTCACAGTTTGTGACCAAAATTTCATATATTTTTATTCTCCATCTTAAAACAAAATTACTTTATTACTGCAATACATATCTTTTTGAAATGAATACATCTTTTAAAGATAATTTTTAAATAAAACATTTATCATCTTTCGTTCTTACCTTTTATTTCACATCGTCTTTTATTAAATGAAAAAAGTTGGAAATAAATATATTTTTTGATAATAATTTATGGTAAATGTGTTGTATGCAAAACTCGTAAATCAAAATAATGAAATTGATCATAAATATCATTTGCAATATTTTATTTTGAATGCTGCATTTTTTATACTCATTACTTAGGTGTATTTTCACGGTAAAGTGAAGTTTTCAAAACCATACTTTACATACTTTATTTCAGCAAAGTGAAGATTATAAGTTTTCGATTTTCATAAACTATGACCAAAATTTATTTTACCTTACGAACGTTCAAAAAAGTCCACAAAAAAAGAACAACGGACCGCCATCAATCCTCTCCTATCTATTAAACAGAAAATCGAAAAACTTTTAAATTAATTCCCCCTGAAACCGAGTTGCGTGAGAATTATTAGCCTTATCAACCACGGGTTTAGAACAGTCAACCAACTGGAAACGCTGTCTTACCTTTCCTTCGCGCCTTAGACACGGGGCCGTCTATAATACATATTTAGAAGTGTGTGTGTGAAATTTATGCTTGTGTTTGTTGGTTAAGCCGTATCACTATTTATTGCGTAACCTCGCCTGTGTTTTGTAGACTGACAGACTTTTTCGCATAGAGATTTGTGCACAAGGCGGTTCCCATTGGTTAAATGGTCTATGGTCTCGGACGGAAACTTTTGGAGTCCGCAAAAGAATGTTTGAAAACTATTAAACTGTTACTCGAATGATTACAGATAATAAGGGCGAACCGTAAACCTGAGTTTGTAAAAGTAGGACTTTTATGGAATGGACTCCAACTGTGGTCACTGTAGATATAGGGTAAAAATCTACATATGATTTAAAACATAGTTCCAATAATACATTTTGTGAAGTAGCTACATAATCTGCATCATCCAACAGAATGTTTAGAACTAATTTCATGCATAAACTCGAGGACTGTTTATTAAAATTGTTTTGCACTAATTTCCCCGTGATTCCACTCATGTTCCAATGAATCTACTTTCCGCAACCCACATAAAAATATTAGTATTACAATATTTTATCCAGACAGAAGCAGTAGTACCCTCTAGGACACATTTAGCTGAAATTCGAAGCCTACGCGTAGGAAGTCACGGAAAACTCAATGGTACATAATTACGAACATAGCTATTCTAGGTTAGAAAGTAGCAATGAAGAAAATTACTTTGAAATTAAACTTATTCTAACTACTAGCACGAGGCCTATTCAGTTAATTCGCCACAGTTATTTCTCACGTAGTTAACTTTGGCTAACATTACATTTCGCGAGAACATAGTTCCTTTATGGAGATTAAACTAATAAACGCCTATTTGTATGTAATCCTTACGAAGGTTCTGTAGTATAGCTGTATCACACACTACCACGGTACGCGTTCTCTTAATAATTGTGTTGTACTAGAAGTACTTAGATGGTGGGCGTACATTTTTTTTTTTCATGAAAATCTTGATTCCAATGAAAGCTTTCAGTCCGTCAAATACCTGCTAAATACCTGATCTTTGTTATATCTTCATCCTGCCTTATGCCTAATGATCCACCCACTAAAAGTTTGCAATGTCTACTCTAAGAAGAGCGCAAATCAAAGCAAACGCGAATGCGAATTCAAAAATGTACAAACTTGCCACTTCAAAATATTATTATGTAAATCGTGTGTTTGCTGTTTTCCTGTCACATCGCGCCGTTTTGCGTTCATATCCATATCGGTCACATAGAACAAACCATAAGTTCATGAGATGGCAGCGAACGACTTACTGATAGTCGAGAGAGATATCGCCTCCTTGTTAGAAAAGTATGTAGTACCAATAAAGAACATACATATTCTATCCACTACAATGTCAATTCGATCGTCGATGATAGGCGAATAGGATATCGGTTGTCGGCTACGACAGCGTAGCGACGGTGGCGCGACGTAGCGGTGACTTATTCACGTCAGCTACGCCGTAGTGGCTGTAGTTGCTTGGAGCGAATTTTGTTGATGAATTAGCTCGTTTATAAAAGAATTAGAATTGTGTTGATTTTTTTTTGGTCAAGTTTATATGCATTATGTAAAAGTATTAACGAGAAGAAGAAATATTCTGAACAATAGTAAAATAGAAAGACTGGATGCTACACTTGAGGCCACTCTAAAAATGATGGTTGTGTAAAAAAATATATAAAAATCAATTTTCATGCAAAACATAAAAAAATCTTAATGTCAAATTACTGTGTACTTTACTGCTTCACCTACCCACCAGTTTAACGCTCATAAACGGTTACGCAGCAACCAGTAACGGCTGCTAACATACAGCCGCAGTAAAGCATCGCGATACCAACCTACGTGAACCCGTTTATATTGTTTTTATGAGCCTTCAGGAAGTTTTCAGGTAAACTTTCAGGTCAGAGATTAAAGGTTATGTGCAGTAGCTGAGTAGGGCACTTTGGAGTTGTAAAATTTAAACTGGTGGTAGTACATTTTTGATGGCGTGCAATTTAACCACTGAAACGCTAGTATTTTTACGCGAGAAGCTTTTATTTTAGGTTTTTTTGGCAGTGCTGTGTGGTGGAAGAGGTTTTTATTATTTTATTTATAAGGAGGTTAGAACTTTGCTGGAACTCAGCTGCAGTGTTTGGCTTATAATTTACCTATAACATACATACACAAAGGTAAATATCTTAAATATTCACATTGATAGTGTCCATAAAAAAAATCCCCACGCTTTTTTTGTAGGTCAGAGTATAACTAGGATAAAAATATAGGAAAATAGACCACAAGATTTTAATTTACCTACACCACTCATCAACGTAAAATTAAAAAACAAAAATGTTCCCCGCTCCATTTTACACAAAAAGTCTTTACACGTGTTATAAACTCCAGCTTTCAGTTAAACAAGCCTACATCTACATTCCCACACAATTTCCACTTACAAAGACAAAACCAGGATTTGGGCCAAGTTCATTTTACACAATGTAAGAAGCCAAGGTTTCTGTGGACAATACTACACCTTTTCCTCAAGAGAGTCCTGACCAAATACTTCTAAATTAAACCTTTCTATACATACCTACGTTGTAGTAGGTAAATACGTAGGGGTCACGGATTATAGAAAGTTGAGTGGAGATGCCATACAGCAGGATCCAGGTAAGTCAGGAACCTTTCTAGGTCAAATACGTACGGTGGCCATGACCAAAACGTTCAGTTGCGAATGATCTAACGAGGTGTTCGGATTTTGTGAGAGATCTGTCAATGATTTTTGTTATTACGAAAAATGGGCGAGTTCCAAAGAAGGTGGAGACTGTAACATTCTTCGTCCACCGCACACCCGCATTTTGTCGCACTACTTTCTTATGAGATTTTGCGTTATGGCACCTCCGCTTGTTATTTTGTTCTCCATGGTTGGGGTCTACATACATATGTAAATAGATTATGTAGGTACGTATGTAACCTCCGACCTATTTGCGAAGCAAAAAGCAGTTACGTGTATTGGGCTACATTCTAGCAAATTTTGTTATAGAAATATCATTTTTGGGGAGTGAGTACATCAAATACGTCTCATTCTTAATGGAGTTCCTAAGGATCTTTTAGGTAGGTACCTAAAATGTTAACCACATTTTTTTAGGAACATTTTCATGTATTTTTATGTTTCAGATTTCAGGCTCCGTCGAAATAAGTTAGAGCTCTTTTCGAATCCTCACTTGACAAGCAGTGCCACTTACTCTAATGATATTAATGATAATTATGAACGACATTTGACGTACGTATCTACACATACTAATTAAACATATTAATTACCCCCATTAATCAATCAATCAGTGACACTGTTAACATTATTTCATAAAATCTTAGCCTGGGTCGCTCAGATCCCCCGTGATTGAAAATCTTAGGTATCGTAAAACATTTCCCCGATACCTAAAATACTTAAAATCACCCAAGTACCCTAAGAGCATTCTCTTGTCAACTAGATCACGTAAACTTGGTTTTAGAGGACCCCTACCGCAATACGTGACATTTCAAGAATGTATAACATATTATGACATACTAGGTATGTCTCGTGATTGCACTCACTTGTGACTAACCGTACATATCGCACGATTAGTTCAAAAGTGGGTTTACTCATAAATCTAGTTTTTTTAGTTATGCATACCATCAAATTCTTTAAACGAATATCCATTGACCATCAACAAAATTGATTTAAAAAATACGTTCTAGGTACGCAGAAAAAAAAAACATTTTTGATTACAGAACACTACAAACAGGGACAAAGGAATCAGTTTTTCAGTTTTTCTGAAAAAAAAAAGATTTTTTGGGTTAAACTTTAGATCTACATAGGTGTAAGCAGTAATCGCTTCCCACTTCAAAGTTATACTCATATTACATGACCTGTATTTTTTGGGCACTGTTACTGTTACAGCCTTTTTATCGTCCCACTGCTGGGCACAGGCCTCCTCTCACACGGAGAAGGATTGAGACTTAATCATTTTTGGGCACTAGAAAATAAATATACCTTGTATTCATTTTCGATATGAACCAACAAACTAACTTTCCAGCTTTTATTCGAATAGTGAAGCTATAAAATATTTGAAATTCTGTTTGCATTTTTAGAACATCATGTAGCTCCGCTGGATTTAATGTTCGACGATAAAATTTATAGTCCCATAATATGGTTAAAGGGTTTATTTTTGTGGTAATACGCAACTCTATAACTATAGCTTTATAATAAAATTCACTTGTTTTGGAGTTTTAAATATTCAAATCAGTGGACTGTATATTTGCTGAATATTTTATCTTAACCAGCCTAAAAACAGCTAAGAAAGATTTTCGTTCCATGCATTGTTCTCAATGAAATTTAGAACTTGATGAAAACAAATGACAAAAAAAGCATTAGGTACAAAAAAACATGTACCAAGAAAGGTGACATGTATATTTATAGCTTATTACCAAAGCTATTGTTATTAATTATTATCCTTCACAAAAACTTAATTAGTGAGATAAATTGTGTCATCGCTGCTCATCGCCAAGGGAACGGCAACGCAAAATATTTATTCCCTTTTTAATTAACTTTGTACTTCAAACAAAAACGTGCTTCGTCTGTCGCACGTAATAAAAGAGCCTATTTTTTAAGTATAGCGTAATATTGGGACGAAAAAAAGAAAACTCTGGAGAGTCGTAATGTCATCTTAAAATTAGCATTTCTCGAAGCAGTCCGTGGTGAAGGAAGTTATCAATGTCAGTTAAGGTGACCATTATTTCTTTGAAGTTAGGATAAGTCCTGTAATAAAATAAAGTCTGTCACTTAATAAAAGTTAAAGAATTAAACTAATTAAAAATACACAAATTTTCTTAATTAATTATAAAAAAAATACTTAAACAGAGTTAGTCTTTTAAAAAACCCTGGCTAATTCTGACGTCTTCAATCATACTTTTCATAGAAATAATTAAGACAGATTGTTAGAGATAATAGATGACTAACAAATTAAATTCACACTATTATGTTGAATAAATTAAGATTCAGTGAATTTTCAAATTTCAATTTACTATAATCGGATGTAAACACTAAATAATTAACTGAATACTATAATTATATTAACAGGATCCGTAGAACGGTAAAATTGGATTTTCTCTAAAGTGTGTTTCACCTTAAATATTTCAGGTATTTCAGTACTAGTTACTGACTCACAATTAAGTTCTTCGGTACTTTCTAGAATTATTTACAACTATTAAATAACATTCGGTTTACCTAAAAATTGTACATAAAACAGTATTATCGAACTGTTGTTATTCTTTTATAGAAACAGACTTTAATACTTTCACTGCCACACATTTTATGTCCTCTTAAAATACATATATAAACGCAACTCATACAACAAAATTATTTCACGTAATATCACACAATAGAAACGATACATCAACTAGAAGTAAAAGCAGCATAAATATTAAGCAATAACGTCACATATTATGTGACCATAAACTATGAGGCTAAAACTCATAAGCTAAACCTTCGTAATATCACTCCGTCCTTTCATTTCCTGTCCTCGTTTGGGACAAATAGTATGGTCACCGTACTGGACCCAAACGGGGACGCCTTTATATACTACAGATATTAAGTTTTCAGAAGTTCCGAATTTATTGATCGACGATATAGGCAGAGTCATCAGCATTCTTGTGAGGTACATACCTATTGGAAGATGTCCTAACTTTGATTTCTATCTCGAAGTTTTTTTTTCCTTGTAATGGAGCCTACAATCGGAAAGTTTCATATGTTTGGTAAAGTTGGTGGATAGGGTTAACTGGTAATGTTTTAAGGGTTATAGAACTGCTTTGATAAAAAATATTATATACAGTACTGTTTTTCAACCCACAATGTACATTTTGTGGTTGGGTTTTGGATTGATTACCGAATTTGACAATTTAATGTTCTAGTAAAAAGATTCACACAATTATATTTGTAGCACAATTTGAACTAAGGAATTTACTATTCTATTTTTAAACCTATTCACATTCATGTATACTGTTAAGCAAATTAGATGTTGTACATAGGTTCAATTCTTATAATACACGCCTACGACACCCACGGGAAAGTAACATTGTGACCCCAATATGTAGAAATTGTAAAGGAAAAGGCTTTAGCTAAACTAGATCCTGCCTACGCAGATCACATTCTTTGACGAAGAAATAAAGTTCACCTACGGCAAAAATTATTCTTTAGAAAGCGATATATAATAACGAAGAAACATTTTCTGTATGTTTGTTTGTACCCTAAAGGCTCTGACACTACTAAACTGATTTGAAAAAATCTTTTACTGTTAAAAAATGTAACACAGCGTATATTTTATCATTTTTTTTTTAAATGTAGTTGTCAAAAGATTTAAGAACTAAAAGTTTACTCGAAGCATATTATTACCGTGATACAGTTCCTAGTTTGTATATCAAACTTGAACAACTAGCGAGATACATTACTTGACACGTGTATCTAAATATAGTTGACACTTGTGAGTGGGTTGAAAGTAGGTTTAATTTGTTTTTTCGTTTTATCAGTGCTTTATCATTCTTGTCTCTACAAGATCGATCATCACACCATTATAATAAGTTACCAACAGCAAAACATTTATACTGTTATGTAAATTACATGTTACAACAACCAACTTATAAATGTAAATAAAATATTTTCCTTTCCTTATAACATAAACAAACTAACACAAAGACACTTAATCACAACAACGACCATTATTTTTGTACCTAGCAAGCAAAGTCACAGGTCAAAAGCTAAGCACTGCAATAAATTATAAAGAAATCCAGAAGTAATGTCGCATTTCCAAGTCTTGATAAACAACCCTGTTGCATTCGTTGCTAGAATGTTAGCTTTATTGCAGAGAAGCACGCAGTATGAGCATTGTATCTTATCTCATGCGATAGGCAAATTACTAAGTTACATGACAATTCATACATGACTGTGTTATCTTTATATTCATACCTAATCCTGTGATTTTAACAGTGTTTCCAATAATCATTTTGAGATGTTTAGTCCAATTACAGAAATTGACCAATTATTCAAATAAATAAATTGGTCCAATAATGAAATGAACGCAATTTTTGATTAGTTAGTTTTCTCATTTTTTTTTTTGTTTTTTTGTCACAAATTCTATTTTTCACTTCTGCAAATAAACCTAACTGTTGATCGTCGATGTAAATAGCTTTAGTTAGTAGGTATTTGAAACTAACACATGTCATGTTAAACAAACCTCGATAGAATACATAACCTACGAACTGTAATCCAGCCGCATTTGATTATAAACTAAAATCTCTGTCCCTGAATCCTCAATCGAAAAGATTAGAATGTCTAATTTCATTAGGTACTAAAACTTAAAACAGTCCTTCATTTAAATTTTATCATCAACTATTTATTCCTCTCTAAATATTCACCCATTTCAGCATACAAAAACGGCACCTCATTACAAAAATCGCCTTAAAGTGCCCCCGTTTGCTTAACCCTAATCCTGCTTAACATTACTAAAGCAATCCTCTATTTAACCCTGTTACCCTGTTACCCTGTTACCCGTAACTAGGTCTACGGGTAGTTTTTTGCCACACACCCGTTCCCAAGGCTCGGTTTACAGATTGCCTCCGGTTTGGTCCCAGTCAGGCAAATTTGCTAGATTATTATCAGGCTAAATAATGCGTGGGGAGTCATTGGGAGAAACCTTGCTTGTAGCAATGTGGATTATAGTGTTTGCTTTGTAGTGTTTAGGAAGTTTACCGTATGTAATGCTTCTTGCTTTACTACTTAATTATTTTATGTGTGAATGGTAGTAGTAGGTAAAGATTGAAGAATTATTTCGTTTGTTTGTTTTGCAATCTAATTTGATACCCTATACCGATCAGTGTGTGAATAAAAAATATGTAACTTAGCGTTTGAAATGTAAACACTGTACATTTTTAAATCTGGAAAAATATGCATATTCTTAAAAGGAAAACCATAAAGAAACACTCGTAATATAATTTTTACAGTAATATCGTTGCTCTAATATGAACGTAAAGAAAACAAAGGCTGGTTACAAAACATGATTATTTATTCAAGCAAAACACATATAAACAATGAAAGCCCAGTGAAGACAATGCAAACAGCTGCACTAAAAATACATACGTTTTCACAAAGACTTTTCTCATATATGACACAAGTCTGATATATTGTTATCTCTATTATAATATTTTTAGAAGAAATATTTACATTTCATTTGAGCTTCTTTTGCTCTGACTGTGAATAGAGGTTGTGGTTAGATTAGATTTAATTTTGGTTACAATAACATAGGAATTTGAACACAAAAATAAATTATGTAATTATTCATTGTGAAGTCATTAGAAGTCTACAAGTCTACATGCTGCGCCGACCCCAATATTTATTTATACGATGCCGATGATTAAATGTACTATAAACAGGTTTTAGCATCGCCTTCTAATAGTCAATCAATTAAACAGAACACTATACAAATAAAAACTTCAATAAACCTATTCTGCACTATAAATGTAAACACCTTTCAGTATGAATAAAAATCCAATCAAACGTAATCACTTAAAACGTTCAAAATACGTCCGATAAGCATCAAATTCCCCAACAAAATTGGTATTAAAATACGGCGATAACAGTGCATATAAACTAGCGAATCAAAACATCAAAGCTGGAAAACAAAAATTAAAAAACAATATTACACATACCTATTCACTTTTAGAGTACCCACACACTGTACCTAGACTAAACAGTCGGCCGAAAGTTGACCCGACGGTAGGCAAAATTTAAATTTTCAGTCGGTCTGACATCGGCTAGATACCTGATCTTTCTTATTTGCGTACTACCATTCAACCCCATACTGATTTATTTGAGTCCAAACGAACTATCAGTCGAATTTTTGTTCATTTTTATGTAAACATTACTTAGTAGTTGTTATTCTATATCATTATTGATAAGTGATATGGTAGTAGTTGATAAGTTACAATATTTCGTTTAAGTTATTTGCTGGGCCCTTACTGGTTAATCTATACAGAAACTCATTATCATCGTCATTTCCCGAGCCTATTTCCAATGTTGGAGTCGGCTGCCAGTCTAACTGGATGCAGCTGGGTACATGTATTTTACAAGGAGCGACTGCCAATCTGACCTCCTCAACCCAGTTGATGTATGTAGGAACTGTATAACCGTAATTGTGTACGAGTACATTAGATAAGCCATAAATAAATGAAAGTATGTAGTGTGCGCTTACTCTAAATCTTTTATTATTTTGCTAGAATGATATTATAGCACGATTTAGAATTTCATTTCCGAGCACTCGTGGCGTCATATGCAGTTCAGTGCGACTCGACGGCGTCTGGTAATAGTATTTTTTTCAGTAAAATGGCAAAGTACTGTTAGGTATGCTTTGTAAATATGTTTGGGTTTAATGGAGGATTTTTAAGTGAGCAATGGTAGGTATTTTATGTATTTATTTTTTTGAATTCATGTGGGAAATCATCAGATAAAAGGTCAGTAATCTCTCATGTGAAAGTAAGTTTTTACAGAGTCCTTTGTGAGATACACGGTAGCCATTTTGGATAATCATACAGCACTATATAAGGCTCAGGTTTCCTACAATTTTTTTTACCCTAATTAAGTTTTTGAAATGTTATAGAAAAGTTTTACTTGCTTCAAATAAATACGTAGGTACCAACTTTGTCAAAGAAATAACTCAGGTCGGATTAAAAGGGATGATTCAATGTGTCCAAGTTTTTGCGATCCAAAAAACTTTTTAGTCAAAGAAGGTTATGAACAGTTTTTAGACTTCACATATTTACAAATTATTAAGGTACATTGAAGTTAACAAAATGATAAATACGTATCTTCTTCTTGTCAATTATCCCTGACCGTGACGGCTATCAAGTTTTCTAAGGATTAAAATTTTTAATTGAAAAATATGTGTCAGTAAATTATTACAGCATTACTTAATTTTTAGTAACAACTAATTACTATAAGTATACCTAATGGAGTTAATGTTGATAGCGCAGAATACATAATATGCCTTGAACTTAATTTATTTTTCATTTTCCGAGCAGTAACGATATAATGCCATGCCCACTGCATTTCTACACAATGCAACAAACAGATATACAAAATTACTTTAACATTTATAATATTAGAATAAGGATCTGAGGGCACGGCAGTGCCCCAGCCAAGACTCGAGCAAAGCGGGCACGGGAGCGACTATTAACTTGTGTTCATGGCCAAGTCAATATTATTGTAAAGTGAACGAAACTATTGATATGGTCACAAAATATTGATTTATTATTACAAATAAAGTTGAACAGGACTTGGCTTCTATGCGATCTCAAAACTTTTTACGGTGGAGGAATTGCGTAGAGGATTGGCTTTTTTTACATTTAATGTTTTTGGTGGGATTTAGATTACCTTAAAGGTACGAGTCAAAGCTCAGAACTATTGCTTTAGTTAATACAAACACTTAACTAATTGCTTGTAATAGTATTACATACTTCATAATATGTATCTGCAGAATATTGCATTGTGTGTTCAATTGCAAAATGGATATCGTGTCAAAGACTGCTTTGTCTTTGATATTATTGAAACCTAATAAGATTTGTTTCAAGAGTTATTTAGCATTAAATCTTTGAATGAAGCTTTTGATAATAACCTTATATCATTGACAGCTGAGATATTATGGGAGAACTTAAATATTATATTACTATTTATACTAGGATTGCCTTACCTCGCTTTCACGTCTTCACCTTTTACGCGACTACTGCCAAGAAAAGTTATGCATTTTTTTGATTATATTCGTGGAATTAGGAAGATAACTATTCACTTACTGGTGAGTAGAAAACCTGAATTTGTAGACTGATCAAAGTCATGTATCATGAAACTGGAATGCAGAATCCTTCGTAACCGAAATATGTATGTATATGTATGTATATACTTTAGGTAGGAATACTGTTACTGTTACAGCCTTTTTATCGTCCCACTGCCGAGCACAGGCCTCCTCTCACACGGAGAAGGAAATAATTATAAATATATACACTTGATTTCGGCAAATCAGACTTAAATTTTAGGTCAGAATAAATCGGATATTAAATAAAATCATTCCCAATAAAAATATTATCAGAGGAATTAATCACGGCCATCAAAATAATTTTTAAGCTGAACATTAAACTCCATTTTATGATTCTATCAAGGGGATAAGTTATCGGAGCCATTTATCATTGATATGGTAGTAAAATTTACCTTCAGGGTATGCAAATACAGTAACTGTATCAACTTGGTCAGATTTTAGCAAATGGTTTGTATTTGGAATAATATTTATGTTAATAAATAGCTTCAGCTCAAAATCAAAACTAACTTGGTCAGTTCAAATTGGCATTTTGGTGATATTAGATAGGTACTAAGGCTTTAGAGTTATATTTGGGTATTGCAAAGATCAGTGAATGGGCTGAATTAATAAATCGTAAAAAATACTACCTATATAGATTCGCCTACATACAAAGTTTCGCCTTCTTCTTATGATTAAACATTTATTAACACTTTGAGAGATCCAAAGAGTTCATAACTACCTCTGTGGTTAAATTCACTCAAAAATATAAATGCATCCAATCCTCCCGAAACGCGAACAAAGCCGCGGGAAAATCCATTACGTCATAAAACGGAATCGTTTTAATTTATAATTTCATCAGCGCGTTTCGACCACTACATTGTAGGTACGTGGTTTTAATTAACTTTTTAATAGCTTAATGAAAGAAAACGTTAATGAAGTTTCCTGACATAACTATATCTTTTAGCTCTTTGTCATTATAATTGATGTTGTTAACGTTCACGAAGTAATTGGAAACAATTCTTGTTAACCCTTGAATAGAGGTTTAAAATGAGTCCCAGGTTTCGTAATACAGAATCAGGTACTTAATTAAATTGGAGATTTTAGATTTTGTTTTTAATGGCTATATTGTCGCCGTTTTAGCCATTAGCCAGGCCTTTTCGGAACTAGATTGGGCTCTGATTACAATCTGTTTGAACACGGCTAAATATCGTGAACATAGATATCTACTGAATTTGACTGGCGTTATCACATACAACTGTAATGTAATACCTACTGGATTTTGAATAGATCAGTGTTTTCATAATCATCAAACGTTTTTCCAAAGTATTTTATGCTTAACCAACAGATCATGAACATGCTTTTGGAACTAAGGACGTTTTTTATAACCTGCCAGCTCCATACATTCTATTTCATTCTAATTTTAAACATTTACAAAGTTACAAGTGGCCAGTAATTTAAAGCTATTTAGGTGAAGAACTATGTTATTTATGTACCTATGTTAAGAGGAATTTATGTTTATGAAAATATGGTATGTGCGTCTAATGTTTTTATATTTCTTTTATTAAGTGGAAGAGATTGGTTGGATAGGACTTTACAAAAATAGTGTCTTTTGGAAATGAGGGAGGACTTTTTTGATACATCGTAAGCCGGACATTATTTCGAATAAGTTGTAAATGCCACAAAAATACCTTCAGCCTGTCTACATGGGTATAATATATGGGCAGGGATATTGAGCCCTGACCTTCACCTGCGCAGAAGCGATTTATTGGTTTATTGCCTTATGTGTACAGTGCGCAAAGCGATCCCCACTCTTCCGCCGAGAGCTCAATATCTGTGCCGATAACTATATGATAAAAGCCGGTAGTAATCATTATTTCATAACCTAACTTTTAATTTAAATTACAGAACTATCTGAGTTTTAAGAACATACAATACTTAAAATAACGTTTTTTACTCGTCTCTTCAGCCATTGCGGATGGTTTCACTTCACTGCGCCATAATGAGATGAAAAAGGCTAGTTGGATGTTCACTCAAAACTTTTTAATTTTAATATGTTAGTAGTTGAGATAATTTCAAGTCGTCTTTTTTTCTAATAAAAATGTCCCAGTTCTGAGTAAAAATCTTTCATGCTTTAGTTTATTTAAGTTTCGTGTAAGTGAAACGTGCAGTAAATAAATTTTAACTGTGTTTTTGAACTAACTATTATCTTCCACATGAAGTATACGTGTTAAGATTTAAAAGACGACTTTCTCAGATTAATAATATTCTTAACCCATCTGCGGATTAATATTTTAACTTTTAATTAATTCTGAGAGCAAGTGTAATTTTAACATTTCAATTAAGATTCTATGTTGTTGCTTAAAACTTTGGTTAAAATTCTGAACGCACTAGCTGGTTTCAGTATAAATAATAGTTTTAATAGTAAGTTGTGTCTGTGTAATATTTGGGTGGGATTCGGGAAATTTAATTGTGCTCGTAGAGCAACTATAGAGTATCTACGTTTATGAAAGAATTGATTTTTATCTACACTCACACAGAGAAACAAAGTAGTATATTACACATGAACACAAGTGAACTGCGTGTGTGTGAGTGAGGGTGTGTCAAAATTACCAATCGTTATGTCACTCACTATCACGGCGCGAGTCAATCTCATCCAATTGACATGTCACTTCAAATAAAAAGTAAAGGAAAATCATACAATTTTACTGACTCATACAACTTTAACACAGTAAAGGCAACGGAATTTAAAGTGAGTCCACCTGCAGGAAACGAATGCAAATAATAAATACAAAAAGCAATTCACGAAAAAGCAGTTATGCAAATATTCAGTCGTTATAGATGACTTTCCAAGGTTTGTTATGCATAGCTGCCATCCAATCAGGATTTCGTATTATTTATGAGATAAAAACCATGCAGTGAACACTGCACAATGCTCTGTTGGACAATGAATGGGTATAATCATCGGCAAACAAACGAAGATCGTGTTGGACCCCGCGGCTGTGGAATCTCATACAAAAATATGGAGCGCGCTACACTAACGCTTCCAGTTTTTATTTAGGTCTCTTGAATTTTTTGTGTTACAGTTTATTTTTTTGGTGGATTGAAAAAATGACATACTGTTGATTATTGTTTTTATTATGTGTTTTGTTTTTGTTTTATGTGTATACTCGGTGTTACCGTATATATCCGGAAAGTTTGTTTTTTGCCTCACTAAGGCAAAAGTAACAATGATAATTACTGACTGACTCTAAAGCATAATTTTCCTTGTGGACTGTGTTGTTTTATGTCCATTTGTATGCTTCGTTGCTCTGCCCTTCTTATGCTTTTGTACTACGCCTTTTTGGAGATATTTTATTATGTTTATAATAAGATTATTTAATATGTATGTTTCTAATAAAACACTAAGAAAAGTTTAAAGCCAGAATTAGCACAATAATTATCACCACATAAAAATACTTCCCACATTATAAATCATCAAAAACTACCTCCAAAAATGATATGCTTATTTAATTTGCAACTAAAATCGCACGCACCATACAAATATTAGGCAGAATAGATCCGTCTATTTCGTGAGGCACGCAATGAAAGGTTACGTGAGTCTGTCCTATTTAGTCTTTGGCCAGTTTCTGTTACTACCTAATTAGGTTTTAGTACCAGCTACTATTGGGCTAATTTATACCAGTAGTTACCTTTCAGAGTATACTAAATTAACTAGGGGCAGATAGTTGTAATTTGTTGAGCGTTTGGCTGTATTTTTTATTAGTAATTGTGCTAAATTAAGTTGTCTCCAAGGGATGTCGGGTTGCTTAGGTGAAAGAGATCAGATAAGCAGTCGCTCCATGTAACACACTGATACTCAGCTGCATCTGGTCAGACTGGGAGCTGATTTTAGCATAGTTAGTAAAAGGGTAGGCAGATAATTATTTTGAACTACTAAGGCCCAAGCCCAATGAACAAGTCATAAACATAAATGTTCGTTGTTTTTTTTTTACTGTTTAGATACTTCATAAATTCATAGTAAACGCTTATATTAAGAAAACCGACATTTACTTTATTATGTTGTCGATGAACTTGAACCTAATTGTACCCCGACATTGACATTGCATTACATCGATATTCCAAATACAAGCTGATAAAATCAAAAGAGAATATATGTATATATCAAAATGATTTACACAATTCGATTCTCCGTCATGAATATAATTGCAATCAGTATAAACAGCTTACGCGATAAGACAACATAAATTTACATTAAAATCAGCTGAACTAACTTTCTGTAGCTTCTCTTAGTTGCTTAGTAAAATTTATTTCATTGTGTATCTACTGCTTTTCTGTAGTGTTTTTATTGTGTTTCAAATTGGTTTATGTTTGTTGTAATTAATTTTAGGTGACTGAACTGTACACGTACCAATACCAAATGCGTTTTACTAACTCAAGTTTAATACACGGTACAAGGTTCTCAATGTGACTCTAACTAAAACATATCATGTTCTTTCTTAAGCCTTTTATGTATGTACATAATAATTCTTTTGAACAATCCATTTGGACTTTGTACCAGTGATTAAACACGTAAAGATGCATTGTCCATTTATGTTCCTCATAAAACTCATTTTTGATGAATAAGTCCACTTCACAAGTTGACAACGGAGATATTCTACAACTATTTCCTTTCGGAGAATTCTAGTTGCATTTATATGCTGATACCGATGTTCGTGAGAAATAGTACTGGCTATCTGATATTTGTTCAGGTCGAAGATTTTCTACGACTTCGTTTTCAACGAGTTATGAAGTGCAGGTATTTTTGTGGCATCTATCTTCTGTATTTCGGAATTGACTGTTCGATTTTTGAAAGGGGATGCAGGCGTCAGTGTTTTGTTTTTTTGTTCTCTAGTTTCTTTGAGCAGGGTTCAATTGTTTTATTAACTTTGCTTAGTGATTAGAAAGTTTTTTGTACTCAAATCGTCCTCTTTCGAGCCTTTTTCCCAACTATGTTAGGGTCGGCTTCAAGTCTAACCGGATTCAGCTGAGTACCAGTGCTTTACAAGAAGCGACTGCCTATCTGACCTTCTCAACCCGGGCAACCCGATACCCCTTGGTTAGACTGGCGTCAGATTTACTGGCTTCTCTACTAGTTTTTTGCACTCAAATAGCATTACTTTGAAAGCAGCGACATTAATGTTTCAATTAAATATGACATTTAAAGATATATGTAGAGAAAATCAAATGGTGATATTTTGTTATTGTGACTTAATAATTAAAATTAACAACGCTCCCCAACTAATCCAACACAATAACCTACAGGACCGTTGCCAAAACACCGCCTCTAGCTTAAAGCTAAAATATTACAGTTACAGGCAGAAAATCAGTACAAATTGGGCCAGTGATCCAAAGAAGACGAGAGCCAAACTGCACTGTGGACCGTTTGAATATCTGCCAGAAACTTGATTAGCTATTACGTTTGAACGTAAAGCACGTTTGCTGTGATGAAATTTCAATATGTACTACGTACATAACAGAATGAAAATATGTATGTACGTGTTTTGGATGTTTGTTTACTTATAAATGGCAAAAAAACGACCTACTTAATGATGTGATTTAAAATGTCTACCAGATCATAGAGTACCTACCCGAGTACGAGAATAGTGTCTTAAAGGTCTTTTAAGGTTAAAAATTACTATTTCAATTAACTGTTGGCATTAACTTCGTTATTTAAAGGGTAAATTAGACAGTAACTCTTCGAGTAATTTAAGTTCTGATCTCAATTTGCAACCGTAAAATAAGTTAAAGATTTTATTTCATACAATTTTGGACATCGTAATGGATAAAACGTAAATCAAATTAAAACAAAAAGTAACAATAAGTAGAAATATTTTTCCATCGTCAAGCGTTTCATAATAAAAAAATAATGCTTATCTTCAAATCCTTCACATCATACTTAAGTAAAGCCAGCGCAAAGCTACGTGCAATACACAAAAATATAAAAATAAAAATACTCTCATAAAATCCTATAGCTGAAAATCATAAATCATTTTAAATACGACCGAGCATTCACCAAAGAAAACCATAAACATTTTCCTTCGTACTAAATAAAAATATTTCGAATACTTGAAACAATAATACGTTGCTATTATTTCAGCAAAAGGAAGCTTCCAGGAGTGAGGTTTAGAGTGCACACTTCAAACTTTTAGTCGGCCGATGGTTTGGGCTCATAAATCAGTATGAAGATGAATGGTAGTTCACATATTACAAGCTTCTGCCAGCGGTTTCACCCGCATCCCGTGGTCCCGCCTTCCTCGATAAATGGGCTATCTAACACTGAAAGAAATTTTCAAATCGGACCAGTAGTTCCTGAGATTAGCGCGTTCAAAAAAACAAACAAACAAACTCTTCAGCTTTATAATATTAGTATAGATATCAGGTATTCACCCAGTATCAGACCGACTGATTTTAATCTGAATCAAGATGTTCCTAAAGCCGGCTTTTCACTATGTATAATATGTATTACATTTCATACATACATTTTGAAAAAATATTTATTTTTTGAAAAAGTTTTCCAACAGTCAGGTCATTTGTCGGCCGACTGTTTAGTCTGCAGTAAGCTGGTCTTCTCAAAAAAGACGGGGTATATCAACGTGGCCAGCAGTGTATCGTTACAATTTTCTTGCTGTACCAACGAAATGTGACGTTGTGTGTTTGATGTGTAGAATTTCTAGATGTGTTAAGTAATGACTTTTGGTTTGAACGGTAGTCCTAGTTTACCGTTTTCATTGTCTATGTTGTTATTTATTTATTTTTTTTTCATAAAAACTGTTTGACATGTCGGTGGGTACGCCCTAAACTATATCTATCTTCACTGAATGGAGGCATTATATTTTTTATATTTTTCACTCTTTTTTTATTAAATTTCTTTTGTAACTGCTTGAGTAATAGGTATGGGTAAGGTGTGTACTAGCCAACATGATTAAGTATTTAAATTGATTTTATATACAAATTTATGTATACAATGTTGTATAGTGATATTTAAATATTTGTATACGGTTCTTCAAACCATTCAGACAGAATTGTGTTGCTGGGGAGTTTGTTCCACCACTTCTTCTTCCCAGCAAAAACACATAGGAAGTGGTGAAGGGCGGGCGTTTTGGGGGCTGTCTTTTGTTTTGACGTTCGAAAAGTGCTGATTTTCAGCCTACTTTGAATAAATGACTTTTGATTTTGATTTTGATTTTGAAATCTCATTGCATCAAAATTGTTGCACATTGCATCTGTTGTTGTCATTTGTTACTGTCCGATAAGAGGGAATAAATCAGAAGAAATGTTATTTGTATGTCACAATCGCCAGTGGAATCTCAGTCTTAAGTTACAAATAATGTTTCAATTCAAAAGCGCGTTCGTAATGCCTCGAAGGAAAATAACAAAGTTTTGAGGTAGCAACAGCAAAGCAAATCATTATTCGAGTTAGTGTAAAAAAATATGAAAACATAAAATGGTTTAAAAATAATGATTTATTATTTGGTATTTTTTAATGTTGATTCAAATTAGAGACTATAAAGCAAGAGCAGAGAGATAAACCTATCTCACTAACCTTATAAATCCTATCTTTCATTCACGATGTCCCGCTAAGCACTAACAACAAATTGACAAATCTTCGGAACCGAACCCAACAAATCCTTCGTAAATGTTTAAGGCGCTTCTAGAAGTACTAATGCAATGTTCACCCTTTTGTGTAAGTCGAGTCACGTAATTCTACCTATTTGAACTACTACAGAGTAGGTACCTATAGCTTACAATGTTCTGCTCCTAAAGGGGTTTATTTTGGCTTAGGGAACAAGGTGTGTAGTACTGATAGGTGGTTTAGACTGTTAGAGAATTTGTTATGATTCAGTTTTTTTGAGGAGAAGTTAATTTTACGATGAGAAGGTCAAAGTATGTTGAAACCACTTTTTGTAAATGTCGTTATATTTTAGTACATACTATTAAAATGGATATGCAAGGCCTTCCTGACTCCTTCAAATGAAACTATAGTTCAGCATCAATTCATTTACTTTATTGCCTATAGCGCTGTGCCCTAATAGTGTCCATGATTTTTTCTGGTTATAAGCCATTGTCTCGTTCCCGTCCTACCATTGTGGAGAGCAGATTCCGATATATGGATATGAAATACTTTAACAATATTATACTACCTACTACTTCTCTATAAAGTAATACCAAATTAATTATCTAAAAGCAAAAGAATTATTATTTTTCCGTACGTGACCTAGGTAAAGAGAAAATTAGCAGTATCTTTCTCTTACAAGATAAAACGAGGAACATTCGGGAAGCTACATTTTTTCGGCAAAGGGGTGCGAGTCGACAGACTGAAAAACGTAAAGAACGACTTTGCTGAAATGTGAGACGCCATCATGGAAAACATAAGTTACAAAAACAACACGTTCCATGAACGATTGCCTGAAGTTTTTTTTCATTTATGTACGAAGATTATTGTGGAATACAATGAGCTAAATGTTTTCGAACTTCTTCTGTATATATGTATTTTAACCCTGTTAATGAGTTTGTATAGTATATTAATAGTTACAATATGTAAATTAAATGCCGTCAAAAATAAAGTCCGTTATGATACGTCATTCTTACTGACGTTTTCTAATTTTAATTGCCTGTCAAGTGACAGGTCACAAGTGACTGTCGTTTTGATGAAATATATACTTCATTAATCATGCCATACTTTATTATAATGAAGTTTTCTTTTAAATATATTATGAGTACCTATTCGTTTTTCTATCTTGCATTGCATACACCTAGATACTACTATTATAAAAGCATACAGCTTACAGCTATA
The DNA here is from genome assembly GCA_033682625.1 of Helicoverpa zea x Helicoverpa armigera. NCBI lineage: Eukaryota > Metazoa > Arthropoda > Insecta > Lepidoptera > Noctuidae > Helicoverpa > Helicoverpa zea x Helicoverpa armigera. The sequence goes on along the minus strand of JAWIIS010000038.1, from coordinate 3,162,718 downwards.
TCTAGCAAGGATGTAATAGAATTCTTTTAAAGAACGTGGCTTTTATTTTCCTCAACAAAACATAGGAAACAACCAGTATATTATAATATGACATGACAACTTCACACAAAACGTTCGAGTGCATTATTCGAATTTCCGTATTCAGCCATTCTCGATACTCGGACAAGTAATATGATATATTGACCGGCCAAAATGGCAAGCAGGAAGTTCACGTCGTATTATGGATTTTAACCTGCGATTTATTGAACCTTTTTGTATCTTTCAGTATACTGTAACTGAGTAAAATTCTGTTGGAACTTGAAAACTCGATGAAATATTATAAACACATGAAGCCAAACAGTCGTAAGTTCGTATAATTTGAAAAATACAGGTATTTGACAAATTTTTCGACTTTATGCACAAAATGTGTGAATTTTTCTGAGTAATGCAAATTTTTAAGTGTCATTTATTTCCTCGATGTAAGGGATTATGTAATTAGTTTCATAAGTTTAATGATTAAAATGACAACTTAGAGCTTATAACATAATTTCAGAATAAGGCACAATTCACATATTATTTCTTTCAGAAAACCACAATGGTATCAAATCTATAAAACTTAACAAAAGATTTATCCAGAACAACTGGCCGGCCAAGTTTTTGTAACTTACGAAACTTATTCAAGAACAGAGAAAAAAGAAAACTAAACAGTTAAGCACACCACTTGAATACTTTTTGTTTGAATATTATCGACAAAAGTTTGAATTAATACGAAAACATTTATTATGAAAAAAGTTTTCTCCGTATTTTCGCTTCATGATTTCAAAATAAAAGACTATTAAAGTTGATGATCATTACAATTTCTGGATCCATTTTTCATTTTTTACTGTTTATCAATTATTTAATTGTAAAAAATATTCTTTTAATATAATGTATTTTTTTCATTTTAATTTCGTACAAGTCACTTTTTTTTAATAGGCAGCGAAACACATTTCGTTTTATTCAAAACCAGCGTTCTTGATATAACGCGTTCAACCTAACAAACAAATCCTTCAGCACTGTAACATTAGTAGACATTCGTTATAGAAGATTCCCAATATTTCGAAGAAATATATCACATAGATTATTTCTCAGAATTGTTTAATTACCACCCAGTCTAACGTTGCCACCTTTATTAAGAGCAATTAACGGAGTAAGTAGTCGACATAGCTAGCACCTTTATCTATCTAATTGGGCTAATAGGTGTTAACTAAATAAAAGCTTATGCTGCCGATTCAGTAAATTTTACAAATTTCCAGTAAATACTGAATGGTTTACGTGTAATGGTTGATTCCACTGTACAGAAATAAGTTTAAAGAATTATAATGCGACGGTATTTTGATGTCTCTTAGGCTCAAATTTAAGAAATTCAGTTACAAAAATCGGTAAAAAAGTTAAAATAGCGATTCGGGTGTAATTGACACTGATTTATTTCAATTAATTAAGTTTCACTTATTGACGCGATAGAAAAATTAAATAGAAAATTCAAACTCGTTTGCTGATTGATTAGTTTGATTGGTGAAATCAGACTTTAACAGTGCTTGATTGAATAAATGAAGAATAATTGATTAGAATTCAGTTGTAGCTTGATTCAAATATTCTAAGTTATTTGCTTTAATAGTAATAGTAGACTTTACTAATTAGGTGAATTATAAATGAGCTAACGATAAAGTAACTACTTTAATTTTGTAAACGGTTCGAAGCAATTTACGATTAAGATTTTAGTTCATGGAACATTAATAAATTAAATTTTGTAAATCTATTTTTTATTCAGTGTGTGCAGCAAAACTTTAAGTCGTTCATAAATAGCACGGTGCACAAAAAAGATACATTTTAGAAATGACTTCGGATTATCTCACTAGTCATCTCATAATCAGTGAAGAGTTGGTTCATGTTCAATTACTATGTTTCCTTATTATTGTTTAAAGAGTCATCTTCATCCTCCGAGCCTTTTTCTTCTTTTTCGAGCTTCCAGTCTAACCGGATGTAGTTGAGTACCAGTGCTTTACAAGGAGTGACTGCCCTATCTGACCCTCTCAACTCAACTTAGATTGTTTAAAGAGTATAATACCAAATTATATATGACATATTTTCATCGACACGAAAGAAGAAGAACAAAATTATATGTACGTAGGCACACATGTGTCGGGATATCTATATGTATTTTTAAAAATCTTGGCATAACAACACCATGATGTCATGTAAAAGTCTTCCCGTAAAGGCAATTGCATAAAGTAAGCGTACAAGCAAATTGTTTACTTCCACCAATTTGTATTCAATTTGCATTCTGATCCAAGGGATTATCAAATTGCGTGACGGATAAATTTTATTACTACCGTATCTAAATGCAGGATATTTTCGTCTGTGTAGGAAAAAAAACCGGCCAAGTGCGAGTTGGACTCGCGCACGAAGGGTTTCGTACCAGTGCAAAAATGAGCAAAGTAATCACGTTTGTTGTATGGGAGCCCTCAAAATATTTATTTTATTTTAGTTTTCAGTATTTGTTGTTATAGCGGGAATAAAAATACATCTTCTATGAAAATTTCAGCTTTCTAACTATTACCTTTCATGAGATACAGCCTGGTGACAGACGGACGGACGGACAGAGGAGCGAAAACAATAGGGTCAAGTTGTATCCTTTTGGTACGGAACCCTAAAAACGCTGTTTTTGCTCTCCTGAATTTTGGTGCATTTAAAAATAAATATGTCATGTTCATAACACACTTATGTAAGTAAAATTATTCGTTTCCCGTGAGAGTGGAGCGACAAACAGCATATTATGCAGTTTTGGGAAAACAACGCTCAACTTATTTTATTCTGAAAAATAATAAATTAACAGAATAAAAACAGGCAACTTCTCATAATTGTTTGTGATACTGATATAAGGAAATACATAAGGCCCTTTGCTGTTATACATAGTAATTTTATGTACCTGAAGAGTTTTTTGTTTCCTAAACGCGCTAATCTCAGGAATCACTGGACCGATTCGAAAAATTCTTCCATTGTGAGATATCCTATTCATCGTAAAAGGCCAGCTTTTTATTCAGATGCGCGGAATAGTTCCCACGAGACGCAGGTAAAACTGTAAGCGGAGGCTAGTCACTACATAGTATAAAACAAAGTCGCTTTTTCTGTCCCTATGTCCCTTTGTACGCTTAAATCTTCAAAACTACGCAACGGATTTTGATGCGGTTTTTTATAGATAGAGCAATCGAAGTGGAAGGTTTATGCGTATTATAACATACATTAAATAATGTAGAAAAACTGTTATCCCGTGCGAAGCCGGGGCGGGTCGCTAGTATTTTATAAAATACCTTTCCAGTAAGAAAATACGTCAATTTCATCACTAATTAGTGTACTATCGAGGATAAACACAAGTCTCCAAGTTAGGGTTCGGTATTGATTGAACGAACTTGGTACATTAATTCATAACGTTATTCTCAATGTATTGAAACCGAGAGCCCTGAAATGAACGCGCCGATTGAAAGGCATACCTTTTGGTTATTAATGAGCTTTTGATTAGAAATTGAAACTATTTTACTTCAGAATTGAAGGGTTAAGGAGAGGTAACATATTAAGTTAACACTTTGAATGACGTCATTAAAGTTACACGTGTATGTATAAAAAATAGGGGAAAAATGGTGAAATAATATTATAATTGTAAATGTGTGTTTGTTCGTTTGTATCGCTTTCTTGATGAAATCACAGAATTCTGGGAAAGACTGCAGGATTTTTTTTTTATACGCGTATGTTCATACGTAGCTCTAAGAAGGTAATTTGTACCTAGAATTACCTATAGTTCCGACCTTTTGAAAAATGGTAATCATATTTGTAGCAACCCTCACAATGTTACAGTAACATCAAAGAAAGAATTTATTAGCAGTTGAAAATATGGTTGTCAGTGTAAGTCTACTTTTACGAAACCGAGGGTAGAACGTGACATTTTTATATAACACTCTAGTCATATTATTATCTCACTTTTGGGAATACGTAGGTTTGGAGAACTGCCATATGTACCAGGAAGATAGTTTGCAAAATGACATGGTAGTTGTAAAAATTATATCGTAAATATGATGTGAATTCTTGCTAAAGTAACTATCGTGAGAGATATTCCGTTTCCATTTTGAATATTTCGGTGAAAAATCCACCCATGTATTTTCCGCCTCAACTATACACAAGAGGAAAATTTTAAAATACATTGATACCTTATTTGAAATTATTTTAACATCTAACATAAATTACTGTTGTTAATGATTTTACTTTCTAGTAATCTCATAATCTCAAGCAGATACAGTCACTTATAAATAAAATCTCTTGTTGAAGTCCCATTATGATTATAAGTGGATACGCGAAGAGCTCCTGAGATTAATCATAAATATCTACATTTATATTTCACAATAATACCAAATGTATAGTTATAATTATCGGTATTAGATCTCTTCATCAAATTCACTTCAACTATTTGGACTAACTTTTCGGACTAGACTTACGGCGCAATTTACGACTTCCCCAAAATAAAGTACGAAACAATATTATTCCATCTACCCTACCAAATAATTTAAAAACAAAACATTGAATTTGTATCCATTCCGTCTCTTGAATAATAATTAATCGAAAGATTTTCTTGATGACCAACTTAGAACCTTCACTCAATAAAAATAAAGTCTATAATATGATTGGCTGTGAAAACTTTGCACATCATTGTAAGTAAATTTTAATGTTCTACTAATATTTCGGTGACTTGACGAAATTTCCTTGTTTATAGTATATCTCGTTTGGGCCTTGGTATTCTGTTTTTGTTACGTTCTTGCTTCATAAAATATTGCTGAACAACTACTGCTGGTATATTTAATGAAAATGGTTTTAGTGTTTTTGCTTAGACATGCTTTTAGACGTTTTTGTTGACCCTAAAAGGGACAATACTGTAGTTCATTATGAGCGACTTTCCCAAATTATGTAGTTTGCGACTTCTTACAAGATTTTTTTTTTTATCTTTTATTTGACTTAAGCGCTGCTGGTGTACGTTTTTTTTCCGAAAATAAGCTATAACAAAAAGTCTGAACTATAACATTACGACAAAAAAGCATTTAATAAATAATTATTTAACAATCACTCAAAATAATCAATGTAATTTTAAGTGCAAGGACTTTTAAAAATTCAATGACTTTGTAAAAACGTTCCCGTGTAATAATAATTCGAAGCTAAGTTTTAGTACATTTATTATTGAATACAAAATAGCTTAGCAGGAAAGAATTGACAGGCCTTCATTGAAACATAACGAGCAGTAGCTGTCAGTTGTATAATAGACAAGTTCGAAGCTGCCAGCTAGATACTGCACTGATAGGTTAAAAATGAAGTCTTTGTTGAAACGTCTTGTTATGGCGGAAAATAGTAAGTTAAGTTTTATAATATTTTGGACTAAACCATCTGATGCTAGAAGCCAAACTCGTAATCTTAAAATCGAATCTGTTTTGACGTTTCGCAATGCCAAAATTACAACAAAATAAAAAATAATTTATTTATTAAAAAAACATATTTTTTTTATTCTTGACGTACCTATTTATAAAAACTGAAAGAATTAAACACCCCTAAAATACCTCGAATATTTTCGCCATTTTATACTCAACCTTTTGAAACACGCGAATTCTATATTTACTCACAAAAAAACCACATCCCTTTACAAATTCATAATGTTCTGCGGTTCAATTGTCGTCATCTCGCCCAAGAGACACAGTTAACGTTAATTTACAACCGAAAATTCAATTTTAATTTTCAAGTAATTATTTTCTCATTACTGTAACCAAGAGGCCTCTGAGGTCCAAATTGTTGTCAAAATTTACACGCACATCCCAAAGGTTTCAATGGTGTTAGGTAATTAAAATAAAATTCTCGGTTTTGAGTAATTTTGAGAAGATCTTGTGAAATTATTTTAGCACTTGCTAAAACGGTTAACGCGATTTGATAATTTTTGAAAAGTTTTTTTTTTCGACGCTATTTCATGAGTTTATTAGCTCACATCACGAACTAGTATTGATTAAACTAAGTATCTTGAATCACGTACCTAGCAAAGCATTTAGCAAAAGTATGAGGAAAAAAATTACACGAATTCAGCAATTGTGCAATGCAATTAACCTTTATGAAAAAATCTTACAAACTTTACCTCAAAAACACCTATAGAGTTGAGTATAGATAGACAGACTTTTTATTAATTGTTACCAATTCATCTCAAACTCATTTCTGACAGCCACTAACAAAGACGAGTGGTTCGGCCAAAGACTATTTTCTACAAAGGTTGATCTACACAGTTGAGTGAGTGCGCCATCTGTCGGATGTCAAGTCAACTCAACCTGTTACGAACCTTTTTAGCTAAAGGTCAAATAAGACATTGAAAGGAGGAATGAGATACGACACTTTATTTCGGATTCATAGTGCTAACATATTAAAGGAACGACACTTTGGAATCTGTCATTTTCTTCTCTGTACATGCCAAATCAAATTATTCCACATTAGAAACTTAAATCAGTAGTAAATGGCTATCCTAAAAAAAAATACCTCTACGTATTGTAATTAAGAAATTAATGAAATAAATAACAACCTGTGTGTCCAAAATTAATTCTTAAATCATATTTTTCTAATTCTTGTTCAACTCTGGAGAAGGAAGATACTTTGAAGCGTAATTTTGTTTCGACAAACTTTTGAAAGTACGTCGACTAAAAATACATGTAAAACTGCTACACAAAAACGACTTCAAATCATTCATCAATTGTAAAAATTATAAGAAAACTTGAACAAAAACATTCACGCTGGCCGTCAAGCCCAATTTCCTGGACAGCAAAAATTCACAGTACGGAACCCAAGCACGAAACTTCAACTAAAGGAATTATATTAAGTTAGAAGTTCATTAAACATTTCCTCGATACGGTTCGGCTTTGAAAACTTTCCGTGCTACCCTCGTAATAGGGTAGTATCGGGCTAGTAGGAAATGTTAAATTTCTATAGAACTTAATGCGGGGGATGCGACAAAGATTTATTTTGCTCGTTCTTTCTTTAAATCTGGGTTATCTATTTTTATTTGCCGTGGTTTTATCTAGGTTTAATAAGCTGCTTAAACTTGTAGTCCTAATGGGCTGACTCTTTTTATTGGTAGGTACATAATTAGGTACTATAGAAGTTGTAACGGGTAACTGATCTCGATATATTGATTATGAGGAGTCTGCAGCCTGTTTATCTTTTTAAATATATCTCGGATGCCGTTTACTATGAGTTTAAAATGTTACTCAGAGAGTTATTTACTCGTATTTAAAGTTCTTTTCAATTTAAAGTTACGTTACTTTAAATCCGCGCCGTAAATCTCTGATAACAATCCAAAACTCTATACTTAAGAGTTCAATGTAAGAAATATTTTCATTCAAATTCCAGTACATTTTAGAACTAACCTCATAAAGAATTCTTCCAGTTTAACTCCAAGGATTCTTAAGAGAAATGAGCCTTCGAGTAATAGCCACAATTGTTGACAGATTACAATATTATCTTTGAGCTTACAAATGAGTTAAATCTTTTTAAAGATGGCTGCTATTAAAGTAACTTCAAAGATAAAATGTTTTAGTGCTGAGAGCGTTTTCGCGACATTCTGCACTGCGAATAAAAGAAAAAGTATGATTTTATTAGTGGCTTGGGTAACCAAGTGGAGGTACTTTAGAGTTTTTGTGGACGTAGCAGTATTTTGTTTTATTAAGGAGGTTCATTTCCCTAGTTAGATGAATGGTACGGGCATACTGTTTACGGAGGGTAATACTTCTTTTGAGTGAACTAACTTAAATTAATTGTTGTGTTGTTGGTCAATAATTAAATAGTGTAAGATATTAAGATCGATTTCCTGGTGCTATTCTACAGGGATGAAGAATTACACTAAAGTAATAGTGTGTAATTATAATATTATAACTATGGCCTGCTTAAGGTACATCTTTAGTTTATCTTCAGAACATAAGGTATATTGATATAAATTACAGGACAAAAATACCGACACCATTTTCCTGTACGGCTTTTAGAAGAAGATGTGAAGATGTCAAATCGTGGGTAAGTATTATTCACTCGAGTACACTTCAGCTTCGTACACTATGTTGACATTATGTCAGTAACATCCCGTATTATTTACATTATAATAAAACGTTGCTATTACAATTTCTGCGCAGCATAAACCAAGACATTTTCCGCATAATATTTCCGTATACAAAATCACCCGCGACAAAAGAAAATCTCAGTATAAAGCCATAAGTGTGAAGCTTTTCTTATTTTCTATTCATGCCTTCTCTGTGGCTATTCTCGTGAAAGTGCACCAACTTTCTTTCTCTCGTGCATTTGACTGCACTCTGAGACCACGGCCTTTTTATCTGCTGCAACTTGTGGACTGAGATTAGATTTTTATTGTAATTTTGTTTTGCATTTTACATGAATTTAGTTTTTGAAGTTGTGACAACTATCTCCTAGGAAATGTGTTTATAAATATCACGTAATCTGCTGCTGTGTTATGATTGTTATTTGTTTCTTCATTTAGCTTTCGTATGTAGGTATATCTGACAATATCTGTGCATTAGGAATGATGATGATGATATAAACTCAAAAAACGTAGCTAATAATACGCAATTACCTATTTATAATCAGCCTTAAACAAAATATAAAAGACCCACAAAATCCCTGAACAACAAAAGAATTTTCAAAAAATATCCTTTCAAAGCATCACTTTGTCACTTTCATAGGTAAACCGACTATGTTGACTTAAGCTGATCTTATGCCGCATAGGGGCTAAGCGCGTGCCTCCACATTAAGCCGACCGGGTCAACATGTGCACGATTTTTGGCTCCCAACCAAAATGCATCTGCCGTGTAATTAAATGGACCACCGTTCACCAACTCTACTACAATATTTTAAAAATTGTACAGATTTATTTGGGTGGAAGTTCTCGTGTAGTGATTTAAAGAGGAGCAGCTTTTTATGTACCATTTTTCATGAACGTTTTTTCACTGGGGTGGTTGAATTTTGTGTTAGCTACGTTTCTGGTAAAAACATGTATGTATGGTAAACAACGAAGAGTGGGAGGGAAAAACAGGAAGTTGGAGGTGGCTAATGGATTGTTCCCAAATGAACAATTATTTATGCTGCGTCTAGGACATAGATTTCATACTGTTTTTGTTCTTTACTGTAATAAATCTACTGCAAAGTAAATTGTGTTGCGATTCATATCATAACTTTAGCATAACTCTGACCATATTATGAAGATATAGTACTAGGTAACTCAATGGCAATTACTTAAAACTGATTAAAAGGAAGGGACACCCAAAACAAAAACTGCTTTGGTTGCTATTTTGGTGCCTTTTAGAGGTGCGAGTTCGTAGAAATTTTAGAGGTCTAAAAACACGAATCCCCGGATACTATGTACACACTAAACTGCATATATTATATACATAGCTGGTTTTGAGGTAACACCAACAAGGAAACCACAGACAGTTACAACATGTCGTTGTAGACAGTACAAGCAAGTTTGTGGGCGCTGCAATGTCTTTGTACATGCTTCTGCACTATGGGAAGAATTTGTGTAGTATGCGCTTTTTTATTTAAAAAACTGGCTCATGTAGGTGATTCCATATAGCTTATGTAGATGAGTTTATTCTAAATACAAATTACAGACGTGCTTTATTATTTTTAAAATGATAGTTTAGAAAACATAAATCAAGGCTTTTTTTTTTCCGACGTCAAAAATCATCAAATGTCCCCTCCCGCTGTGGGTTAGCAGCGGTGAGGGAGTGTCAGACTCTTACTGACTAAAAACCGTCGTGTTCCTACATAGGCCTTGTGTTAGCAATCTTTTTCAATTCAGCTTTGTTGATGTAAGTAAAAATCGGAAAAAATATTATGTAACATGCCTTATTTAAAAGTATATGGTAGACTCCCCCACATCCCATTTCTTATATTTACGATTAATTACCTATTTAAAATTTCGACGTAGGCTGTAGAAGCGCTAGTTTATTTTTTGTCGAAGCCAAAAACTGGAACTCATTACCAGAGTACCAGAACAAAATATTAATCAACCAAAATATTACCTATCATAGATTGAAATACTATCTCAGCAACATTTTCAGGCTACACGTGGTAATAATTTTAGATATAATATTTGCTGACTTATTTCTATGATGAAAATATTTGTATTCCTAGCTATTATACATTCTGAATAAAAATAAAAACCTATTCAAGATAACACCTACATACAAACAAAATACGCACTAACAGTACAAAGTAGGTACGTACCATGATGAAAAGCATAACTAAGTACTTGCCTACTACGTACATACGACTTGAAACTACACATACAAAAAAAACCCAGTCCAATTGATTTCAATTACACTTCGTTCCCTCTCTCGAGTAAAGCCGTATGTAAAACCTACTTAGCTAATATTAGGAGTTTCAATTTCCCCACATTCCGGCTCTTTCCGTAATCACTGTCTAATACGTTTGCTTGAACGCACCAATCTCAGGAACTGCTGAATCGATTTGAAAGATAAATTCAGGGCCAGTTATGTCATTTATGAGCGAAGAGGTTATTTATAGTACCAGTGTTTCCACGGGTCGTGAATGCAACGTAGTAAGCTTTTATACAAAGATGTATTTTTTTTTATAAACTCAAAACACAAGTTCGCTGCTAAAACATACGAAATCATCAGGAGCTCTTTGAAAACAATATCAGCGCCAACAGAATGCAGTACTGCATACCACTTGAAACTACACATACAAAAAAACCCAGTCCAATTGATTTCAATTACACTTCGTTCCCTCTCTCGAGTAAAGCCGTGTGTAAAACCTACTTAGCTAATATTAGGAGTTTCAATTTCCCCACATTCCGGCTCTTTCCGTAATCACTGTCTAATACGTAGCGGTCTCGGCTTATCGAAAATTGATATCTACGCATTATGCTTATTTCTTTCGGGCTTATATACGGCTTATGGAATTAGCTGTAAATGAGAATCATTTTTCATGGTAGAATTTTGCTTTTGATCCTATTGGTTTATGGAGGAAAAGGTTTTCGTATATTTTGGTTTGGATGGCTGCAAGTGGTAGAAATTATTGTCATGAGTCCATGTTTGAGTATCTTTAAAATATTTCGTAAGTCATCCATATTATTATAGTGTCAGAAACAAAGTACCTATCTTTAGTAAGTAGCAGAAGCCAGATTTTATAATAAGCCCTTTAAAAATTGCATCTAAGCAAACACCACCAATAAAAATATTACCTTATTTATGTTAGTTTTCGTGGAATGCGACCACATTTCATAACAATACTTCCAACTGATTAATTTACAAAAATAACACAGCAAATATTCCAAGAAAAGTTCGTCCCACATACATCGTAAGCAGAAAAATAAGACACATGTCTCATTAAGGCTGTACTATACCATTGTATGACCACTAACCCATTAATACTGGAGTCACGACAGATGTCTGGTGTAGCTCATTATTTTCCACCTACATTATTCATCGCCTTGCAAGAGATAATTCTGGCAACATTATGTCGGTGGAATTATATGGTATCTTAAGAAGAAAATGAACTTTTGTGACGTATTCGTAACTGCTTTTAGATGTTTCACGTATTGTGGTCAAAACTGACATTCCTACTTCAAGCACACAGATAGAAAAAACCGGCTAAGGAACGGCACTGTTTCCATAGCTTCCATTCTATATCGGAATTTAATTTGTATACGTATGGATATTTTGTTTCTCTTTTACACTAGTAACGTAGCTTTTATAACACAAAGGTTCCTTCTTTCGGAAAACGGACGAAACCAAATATTCCATACAATATTCAAGTCAACAAATTATGTAGTGCAAGTACTAAACCAGGGACAGTCACTATTACCATCCAAAAAGCCACTTAACTAATCAAGTTTTAATATTGTCACCTCAGTTCACTATGTAAAATTACAGTCAGACCGATAGCTGTTAGTTTAAACGGCTTAAGACAATCCGACCTAATTGGTCAATCTGGAGACGACTTCGGCTTTGCATCTGAAGTGTCTAACGATCTTCTAATAGACGGACCTATGAACAACTGTCGTCTATAGTAGAGATGAGGAGTCTGTTGAACTGTGTTTTTGCCAATGTAATATTGTAGCTTTGAAATTCTTAGGAATAAATATAAAAACGTGTGTGTTAAGTGAGTTAAGATTTATTTTGTGTTTTGCAGTGATGTGAACCTGATTTTTTTTTTTTGGATTTTTATTAAAATAAGAAGCTCGTGGCTAAGTAAAATCTGACATACTGTCGTGCTAAGGGCTACCGGGCTGCCTAGGTAAGTAGGTTACAAAGGTAAGATAAGCAGTCGCTCCATAAATATCACTGGTACGCAGTTGCATCCTGTTAAAACTAAAAATCGATCCGAACATAGTCTTTGAAAAGGCTGGGCAGAAAGTGAATAATACAACTTTTATGTAAACATTAATTTAATTCATTTTAACCATGCCCAGAAAAGGCAAAAATACTTTAACATTTCCTATTAAATATTTTTCCTCAGAAAAATTCCTGAATACAATTCTCAAAGAGACGTTAGATAAATTCTTTTGTTATTGTATCATTTTTAACAACCGGGTACAGTTCCAAGTCTTGTGGGTTACTGTATGAGCGCGAATGTCCTCAGGGAGGATGCTTTTATTCAACGTCATAATATAATATGAGGACCGTGTTTATTTGTGCAATAATGTGGTGTAGCAAGTTAAAAAAATGAATTTCTTGGTATGTGCAGCTGGTGGGTAAAACACTGTATTTTTTTAATTTTACAACATAGCCACTGAATTATTCGACAACGTATCGTTCAAAACTGAACGGAAAAGGGAAGAGCAGCAAAAAAAAACTGGACTAAATGTACTTAAATTCTTTCAAGATCCATTTTTTTCTGATCAAAATCAAAATCAAAATCAAAACTTATTTATTCAAACTTGGCTGCAAAACAGCACTTTTCGAACGTCAGAAAAAAATTTACATAAGACAGTCCCCAAAACGCCCACCCTTCACCACTTCCTATGTGTTTTTGCTGGGAAGAAGAAGTGGCGCAACAAACTCCCCAGCAACACATGTCTGTCTGTAGGTTAAAAGAACCTTTCAACAAAGTACAGTGAGTATATTGCAGTATGCAATACGCAATATTGTCATAAAATAAAATTACATTTAAAAATGATTTATAAAATCGACCACATGCTAGCTAGCACTCACCCTACGTAACTTGTCTAACTCAAGCATTGAATAAATATGATGTGAAAAAAAAAAAATTGTATAGCCTCCAATATTTATAATAGTTTATGAGGGAGTGCCCACCTTCATGTGATATTCTATTGCAACCTTATGTCATGTACAACATACATAGGTAAGTAATGAATCTAGTAAATTGGACCGCTCAGCCAGAAAAAAAAAAGAAGTATAAGAAAAGAGTTTACAAAATTATATAATACTACTTATAGTATAGTCAGTAAGACGACCTGGCACCACAAGCAGCACCCGTTCACGAGCATAACGCGAGTATATAATAGTCTAACATCCAGGGATGTACTGTAATATAATAAAAATGCAAGCGTAATTTTATATCGACAAGTTATTCTCCACACTCTCCAAAAAGAACGTATTAAAGTTAATTATATTATTGCCAACTAAAATAAAATATTTCACGAGCTTTTAATGGAGTACAACTTAATTGAAAAAACAACAAATTAATTAAAAGGTCGTAGCGTGACTCCTAATTCCATGTACTGATTTGTAAATTTTAAGCTTTATTACTAATAAAATCTGTTAGCAGAACATTGTAATTAATGTAACAGTTTTATTGGTAGTTAAAAGTAATGTTCGCACTGTTTATGAGCTCGATACGATAATATAACGACGGAGGGACGTCGATACTTTTATCGATGTCGATAATATTAGTTGTGACATCACTATAACATTAGTACATCACTACTTCTCATAATTATTTTTGTTTTGTACTAATTATTTTCTGTCCTTCAACGCGTTTATTATCATTATTCCAAAGAATAAGTATCTTTATCTATAAGTATCTATGATTTAAGTAACAATCTATTTTAATTAAAATATTAAAATTATTAGTTAGCTCTATTAAACTCAGTAAAAATATTCTATCATTTGTTTCATATGACAGGTAATTTGTATGACGTCTGATATAAAATGAGATGAGATAGAAGTAATATTAAATATCTACTAGATATACGGTGAATGAACTCATCCATTCATGTTTAATTTTATTAAATCACTTTATGAGTACAAAACGAATCTTTTCGTATAACCTGACAATAAAGTAAGTCCAAAATATTCCATTCGTTAACGAAATTACTTAGCTGACCAAAATAAAACACTTTTGTTTCTCATAAATCTTAAAATAACATGCCCTAGCCGTGCTTACTCCAAACTTCGGAAAAAACGACAACTTTAGTTAGAAACAAGTGAACCGAACGAAGATAATTGTCCCTTAAGGTTTTAGAGAGAACCTTTTTCTTTTTGGTAATTATTTTCTAAAAGAATGTTTCGAGTCCTTGGAATTTTCCACCCAAACACAAAATTTTGTCCAAACTTTTCCCGATTTAGAAAAAACGTAAACATTTAATAAATAATGTAAAAACGTAGCTATTTTTATTTATTTTATTTTGGCTGCTTCTACAAAACTTCTAGAAATCAAAGGAACTATGTCAAATAATTTCAAAAGAAAGATCAAAAAGTCGGTATATTTGAGATCGTGAGTTGAATAATATTGCCTACAGAGTGTGATACTGATCAACATTTTATTACACAGATACACTGACATACATCTTACTGTATTTTTTTCGAAAGAATTTACTTCTAAATTCAAGTGAAAAATTTCAGTGGTTACCGAAACTAATTGAGCAATCAACCTACCCTTAGGCCCTTCGAATAACATATATCATTGGCTTTCGATAAGGGATTTATTTCGCCTCACAGATGAGTTGTAAACCACAAGATTTGGCCACCATTTGATCTTGCGAAGTCAACTTGTGAACTGTGGCTCCCAAGAGCACTCTTAGCCCACTTGTCCTGAGGCAGTTTGCTGAAGCACGCTTTGAAAAAAATCGGTGCGGAAAAAAAACCATGCGACTTTTCTTCGTTACGTAATGCTGGTGTTCAACTGCCAGTCACAGTTCTGTGTTAGTTATTTTCCTTAATGTTTAGTGCGGTCTTTGTGTATATGAAGAACTGGGGTAAATAATATGAGAAATAGAAACTAGGTTTTAAATTGTATGTTTAATGTAGGTTTTTGCTTATTTCGATTTTAAAAGAAATAAACCTCTTTCCGTTGAGTTATTGTGCATTGAAGGTTGGCCATCAATTTCATGCACTGCCCTCTGTAGATCTGTTACTCAAAATAATTGGTACTACGATGCAGACGTCTATTTTTAAGTTAAGATTTTTTTCTCTTTGTAAGTATACCTATTGGTGGACATCATTCAATAGTCACACCAGTTTGAATTGTCCTATAAATCAATGCTGTTTTAACAATACCTATTAACGTCATAATCGCAATAAAAACATCAAAATCTCTTCTAAAACGATAAAATAAATTCTTTATCCAAATATATCAATCACATTCGCTTCCCGTTTGCCAACAACATGATTACCCAGTGGGATATTTTTTTCGAAAAAAATAAAAATGTAAGTCCATCGGTATTAATCTGGTATTCAGAGTGGTTTTTGCCTCGTAACGAACTGCCGACATACCTCCCCTGGGAAAACGTTACCTTCTCACAAAAGGCTTTCCTTGCAAAGACTCCTGTCAACCAGATGCTTTAGATTTTAAACGTTATCGCATATTTCTTGTGCCTTACAAAAGATTATTATGTATTTTATTTTCGATGAGGAAAAAAACAAAAGGGAGAGGATAAGGAATTGTAATCGTTCTGGAGGTAAAGTGTTACTTTTTTAGGCTAGAAAGACTTGCGTGAACTTTAGTTGAATTAATATTTTTGCTGTGTGAAAATGTTTCGTTTGCTGTGTGTCGAACAGCAGAAGTAGAATTTCTGCCACAAAACGACTGCGATGCTACTAAAGACATAATATTTAATCGGATACATGGTATAAAAATAACCCAAAAAATTTAATCGAACTGGTCTAATGATATAATGTAATAGACATTTTTAAAAGGACTAGAACATATTTTTTGACTGGAAAACTAATGCAATGAAAGTAAAACTAAGTTATTTTATTTCTCTTTGTATTACAATGTCACTAAGTATAACAAGGTTCATCCTTCTTAATCATTGAGGATTTATTTCTTTGTAATAATCTAGTCTAGTACTATTGTACCATCAATCTTTCAAGGGTTGTACCTAAATGTAAGTTTTATCTGATAAGCCGTCAGTTGTACCTGGAGCCTCTATAGTTTCATTCTTCTTCATTAAAAATACGTTAGTTCAGAAACTTTTTTGGACATTATTTAACTCGTTTCAAATTCTCAATAGCTTAATTACTTTCACTGTTCGAAAAAAGGTATTGTAATTTTGAAATCAGGACATAAAAATTATATAAACCATTGAATTATTATGTACCTACATAATTAAATGTTCCTGTTTGATAAATGAACACAGAAACATATTTTCAGTAACTATTGTATTTTTGTGACAACTATTCTCTTAAAACGTATAAGGATAGCCGAAAATTATCTGACGTTTCAATAAATTGTTTCTGACATTAATTCTTTAAAAACAAATTGTTTACCCTTGATAAATAAACGGATACTACGTTATCCTACACGCAAATCATTGAATTTAATGATTGCAAACCTTGGCGATTGTGATAAATGACTGTTGTATGCCAACCTGTGGACTACTGTGGAGCGATAATTTGCTGAAAATTAAACACATTTTGCTGTGGCTGGCTTAATTTGCTTTGAAAATTGAAAAAAAGTTTGATTGTTACTCTGTGACGTTTAAGAGTATAACTATTAGGTTTTGCGGTACCTAGCACTTAGCCGCGACTTGTTTTTAATCCTTTAAGGATTGAATTTATTTGTGAAAAACCAAAAAAATAATTCATTTTTGCATTTTATATACTCGTTTAATAAGACAGATTATGTAGCTATATGTAGATATTATGAGTAGCTTAAAAAGTTGAGTATTTGTTAAATAATCTTGGTACATTGAAAAATATACTTATCGTAACGACAACTTGGGGAATATAAATTTTCATGTTCGCGTCAGAAATGTGATGAAACACCATTCACATACAATTTATAGGTTTAAAAGGAATTGCATAATTATCTCCGTTGTTTACAGAACACTTCACACATTTGTAATAATTACTTATTGATATTTATTAATGCATTAACGATATAAATGATGTCAACATGAAGTAATTTTGAAATATTTCTTTATCTGCATTAACTTAAATGAAAATAGCTCTATAAGGTTTTTCAATGGGTTAGTAAATACATTTTTATTTTTTACTAGCTTCTGCCGGCGGTTTCACCGGCATCCCGTGGAAACCTCTGCACGAACCCGGATAAAAAGTAGCCTAGTAAAAAGTTAAAAGTAGTAAAGTAGCCTTCCTCGATAAATGGGCCATCTAACACTGAGAATTTTTCAAATCGGACCAGCAGTTCCTGAGATTAGTGCGTTCAAACAAACAAACAAACTCTTCAGCTTTATAATATTAGTATAGATTCATGTTGTAACGGGCTTACTTGGATGTAACGGGCTTACACGGTCAGATTATATATGCAGTTATACATATCTACGTGTTGTGACTCGGAAGCTTCACAATATAGCCTATCAGAGCACATATTATTATGTTCTAGGAATCGAACCCGAGAACAGTAGTCCTCGTGCATAGTAATCGCGCTTGGTGACCGCCAGACCAATGAGGCATTTGACGTGGACTCATGAATTCAGTAATATATCTGTGTTTATATGGTGGAAATTAAAGCTTACGCCTATGATGTAAGCCTAAATATATCCTGTGTCCTATCTTTGATCTCCAGTGTCGTTAACGTTGAATGCGCAGCCATATAGAGATACATTTTGAACTTTGATCATAATGCTGTGTAATATATAGGATTGCTCGATGAATTTGTGTGTGTGTGATCGTTGATCAGACCAAAAATAAGTAGGTATAAAAATATATTTCAGATAATTCTTGATGGCAATATCGACACGTTGGGGGTATAACTGCGTCGATACTTGGACAAAAAAATAAGTTACGTGAACTATACATACATCACGCTCCCACCTACGTATGCAAGAATGTATATCAGCTTAAATTAAGAAACTGAAATTCCTGCTTCCTAACTTACTTAGGTATCCCTGTAATTTTTTTCCGTCATGACTTACATTTATTTTTACCTACTATTATGCATTTAATAAATACCAGTTTATGACCACCTAAAACTATTTCCCAACACTTCGCCCTACATTTTCCTAAACAAGTATGCAAGCTAAAACCAAGCTGTCGCCGAACAAACGGCAGTAGGCAAGCGGCGTATAATTTATGACGTCACATCCGCAGCGCTATCGTTATTGAGATAAACCAGTTCATAAACAGAAACGTTTATTAGTGACAGCTGTGGGAATGTGCGTAGGAATAGTGTTAGAGGAATACTGGGTGAGTAGGTACCAGGGGTTAGTTTCATATTTGATATGTACCTATTGGTTCTAATATTATAAAAGGGTAAGGTTTATGAAATGAAAGTGCAATGCATGCTGGTCATTTTTTTTTTTTTTTATTATCTTGACATTTATAATTAAGGATAGCCGCAGTTTTCAATCGTTATCTATTATCGTCTTCACATTCCCCTCTTATGTACCTATACATCAAATTGAAACAAGTTCGTTAAAGCACGTCAAGTAGTTAAAGCACCAACCAACCACTTAAGTATTCAAATCCAGTTTTTCCAAGTTATACGTACTTTCTAATTTTATCTTGGACACTAATGACTGATTAAAGACGAAGGGTAATATCTTGAAAACCTGACCATACATACTATCTAAAATCACTATACGTCTTTGAGCAAGCTTGGTGATTAACGCTCAATCATTCTCTATGTGAGAGTTCACCCATACCCAGCAGTGGTACGATAAAATGGCTGATAATGATGAACTAAAAACAAAAACACCCTTTTTTTCACCTCAAAACAAAAATGTAATAAACAGCCTTTGCTTATAAAATTGTCTCTTAAGCTCTTGAGGATAATATCCGTCCTAGTCTGATCTTGACAGGCCGTCAGACAGACTTAGCCTGTCAACTCACTTTATCCTATTGCTAAGCGATTTAAAAATAAACACATTAGAAAGTATTTTGGTGTAAATTTCCCTAGAGGAATTCAGTGGCGAGAAAAGGACCAAATATATTCTACATTGCTAAAATTAGGTTCATGTTCAGGTCAAAAATTGTTGTGAATATGTCACTATTTCTGTTTTATTTGTAACAATAGACTATACCTCTGAAATTATAAAGATAAGTGTTATAAATAGTGACATTTCTAAAGGTTATTTTTAATTCACGTCATGTATACATATTTCAGGTTGTTTATTATTTTACTAGAATCCCTATCCTATCTTCCCTAGAAACAAACAATTTCCCTCTATTCAAATAACTTATGAAGCCCGTTCTCTCGACCTCTATTCAAAACACTACAAACAATTAATTACGTACGTAACAAAATACATACACGGACTCAAAAGTATCCATGTTGCTATCATTAAAATTAATGAAAAAGTTCACTATAACACTCTCTTTGACAAGATGTCGACGTGAAAACTAATGATGGTTCCGTACACCATATAAAAAGGAACAGGGTGCATGAAAAGCATGGAGAACATAATGACTAGCGGAGGTGCCATAACGGAAAATCTCCTTAGAAAGTATAGCGCAAAAATGCGGGTGAGCGGGGATGAGGAACCTCACTGTCTCCGCCCTTATACGCCTACTTAGTAAACGACATTTTTTTCTTATACTAAAAATCGTTGACCCGAACGCCTCGTTAGTTCACTCGTAACTGGTCGTTTTGGTCATGCCCACTGTACGTATTTGACCTAGAAGAAGTCTCCTTACCTATATAGGCATTTTGGTACCTCCACTTATCTTTCCTTACTCCGTGATGACAGGCTTGAGAGGTGCTTAGAAATTTAATTAAGTATAGCGACTCCATAGTTCCCGCAACCCTAGTCGACGATATGAATGGAGTCGCCTGTTGAGTTATTTTTTTGTTCGGTTTGTATTGAAATGAAGCGTGAGCCTTTTCATGGTTTACTTATCTTTTTAATTTATTATGGCACCTTTTGAGTTGCTCTAGTTTTATTTGATTATGAATGCTAACAAATAGGTGTACTTGTTGCTTAGAATTTTTATTTTTATGAAAAATCTGATTCGAAAGATTTGTTTTTTTTTTTTCTTGATATTGAAATAGCTTATCGCTACTAATAAAATAAATATTTAAAACTTGCATTAAAAACACTAACAGTTTACATAAAACCTCTTTCAAACTTTTAAACCACTGCAAAACTAAAACCGAAATATGAAATGTAACATCCCAAGTTGTTAGGACTCTCACTCAAGATTCACAAGCCATGAATAAAACAAAAGAAATCTCTTGACTTTCGAAAAGGACTCGAAACACTTTAATGTACCACATGTTATGTTGAAAATATTACACAAGCTACGGCCAATAAAATGGCGGAATAGTGGTTATAAATTTTTGAAAAGCGAATGAAAAATATCGAGATGAATGTTCAATCGCTTTGGTTTAACAGTTTGATCTTGGAGAACGAACTCGGTTTAAGAATCGATTTTAGCATACAAGTATGAATGTTGTTCTAACAGATGTTGTAGTAATTTGTGCTTGTAAATATAATTGGGTACTTTGGTTGGAAACGAAGCAGGTTTTTAGAAATGAAAAATGAAAAACACTTGAGAGAATTTCAGTGATTTCACTTATCACCGAAATTCTCTCAAGTGTTTTTTGTCCGATAAAGTTAAGTTTGTAGCTGCTTTTTTTGAAAATACTTACCTTATTAAGATTTAGATTAGATTTAGTCCCAGAATTTAAATACTGTATTACCAATTTTCAAAACCATAAATTTTGATATAATCCATTTTAGTATTGTGTGGAATTATTAATTTGGATAAATTCCTATCCTATCTGGTTATTTCCTCGAAGCTCAAAGCACAGGACTTTTAAACAAATTGTTTAACGAAACCTGACTACACTAAACAAATACCTGTGTCAGCACTCAAATGGACTCTGTAAGTTTCTTCAAAGTAATTAAGTCGCAAACACGAACTAATGTCGCTGGGTGACGTTACGCTGTGCATTAGAGACGATAGGCGCAGAGCTCGTGACTCTCAAACTTATATTAAAAGAAGGACGCAGAGAAATGTCCACGTATGTAGATATGTTACACACGCCTTCTGAGGCAGCTTTTGGTGGTACTAATTTTATTAAAATTGTGAACATATTTAATACCCAAAATGTATATGAATAAATAAATTTATTTGACTATGTAGAACGATTAAATTCTGTGAAATAATTGAATTGTAAAATAGTTTATATATTTTTTCCTCTACAGCGACCAAGATTTGCTGTCATATAAAAAGTGTCCGATTTCTACAGTAAAAGGTGAGTTACCAAGACAAGCAAAACTGTTTTGAAAGCTTCACACAACACAAGTACAGAAACTTATTACAACTTAATACAGGTATTAATATTATTATAGTTATCGGCACGGATATTGAGCCCTGACCTTCACCTGCGCAGAATTTATTGGTTTATTGCCTTATGTGTACAGTGCGCAAAGCGATCTCCACTCTTCCGCCGAGAGCTCAATATCCGTGCCGATAACTATACCTACAAAAACCACTGAAGTCGATCATTTTTACCCAATACACAATTGCATACCTAAAGTCCATACATACAAGAACCCAACTTAAAATTCACGAGCTCCCTACCTACAAGTTTAAGGCCCCAGGAAACTGACACGAAGTAGTTTGGCAACAGCCGGTAATCAATAAAGATAAGTGCAGCCGTAATGGCCTTAAAGACTGCTCGGAACGACAAACAGAGGGTGGGGAAGTGTGAACCTAGATTGGAAAGCAGATTGTTTTAGTCTAAAGAATGGTGTTGGATAGACTTCTGAACTTTACAGTATGTACCTACTTTTGCTCTTTGTAACTAGTACTACGTATTAGTATGAAAAGATTTAGCCAATAGAATAACAAATGAATATTGAATACAATAAGAGAGTTCATTGAGATGCGTAACCATTGTTGTCTATTTTATTTAATGAACACGCCAACTCATATATTTTCGCGGAATTTGTACTGAAATGTTTTGAGCCGGTAGTAAGCAATTGTAGAGTTTATTAGGTTGAAGAATATAATAAAGAACAACAAATAAGGACCCTTTTAACCCCTTTACTTCTTGAGCAACATACTGAACTAAAACATACTCGAGTAACGAAAGTTCAGGGAACTCTGACACTGGTACAAATATGTATGTTGTGTGGGTACTTTATATATTAACGAGTTGAATCCGAGCCATTAAGAGCAAGTGGATACTTCGTCTAAATAAACAAATGCACATCGATTTTCTTTGAAAGGTTAAGATTAAACTGTACTGATGAAGTTGAAATCAAAGCTTGTAAGCAACCAGGTTAATTCCTTTTTAATTCAATTAACCTTCACTATTTAGTCAAGAAATCTGCAAATTACATAAAGATTAGTGCAAAATGGCCTATACCTACCTATTAAATAGATAGAAAAAAATCTTGAATGTTTGTGAAAAAGTAAATGCAGTAGAGTAAAAGTGTTTAAAGGCTTACCAATGGAAATGAGACACAATGAGCACTGCTATTCGCAAAATGTAAAATATTCCAATTAAAAGTGTATCAACAGTAGGTTCACAGAATAACATCACAGAAGTTCAAATAAGATATCACAGTAATTAGTTATTCCGGACATGTTTCAAGTGAGCACGCGAGTAATTTGTACAAATACTGTTAAGAGTAGGTAATTGAACTGGTGTATCTAATAAGCAGCGTTTAAATGTAGCTTGACAGAACGCCTAGTCAAATCAAAATAAAAGAGAATTTTACTTGATCGCTCAATAACGTTACAGTTAGGGTAAGAAAGCGGTCGGATAATTTCGTAAATCCACATTTTCATGGGTTAATTTTCACTCTTAACGCTTTCTGCCTGACTGTACGGTCAATACTATTGTGGAGCCATAAAAAAAGCAAAACAATTATGTAATAATCTTAGTAGTAATCTTTAGAAATAGTTAGTAGATATCATCATCCTCCGAACTTTTTTCCCAACCATGTTGGGGTCGGCTTCCAGTCTAACCGGATTCAGCTGAGTACCAGTGCTTTACAAGGAGCGACTGCCTAATAGTTAGTATACCCCTCGCATAATTTAAGATGACACAAACACACCTTTTGATGTCAATAGAATCAAAAGTATGGCACTCATCGCTAAATTGTACTAGCAAGAAGTCGATTTATGTATGCAAAATCTAGTCTACGAAATTAAACCGCAATGGTGTGGTGCAATACTGCAATGCAAACCTCCACAGATTGGTACGGAACGACACTCCTCAAAATATATGCCAGTAATACTGTGATAGGGCGGGGCCAGTGACTATTCGTGCATGGTATCACTAGCAAACGGTACCAAAATTCCACTAGCTATTCTAAAAATGTGTAGAATTTCGCCACAAGCGTAGAGGTCTGCTTATTTCATGGCCCCAACCTAAGTGGTGGATTCGCGAGAGCGTCGAGTGGTTTTCTAAGTGAAAACAAATGCTTGCCACCACCCCACGAAGCGAGCAATTTATTCAAATAAAACAAAATAAGCACCTACTCTCAAAGCCACAGGACTTTTAGAATAGAATTTTCTGGAATTTTGACTTTGTCTCACATACGGTTCATGCTTAGGTCGGCTTATTATGAATAGTGTTGGGTAGGTAGTTCATTTGAGGTTTCGTGGTAGGATATTCGGTGAAATATACAGCTTGGTTCGTTGAACTGTGAAAATTGATACGGTTCTCACATGAATTATTCTACTCAAATACTTGTGAAACAGTATCTTTCTCTTCGAGTATAAATGAATAAAGTACTTTCTGCATAGAAATCGATCTTCAAAGTTTTTACTAATTAAACACAAACTAGGGTCACAAGATTGAAACACTATTATACCCACAAGTTCAACGACTTTTAAATTACGTAGGTGGTAAAACATACCACCTTCAAGAAAAAAAGAAACTACCTAAATGATTTGGCAGTCACTTTGACGTAACCTTAACAATCACCAAACACGAATTTATCGGATATCAAACATTCAAGATGGTTGACATAATTTTAATATCTACACAACTCAAGCCAATATCTTGAGAATAGAGGTACCTATTTGTTATATACTTCAAAGGAAACAGGCTTAGAAAATATAAATTCACCTTAGCTAGGTAGTAATTGTACAATTTTCATTTCAGATTATTTATTTAGGTACTTTCTGGAATATTTTTTATTGATGGGATTATTAATATTATTTAAAAGTTACTTTAGTATAAAAACGTCGTTAAATTTATCTGCTGCCAACAAAGAAATAAATTTTGTAAAACTAATAGAAATCTTGATTTACTCGTATATTTCTCGTTTAAAAACACTAAACGTAAGGCCATTTTATTTTCCACAAAAAAGCCTTTGAATCCTAGTTAGAGGTACCGTAATTAGGGCACAGTTTGATGTCTGCACGCAGCTCTGAACAAAGCTTTGTTCCCACTACATTTAGCTCAGTAATACCTATACACGTGTTACGGTTAAAACAAAATGTTGGAGTTATTCAACATTTTCTAGAAACGGACATGTAAAGAAAATAAGTTTGTAATGAAATGTTTCGAAAGCTTTTTCATGGACTAAGCTACTTATAGTTAAAATTACGTTTATCGGAAGTTTTTTTAATGTGTAAATGTACTAAAAATGGGTTGGTTGGAAAATTACGTTTATTTTCTCTGGGGAAATTCCTCGTCTGACCCAGATCAAAAGTAAGCCAGAAAGGACACCGTAGTTTTATCTATGTATTAAATTGTAATTTTGTAGTTTCTAGAATTATTTTAGTTTAATTTAATTATTTTTTACGCATGCTGCGTCATTTTTGATCCTTTTCTAGTGTTGACATTGTTGTTGTACCAAATAAACAATTATAGAGCCATAACATCGTCTCTAGGAAACCGTCACCTAATTAGACTACTCCCTCTAGCCATTATTCTAATACCACAAATTAACACCTGACCCGCAACATGTTAACGTGCTCCATCGCAATGTCCCGACGCTCTCTGAGCGGCCGTAAAGTCTGACGAATTGTCTGACATGAAGAGAATCTCGTCATAAAAACATCACTTGTTCTGATAACTTTTATGACTAATCCTTGTTGTTCGCATAAAACAAGTGACACAAGCTTTTCATGCGTAAACTGAAGTAAAAGTTAATTCCTTTGAAAGATGTGTTGAATCGATAGAAAAATAACATTAAAAAAAGTTCCCGTGGAAACTACTTTTAGGTACGCTGCTACTAAATGCTGGAACAATATTCCCCCGCCAATAAGAAATCTCAAAATACTTGGTACCTTTAGAACACACTTACGAAAGTTCCTTATTACATCACAAAAAAAACTAGGTATGACGATTTCAAATACCTCCATAATCTAGCGATAGCAGGTACCTGCCGTGATGCTGTTTCGTTGCCGTGTTCCGGTTGACTTGTAGTCTGACAAAACTAGTACTGGCAGATTGCATAATTACACATTTTTGCACTTCATTATTAATCATACATAGTTCATATTCAAACACAACACACACAGAACATAAAACACTTATTTCAAATACACACAGCACACACCAATCATCTACTCGACGTCCGTGCGTCATTTTCGGGATCCAGCAGAATACCAGCGTCAGGTATTCTACCTGACACATGCTGAGCTGGACTCCCATTCGGTGCAAGCGTAAGACACTGCACCACGCCGTTAATTTTTGTATTTTATGTTTGTCTTTCTACCCACTTCTTGTTTTGTTTTATTTCTTATTGTGTATCTTTATGGTGTCTTGTCGTTTGTCTGAATAAATGTTTTATCTATCTATCTATCTATCTATCTACTCTGCTTACCCGGATAAAAAGTAGTTACAATCTTTCTCGATAAAGAGGCTATATAACACTGAATGATTTTTTTCAATTCAAACTACATAATCCCTGAAATTACATAGAGCGTTCAAGCAAGCAAACAAACAAAACCTTTAACTCTATGCCTGATATTAGTATAGATATATCATTGAAGAAAGTATGTAATTACATACTTAGAAAACTTTTTACATTCAATTCATAACAAAGCATAAACTTCAATATAACTACACAATATCGAATAACATTTTAATCAAACGATAAAATTTCGGTTTCAACAATAATTGATACTGCTAGATTTAGTGGCTTTCAATAAATCGTTTCTGAATGAATATTATTGTGTCGAATCAATATTTTATTGCGATGTTCGGAGTAACAAAACAATTCATATTGCTTCGATAATAACATTTAAAGCTGGTGTAGTGTTATGTTGGTTTTGATTTGATTTTAACATCACATTCCGATAGTGCTGTAATATGATTTAGCTGTAAAGAATTTATTGTTGTTGATTGTTATGATAAGTCGTTAAACCGTTTAACACTTTGAATAGATGAAATTAATTTTGAATCCTTATAGAGTATGGAAGGAGAAAACATGCTCCACCGACCCCAAATAAAATTGGGATAAAGGTAAGAGGATGATCATGATGATGATATTTGTATGAAATTATCAGTTAGGTAAAGTGGAAAAATGAAAACTTAGTACTATTATAGGTATAAGCAGTACTTAGGAATCAAAATCATTATTTCTAACGAGACTATTTATCGGAATCTAACTTCAACGGAGCAAAAAACTATGTATATCTCTTTCTGTGCCAGAACTTTTACAACTAATTACGAAGGTTCGATTTGGAAAACTATCAATGAGCTCATTAGTACTAATGAGGACAACTAAATTACTATCTAGTCTACAAAAATGGCGCAAATTCATTAAGAGTTGCTCTGTAAATTATTATAAAGGCCATCTACAAAATTACAAGACAAAAGAGAATTAAAATTACGTCTTTACTGATATTTTAGTAATCTTCAGTCTTTTGTTTCAGGCAATATTAAATTCTTTTGTCTAATAAGCGTTTAATTAGGACTGTAGGATCACATTTATTTTATTCTGTAGATAGGCGATATTGGGTACTTACAACATTTTTTCACTACTTACAGAAAATTATTAAGACTATATTATGTCACCGGAAAATAATAAGAATCGTAAGTTGATCAATTATCCGGGTAGTTGATAAACTCTCGGAAAATTATATACGGCAGTTGAAATGTACGCAGTGGGTTGGCAGCGTGAGGAAATCATCAATCAGACTCATACTGACTAAAACCCATCATGTTCCTTCTTAAGCCCTTATGTACCACAGCCGCTGTAACTCTGAAATCATCACAGATATTCGGATTCCACGGCTATACTAGATTATTGTATCTACCACTAATATTGTCACAGATGTGAAAATAACTTACAAGCAACTGCTGTTAATAACCGTTATAATATATAGCCATAAACGGATCACGTCAAGTCAATTGCGATTTATATAAGATAAATAGGGGCCAGATATGGTAATGTGAACATCAATCATTATTACGCCCCACGCTACCTTTGAAAGCTGATATTTGTCATGGTTTAAATTTATAGGCGGTAGCGAATACTTCAACTTCTGAATAAAAAGCTTATAGATAGGTACCTACTTGAGTTGTAGGTTTCATGAATTGTGACTTTTTCGTTTCAGATATTTCATCATAAATTAGCTTTTAGGTATTCGTGTTCTCCATGAATTGTCTCTTTTTAGATTTAGCAATTTTATCATAAATCTGCTATTTCCTGGGTCTAAAACGCTTTGTGAGCTACGGAAACTCTCCAAAAGCAGCATTAGTCTGGAAGATGGACACGTAAATCCAGCGTCCCTGAATGCTACTCAATTGCAGTCGATGTTATAATTCCACGTCAGAGGCCGTTAGGCGGATAAAAAGAAACTCTGATATCAATGCTCGTAAGGTGATGAAATCTGCAGCTCATTCGATAAGAAGAAGAAGAAGATGAAAAAGCTCATAATTTGTACCACAGTCAAAACGCATAATATATGGCTCATAGGCAATCGTAAATAGTTGATAATGTATGTTTGCACTAAACTTAGTTGGGTTATACAATAAGCTTACATTTGTCTATTTATGTCACATAAATAAACTGAATTTCATATCAAGCTATCGTGGGAATTGGGGTGAGCAGTATTCTAATCGGGTCGTATAAGTATTGTGGGTGGTATTTAGTGGGTCAACGATCTGTCTACTTCTATTTATTTTGTGAAATCCATTTTCACTCCTGGCTTTTCATTCAAATTTCAACCTTATTTAGCACAAACGAAGGCTCATTGAAGCAAATCTTGTTATTAGGAATATTATTACTTAGCCACAAAATTACACAACAGTTCTATTTACAAGACAATTAACTCAACAAGGAGATTAAATTCGTCTATCATTTAATTCCTCAACTAATAAAATTAAAATACGTTCCGTCAAACGCTCTCAAAGCTTACACTGAATAGCAAATTCGCGAAACCATTTAGGTACTCGTACCTCCAATTACACAGTTGCTTTAAACATAACTGAACAAAGCATTTAAAACTGAGGCATTGTGATACATACATCTAATTACCACTGCAGGACGACAAAAGGAACGTCCCCAAAGAATAAACGTGGAAACAATCGCTTTGTTTCAAAGGTTCTAGAATGTACTGCAGATTTGTTATGTCTCTGTTTGAGGAACAAAAAGTTGGCCTCAAGCGAATAGATGCGGGAGTTAAAAGCTGCGGACTAGGAGTTTAGAATGAAAGGATTCAGACCTCGCAGAAGGAACAAAGGAATTGGATTTTTTTTATTTAATAACTGGCTCTGTTTATAAGCTTCTGGGTACTCGTTAGTAGATCCGTTTTACGCAACTTTGTTTGGAGTTTGGTTTGCGTGAGCCAAGGTGGAGTTTCTGTCTGTATTTTTGTGGAGGAACTCGGTTTTTTTCTAATTAATAACTGTATTGGATTTGAAATAGATGTTTTTTTTTTGTCTGTGAATCAGTGTTGTCTCTTTTAATCAGTTGCAATATTGACTTTCAATTTTTTTTTGATTATTTGATAATCATTATTTGGTAATAACATATCATTGGCAGATTAAAAATATCAATTTGCAGTTTGATGCAGTGTTTTATGAAGAAACAGCATCATCGAAGTCGTGCACCTATCTTATTTAAAGGGCCAATTTTAAATTTAATTTCGACAAATTAAAACAACATTTTCCAAAACACTAATTGCAGTTTTTCATGTCATCCGACACCCGTACTACAGCAAAAACAAAATGTATTGCTTTTCCGACTGTTGGAATTTTTATGACGATTTTTCAAACGTTACTTTGAATATAAATGGTGATTGTTAGTGCTGTGGCTCTGAATTCCGAATTTAGAATACATGGAATAATTGCAGAGCCCGTCTGCTACTGGCGTTATTTTTTTTTGAAAAATATTTTATGTACGTTGGTTATGACAGTTGCATATTTGTTCATCGTGGTGAACAATACCGTAATTTGACACGTGATGGATATTAAAAGGTTTTTGTTATCAGTTATTTTTTTTAATAAAATGATGTGTATGGCTGTCCAATAACTCAAATATAATTGTCATACAATGGTGTGGAAATGGAATATAAAATATGAAAGCATTATTAAAAAATGGTTTATATAAAAATATGTAAAATTTAAAACGTTACTAAAAATAAATGTAGAAGTGTTTTTGTTACGCTTTCGCTCTTCAACAGCTGACATAATATACGACTGACGGAAAGCCAATTCTTGGAAGACCAAGACTTTGTCTCCATGCATGTCGGTAAAGTTGCGACGAAAATCTAGTACTACATAAATAAGAAACAGCCTTCACCTCCAAAAAACAAGAACACCTCAATGAACAAACAACAGTCAAAAACCCCGAAAAAAATCCTACCACTATAAAAGCGATAAATTTTCTAATCAAAGTGAGTATTTCTCGTTTGTAGCAAATCAAATCGGTCGCAGGTGCTGGATACAGCGTGGAAAACAAGCGCCGTTACTGGGGCTCTGTAACAGAGTTTGTGCTGAAGTGACGAACAAAATGACTTATTGCTCCGAAGCTAAAAAGTTGGAGCGATGAAAGGCTAAGGAATTAAGTATTGAGTAGGTACACTCGTTGATCGTTGAGACGGTTGAAGTGTTTGATGAGTGAATTTTAAGTTGAGATGTAAAAAAATATATGTGACACGATTTGATAACTTCCTTCAATTTGTAAGTCGGTTAAATTTAAGTAAACGGATTAAAGTACATGTGTATTGAGGTTGCTGTTAATCACATAAAACAATGTGGTTATTCTGTTACATGTACCTATAGATGGCTATCATTTTATAATCTTAATTATATTCAAAACGTCGTATAAAATAAAAAAGCATGAAATTTAAAAAAGAAGTGCTTGTAAGGAATTAAAACCTAATAGAAAACGTTTGTCCACTGAGTTACGACATTGTACGTAGCCTGCACATTGTCGTGCAAAAAAGTTGCAACCGCAGAAAAACCGCCCAGTTTTCCCATTCTGCAAATATGTCGCGTTGAGAGTGGGGTATAAAGTGAAACACGACATATTTCAGAAGTAGTTAGTGTCCCAAGACTTTGTTGTCATAGCCTAGAAACTTTCGTGTCCAGTTTTCAAGCTAGGGCAAATGTTTGTCTAGAAAGATTGAATATACAGCCCACAGGCTAGAAACTCGGATCATTAACTTTAGGAGCAAATGGCGGCTAGTCGTCATACTCCACACCGTCATACTTTATTGCTATTTTAAAAATACACTTAAAGACAAAAAAAAGACATCTTGTTAAAAATTCACAAATAAAACATTATACGTACAAAAAAGCTGTAGGAGTGTCGTAAAAGCATTCGTATCGGGAGGTGATCAAATCCCTCGATTCAAACGACTCGATATCTCCAGGGATCGAGTAAATACGACATGTTTGCCAAAAGCCTCGAGAAATAGGATTATTCAGACTGCCTGCCTTAAAGTGTTACAGTGTCAATACTGAAAAATTGAAAGGAATTTTATGGGAATATACCTATGTTATTTCTCCATTTTATTTTTAAAAATATCTTGTTGTATGTATGTACTAGTTTTCTCGGATATGCGGTTTGTCAAATAGATGGTGCAATTCGACGTTATCTACAAGAGTCGTGAAAAGTTATCGTTCTTGAGTATGGAACTTGAGTGTCGAGTGCGTTGTTAAATAAAATATATGTACTATAGAATATGAGAAGATATTTTCCTATTTGTGTTTTGAGGAAGCACGGGAAATTTACTTAGATTATAATTTTCGTATAATTAGATTCACAGCAACGAAATTTAATTAGGTATGAGTTATAACCAAAATTTTCTTTGCACTATTATTGTAGTTAACATCATCATATTTTTCTTACAAGAAAATTGTTAGGAATGTAGTGGGTGGGACGGTGCCCCCATGAAAATTAGACATAAAATAAGCTAATGTTCTGATCAACAAAAAGCTATCTAAAAGCTTGCCCTAAAAATATCCTTATATTTATTCCAGTACAAAAAGCGATTACTTTATTATTATTAACAATGGCAAGTGCGCATTTGTCGCTAGCTTCGGCGTACTTAGTATGATTTATTAACGTAAGCAGATGCCGACATTATACGTGGTAACGAGCAAGAAAATGGCGTGCTGTATTTTTTATCTCATTACCAATTTATCTTATAAGTATAGGTACCTGAAATGTGTGTCAATGCCTCAATTACATGTGTTAGTGCTTTTTGTGCCATATAATTCACACTCGGAGGTACCTATATTTCTGATAGAGGACTCTTATTCAAAATTATCTTTGAATATTTTACCTTTATCTTTGAAGTATTACCATTTTATTAATAATATACCGAAATTACGTGTCAAAAAAACATAATTAAAAAAACAGTCACGTATCCAGAAAAAAAAACCCAGGTAAGCGTAAACTTACTGTTAATTGACCAAACCGTATAGCTATTACCGAGTCATGAAACTTACATATAACAACACTCGCGGTCTACTAAAATCCTCTCACAGCAAGTTTCCTCGTTGTTTACGAAAAAGCGTGTTATTTTTTCAATTTTCTCGTACGTTTGCCTCCCGGCTAAAATCTCTCGCAAAAACCTAAAAGCATTTCTGTTAGATGCATCCGTAAGAACGTTACAGATGAACTAACGGTCGGCCATGACAGTGCTGACTCGCGCCATTGTTCTGTTGCCATGGTAACGGTAACAACTACTCGAAAAGTTGGGAATATTTTGTCATTCCCTTCCTTATGTTCGGGGAATGAAAATTGAAGTACCTACAGAGTTCTGTATATTTTGTGTAATAATGTAATTTATACATAATACCTATACTGTGTCTTATTTAATTTAATTATGATGTAATTATATGAAAGTTCTTTGTTTTAATTTTCGTTTTCTTCGAAACCAATGATAGCTCTTTAATAATTCGGTTTATTTGCCGAAATGACTTCGAACTTCGTAATTAAAGTTAATTTAGCAGTAACAGAACGTCAAAACAACGAAGTCAATGTGGTTTCCTAGCAACAAATCAACTACTACAGTTGTATATCATTCTGTAACATTAGTGTTTGACAGAATCGGGTTTTACTTTGAAATATAGTGAAGACATGATTGCGGAAAATACGGAAATATAACTAAAACTAGATTTGCGGGCTTAATCAAGCGGTTAGAATGGTTTTGTCATTTTGAATTAATACATTAATGCTCAATTAGAATGGCTGTAAATTAAATTATAGTTTACTGTTTGAATTGTTTATTGAACTGTATTAAATACATTTTGATAATATAAATACGAGTAGGCAATATGGTTTAATTAATTGAAATATGTGACTTCCCGTTTCAGAAAGAAAAAATAAAACTTTATCATTGGAAGCTACTGTAGTGTTCGCCCTACCTGTGTCTCTGTAATTACCATCCGATAATTAGGATATCGGCTCGCTTGCCCACATAACGTCTTACTCCCGTGCCACACACTCTCCCGGTTTCCCGCCAACTGGCCATAGAGTATAGTGTGCACTCTCCGCGTCTATGCGACAACGAGACGACAGATATCGGTGATAATACAGTACACTACATCCCTTCCTTTGTTTAGTAAAAACAAATTAAACTCAGTCACTTTGCCGACATCAATAACCAGTCTGGTGATCAGTCGATGGACACCGATATCCCGCCTGTTAGTCCATGTGGAATCAAACAGTCTCAAATATTGCTGCACGTTCAGCCAACGAGCACTCATCTTGCTTGGTCCGATTCAAACAGTTTATTATCGAAATCATCTACTTATATTATCTAGGCAATGACATATTCAGGTAGGTATCTCATGCTCGAAACAATTACGAACACTTGAGATCCACTAGCGGCAAAATCAAAATGAATATAAAAATAGATAAAACCAAACTGTACCTGCCTATTAATGGAATATAATAAATCTTCATACTCCCAGTGGTTTCCTCACATTTTACTCTAGCTACCTACTCCTTTCCCTTTTCCTTCAAATGACCAAGTATTGCCTTTGCCCTTGTCGGGCTTTGACAGAATAATTTTACTTCACTTACTTGAAAAACAGTTTCAGAATGCATTGTCCCAATGTAAGAATTTTATTTCTAGCTTCAGAGTTGAAACAATAATGATGAAATGAAGTTTTTCCTGACGCTTCGTACTTGCGATTAAAGCCCCGTAATGACTTTTACGTGCATTTTACTAGCGTAGCGTTTGCTAGTGTTTTATAAACAACCGGACAACTTTGAAATGTCACTACAGTCGAATCGTTTTACACTGACGATTTATGGAAATTATTACCTTTACCTTTTACTCACACATTACCTTACCATTACCACTTTCAATAACCTTACCAACAAGTTACCGCCGCGCCGTTTAAAGCAACCTTTGAGTGTTACTCAAGGACTCCACGACAGTGGAACGTGACTTTCAAGTCCATGCCAGGCCCTGCCATTTTATACTTGCACACAACATATACGAATCCTCGCGAACCTTGCTGTTCACACCTCGTAAAGCTGTACAAGACTTGCACACAACATATACGAATCCTCGTGAACCTTGCTGTTCGCACCTCGTAAAGCTGTACAAGACTTGCACACAACATATACGAATCCTCGCGAACCTTGCTGGTCGCACCTCGTAAAGCTGTACAAGACTTGCACACAACATATACGAATCCTCGCGAACCTTGCTGGTCGCACCTCGTAAAGCTGTACAAGACTTGCACACAACATATACGAATCCTCGCGAACCTTGCTGGTCGCACCTCGTAAAGCTGTACAAGACTTGCACACAACATATACGAATCCTCGCGAACCTTGCTGGTCGCACCTCGTAAAGCTGTACAAGTTCTCGCCTCTCAGGCATATAGGTACATATGATAGTTCTACTATCTAATACTTTCGCGCAACCTTACGATTTCTCACGGACCTTACTGTTAGCAACAGTGGAACGTGCCTCGCAAAGCTTTACGAATATAAATATAATAGTTCTACTATTTAATACTTTCGCGCAACTTTACGATTTCTCACGGACCTTACTGTTAGCAACAGTGGAACGTGCCTCGCAAAGCTTTACGAATATAAATATAATAGTTCTACTATTTAATAGTTTCGCGCAACTTTACGATTTCTCACGGACCTTACTGTTAGCAACAGTGGAACGTGCCTCGCAAAGCTTTACGAATATAAATATAATAGTTCTACTATTTAATACTGCCGTACGATCTCTAGTTTTTCAAACATGTACATAGACAACAAATACATAGTAATTATGATCACACAAACGTACGTACCCGGTTGACTTCCGCAGTGGGCCCGTGAACTAGCAGATTTCTGCCAGTACAGACACATACATAATGACTAAAAGTAGAATTATAGTTCAGAAGTTTTTTTTATTGATAACAACATAACACAATAATTTATACGGTTGTACCTAAGTGGTAAATTGTGTCTACAAATGAAATACCTTTGTATTTCCAATCTGCTTTTCAACGTGTCTAGGTGCCAGTATACCTATTATACAATGTTTAAAACTTAAACGGTCGAAACGCAGCTCTCCTGACGGAAAAGATATCTCGTTTACTCATGTTGTATCGTTAACTATTCTAAAAATTGTACTACTAGGGGAATTACATTTAATCTCGATGACAACAGAGCACTGACAGTTTAGTGCACTACTAATGTGTTAAGTAAAGGTAGGTATTCCTATTAGACTCGGAACCAACCCACCTAGCAATCATGTTTACATAGTTACAGATCGCTTGGACCAGCCACCGTTCACATCTAATTTGACACCCCATTGCAAAATTATTTAAATTATTACAAATGAAATTAATAGCAAATGCTTAAAGCATAGGTAATATGAATCAAACTCAACTAATTTTGGTAACAGTTTCCTTTTATTAATTGAGAGAGGAATATTTCAAAGCTTAATTCCTTATCTCAGCATTGCAACAAGTAATCTGGTTTTCAACCGTATGGATCAGCGCTGGCACTTGCATGCTTCTGCAGATACACTCTCTAAAAGAATTCTGATATACCTAAGCTTCGAGCGTTCTACATCAATGAGTGTCCAGGGGCGCAATTCTACAAATTTAACTTTAGTGCTATGTGTACGTTACGATTATAACGTAGGCACCTATAAAGCCGTTGCTTTATAGTTACGTTTAACTTATCAGATTTTAGGATTTTAGTTAACAACTACGTCGTGCAACGAAACGCGCTTTGACAGGTGTCATCAGCTTTGTAATCTGTCTGTAGCTGTGACATTCAGTGAAACTACAAAACACAAACAAACACCTTAACATAGAATAGAATCCATCAATAGAGACTCTCAACTACTGTTCCTCCTCCTTTCATCAAAGTGAACAGCAACTCACAAACAGCGCCCCCGTCGATGCACAATTCCCCCTGTAGAAACGATCGCCGACCCCTCTACAACGTCCGTCCACCTATAGATTAGCCGCAGGATTCCCAATTCATGCGCCCACCAACGCCGAATAGAAACCTAGAACCTATGAAGTAGGTACCTACTTAGTGAACAACCAAGCGCCGCAGATAAAATGCAGGTGCCACAGGACCCAGGCAGCTCGGTGCCGCTGCTTTGAAAATTTCAAGAAACTGTTCGGTCAGCAGGCATCTCCAGGTTTCACAAGTGGGTGGCAAAGCAACAACAACAATCAGTATGCCAAGAACATTTGTAGCCAACAACTGAGAAGGCTACACATTGTACCTACTTCAAAAGATAGATGTATTAATCTCAAATCAATAAATGGATTCTATTTCATGTCTTGGTTATGTTATTCTCCCAACAACTTTCTATGTAAGTTTATTTAGTTTACACTTATAATTCTTGTTGGGCACTGCAATACTGTAAAGTATAATTTACAAATAAATAGCAATATTACAATGAGGGCTACTCTGTTAAACTGCACCAATGTCAGTCAATTGTGATACCAATTAAAATCCACTCAAGCCTGAATCTTGAAGGTTATATTTTAGAAGCACAAGCGATCACCAAATTATGAAATCTAAATCATTAGACAGTACCCAGAGTAAGTATCTATATTGAAACTCCTTCCATGTTTCATTCTTATAAGATTTTGTCACAGATGTGAAACCCCAGTTAGGTAAATAAAGCAGCATTGTCCCAACAAATCTTAATGGGAATTAATTAAAGTACAAAAATGCTCCATTGCTTAGTTCCTTAAACTTTTGGTCTAAGAGTTTCATATTCACCTAAAATACTCAAATTAGGATTATGAGTTAGGATGTTTACCAAAGATTCTATCTATTGAATACCAAAAGTTTTGATCCACATTTTCCATCTAATATTGCTGTTTGGTACTGTTTTCCTGTTCTGCATCTTCTGAGATATCTCTGTTGTAACATAACAACCTCTTTAATACTGCAAAACAAACAAAATTAAAAGGATTAGAATTATATTCAGGGTGACTGAGCAACCGTTATAATTAACATTAACTAGATAGGCAACCCACTGGAAGCGTTGACGGGTTGGAATGTTGTACATATGTGCATACATACCAGTACAACTGGGTAAGTACTTCAACATAC
This sequence comes from Helicoverpa zea x Helicoverpa armigera, assembly GCA_033682625.1. Classification (NCBI taxonomy): domain Eukaryota; kingdom Metazoa; phylum Arthropoda; class Insecta; order Lepidoptera; family Noctuidae; genus Helicoverpa; species Helicoverpa zea x Helicoverpa armigera. The sequence continues at coordinate 3,125,313 of JAWIIS010000038.1, read as the reverse complement.
ATAGTCCAACTTACAATGGTCCTTCAATGTGCTATTTGTTTAACTAAATACCTAGCACATGTTTGTCATTTATAGAACAGTTGACTAAAGGTACAAAACCACCAGTTTGTTCTTGTAATATCCACTATATTGTAAGCAAGTCTCTTGAAGTAAGTTGGTACCAGAACAATGTAGCAAGTAAGTAGTTAACTAGACTCTGGGAGGGAAGCTTATATTATCTAAACCACCAGCACAGAAAATCTGAAATTAATCAAGATTTAAAGAAGGTACTCGTCCAGATTAACTTTCAAATACTTAAAATTACTCAATTCAAAACAGATTATTTAGTAGAAATAACTACTTAATTATTGTAGTAGGGAGTCGCTTACAAACTCAAGGTACTTATAATATTATGCACTCAGTTCACCAAATATTTCACTATATAACAAGTTACAAATTAATTTGAAACTTTCAGTCATAATTGCATTCCCAGTTATTATTTCTTTTGTTTATATAACTTGGTTTGTTTAATTTATTAACTTCTTAAAATAGTTTGTATAATAATTTTCTCTTATAACTTCCTAGTTCAACTTGCATTGTATAACTTTCTCAAAGTCAACCCAAAAAATATTGTAAACATTTCTTTTTCATGTTATTATCGTATGTATCAATACATACAAATTGTAACACCTATTATGTTTTTTAAAAAAAGTAACCATGGAGTTTCTTGCCCGTTCTTCTCCATAGGAAGCTACTTTTGGAATGGGCAACTAGAAGCAAACTTATTTATAATTTTGATGTTCATAAGTGCTTGTAAAGGCCTACGTGAAAGTGAAATAAATGATTTGATTACTTTTCACACTTTTATAGTCAATGGGAACCAAAGATTATTTACTTTATGATAGGAACTAGAAACACAATGTAATTTATCTTTCATAAAGGAAATTACTCCCACGACAGATGTTTGGCTGTATGCTGTAATCATAGCCATCATGTAGCATCACAGCATTAAAACGATTTACTGATTCGCACCAATCTTAAAACAAATGAATGTTCTATGTTCAATTGGTGAAAAATACATGAATTTCATACGCAATGTGATATTATGATACAGGCTTTCTGGAAAACCCTTATGTGATGAATATACAGTACAATTACTAACGTACAACTTACTTATATGCTTCAAAGAACACACAATTAAACTTTCCAAGTAAAACCTAGACATGAGCACTGGTGTGAGATTCTTTAAAGTCTCATACAATAATTTATAGTCGAGTCGGTGACTGGATACCATACTAGCATCCTTACTAGAAACTTTAACTTGCACGTTCTTTGGACAGACGGCCAATTTGTTCAGATTTCGGCTGTTTAGGGGGACTTCTATACCGGACTGAACTTACCATACCTGCCCCTTCCTTTCTTTTCAATTCAAAAGAAATAATGTTCGCTACTTACAGACACGCCGCCAATATCATATTTTCACTCGTCGCCAAATGTAGTGTTCGCCCTACCTGTGTCTCTGTAATTACCATCCGATAATTAGGATATCGGCTCGCTTGCCCACATAACGTCTTACTCCCGTGCCACACACTCTCCCGGTTTCCCGCCAACTGGCCATAGAGTATAGTGTGCACTCTCCGCGTCTATGCGACAACGAGACGACAGATATCGGTGATAATACAGTACACTACAGCTACAAAAAACAAAACGTAAAATAATCCCCATTCTTTATTATCTGAAGTCACTGAATAACAAAAGAAAAAAATATCGAGTTCCATTAAAATTAATATCTGTATCTATATTAGGAGCTTAATAACTCTTCCAATATTTATTACATGCTCGATATATTGTTCAATATCCGTACAAATTTTGATTATTCTCTCTACCATTCACGAATTTCTCGATTCGACTCCAATAGACGGAAATCTCAAGGGTTTTCAAGTATCTGGCGAGAATCGTAGGTGTGCAAACACCGTGGGCCCTTGACTTGACTCCTTGACGCCGAATATACATTGAAACCATGGAAAACAAAATGACTAGCGGAGATGCCATGACAAGGAAAATCTCCTAAGAAAGTAGCTCGCCAAAATGCCGGGGACGAGAAACGTTACTGTATTCACCCTTATACACCTTCTTTGGACCTGGTCACTTCTTGTAATATCAAAAATCGTTGACAAAAGAACCCGAACTCCTTGTTAATTCTCTCTTAATGATAATTTGGTTACGCCAGCGTACGTATTTGACCTAGAAGAAGGCGCCTGACCTACCTGCATTATGGCATCTCTGCTGATTTTTCCTTCCTCCATGATTAAAACCTATAAATAAATCCCATAAAAGTGGGTCAAGTTTGTGATGGATAACCGACTTTGAATAGGAAGAAGTGATGGAGTGGGATAGTAATGTATGCCGATGTTATGGGAAAAGTTCCCTGTGACCATGACTTTTGATGATTGTGCAAATACAAGAAGCCTTTGGTTAGATATTGCTTTGGAATTTTCCTTTCATGGAGTTTTGTCATATAATGTATTACCTACAACGTGTAACTACGTAGTAAGATTGCATTAGGCTTTCAGTAAAGAATGAATGTACCTTTGTTAATATATTTGCCCAATTTTGATTAATAACTAAAATAATGCCTGCTGGAAGAGATTTCTGTTGAAATAAGCTGAGCCTTTGTACATTTTTTTCTATTTTAATTCTTGTCTGTGTTTTGTGTGTAACTGTGTACATAAACTGTTAAATAAATAAATAATGAAAATAAGGAATTAATTTTTTTTACAGTTTCAAACAAATTACTATTACTAACGGGTACTGAATGTTACCGATGATAAAATAGGCTTTATAAAGGAGATCTTTTAAAATAGCTTTTTGGTGTCTAGTACTCAAACTTTTATAGTACTATTGTTATTTTTATACACTATAAACTTTTATTTTAACAGCCAGCTTTTAAAGATGCTTTTAAAAAACGTTTGAAAAATAAACATAGTTTTTTTTGGCGCACATAAAAAGCCAGGCGTCCTAAGACGATATTATTTATTAAAATATTGTGTATTTTATAAGCCTGTTCGTTTTATGTAAAGCCGTAACATTATGTTGTAAATATTTTATTTGCTGACATAAACGAAATGATGAAGATCTATTGTTTAAAACTGTTTTATGTTGGTTAAATAACAATATTTGTGAGCAATTTTGGTGAAACAAAATTTTATAACACTAGCATAGCATTATTATAGGAACTTCTACTTTGAATTGTTAAAGTAACAACAATTCTAATAAACTAATTTATCGGCCACAGCGTCGCTTACCATTAGCTGAGATAGTGGTACACAAATTATAAAAGGATTAATAAAAAATTATAAGTGCTATATCTCTCATTAAGTTCAAAAAGCATTAAATTTATTTTCATAAAACATGCTAAAATAAATGAACCGACAATTAAGTACATATATGTTTAATATGTAAATTGTAAATATTGAAAGTAAAATAAATTAAGTTGGCAAAAAAACCGACAGTTTCAATTAACCTGAATCTTCTTCTTCTTCTTCTTTCTCCTGCCCTGTTCCCAAATTTTACTTGGGGTCGGCCTTTCAATTAACCTGAATATTAAAGTGTAATTCGATTCACTACCTCCATACATTTTTTACTTCACCCACATTTGAAACAATCACATATCCCATTAACAAATCGAGCACGTTGAAAAAACTCCCCCACACATTAAACCACACGGAGGAAGGAAAGACAGTGGAGATGCCATAAGTCTAGTAGTAGGTCAGGCGCCTTCTTGTAGGTCAAATTGACAGTTACTAGAACTTACGAGTCATTCGGGTTCCTTGTCTCACCAACACTATTCTGCCAAACCTGTCTGATGTTTATGGTGATTTTATTTTGAAAATACATAATTAGCAGGTTCCATAGCAGGCGTGTCCCTAAAACACCCGCACTTTTTCATATGAGCTTTTAATTATGTCAAAAATTATAATAATGATAAGTTTACGTAATAAATTGTTTTATGTTCGTTAGTGTAAGCTGTACTGCATAACTCTCCATCATCTTTAAACTGTGGCCTTCAGGAACCATATTGTGTTCATCTTATAAAATGTATAACTTATAGAATGCTTATAAAGAATTGAGTATCTCCGCTAGTCATTTTGTTCTCCATGTTAAGCCATCTGCCGGCATAAACTATTCTGCTGCCAACACTCTAGTACGCAATCTGTGTAATGTATTGCAATAAAAGCCTCGTGATCTCTGTTTATTCGGCCATTTTACTCTTATCTCCCCGCTGTTAGGAATGTCACGCTAAATAATAGTCTATTTCCCTTTGAAAGTGTAAAATTATTTAGCTCGAGCTGAACGTATCAGCTTAAATTTTTTGTTGTTCGGTTTTTGAGAATGCGTGACATATTTTTATTTTCGTATAGTTTGAAGCTGTTTTTTTGTGTATGGGTAAAACTGTTAGTTGATTTTTTTTAGATTTGGTCATCAAATTAGATTCAGTGTCGCTTGTCAGAGAGATAATGGTCTATTTAGGACACATTGTCTAATTTATACAGGTAAATAGCTCGTAGATTTTCTAGTTGAAAAATCTTTTTCCAGCTTCATCTAATTTAGTGACAATAAGGAAGTTCTTGCTTGTCTAAATGGTAGGGCCACTTATTTTTTTGAGATGACAGTGTAAAATTATAATTTTGACCCAGTTGTATGCCTACATAATGTCCCTAAACTTCACAAACTTATTACATAAATTCATTTACTTTTGAATTAAATGGAACATTAAAAGAGCAACAAAAAGTATGTATTTTTTGTTGATTAAAAAATTTGTGAAGCGGTTGCGTTGAAACGGTCAAGGAAATAAAAATAAGCTTTATAAAGGGTTCCTTAGTAATAATATTTATTTCCTTTTAAGAAAAAGCGCTAGAAAAAGGTTGAATCTTATTCTAGCGCTGCTTTTTTATTTGCTTTGGATAAAGGTCGTAGTGTTAAAGACCAATACCATTAAATAAATCAAAATTTATTTATATTAACAGGTTTTACGAAAACACTTACATGCCAATATTTTAAGCAATCTTGGATTCAAAAAACAGGTTATTTTTATTGAAAAGAACCACCGATTATTATTTTTTTATAAATTGAAGCATAGTTTTGCCTTTGGTTTGTTGCAGTAGACGCCGTTTTTAATAAATTCAAACGGAACCCCAAAACGAAGTTGAGCCCAACGAGTTATTTCCCAACAAAAAAAAACTGTTGAGAGTTTCAAACATGGCATTAGGGGACACATTAACAGTGCTGAAAGGCGCAAATTATACAGCAAGCATATAACCTTGCTGGTTTCATGTAATGTTCTAAACACTACATTAAAAAAATAATATGTCAATGGTGGTACAAAATATTGTAGATCCTAGATCAGACTTCAGATTATAGACAGGTTTTGAAATAGTATAGAATGTTGCTGTTCACTTTTTAACCACGTTTAGATAGAAGTTTTACCAAAAGATCTAAATACAATACTAATTGGCGAGCTCTATAAAACGAACAACAAAATACACGTGTAGATTGATATAATAGATATTATTATTTAAATATCTATTTAAATAATATATTTAAACTTAAAATACGAAACAAAAAAATACTATAATTATCAAAATTCATCCGCATCGCAGACAGTTTGTATGCGTGCATATCTATTAGCCTTTACTGTCAAACTAGTATAATATCTAATATGAATAAATTCGTACATTAAAATAAACCATCTATTTGTCGAGCTCATGTTGATTGTACATATTTACACTTCTCTGTGAGTGTAAATGTTCAAACGGTGTTCAAACAGAACACACGCATTTTGTATTCACTTTACACTCATTTGAGTTACAGCTTTATACTAAGAGTAAATATTTAGGTAAAAAGTTAACTTTAAATCACTGGTGAAAATAATCCTTAACCCTAAATAATACAGTTGTTCTACCTGGATCTCACATTTTGATCCCATTTTTTATCATTATTGTATTCCAGATGGATCCCATTTGCTATTCCCATTGAAGTCCACTGTTAGATGTCATTGGTACTTGCGAGAGTAAAAATGTTTTATAATTTTTTTGACTCACTTCGGAAACACATTCTGTTCCTCACGGCTTCACCTATGGCCGGAATAATAGTTTTACTATTGAACCGATCTTGAAAAGTAGTTCAAAGTAGCATCAAAGACCGGCAGAATATTAATGGACCGACCTTCTCGAATCCAAATACTCCTGCATATTAAAAAAAATAATTGTTGCAGCCTTTTTTATCATCCCACTGCTGGCCACAGGCCTCCTCTCACACGAAGAAGGATTAAGCGTTGATAAAAAAATAATTACTGGTAAAAAAACATGGGCATATAAATTGGCGCAATTATAATTCAGTTACTTTAACAAAAAACTTCTACAAGAAAGTGCGTCCCTTTACGTTCTTTGTTACAAAAGACCCTTTGAAGATATGAAGATACTTATTTAGTTCAACTCTCGGGCAAAATAAGAAACTGCGACTGAATCGAGTGATTGAATAACTGAATGGTATGTTGAAACTTCAGGCAAAGAGAGGTTTTTGAGTGAAAATTAGTTTTAGTAAAATTTCTGGAAAATTAACACATATATAATAAGTAGGTACTACTTAGTATGTATGTTATTTAGAGAGGAAGAATTTTATTCTTCATACACCACATTTGTTAAGCATACCTAAGTATTACAGCTTTGATTTATCGTCCTCAAAATGGATAATAAATCAAAAATATTTTCCTACCTTTACCTTTCTATTCTATTACATCTCGAAAGCAAACTCGGTGTCTGAATTTGGCCATCAAAAAAATCCAAAAATTTAAATTCTCAAGCCTCGAAACGGCAGCAAAAGAGCAACATCAATTCGAATCCAATAAAGAATGGTCTACACACCTTAATTTGAATTAAACCGTCGATTATATCTGTACCCGAGCTAACACGCCGTTAGGAGTAGCGTAGGCCCAATTTGTTTGTGGTTAGGCCAGGTGCACAAGTGCTGCAGCCTAATTGTACTAACTGTATTAACTTGCACAGCCACTGCACTAATGAACCTGCCGATAGTACATTTCCAGTCGTTTTCAGCACGTGTATTTTAGCTTTTTTTGCGTACCCGTACGTACCAATTAGGGAGTTCCGATCTATGTTTTGGTGTCGACAGTTGTCTACACTGTTTCTAGCAGTTTCTAGCAGTTTCTAGCAGTAGAGTGTACGATATCCACTTTTACTGGATGAAACATAGGTCAATACAATTCAAACTTAGCGTGATTCGTACACAAAATGGAATGAAATGATTATTTGAACAATTTCAATTTTGAGCAACTCAAAACTTGTATTTTTGTATGCACAGAATGTCTGCCCATCCGAATGTACTTTCTTTTTTTAATGTAGGAAAAAAAAATATCTGTGAAACAAAAATAGATATATCCTCGTAAATAGCTTGTACCGTACTTAAAAGAGACGTCTTGATAAGAACGTGAGGGAAATAAGTTTATTTTTCACCAGTTCCGGTATGTAATCAAATTCCTCAAGCCGTAATATGTATGTCGGAGCACCAGAAGTGGTTAGAATCTTTTGATACACTTGCATCTTGTCAGGATATGAAATAATACCACAGTAGTCGTTCACATCATCTATTATCGTTCAGTACTTCAGTAATCACATTGGTTACAATAAATCGGATACATTTCCAAGATCACATAGCCTGAACTTGGTTTCTCTTCGAGATTCCATTTAAGATTATTTCAATTGACGTTGGCACCTCACGTCACCAAGACGACCACAAACAAGGAACCAGCCAGCAATATTGGGCCGCGCTGTGGGCCGCGCCGACACGGCCATCCTGCGCTTTACACGTCCTCGTGTAAGTAGCACTGTAACAGAAATAATACCAAGGAACATCTTTTCGTTCGGCCACACCTGACCATATCATTAAGCTCAGCTATTGTGAAACTTTATTAAAACAGTTGTTAAGACTAGGATGCTCCCTTAACCAGGGACATTTCATAAATAGGGGGTTCCCTCAACCAGGTTCCCTTAACCAGGGTTCCTTTCACTAGGGACTTCTCTTTACCAGAGGCTTCCCTTAAACAGGGGCTTCCCTTAAACCAGGGGCTTCTCTAAACAGAGGCTTCTCTTAACCAGAGGCTTCCCTTAACCAGGGGCATCTCTTAACCAGAGGCTTCTCTTAACCAGAGGCTTCCCTTAACCAGGGGCATCTCTTAACCAGAGGCTTCCCTTAACCAGGGGCTTCCCTTAACCAGGGGTTTCTCTTAACCAGAGACTTCTCCTAACTGGAGGCTTCCCTTAACCAGGGGCTTCCCTTAACCAGGGGCTTCTCTTAACCAGAGGCTTCTCCTAACCGGAGGCTTCCCTTAACCAGGGGATACTTTTTTTTAATCTCTTTTTTTTATTATCGTAGCCACTTAACCAGCGACACGATTTTGGTCACTTAACCAGTAACCATTTTTACACATTCCCAACGAATCTAAGTAATGTGGGAGAGCCAAGAAAGTACCGAGACTCTTTACAGACTGTTACTGCATGAGCTACGGCTACAACGTAGAATGATACCAAGTGTAGTAGGACTAGACTACTTCCATTAATTCTTCTTTTTTTTTACTCAATAACTTAGTTCATTGATCAAAGCAAGCTTAGATCTGATTTTATCAAACAACCAATAGTGGTCTAATTACAACATACTTTCTATCTGATGTTCATCAGACAATTCATCAGGGATAGACTTCACTCGTTACAGCTTAGCGAATTCGATACAGTAACTATCAACAATTCAACTGCTAAAACTAAATGCTCACTATCGGTATCATTATCTTCAACTGTATCTGATAAATAATCAAGTTCAAATAGCACGTCGAAACTAAAAACTTCGTTTAAACGTACAAACGTACAACTGAATCTCAATAGTCTGCTAATTAATCGATAAACGTCAAATGCAATGTTTTTAAATACACTACTGCTTCATATTTTAACGCGACGTTCATAATACATTAACAACAAAACAGATCACCTGATTAACTAGCATAGGGAAAACTCGTAAAGTGTCGAATTGACAGTTCACTGTTGGTTCGCCTTTACCACCGCAGAATCGCACGGTATCCTGGCTTGCAACAGCGCGTGTCAGCAACCGCAGCTGCGAGCCATCAGCTCACACGGCGTTAGCGTACGTAGTTGATCACCTTCTCTCCTTCAGCCTCGGCCATCAACATCTGTAGTGATAAGACAAACATTAGACTTCTGACTTACCATCCGTTATTGTTAGAGATGAGAGCTTAAGTTAACTAACTACATCCAGCCCAGTCCTAGCCTTCTATCAATAAGTTTGGATTGACTTTCATTCTAACTGAATGTAGCTGGGCATATGTGCCTTGTAGGGAGCGATTTCTCAACACAATTACCGAGGCAACCAGTCACACTTTGGTAAGACTAGTTATCAGACTTTATGGCTTCTGCTCTTTTTGGTAGTCAGACTTTCAACACGTTAATTACAGGAACCGTCACAACTACGGCTGTCGTTTAATTCACATCAAACCTTCTACTCAGGATTTTCGCCGTCGGTGTGTCCCTTGACAGTGCCAACAGCCTATTCCGGCCTTGTAGGGTACACGATCACAACCACAGTGACATGACACCAACTGTACCACAGATTTTACTCAGGTCTGTTCCCGGCGACCCTTATGCCATCACACAGGCTTTAAATGGGTTTATTCCGAATCAACCCGTATCCATCGTAGGTACATCTGAACACGATGAAATTACTAAATGGTTATTCGAGTAGATTAGGTACAGTCTACCAGCAAATGTAAAGTCTGACGCACAATGTAAAGCTGAGCAACTCAATGTAAGTAAATAGAGCAAGTAGATAAGCAATAGCTTAAGCGTAAGCTCCAGGTCTTCGTCAATCGCTGCCTTCGTCGTATTCTCGGTATATACTGGCCCGAGAAAATCTCCAACATAGAACTGTGGGAACGCTGCGGAGAGACACCGATCGACCAGCAGATCAAACGACGCAAGTGGAACTGGATCGGCCACACGCTCCGAAGGGACCCCGATCACATCCCGAGGCAAGCCCTAGACTGGAATCCCCAAGCAAAGCGGAAACGTGGCCCCCTTAAACAATCCTGGCGGCGGTCGATCATTGCAGAGACGGCGACTATAGGCAGAACGTGGAGCGAAATAAAGCGCAAAGCTCAAGACCGAACGCGATGGCGGAGCACTGTGGATGCCCTCTGCCCTATCTAGGGGACATAGGACTCTAAGTCAAAGTAAGTCAGATAAGCAAAAAGTAAGCGATAAATAACAACAGCATGCTATTTTGAAGCTATTTTCCAAGGTAGGAAATTAATTGCTATGGCTACGCAATAAGGTAAGAAACAGACACCTAAAAAGCTAACATGTGATTGATATTATTCCTATTTACTAGCTAAGATGTCCTCTTAGCCGATTACCAGCTACGACGGCTGTTCTAATGTAAGGAGATTAGCCAACTGCGCAGGACATACTATAGTGAACAAGCATTCGCGCTGACACAGGTGCACTCATTATTCTTTCACTGTCGTAGTCCGATGGGACGGTAATGCGACACGACCGGAGAGAGATCACAAGCAGGACCTAACATACTAAAGGACCTTTACTTGCCTTTACTTTACGTGCCCTCCGATGCACGGGTGCATCAATTAGCAATTTCCAGGCTCCGGAATGCTTTGTGAAAGTTTCTAAAGCAACAAAGCAATTTCGGCCCGACTCGGGAATCGAACCCGAGACCTCGTGCTGAGCAGCCGCGCTTATGACAGCTAGACCTACGAGGCTAACTATAGTCTTGCTATAATAGTTTCGTTATCGTACAGGGTAATAGTATCACCTGAACGGTGAAACGCTACATACAATGTTCTGCCTACGGCAAAACTAGCGTGTACGAATTGGAAGTCATTGAAAGCAATGAATGAGGTGCTAGGTCCATCAAGCAATATGACGCAGCCCGAGGATCAAACCCGAGTACTTAGATATCACTACTAAACCAAGGAGATAGTCGACAATTATCAACGTTACGGATGTACGACTTTATAAAAGACGCAAAACAAAATTGGATTGATCTCACCAGGTTCATCATTCATGTTGCTCTTAGTATCTCTGTACGTAACAAACATCGCGTATCGTGTTTGATCACGCTGGAAGACAGCGCGCGGTAGAAGTCATGCGTTGCGCTCGCGGACCCCGCAGCGAAGAGCGAGCACAGACTTCTTCCACAGGAAGCAGGAGAGGCTCACGGGATCATCACATGCAAAAGATATCATAAATCGGTTAATTTTATCACAACATTTTGATAACAACTCTGATATTGTCACCATAGCAACCAATCTTGTTTTAGTAACCATGGTAACCAAGTCCTGTTATTTTCCGTTGAGACTATGAAAATATCCACTATTTCGTTTCCCCAACAATGCAATTTATGAAACATCGATGTGCCATGCTATTCTTTCAGCTCTTCGAGCACTCAATGCCACAAAACTCATTCCTTCAACGGAACAAATCATTCAAATTATTGCAACAGTTGGTAAGATTAGGGTATCATTTTAGGATTGATTTCTGTTAGTATTATCAAAGGCACATCGCGGTGTTTCTTCCTCCAACCTTAGAATTAACCTGTTCTACGACGTGACACATTCCAGGTGTAATGTTCCTTTTACACACAATCACAAGAAACGTGTAAACAAGAGGAATATCATCTCGCTTGCTACGTCGAACATCTTCACTTCATTTTTCACCATTAATCTTGCTCTCAAAAGCTCTCAACACCGTCCATAACGAATACTTGGTCAGAACGCTCTCGCAACAAATAAACTTCGTAATGCGTGCGTACAGTTCATATCATTGAACTCAGGTGGTTCCACCTGGAGGACTGTAATCAGTGCCTTCAGAATTCGATCACTTAATTTTAACAAACAAAGGAATGGCGGTTGTCAGTTTCCTTCTCGCAATTTCTTCCAACATGATATTCCGTATTGCATGACGATTCCATGAACAATCTTTTCTAAATCAATCCGCTTCGGTCGTCACACACTTCACTCAATGCTGCACTCCATCAGTAGTACTTGCGTTGAGCGTTCCGTAACCATATCGATATCTTATAACGTGTTCTCGTTAGCGACTGCATCTGCAGTACGAGTATTCGTCTTTAGCGCTGCACCAACATCAGAAAGCCAATATGCGAACAAGGCAGCAATCAGTGGGCAAGGTCATCCATCCCACTTCTGATGTCGGAGCACCAGAAGTGGTTAGAATCTTTTGATACACTTGCATCTTGTCAGGATATGAAATAATACCACAGTAGTCGTTCACATCATCTATTATCGTTCAGTACTTCAGTAATCACATTGGTTACAATAAATCGGATACATTTCCAAGATCACATAGCCTGAACTTGGTTTCTCTTCGAGATTCCATTTAAGATTATTTCAATTGACGTTGGCACCTCACGTCACCAAGACGACCACAAACAAGGAACCAGCCAGCAATATTGGGCCGCGCTGTGGGCCGCGCCGACATGTATAATATTTTATGGAAATAATTTCTAGAATTCTACTTCCCATTCAATTCACAGATTACATAAACCACTGGAAGTGGAGCACAGTCGTAAGTCTTTATCCCTTGGACACAAACTTTGTGTGCTCAGAAGCCACATTTCAGACTGAACATATCCAGTGTTTGCATTCGAAAGCAGTAGGGAAATAATTTATTACGAGTGGTTATAACTAGCTCTTTTTAGTTTTAATCTCGTCACTAAGGACTAGTAGCCAGATAAAAACAAGCGACTTGAGAAGTTCCTTTTTTTAAGTCGGTTAAAAGTAACTAAGGTTCCTCTTATCTCTTAACAAAATTCATCTCAATCGGCTTAGTAAATTTAAAGCGAAAACATTGCAACATTAATAGTCACAATCACGGAATTAAATAAATTATGTATTTATCACTAGATTTCACCCTGGTTAAAGCTATGTATGCAGGTACCTATCTCTAACCAAAAAATATCCCAATCTGTTCAGTAGTTTTAGCATGAAAGTGTACCAAACAAGCAAATACTCACTTTCGCAAGTAATATGGATTAGGATGTAATGATTTGATACTATTATCAAATCAAATCACAGAGGTACTAAACCGTACGAACAAAGTTCCTGAATTTTGTTTATTGTTACGACTGACTATAAACTATAAACACGTTTGAGATAAACATAAAACATGGGTGAGATAGTAAAATGAAACTTATTGGCTTAAGGAATTCTGTTTTACTAATAAAACAAAGATTTTAGGATTAGATTTGGCTAGATTCCTTTTAAGGTTAGACAGAAATAAAATAAACGGAAAATTGTAATATACCAAGACTTGACTGGCTTTGGATTAGTGAATTTTTTTATGAATAGCATATGTTTAAAAAACATATGATGGGTATGATTATTTATTATGTCTTTAAGAACTTTTAACTAAGTGTTACATAAGTATTAAAAAGGTGCGCAGGTTAAAATATAGCGGCATATTTTTTGTTCAGTTGGCTATTAAGTACTTAATAATTGTAGTCCACTGCAGACTGAATGTGCAGTTTAGTAAATTACAAGTTACTCTAAAACTCATTGGTCTTCTAAGTAACATTAAGTGAAGCTTTTGCGCACTAAATAGTTCACCCTATCAATGCCTTGTACAGTCGGTGTCATTAGTTTTATCAACAGTAACAAAAATAGGAAAGAGGAATTATTTTGTCCAGGTACGCTAAAAAGTTCCATTGAACCATGTGAAATCTCGAAAAACTTCTGGTATAAAATATTCCTCTATCTACAGTTAATAAGAAATAAGTAGGTAGTAATGTTATAATTATTTCCTTCGCTAGTACTTATCTATCATACAAAGTCACATAGTTTTAATTTCAAGCGCTCCAAGTTCTTTAGTTTTTCAATTTATTGCACTAAAATTAAAATAACTTAAAGCACTTTACTAGCCAACTTGTGTGAACTGTTTTTCTTAACAAACTTTGTTATTGTCGACTGCTGTCTAAGACTAAAGTTTCTCTCAAGTTATATTTTAGTTTTCTTAGAGAAAAAAATAATAATCTGAAATTCGTTTGAGTTTGAAACTACAATCTAAGCATCCAAATCATCATTTATCTATATTAATACACTCTTTTGCAAAAAAAACGGGCACCTATGCAAAATCTTGGTTTTAAGGACTTCACGTATATTTCAAAGGGTTTTAATGACTGTAGTATGTTACTAGCACCAAAAGGGTTAGCCAAACATGCGTTAGAGTGTATTCTAAATTTGAATTTCGTAGATTTGCTAAGAAACTGGTCAAACCTTGATTTGGACTAATTCCTAGTAGAAAGTTCGTCGGCGTTTTGAAAAGTTTTCGACGTGATTATCAGAAAACTGATAATGCAGTTTTAATTATTGATTAATGTACTCTTCTGTTAAATCAAAACATTTTTGAAAAACTATGCGTATTTGATAAAATTTTCACCTGCTCTAAATGGTCTATGCTGATGATAGATGGCAATGTTAAGAGTTTCGCTATTTTTGTGTAAAGCCTTATATTGTTTAGATATTGTACCCACGCGGTTTTAAATATCCCTTTCTCACAAATAAACATAATTTAGAGTAGTCTCAGTCATTTGGGCTGCGACAAAACAAAATTTAAAGATAGCAGTGCCAGTCACAACTCGTCTCCTATCAGACTTTGACATTTACAAAATAACGAATTTTGTGATAAATGTGAAATTAACCATATGAAAAATGCTGAGGAGGGCTAAAGCTATCCAAACAGTCAAATTATTGCCTCGCTGAAGTTCTGGATAACTCCATAGGTGTCGTGTTACTAAACGATGATTTAGCTGAAAGGGAGTCATGAATTCAAAATTTTTGGCCAAAGGTATGTTTCTTAAGAAATGAGCAGGTAGCTAATTATTGTTTTGATTTAAGCAGGAAAGTACTGTAGATATACAAAAACCTCGGCGCAGGCAAGTTTATTTAACAAAATGTCCGTTTGATGAACACACGTTATTTGAACGCTCAAACTCATAGATCTTCAGAGGTCTACGGGGTTTCCCCAGATGCAAGGTTGTTTAAAAATCCGTAATTACGAGACCTTAAGACCTTATGCTTACAGTCTATCCGATATTATCTGCATTTTGTAGAATTTCAAGATTTTTCAAAAGGTCAAAGTCTGATAGGAGATGAGTTGTGATCGGCACTGCTAACTTTTAATTGGTTTTGTCGCAGCCCAAAGTCCTGAGACTCCTCTAAATTGTGTTTATTTGTGAGAAACGGATATTTAAAACCGCGTGGGTACAATATCTAAACAATAGAACCCTTAACACAAAAATACTGAAACTCTTTACATTGCCACCGATCATCACTATAGATCATTTAGAGCAGGTGAACATTTTATCAAAAACGCATAGTTCTTAAAAAATGTTTCGATTTAATGGAAAAGTCCATTAATCATTAAATAAAACTGTATTATCAGTTTTCTGAAAATCACGTCAAAAACTTTTCAAAACGCCGACGAACTTTCTACCAGGAACTAGTCCAAAGCAAGGTTTAACCATTTTCTTAACATTTCTCCAAAATTCAAATTTAGAATACACTCTCACGCATGCTTGTCTAGCCCTTTTGATGCTCCTAACATCCTACAGTCATTAAAACCCTTTAAAATACACGTGAAGTCCTTAAAACCAAGATTTCGCATAGGTGCCCGCTTTTTTTGCAAAAGAGTTTATAATAAAGATAAAAAAATTGTTTGTCTACACTCTAAATACTCCGAAACTACTGAATTAACCGATCTGAAAATTCAAACATAAAAACTACATTATCTACGTGTAACATAGGGTGTATTTTATCCCGGTACGGGCAGTAGTTTCCTGGGCACGCGGGTGAAACCGCGAGGAAAACGGCTAGTGTCATCCTTAAGAAAACCAGAATAAACTATAAATGTGGAATATCATAACCCCTCTTGGCAGTCGGATAAAAATATGCCTCTTATATAAGAGAACGCCAGACGAAAACAATTAGGCTTTCGTCGTCTGAATCAAAAGGAACATTTTACTTATCGGACGTTGAATAAGCTCCCGTCTGGCGACTAACTAATATTTCTTGAAACGAGACACCCGTCTACTATACTGAGTACTTGGCTTTTAATAGTGATGCTAGGGAAATAAAAACGGGATAGTGATAATAGTAAGGCTTTTTACAACGAATTTTTGTTTGGTGTTTGGTTTGTCTGGGCATTTTACTGAAAATGATAACTAGTAGCGTTTACAGTTCACTCTAATTAACTTTGCTTTTTTGAACGTAGCCATTGTATGCCTTAAGCAAGTGTACTTTAATAGATTGAAGCCAAGTAGCCAATTTCGCACAAGCTTCGTCATGCGCAAAGATAACATAATTATGTAGGTAATATCGGCAAACTTCGGAAATGCAAAAGTATATAGTTGGCGCGAACTGTAGGGCTTCATAACTATTATGTCACGACATTTAACTGTGAGCCCTATGCAAGTATTTTTATAGAAGAAGTGTAAATTATTATTAATCGCACAACAGGCTTTCAACAAAAAAGTACAGTCAAACGCAAAGTCATGTACGTTTTTCCCCAATAATTTATTTCTTTTGTGATATTTTTTTCGTTCAATCTTGACATGACAGAAACCACATCTATTCTTCCCACGGTTTGACATATAAAATTTCAATCTCCGAATTTTGGGGGTGTTACAAAAATGGCCGCGTTTTTTGAATGCTTTCGACCTGTCATACGCAGTGTAGTGAAACTCTTTGGGGATTTTCGTTACATTTACGGTTATAACACTTGATGGTGGCAGGTATCCATTACCGACATCGTTTTCATATATTGGGTTGTGTTTTTCGTTGCTATAAGACTGAGTTGCGGTAATTTGGTAGGCTGGTGATAATTTTTGGCAAATTGCTCTATTCAAGAAAATGTTTCGTCTGTATGGTGCACGTTAAGTTTTATGGAATACTCTTTGAAAGAATCAACGATGAGGGGAAAAGAAGTGTGCTTTTATGTTCTCGCCAAATGTAACCATAAACGCTGTTGTAAGATCAGATAATAAAAATCCCCAAACTTAAAAAATACATAGACATCTTGACCAAAATATGCAGTAAGGTAATTATAAAACATCGCCTGCCCAAAGCTACCTCATATCAGAAGCCAGCACCGACTCGTTTGATAAGGCTAATTAATTAGAGCCTGGCATGATGCATCACGGTTCCCTTACGACATGATTAACTGACATTTCTAGGTTAGAACATTGATGAGGAAACCAATATTTCGGCGAAATGCTTGCTTATTTTGAAATAAGTAAGCGTATTATGGGAGATCTACAATTTTTACCTTATAATTGGCATAGATACATCTATCTAGATTGAGGATATAAGCCTTAAAAAGAAACAGTTCTCAAGTAAGTCTGCTTCTTCGAGGTTATCTACCAGTGTCTTCACAAAAATCAAACATAGCATTGCAGATTTTGTTGAATAAATCTTCTGCTCTGAAAATAAGGCATTTAATGCTCTACACATGTTCATCAGTAGCTCCAAGGCGGTAACTTAAAAAGACCTATAATAATCATTTTATAATCATTTATTCGTAAAGCAAAGAGCACACTAAAATACAACATTATTTCTTAAAATCCAAACATATGTGCTAACATTATAATTGCCAGAACTAAGATGAACCTGTGTCTTAAGCCTATGTGTACGTCGCAATAAAATATTTCTAATTTACTAGTACCTAACTCTTCCAAAACTAAACAAGAACAACACAAGATAAAACTTCGCTAGTTATTTTGGCTAGCTCACCATATCTTCAGGCAGATATTTCGCTAGCAAGCCTGCCCGTAAAGTTAAAACTTTTAAGTGGACTGTCATAGTACGTTGTGCCGTATGCCGCCTTGGCAACTGCACAAGATTACCAAAGGTTATTATTCAAAAGAATCGCTTTGGAAATGGAATATCGTAGGGTACTGAAATTGGAATTGTACGTTATATTTATTCTAAGAAAAATTACAATGAACGATCGTAACCTCTTCTTCTTTCTCCTGCCTTGTTCCCAATTTTACTTGGGGTGGGCGCAATATATCATTGTCTTCCATTTTTTCACCGTCTTTAACCACTATGTTCCAAAATAGATTAACACCTGCAAAATTACATAAAATAAAAAAGGGTATAAATGTCGTACACCTGATCAAGCATAAAGTTGCCAAAAATCATTGGCACATATCATTCAAACATTCGGCATATCAAAATTGATATCGGTACCAAAAATTCATTTCGGTACCGAAATGTCGGGTTATAAATTTAAAAATCTAGGCTTTGAACCGGAGAGTTATCACTCGTCTCTTTGTTGCTAATGTGTTCCATCTATCATGAAAACTGTGACGTTATTGGATTTTCGCCTTTAGAGCTCGGCCTGTATATTTTTTGTGTAGTTGCAAAATACAGAAGATATTAAGGTTGAAAGAATCGAATGACATATTAAGATGAATCGTATTAATAATTATCTATCCACACTTGCCCGAGTATGTAGTATGTGAATTATAAATAGATAGTTGTTTCCCTCTACTTTAGATAACTTCTCAGACCTGGATAAAATATGTATAACCAATGTATGTCACCTGTGGATAGTTTAGCTAAACGTCTTGATATTTATCATACTAGAACTTGCATTTACAACATTAATTGACTGTATAATTATGTATTTATTTATTTATTTATATTTATATACTTTTTGCACAAACAGTACAATGGCGGACTTAACGCCTTAGGCGTTTTCTCCCAGTCTACCTTTGGGTGGTGGGGAAATAGCAGTGGTAGGTGCAGTTTTTAATATAATCTATGTAAAGAAGAAAAAGAAAGAAATATTTATATATATATATATAGAATATATAGACAATATTACATAAACATAATATATACATATATACATACATATTACATTTGCCATGAGAGACAAAGAAGTAAAAAAGAATCGAAAACAAGCTATGTCGTCGATTCTGCCAATTTCTTGTGAATGTGATCGCGTAGTTTCTTTTTAAAGGAATATCGACTGTTAACCATCCTGATTTCCAGAGGAAGCTCATTCCAGAGAAGAATGGATTTAACGAAAAAGGAAGAATGAATGATGTCTGAACGGTGAGTAGGGCAGTGCAGAAGACGATTATTTGAAGAGCGAAGATTTTTGGAATGTTGAGAGCACATATATTGAAAGTGAGGTGTTAAATAAGAAGGTGAAGTGGGAGAAGATAGAATAGAGAAAAGAGTAGTTAATGCCCTCATCACACGTCGTTGTCTTATCGGTAGCCATTTAAGTTGCGCTCGATACGCTGACACGTGATCGTACTTGCGGAGATTGAAAACGAATCGAATGCAATTGTTGAGAAGCCGGTCGAGTTTATTGAGCAGATCTGCATTCAGGTCATAGTAGCAAACATCACCATAGTCAATTACAGGAAAGATTAAGGTTTGCATAAGCGTCGCCTTAACCTTGAACGGGAGAAAATTTTTCAGGCGATAGAGGAACCGTAGCGTGCAAGTAACTTTTTGACTGACAGCTGCAACCTGTGATTGCCAATTTAGCGTAGAGTCAATGTGTAGGCCAAGATTTTTCACAGTGCAGCTGTACGGAATGTGGATACCATTAAAAACTAAAGGTGGTAAGCCAAGACCATCAACCCTGCTCATAGCTCTCGAGCCCCCAATAATAATAGCTTGACACTTGGTAGGGTTAACCTCCACCCCAAACCTGTCAGACCAATTCTTCACCACTTCCAAATCAGCATTAATTTTGTCAAGCGTATCAATCAAGTCAATGGCCTTGGTGTGTCGATAAAGCTGCAAGTCGTCGGCATAGAGATGATACGAACACTGAAGCTCGAGAGTGAGTAGATTTATAAATATCGAGAATAGAAGAGGTGAGAGTATGCCGCCTTGTGGAACACCAGCATTCAAAGTACACCAAGTTGATGAGCCTTCATCCACCCGAACAGACTGCTGGCGATCCCGAAGATAAGAAGAAAACCAGTCTAATGCTTTAGAAGAGACCATCGAGTGGGATAGGATAGATAATAAGATATCATGACTGACGGTATTGAACGCATTGGAAAAGTCGACTAGAACCAACACTGTCAGGTTAGCGTCCTCCGTGGCCCATCTAATATCGCCAGTCACTTTAAGGAGGGCAGAGGAAGTGCTGTGGCCCGGCCTAAACCCAGATTGTAGTGGGGTCATAAGTTTATTTGTATAAACAAAACGCGCAAATTGCTTATGAGCACAAGCCTCAAGCACTTTGGACAAGAAGGGAAGAATAGAGATTGGACGGAAATGGCTGGGGAGAGTATATTATATATTTTATATGTATTTCTAAATAACTATAAAAAATGGTTGCATATTGTATAAATTAATGTTTTCTTTTTCATTTAAGTGTACCTTTTTCATGATTAAACATCCACGCATGATACTAATGATACTAAGAGAGCATTCCCAAAGATAGACATAACACATCAAAATATAGACAGACAAGCTCACAATTCTGCTAATTAATCCAGCGGAAGTAAACTGCGGTCAGTCAGACCCATTGAAGTACCAATAGCGGTTTGCAAACGGACGCGTCTAGACTGTGAGATCACAAACCATGGAACGTGACGTACCTACGTAGCATATGGAAGTCGGGAACTGGTCAAATGTTCGGAATAGTACTGAAATGTATGTCCTGAACATACATGATATAAGACCAAAAAAATGTCTGGCATTAATATTGACAATACTTTTGTTTTCTATCCGGTGTACTTTGATTTTTACGGCATTCCAAATGTTCAATATCTAATGATTATAATCTTATGAAAGTCCTAAAATATCTTTCTGCCGTGACATAGTGACCCAATTTACAATGCACAAAATACTTATAATCAGAATCAATTTATTATTATCAAAAACCTGCATTATCACGTTTCCAAGTCCCTAAAATCTCACGTAAACCCAACAAAAATACGATCAAAAAATTAACCTAATCTAAGCTCACCAAAACACAGATAGTATCTACCACGGAAATTATTTAAAAAGCCTTAGGTAGGTAAAACTATCAATCACCCAGTATGTCTTATCCAAAAAGTCTGTAATCAAGTCGTGATAAGGTAGGTTAGAATTATCCAGAGTCTAGCGTTGACAGCTTAATTACAACTGATAGCATTCACGCTCCACGTCGGCTAGAGTGGATCACCGAGCTATTTCTATGCTAATATTCTACCACCCATGTCCGTTGTAATACGTAATACGTACCCGGATTGTTTCTAGAAAATTCGTGAAAAGTAAGTGCTATCTTAGGATTATCTAATTAGGAAGCTCTTTAAATGACTATCTCGTTACTATTGGTTAGGTTAATCAGTATTGAATTTTGTGTTATAGTTTGATTTCTGAAGTAATTGCTTACAATTTTGGGAACTATGTAATGGAATGAATAATAAAATAATTAAAGATTTTATGTCGACTTTATATTTATACGGTAACTATATGTAAAATTGAAATGTCTAGAACTAGGACTTAATCTTGTGTCTGTTTTTTCTTCTCAAGTAATTTGGTAGTCATGAGTAAAATCAAATCGTTATCCAGACCAACGGACTTCAATAATTTATTCCTTCTCTAAAAAACTTGTAATTGTATTACTAAAAACTCATAAAATATTTATAGGCACTGTTGTAGGATTCTTCTGAAAGAATGGTCGAGACTAAAGCAATATTAGTTCAAGGGCTCCTGAAATTCATGCATAATCGAGCAAGCGGTTTCAGGGGAAATTATTGGAGTAACCAATTGTGCGTGAACGTAATGAATTACTATTTTAGTGGCTAAAAAAGTTTATTTTTTATGGGATAAACTGGCCATAAAAAAACTGTAGAAAATATTTTTACTACTTTACTTTTCTTTACGATGGTATAATATAAGCTTGTGTTGTGCTATGCTGGTAGCTAATGTTTTTTTTAAGGTTTTGACATTCTGCATAAATGAGCAGTGACTTGAAATTTGGATAGCACGAAAATAAAGGCAGATAATAATATTATAACGAATCAATCTCGTAATCAATAATTTTAGTTCAACTGTAACTCATTCTGAAATAACTTTGTTGTCTATAATCATCAAGAACCAGAGCATTTTCCACATCACGACAAAGGTACACTGGCCGTTGCTGAAAAACCAGGTACGAACATGACATTCCAAAATCCTATTAAACAATATCTATAAAAAGCTCACCTCTTAAGCGCCCAACAACCCATAGGATCTTTTTATACCCAAACTCAGGATCTGCTATAAAATCCTTATAGGTTTATGGGTCATAACCTTTACCGCTGGTACCTATTGATTTACACAGCTATCCTAGTTATGCCTATTAAACGCTACCTATACTAAAAGTTTTACACTTTTTTACGACCAAAGGTTACGTTGATAAAATAAATCGACCTTTTTGGCCCCTAAATAGTCCAGAAAGGTGGCGAATTGGGAAAACGATGACATCAGAAAAACTGCAAATTAGATTTATGTGGCTGAATAAGGAAAATGGAACGAAAACAAGACTGATTGTGTAATACTTCAGAAGTTATGTAATATTCATTACGTTGTTTGCACGCAATGTTATCAACTCGACGATTGTTGGAACCTGTAATCATTGCTTGATATTGTTTCAACAACAAACAACTTATTTATAGCTATGTATATTAGGCAACATTCTCTTCCTGTATCTATAGAAAATACACGGATACCATTATATACAAATTACATTATTACGACTTTGCGACCTACCTAATCAATTCGATCACGATGATCAGAAATCAACTTATAAAATGGCCCACAATTCCGTTCGTGACACAAATACTAAATCCAAAATGATCGGCCGCTTTTAACCATCATGATAAATTCCATCAGGATATTTCGCATTTCAGATAAATTAATACTGCGTTTACCGAGTAAAACAGCCCATGAATGATGATGACGCTACTGTTGACGCTTCGACGGTCATTCCAAGTATACAAACAATGGTCAAAGCCTACTGTTACTGGCCTACAAAATAAATATGTAGTGGTAGAATTTTCATTCAGTTCAACATGTTGGTAATGGTTTTCAGTGTTACTTAAAATACGTTTTACAAGACTATATTCTCAAACTGTTGATTATTGACAATCCGATTCAAGCAAAACGAGCTCACTGTATCCCTATGGATACAGTTTTCATCTGACAGTTTTTGGCAGCGATAAAATCCACAAAAGTGGTTTTATTTAAATTTATACGAGCTTCTTATCAAAATTAAGTATTAATATCCAAAAACTACAAATGCGTAGGTATGTAAAACATGAAGAACATATGAAAAATTTACATCAAAATTTCACTTACATGAAACACACACGGTGTTATGAACTCACTCTAGAATTCACACGTCAGAACCGAGTCGTAGTTGAAAATGCTTGCAGACTTAATATTGACATTAATGAATGTGCTTCGCAAATACCTGAGAGTCAAACGGAATCGCGAACGAAGGTTATTTCAAGTGCCTAGGAAATTTGAGGTCTGTGGCTTGAATTAAATGGGATGTATTTTCTGTTGAAGCCTTGTCTATTTGTAGTATTCGCAGGTGAAGTGATATTTTGAGTGAATAAAAATATCATATTGTTGCCACATAAAATTGTTATGGTATTGACATTTTATATCTATACCTTATACAGATTTTTTTATTTATTATTTTTAATTCCAAATCAGCACACGTTTCCTGAGCAAACTACTTTTCACTTCCAGATACCAGATAGATACATAATTGTCAAATTTTATCAAGTTTCATGCAGCGTTGAATGCGCGTGAAGGAGTTACCTACTAACATACCAACATACACAAAGCATTCTTCTTTATAATATTATTGGGAATCCAAACATTCAAGAAACAGTAGTCTATTCAATACACAAAGCATTAATTTCTGAACTTACACACAACATTTACCCATTCATTCACGAACATTAATTCTATGCACAAAGCGCCGGTAATTCCTAAAGCATCGATACAATGGGTTTTTATCTAATAAATCGTGGAATACGGAAACTCGCTCGATTTCGTTTGAAGCCTCATCTCACACAATCGAGAGTGGAATCGACCTTAGCCATGGAAAACGAAACAAATAGCGGAGGTACCAAAACGGAAAATCGCCTAAGAAAGTAGTCAAAATGACGGAAGTCAGAAGTCGGCAAAATGCGGGTGACCGGGGGACGAGGAAAGTTACTGTCTTCGCCCTTATACGCCTTCTTTAGACCCGACAATTTTTTGTATTACCAAAAATTGTTGATAGATGTCTCAAAGAACCTGAACGCCTCGTTAGGCTGGAAACAGTGCTCGGTAGACGGTCAGTGCTGACAATACGTCCAGACCGAATCACATACTTACTAAATTTCAGTCAGCGTAGCTGTGTGCGCGTTCATAGACTTGCACAGACATAGCTACTTCGACCGACGCTGATAGTCCGCGCTAATCGTCGGTCGAGCACTTGACTGTTTCCAGCCTTAGATCACACATAACTGATCGTTTTGGTCATGCCTACCATACTAATTTGACCTACAAGAAGGCTTCTGACCTACCTGTATTACGGCATCATCTTTCCTTACTCCATGGTTTGAAGCCTCATCTCACACAATCGGCAGTGGTATCGACCGTAGCCATTGACTGTAGGAGGCACTCGTCGAAAGTAATTCTGTTTATTAACTTTAACTTGAGCGAAATGAACGATTTAACTATTGTTCGGAAGATTGCTGATGTTTTGTTTTTAGTCTTTTGATTTAGAATTTCGAATGTCTTGCTTGCTAACGGTATAAAACATATTTAGGGCTATAATATGTCGTACAATGCGATGAAATTATTTTTCAAGATTAAGATTCTGTTCACAAGATTTTTCTTAGAAAACACAATAGGTAATTGAAAAGAATGCCCTGAAACCCTGATAACCACTATTCCACGACTAAGTGTACAATAATATCAATGAAAAACAATAGGCCTTGTTAAGTGTCAATTACCAGCTGATATTGTTATTACTGCAGTAATGAAGTGTGTGTAGTTACATCTAAAAGCTTCTAATTACCCATTGCTTTGTAATTAAGACAATTAAATTCAATGCGTTGAGAAAAAACCCTTGAATCTTCGGCTTAACATATTGGAGACGTTTATATTCGTAAGGATGTTTACGTTGATATTTCTTATGCACGTAATTATTTAGGGGCAATTTTTTGATTACGTCATAAATTGAAAATAAGTGCTTTGGCCTTAACTGCGTACTCAAACAATTAAAATTATATTTAAAAAAATACCCATGCGAATAAACGTAAAGAAATAAAATAGCACCCCTGCTATACTAGCCTGAAAATAGAAACATAAACACGATTACGAAATTACGAAAGTACCAGGACTGTAGGAGACAACAGCGATTATAAAATTAAGCATGCCTCGGCTCTGGAACATACGCCGATGGCTGGCACATTGCGTGACTACGGCGCGTGACGTGGAAGATAGGGAAATGCAGAAGTTTCACCTGGGAATCTTAACCTGTTTTGTTTGTTTCATTTATTCTGTGAATCAATTGCATTGGTTATAGACAACAATTTTATTAGACAATATAGATATGGCCCGCTACAATTCCTAGTGATAGGTTCGTTCGTGTCCCTATGAAGTCATCCTAAAAAACAAGATGGGATTTCAGAAAGGTGCAGATGTGGTTTTCAAATATCGTAACAGGTAATGAAAGAAATATATTCACGAATTCTTCAGTAAATATATAATACAAATACATAATATAAATATAAGTAATAGTAAATATGTAATACCCTTTTTAATCACTCAAAAAATTTGTCGGCTTTTAATCACCGAACGAATCCTGTCGTCAGAATTTTCTTAAATCCACCAGATAGTCTCTCCAGTGAAACATCAATGTTAAAGTTTTATCTTTGTATATGAATTCGATTACACGAAAGTAGTGGTGGCCTAGTGGGCAAAGAACCAACCTCTCGAGTATGAGGGCGCGGGTTCGATTCCAGGTCAGGCAAGTACCAATGCAACTTTTCTAAGTTTGTATGTACTTTCTAAGTATATCTTAGACGCCAATGACTGTGTTTCGGATGGCACGTTAAACTGTAGGTCCCGGCTGTCATTGAACATCCTTGGCAGTCGTTACGGGTAGTCAGAAGCCAGTAAATCTGACACCAGTCTAACCAAGGGGTATTGGGTTGCCCGGGTAACTGGGTTGAGGAGGTCAGGCAGGGCAGTCGCTCCTTGTAAAGCACTGGTACTCAGCTACATCCGGTTAGACTGGAAGCCGACCCCAACGTAGTTTGGGAAAAAGGCTCGGAGGATGATATGAATTCGATTACACCTTCTGCATATACATACGTAGTGACCTGACCCCGCTCGCATTCCCGTCACGATCTCCTCATCAGTTTCGACCGCACAGAGCTTGTCCTGCACATTTAAATAATAAACTTTAAGTAAAAAAGGAGCCTAAAAACATATAATTTTATTTTAAGTTTAATGGGAAGACGTGAAAATGGGGAAAATTAAAGACAATTCAATAAATAATGGTGGTCGTCATTTGTACGAATAACGTTCCCTTTCTTTTATAGTAGACTTAATTTTTTCTGCGGCCAAAAAGGTAGCATATCTCCATGCAAAATTTTATCTTTTGGCTCACCATAACTTTAGCTTGATAACATATCAAGCAAACCCACTTTTACGTTTAAATACAATGTAGTATATGTATGCGTAAGATGAAATATTCTAGTAAGCATACAGGTGGTAGGCAAATCGGCTGGCTTTTACCAAAAATGCAAAAATAAATACACGGTGAATTGCATTCACAAAGAGAATGCCTAACTTATTATTAATCTTACTCAATGGACTGCTTCTATTTATTTTGGAATTTAAAAGATTTAATAATCATTAAAATACTGAAAAATATACCATACTTAGAATTTATATTTACATTATACAATCAGTTTCAACCAAAATATTAACTTTGAAAGGCGAAAAAAATATCAGCTACGAAAATTGACTTCTACATGACTATGAAATCGACATACCATAAATTTTACTCCACGCCTAATAATATCAACGAATCTTGAGTATAATCGAATGATAGCAATATAATTTAGCCTACCTTAGGATCATTCAGAAAGATGATTTCATATCCCTCCACCTTGGCTCAGGATTTTATGACACCATTCTCTTATCAACTGGGAGCAGGCTGGAAATTCTAAATTTTTATTATACGCCACCGTTTGCAAGCAAAGCCGACGTATTTAAATGTAGCTAAATTAAATGAGGAAGCCTTATACTTTTTGGAGATATTTTTCCGTCTATTTAGTTGTAGCAGTGAATAGGGATATTTGTGAAATTGAAATTGTGGAAAAGTATTTCACTTATCAGCCATTCAATTTTGTAAAAAACTACCTGTGACCTGAAAATCCACTCATGTAACGAACACATCCTGTACCCGGATAAAATGTCCTTTCTCGGTCTCTAAGCTGTCTGTGTGCCAAGTTTCATATAAACCAGTTCAGTTGTAATAGCGTGAAAGTCAATATTTTTTTGATACTATCAGAATTAATTCCTTCCGTAAAATAATATTTCCTCAGACTGTATTTGAAAAAAACTAAAATTATGTACATTTGTAATTCATTTTCATAGAAAACAGCAACTGAACACAACAAATACTGTATTGTCCACACATTCGTGATCACCGGTATCAAGTAAAACACGTGACAATCGGTAGTTCACTTCTATATAATTATAGTTCACAATACACAAACGTATGTGTAGTTACGCTGCTAAAATATCAATTGAGTCCGCAATTCTGAAAAATTGTCGCATTATAAGTAATCAAATCGCCAAATTATATAATAGCTTTTCTATTGGATTCAATTTTTTTTTCGACTAGTTGAAGGTTCAAATTGACGAATTATTTATGAGTCAGTTAGGTATGCTTCTGGTTTCAATTAAATTGTTTCATTGCTACACTTAGGGTTGTGATTTTTTTTTAATTTAGTTATATAGTTATCTACCTATTTATAACAATTTTTGCAGCAGTCTCTATAACATATAATTACTTTGTATTATGTTTTATCTCTTAAAACATACTACAAATCTCTTGAATCATCTCTTGACAGAAAACTTCCATGAGTATAAATAAGTAAGAGAAAATATTTGCAAAAACAACAATAAAATAATTACCTTATTAAATTACTACCATTTAGGTGCAAACCCTTACCCACATAACACCAAATACTAAAACAAACAAGGAAATCATTTATACCATTGGCAGTGATCATAATCATCATTGACATGACTTGTTTCAAAGCTATTGTTCATCAGCTAATCGTCAGCCAACCACTGTTTAATTTATTCACATGCCAAGTGACAATCAAAACCACGTCAGCTATGGATTAATAGGACGTATTAATTTGCAATCTAAAATTAAATCTTTTTGCGCTTGTTATAAGAGTCGGATTTGCTTGATAAGTGGTCAGTTCAGTGGGAGCAATGACCTATCTTATTTGGGCCCCGTGTTACGCAATTTTGGAGTAAATAAATGCAAATAATTTGAAGAAACTTGTGACAAAAATGATGACTAAAATTAAGCGAATACATAAAAAAGCTCATTATATGAAGAATCTTGAAAAACAACTCATTTTGCAAAAATGTAATGAAGCCGAACCCTAGTGACTAAACTAATAGGATTTTATCTATTATCTGATGTACCTATGATATTTTGTTTCCATGGCTTTATCTATGCAGAATAATGCCATAGCACCAAAAACATTGAAGTAAATACTATGTTTGGTGAAATATGATTGGTTTTTTCACATTACATATTGTGCCCGTAGACGGCACCAGTAGAAGGTCTTCGAGACACCAGGAACGAATTCGCAAAAATACACCGTTGGACAAAAAAACAGACCGCCACATATTTTTTCAGAAACACATAAAGGTGACAATCATTATCGTTGTGACTCAGTAAACTGCTACAATTTTCTGGTATTTAGATAGCACGGGCAATAAATTACTGCTTTATGTACATATAAATATATTCTCGCGAATGTAATTTTCAGTGTCAGTGCTAAACAATTTGTTCGACATGTATCGTGTTGTTATATTGAGCTTTGTATTTGTAGTCGCTTTGGTAAGATAATTTGTTTTTGAATATTTTTATAAGCTATATAACTCTAGTGTTGCTGGGGACTTTATTGCACCACTTCTTCTTCCCAGTAATAACACATAGGAAGTGGTGTAGGGTGGGCGTTTTCAGGGCTGACTTATGTAATTTAGAAGTTCGGAAAGTGCTGTTTTTTAGCCTACCTTGAATAAACGATTTTAGTTTTTTTTTACAGATATCTTGTTGGGATTTAATTCATCGAAATAACTCATCGATATGCAAAAAAAAATATTTAATCATAGCTACATAATATTGTAATGGGTATGCCTCTGACTATTACCTATACTTCATTGGAAAAACAAAGCTAATGTTTTGTTTAATAGAGTCTCTATTTTGTTTATGCAATTTGATTTTGATTACCGTTTACCATGAGGTGACGTACGCAAGTATTAGTTATTAAGTTTATGAGGCTAAATATCCATGATTCAATGACTTTTTTTTAATTCTACTTTCTTTTCATAGGCTGACGTTGACAAGAAACAATGCTCACGTGTTTTCCATCCTGTAAGTACAATTATTTGATTGCAAAACTGTTTTGGCTCTTCTTTTAACCGTTTTTATTTTTCGAACAACAAAATGGAAATGTTTGTAAAACAAAAAAGATGCTCATCTTTTAGTTGTTTTTTTTGTTTTGTCTCAAATCTATCTAAGAATTAATTTTCCTTTATAAGTTTATATGACAAACAAAATAATATTTAGATTTTTGTTTTGCTAACATTATGCTTTATTCACTTCCAGCATGCAATGCACTGCTGCAAGAAAGGTCCCCCTCCTGACGGGAAGCCCGATGATTTATCTGAATGTTTTCAGTTATCAAGGGATCCTGCTTCGGTAAGTCAAAACTATTACATACGGTTATATAAAAATAAATGTATTATTGGCTGTAAGCTTTAACGTTATAAAACATGTATATAATACCGTATAATTTTCCGTTTGGAAATCCGACAGTTTCTGTGTCGTACTTTTAGGCGATTAACACACGGCACGGAGGGCGGTGGCGCTCAAACAAAAGAGCACCGCTCGAACGCGTGGTCAGGCGGTGTACGTGTGTTAGGCATCAACGGATTTAATACAGGTCAATGCGACATGAGATCCGCTTCACCGCCTACCGAGGCGGTGCGCGGTGCCGTGTGTTAATCGCCTTATATCCAATTTTTTTTAACCCCATAATGTTTCTATTTTGATTAGTAACTTATTACACAAATATTTTTAATATTCATTTTTTTATTATTTGTATATTTTTTTTAGTGTGAGCGCGACGCCTGTTTAGCTAAAAAGCGAGGTTTCGCCACTGACGATGGTAAACTAGACAAGACCAAATTAATGGATGTTATGACTAAAGATTTTGTGGACGACGCCAGTCTAATAGAAGATGTGAAGAAGAACTGTATCAACGGAAATTACGAGAACTATGCTCCACCAGAGTTCTGTGACTTTTTGAAAATGAGACATTGCCTGTCTATGCAGATGCTGAACGTAAGTAAAATTGGTTTCACAATTATTTTAATTGAAGTAACAGTAAGGAATACTTAACCATCAGGAACAAGGCAAATAACCCTAAGAGGAACTTTTGTACAGTACAATACTCATGTTAAAAAATCTAAGATACAACTAAATGCTTTTCCTAACATCATGGATTTCTGCAAAGTATCGCCTGATTCCATAAGTTATCTAAGTACTCAACTTTATTGAAGGTTCCTGGAAAATTAGAACACGAAATAATTCTACTACTTTCATGGATATTCCACATTTTTATCATTATACAAGGTGTTGATTTGCATTTGTGCCATACTTCAGGAGGAGGACATAAAATACGTAAATAATCGATTGGAATTACAGTTAACGGGAAATAGTTAATATGCGCTGATTTTTATGTCATTGTAATGTCATAGAATTTCAGAAATAATCCAATTTTATGAATGAAATTCATGAGTGATCGTTGCAAATGCTTTGTGTTTGCGTTTGTGTAAGGGCGCAGCACAGTTTTGAGGCCAGTAACACACGCGCCGAGTTTGAAAACGGGTAGGTGGCATTGACGAATTTCCGAAAAAAAATTAAAATCAAAAATTTTTGTACCAGTTTTTTTGTTAATTTGGGTTGAGAATCATTAGTATAATTACGTCCTTGACTATGGCACGGATGCAAAACAACAGCTTGTATACAGGTGATTTCATCTCGAATATTCCATTTAAAATTGTAATTTAATGCTTTTTTTTTCTTATTGCAGCATTGTTCTGACTGGGAGGATAGCTCTGACTGCAAGGAAATCAAAGGATTAGTGGCAGATTGTGTGAAATTAGTTTCGTAAAATTCTTCTCAGTTTAAAAAGAGGCCGAGGAACGACGAAGAGCGATGGAAATTTCAAATTAAATTAAACTGGAGCACTTAAAATTCTGTTTTACTCTTGAACCCTAGAAACTGTCAAGTAAGATTCCATAATGTCCATAGAGCTTTTAGTAGTTGACCCTTCGCTGGTAGAATTAGGTAGGAACTATTTCTTTGCTAATTATATTGAAGTTATGAAGTAGGTACGTATATTAATTATGAAGTAGGTGCCTATGCTAGGTATCTATGTAGGTATTATTTTTACAGTAGGTTATTAAAGTAAATACTAATTTAATAATAATTTAGTAATAAAAGAATCCCTGTCAAAAATGTATGAAAGTTAGAAAACCTTTTGCAAACGGATTATCTACCCATAGACATAATTGACAATGAGATGCAGTCTTTAGAAAATTATAAGAATTTGCTAATGATGCCTGCTATCTGGTATCAATATAGAAGCTGCTGTAACATTAGGCAGGAAGAGCTTAGCTTAATTAAAACATCTTTTAATTTGCTGCTGAAAATTGATCAAAGCGACCTCTGTCATCCTAACTAAACATTTATTAGAATAGGTATCTCACTACCAAATAACCATTTAGCCATAATATGTTATGAATACTTCCTGTGGTCGATTTTCATGTAATGCTATTCTAAATGGTCAATAGATGGCGTTATTTCTATGAGTATAATACAAGGTCGTTACAGGTCAAGGTAGGATTGGACAAGTGCTTAAAAGTGTTTTTTTTTTCACCTTTAGTCGACCGATGTCATCCAAGATATACATAGAATATAATATTTTAGTTTAGATCACCTAAATGCGATATCAATGCTTTGATTTGATAATGATATATGCGCAAGTATGTGACTGTAATTATTGCACTCCTAACAAAGTGGAACATTTTGATATAAGTTGCCCCATACCAGGATTTTGAAAAGGAAGTTACAAACAGTTACGTGTTTATTTAACAGCCAGAGGCAATCACAATTTAACCTTAATGCTAGGATCTAAACCTACAGCTGAGTTACAAGCAGTTTAGTGGAAGAGGACAATAAACACAACGTAGCAAGTTAACTTCTCCAAAAACATGCAAAACAAACAATGACATGTAATTGTTATTATTTTTATGAAGACATTGAGGTGACAAATCGATTGTTATAAAGCAATAAAGTGGTATAATTTTCTGGTATTTAGGTAGCACTGGCAACAAAATTACTGTTTGTAGATATTTAAATACATAGGCGTGCTCATGTTGTTAGTCCTCAGTGTCAAACTGAACAATGTTCAGCATGTACGCTGCCGTGATTTTGAGCTTCGTATTTGTAACAGTTACGGTAAGCAAAAATCTATTTATATAATGGTGATTTCTTCCTCAATGTTAGAAAACTTGTTGCGTCGGTAACGAGATTGAGGAATATAATAATCGTTGCATTTCTGGAAAATTAATTAACCCCAATATCATTTTACAGGCTGCATTGGACAAGGAAATATGCACAAGCTATAGTTATGTAAGTAAAATAATATCCTTAACCGTTTAATATTTTGCACACTGCCACAATAAAAGACTCAAATCAAATACATTGCAGTTTTTAATATAACAGTGGCAATATTTTGTAAGTAAGTGGTAATATTTTTATGTTTAGAAATACGAAGTTGTGGTATATTAAAATAGTTTTTTTTCTAGTCTGAAATAAATTGTTGCATGAATGAATACCCAGGAAGAATGGTTGATGTACCATATGACATGTCTGAATGTTTAGCTACGAAAAAAACGATGGTGAGTTGAAGTTGAATTACTTACTGTACTGAACGTTCCAGAAAGATAACAGCACAGTTAGTTACTTTATAAATGTGTATTAAATTTTCACAGTGCGAGAAACAGTTGTGTCGAGCTAAAGGGATGGGCCTCACTGATGATGACGATAAGCTTGACAGATCCAAAGTACTAGAAGTCATGTTTAAAAAAGTTTTAGATGACCCAAGTTTACTGGAAGAAGTGAAGACAAAATGTATCGATGGTGACATCAAACCATATGAGGCAATAGGAGCATGTGAAGGCGAGATTGTTAGTCGTTGTATAACAACACAATGGTTGAAAGTATGTATGAAAATTCTCTTGCTGAAATACCGTAGAAAAGTGTTGTTTAAATTACGTACTCATAAAGTATTCTGACTGTATTAGTGTTAAAGTATTGGTTATTTTTAGCTGTCATGATCCAAGCTCACTGATTATAGTAGGTACACAGTCTGAAAGAGAATTCATTTGCAATCTTTTTACCACGCGTTCTACTCATGATTGATTATATTATCATTTAGGCTCATAAAATAGTAAAGTTCTCATTGTTAATTATTATATTTTGCCCATTTAATACATTAATATAGTTTCATGTACTTCCTTGTTGCAGCGTTGCCCAAAATGGAACGACAGCTCTACATGCCAGCAATTCAAAGAATTTGTAAAAGAATGTTGAATTTATTTACACAAAGTGTGCTTAAAACTACTAAATAAAATGTGACATAAAAATATTGTTTTACTTTTGAACCCAAACAAAAAGCCAGATTAAAAAGGTATGAGCCAAGAGCTGAACCCTGTGGGACTCCCTTAGAAACTACAGTTTCTGTTAATATTTTCTGGTAGACATAAACCTTTCTATCTTACCGCTCAATTATGATATACTAAGAACTGAAGATTAAGTATTGATAGAAATTCAAGGCATTTTTTTCATGAATACCCCAACCAAATGCATTGGATAAATAATAATCATAATCACAGGCCTAATAGCAGTTTCTTCCACTACCGTTATTTGTTGCATATGTTACCGGCCGAACCCGATTTTAGGACAAACCAGTTTTGCCTAGGCTCAACTAGTTCGTCCTATACGCGTTAGGATTAACTAGTATAGCCTAGTCCAAACTAATTTGTCCTAAGCCCGATAGGACGGACCAGTTTAGGCTAGGCAAAACTGGTTGATCCTGATATAAGTACGCACACTCTAGGATAAACTGGTATAGCCTAGTCAAAACATATACATATCTAAAAGTCTAAATAAATAGATGAACTAAATAAACTACTCCGTGTTTAGAAAAATAATCATCTTTATTAAACTATAATGATTCGTCGTTATGGATAAATTGATAATACGAACAATCATACTGCATATATGTAGCAAACTAACAAATAATAGGAAAGTATTTTTTTTTTCATAGAAGCAATAATCAAATCTCAAATTAAAATTGTTGTCGTTAAAAGTTATGGATAATAATTGGTAATACAAACAATCACACTATAACAAATAATACTGTTTTTTTTTTAAGAAGCAATAATCATACGAGTATTATGTTAATTATTAAAATTGTTATTTATTTTTACATGGTTTGCTTTGGTGGCACTTAGAATTGCAGAGTATCATTGCCTTCTTGCACTGGCATCTGTTTGTGGAACAGTTCTTGTTGCAGCTGCATCTCACAAAACCTTGGCCTGATCCAACAGAATGTTTCGTAGCTGCAGTTCTCAACGATATTTCAGAGTCTTGCTTTACATTTGCTACCTCTAAAAAATTTTGACTACAAATGCCGAATTCTGATCTAAAAAAAAAATATTAGTTACTTTAAAATATCATTAATGATCTAGAAAGATAGATAAGTACGTTCGTTAAGGGACGTTCGGAGCATTCCCGCATGAACATGTCCTGACATGTTTGTTCAGTTACTTTCCGACCTCGCTACATTTGTTTATTGTTTAGACTAGGCCATACCAGTTTATCCTAGAGTGTGCGTATTGATATTAGGATCAACCAGTTTTGCCTAGCCTAAACTGGTCCGTCCTATCGGGCTTAGGACAAATTAGTTTGGACTAGGCTATACTAGTTAATCCTAACGCGTATAGGAAGAACTAGTTGAGCCTAGGCAAAACTGGTTTGTCCTAAAATCGGGTTCGGCCGGTAACACATACATTCTTCTTCTTCATTCGTGTCGATGACATGTCTTATAGTGAGACTAGACTTTGTCAGCCCAATATGCCGCCACACATGTGAAATATTGGGTTTAATTAAATAGTACACATGATACTACAACGCCCTTTGATATGATAATGGCCATAAATAGGATATTTATTCCTTACCGTATGAAATCTCTTGCACTTACAAAAACATTTCATCCTGAGTCTTAGACAAATAGAAATTGCTACCGCTAACGTTTTTACCCTTCTCCAAAATTTTTAAAAGAGGGGTTCTCAATCCCCTTGCATAATTATTTAGCATTTTGTATTTTTTAAAGTGCAGAATCTTATATTAATAGAAACCCAAAGAAATCAAGCTAATTTGGTAAAGCTTAAGTACGAAGCGGTTAAAAAAAATGTGTGATAAACTGATCTGTCAGGCAAGTTTATCATGTGTTTGGGCTTTCCTACGTTCATATCAATGGAATCTTTATATCATAATCATCAAACTCTTGACGGTGCATCTTTTTTGAACACTAGACAACAGAAGACGGAAAAATGATGTAGAACTCCTTATTCGTCACGATGAGTTTTTCAACTAGAAAAAGTTTAAATATGTAAGAAATGCAGATTTAATTTAACAAAAAAAACATTTTAAGGAAATTTTTCCTTAAACATTAATGTTTTTTTATCACCTATTTAATTTCTTTGTGAGTGAATTTGTCACAAATTATCAAAATTTTGTTTTTATAAATCAATGCATAAAGTGCTACAATTTTCTGGTATTTAGGTAGCAAGGGCAATAAATTGCGCATTTGTGGATATTTAAACAAATGTGTGTAAACGTGTTCGTGTTAGTAGTCCTCGGTGTCAACGAGAACAATGTTCGGGATGTTCGGTGCTGTGCTATTGAGCTTTGTATTTGTAATAGTTTCGGTAAGAAAAAAAATATTATAGTTACGATTTCTTAATAATATAAGGCTGTCATTGAACATCCTTGGCAGTCGTTACGGGTAGTCAGAAGCCAGTAAGTCTGACACCAGTCTAACCAAGGGGTATCGGGTCGCCCGGGTAACTTGGTTGAGGAGGTTAGATAGGCAGTCGCTCCTTGTAAAACACTGGTACTCAGCTGAATCAGGTTAGACTGGAAGCCGACCCCAACATAGTTGGGAAAAGGCACGGGCAATAATGATGATGAGTTAGGATTTTTTAATGTCACTGGCTTAAATATGATAGCCAACTTGTTGCATCAGTAACAAAATTGAAGAAGATTACAATCATAGCATTTCTAGATAAAAATAACTA
Organism: Helicoverpa zea x Helicoverpa armigera; assembly: GCA_033682625.1. Taxonomy (NCBI): domain Eukaryota; kingdom Metazoa; phylum Arthropoda; class Insecta; order Lepidoptera; family Noctuidae; genus Helicoverpa; species Helicoverpa zea x Helicoverpa armigera. The sequence continues at coordinate 3,088,457 of JAWIIS010000038.1, read as the reverse complement.
ACCCCAACATCATTTTACAGGCTGGATTTGACAAGAAAACATGTACTAGCTATGAAATGGTAAGTAAATTAATAACCTAAAGATTTTAACATATTGGTGTTTAAAAATATGAAGTTGTGTTTTTTTTTCTAGGCTGAAATAGATTGTTGCTTGAATGAATATCCAGGAAAAATGATTATTTTAACAGATGACATGGCTGAATGTTTTTCTAAGGAAAAATCTCCGGTGAGTTGATGTTGAATTACTTACTTACACTGAAAATTCTGAAATAATAGCATAGCAGGTACTTTATAAATGAATATTTCTTTACTTTTCACAGTGCGAGCAAGAGTTGTGTCGAGTTAAGCAATTGGGCCTCACTGGTGATGACGATAAACTTGACAGATCCAAAGTACTAGAAGTCATGTTTAAAAGAATTACATATGACCCAAGTTTACTAGAAGAAGTGAAATCAAAATGTATCAATGGTGACATCAAGACATATGGATCTGCAGAATCATGTGAAGGCGAAAGAGTTAATCGTTGTATAGTAACGCAATGGTTGAAGGTATGTATGAAACTACCCTCGCTGAAATATCGTGGACAAGTGCTGTTTAATGTTATGTAATTTTTCCGAAAAACTGTAATTTATGTCGTCGGGCCTAAGATATATAGTATAAAGATATATAAGACCCTAATAAATATCAATGAATCTCAAAGTCCTATAATTATACAACTTCTCATTGTTAATTAGTAAATTTAGCCCTTAAAATGCATTAATATAGTCTCAGTACTCATGCATGTTTTTCTGTTGCAGCGCTGTACAAAATGGAACGACAACTCCACGTGCCAGCAATTCAAAGAATTCTTTGTAAAAGAATGTTGAATTTATTTCCATGAATTTGTTAATCTCAAAACCACTAAATAAAATGCAGCATAAAAATTTTGTTTTACTTCTGAACCCTTTTCCTTCACCATTATTTGTTGCACATATACATACACCTATACCTATTTTGTTTAATATTACCTATTGTGTACACAGCCCTTTAAGATGTGAATGATCCCCTGTACCTAGAAAACCATTTGAACCCTTTGATTTCAGATTTACAGAATTTGCCATTGCATGTGCTAACGTTTTTACCCTTTTTAAAAAAGAGGGGGATCTCAATTCTTTTACATACCTAATTATGAACATTTTTGAATGTAAATAATTAAGATTTAAAATTGATCTGTCATGGGGGGCAAGGTACAAGTTTGGGCTTTTTATATTCGCATTAAAGGTATCTTTACATCATGATGGGCCACATACACTCATGTTAACAATTACTTGAGCTCTTGTCGATGTATCTCCTTCTATTTCCCTCTATCGAGTACCAATTCCTGAACACCTTTGTACATCACAGCCTAAGAAAAAACTGTATACATTTTGCAACTAACATGGAACAGATGGAAATAATGCAAAACATTCATCACGACGTAAGTAAGCATAAGCTATACATTAGAAAAGTTGAAAAACATAAAAACATAAAAAAAAATCATATTAGGTATATCAAAAAGCAACCATTAACTATTAAGCAATTTCCTGAAAATATAGTGATGGCTTTTTTTGTCTCTTATTCCATTTGTTAGTGAATGAATTTGACACCAATTATAAAAATTTTGTTATTTTAACTCTATGTATAAACTGCTACAATTTTCTGGTATTTAGGTAGAACTGGTAATAAATTGCGCATTTGTGGATATTTAAATACATAGGCGTGCTCATGTTAGGAGTCCTCAGTATCAAACTGAACAATGTTCAGCATGTATGCTGTTGTGATTTTGGGCTTTGTATTTGTAACAGTTACTGTAAGCAAAAATATATTTCTAATGGTGACTTCTTCCTCAACGTTGCAGACTTGAAATAATGATAGCTAACTTGTTGCGTCGGTAATGACATTGAGAAACATTGCATTTCTAGTAAAAAAATGATTAACCCCAATATCATTTTACAGGCTGCATTGGACAAGGAAACATGTATAAACTATGGATATGTAAGTCAATTAATATTAATACATTGATGTTTAAAAATATCAAGGTGTGGTACATTCACTCTTTTTTTTTCTAGTCTGAAATTAATTGTTGCATGAATGAATTGCCAGCCAACCAGATTGATAACCCATATGACATGTCTGATTGCTCTCGGAAATCTCTGGTGAGTGAAGAGTGCAGAAGTACTTCTGAACGTGCAATTCAAGAAAGTGATAATAGCTTAACTTTGCCATTATAACATTCTAAATGTATAATTTCATATTCACAGTGCGAGGAAGAGTTTTGTCGAAATAAGAAGTTGGGCCTCATTGGTGATGACGATAAGCTTGACAGATCCAAAGCACTAGACGCCATGTTTAAAAAAGTTTTAGATGAACCAAGTTTATTGGAAGTAGTGCAATCAAAATGTATCAATGGTGACATCAAACCATATGGATCTGCAGAAGCATGTGAAGGCGAGAGATTTAATCGTTGTGTAGTAACGCAATGGCTGAAAGTATGTATAAAACTACTCTTGCTAAAAAATCGTAGAAAATGTTTCCGTTGTTGTTGTTGTCCATTGTTAGAGTGAAAATTTAAAACCCAAGTTAACCAACATCATAAACATCTGTGTACTCATGCATTTCTACCTGTTGCAGGGCTGCACAAAGTGGAACGACAGCTCTACATGCCAGCAAACCAGAGAATTCTTTATAAAAGAATGTTAAATTCGTTACCATAAATTGTTAGTCTCAAAACCGCTTAATAAAATGCAGCATCAACATATTGTTTTACTTCTAAATAATTTTTAAACAAAAAATCATATTCGAAAAGCATTGAGCCAAGAGTTGAGCCCTGTGGGACTCCTTCATAATCTTTAGTTTCTGCAAACCTTTTTAGATGGACATAAATATGTTTACACTACCACTCAACTATAAAACACTAAGAACTGTTGAAATAAACCAATTTTTACGTTTTGATAGAAATTCAAGATAGTTTTTTCAATTATACCGCAATCAAAAGCTTAGGTTAAACCAGATATGTAAAGCATTGTTAAGTAACGCAAACACAAACCTAGCAGATGTTTTATCCGCCATGGTTATTTGTTGCAAATAACTATAATTAAACGGTTTATATTGTGTTCAGCAACAGCACACGCGATACCAAAAACCCCTTTTGTATCATAATAGTCACTAATAGAACATTTACGAATGATCTCCTGTACCTAGTAAAACATTCCATTCTCGATCTTCAACAAACAGAAATTGCTATCGCTAGTGTTAACGGTTTTTCCTTCTTCAAAAAAGGCGGTGTTCTCAATTCTTTTGCAAGTGCTCTTATAATATCATTGTCATCAGCTCAGAATCATAAATTAACAGAAATCCAAAGAAACCAAACTTTACTGCATAAAAGCTTGTAATACGAATCGGTTAAAAACTTGAGTTAGTGTATCTATTACTATTTCGATATGCATTATTAAACTAAAAAGGAGAGGGAAAATGATGCAGGATGCCGTATTGATCACGATGAGTAAGCTGGTAAGTAGCATAAGTTTTCAACTAGAAAAAATGCAGATTAAATTCATATCTCAAAAAAGCAACGAAAAATATTTTTTGAGGAAAAAATGTCCATAAAAATTAATGATTCATTTATTTGTCACCAATTATTAAAAATGTGAAAAGTGCAACAATTTTCTGGTATTTAGGTAGCATTGGCAATAAATTGCGCATTTGAGGATATTTTAATACATATGTGTTTATGTTGGTAGTCCTCAGTGTCAACGTGAACAATGTTCGGGATGTACGGTGCTGTGATATCGATCTTTGTATTTGTAACAGTTTCGGTAAGATTCTAAAAAAAAACTTATCTAATAAGGTTTTTCAACGTCGGAGACCAAGGATACTAAACTTATTACATAGTCAATGACATTAAATAATCCCTGCATTTCTACATAAAAAATAACCCCAATATTATTTTGCAGGCTGATTATAAATATAATATGGACCTATGCCAAGAGTATCAAGGAGTGAGTATTAAAAATATAATTGAAAAGACCATTTTGGACTTCTGTTGACCTCCACGAATTACTTGTTTAAATTGCTTTACTTTTTTAGTTTCTTGTACCATGTTGCGAGGATGATTATCCAGCGACACCACCCATGTCTGGTGAAAAACCACCTGACATGTCTGAATGCAATTCTCTTCTTTCAGGGGTGAGAATATTTTTATTATATAGCCCTATTAATGTTAAATTATAACTGAGCAATGGCAATGTGTGTTTCAATTTTACAGTGCGAGCGAGAGTTGTGTCGAGCTAAAAAAATGGGTTTTGTTAATGATGATGGTGAAATAGACCGAGCTAAATTAGTTGACGCCATGTTTAAAAAAGTTGCAAATGACCCAGGTTTGATGGCAGAAGTGAAATCCAAGTGTATCGATGGTGACTTCGAATCATATGCGCCCACAAATACTTGTGTTTTCCAGAAAATTAGTCGTTGTGTTCTTATGCAATGGCTGAAAGTACGTATACAAGCCGTTTTTAGTGATCTTGGTGTATTCATATTTCAAAGAGTCAGTCTTAGATTAGAATATGGTGTTCCATTTAATACATAATTTCATTATATTTTTGTCATTTTGCAGCGCTGCACCAAATGGGGCGATAATGAAACGTGTCAGACATTCAAAGGACTTATAAAAGAATGTGTGAAAATCTTTCCATAAAATTCGTCCGTTATTAATAAGTGTTAAAAGAACTATAAATTAAACAACAACATAAAAAATATTGTTTTACTTCTAAACCCTTAAAACAAAAAGTTATTTTAAGAAGCCTTGCATCAAGAATTGAGGTTTATGGACTCCCAAAATACAATTCCTATAAATATTGCTTGTTTAAGTAGTATTCACTTTTTTATCTCATATCCCAAGTGCGACGCAATACGAATCAATGAAAAAACCATTATTTAATTTTTATACAGATGTACTTTCTAAGCCTACCTTGGATACCAATGGCTGATTAAATGTAAAGGAAAAATTTTCGAAACCTGCACTATAAAAGTGAATTATTAGCACAGACAGTTACGGAGAACCGTGTGAGAGAAGGCTTATGTCCAGTAGTGGGACGATAAAAAGGCCGATAATGATGATACAAATCTCTGATGATATGATCAATCTTAATGAGAAACGCAACCAAATGCCTTGAATAAATCAGAATCCTATTTTATTACAATGTCAGTTTTGTCAATCATCGTTATTTGTTGATAATACCTCCAGGTAGGTACACATAATATTGAGTGGGACAATACATACATACAATACTACAAAGTTTAGTGGCGTCTAGGCTAATTGTCGATCATGGTGACTGTTCTCTCTGAGGAGATCAAACAGCTGTGTACGAGATAATATTAAAATTCACTAATTATATCAGCAAACTCAAAAGACCTGGAAATACTTCAATACTAAAACTGTTCTTTTATTATTCAAGTCAGTTTGTTTTGAACCATAATGCCTTATTTCATGTTGCTACTTTTACATAAAAATGCAGCTGAGTACCAGTGTTTTACAAGGAGCGCCTATATAATCTCCTCAGCCCGGTTACCCGGGCAAACAAATATAGCAAGACTGGTTGTCAGACTTTCTGGCCTCTGACAACCCGTAGCGATTACCAAAGATGTTCAGAAGAAAGCTGGGGCCAACAGTATATCTTGCCCTCCGAAACACAGTCAATGGTGCTCAAGATTAAAAAGTACAATTGAGAAAAGTTGAAACACACTCATATGTAAGAGGTTGGTTATTTACCCACTAGGTCACCACGTTTACAAACACACACATGATATTCTATAACAGCTATACAGGGAAATATATAAAAAAAACATTGAAGTAACAATTCTGACAACATCAACATTGAAGTAACAAGTTATTACTAGGGTACAATTTTATGGTATTTAGATCACTATATTGCGCCCTTGTGGACATATAAACATATAAATACATTTCTTGTTGTGTAGTTGTCCTCAGTGTCAGCGTGAACAATGTTTAACGCGTACGGCGTTGTGATATTAAGTTTGGCATTTGTTAGACTATCGGTAAGATTATAATATCAAATTAAAAAAATATTGCATTAATATTATCGAACCAAGGAAAATAATATTGGGAAGATAGTACGCCTTCATTCCATTATAAAAAATTGTTAACCCAATATATAATTTTACAGGCAGGCTTGGATACCGAAAAATGCCAAGACTATGGTCAAGTAAGTTAATTTTGAATACCTATCTAAAAACTTAAATTCAAAATAAAATTGTATGCGGCCGTGGTAAATACTGATTATTAAATATTGCGCCACTTTCACACATGGCCGGCTAGCCTGATGGTAAGCTATTTATTAAGTTGCGTTATGAGTGATAACACAAGTGATATCATCATCATCATCATCATCATCATCTCAGCCATAGGACGTCCACTGCTGAACATAGGCCTCCCCCTTTGATCTCCACAGATACCTGTTGGAAGCGACCTGCATCCAGCGTCTTCCGGCGACCTTTATAAGGTCGTCTGTCCACCTCGTTGGTGGACGTCCTACAAGTGATATACTTCATTTAAATTTTTTATACATGTCATAACACCTGAAACATAACCAACGAGCATTAAATAAGATTTTTTTTCTAGCATCTATTGGATTGTTGCAAGAAAGAGTTTCCATCAAACAGATTTCCGATACCAGATGATATATCAGAGTGCCGTCATATGAATCTTTCAATGGTGAGAATGTTTTTATAATTTTGGCCTCATTCATATTGCTACTGAAAATTCTACATATCGCTGAGAAGTCACGTGCCATCGACTGTAATACTAATGGTTTTTTACAGTGCGAAGAAGACATGTGTGAAGGTAAAAAAATGGGTTTTGTTACCGATGATGGTAAGCTAGACACAGTCAAAGTGGTACACGTCATGTTCAAAAAAGTTGAAGATGACCCAAGTTTAATGGAAGATGTCACATCAAAATGTATTAACGGTGATTTCAGAATTTACGCAACCGATAGAGAATGTGATTCCATTAAATTTGTTCGTTGCGTTTCAATGCAATGGGTGAAAGTAAGTAAAATAAGTATCTTCCATCCAGATAATGTCTTATTTTGTATAATCGTACTTAAACAAATGTTTTAATTTTTCTCATGTCACGTGCAATATAAGTAATTTATTTTTATCTCATTACAGCGCTGTACGGACTGGGATGACAGTTCTAAATGTCAGCAATTTAAGGGATTAGTTCAAGAATGTGTGAATTTCTTTCCATGAATTTTATTTATCAATATTAATATTAATAAAAAGGAGCAAAACATGCATATTATTATGATTAAACTAAACTGGAGCAGCCAAATTTTGTTTTAATAATTTTAAACCTTACGACATACGAAGTTACGAGTTTTAATATTTTTTTTTGCTGAAATAGATAACGTTAGATAAGTGCAAATGCACAATATCAGTTATAATAAAAATAATAATTATGTTCTGGTGTCTCATTGTATTCATGTTTCCCATTAAATTAAGAATAAGCTGTAATAACTTCAACTGAAAAATAGCAATGGACCAGGAATTGAGCCCTGAGGGATTCCCATGGAAATGGCTATTCCTGAAGATCTTGTCTAATCATTATCATATACTTTTTGTAAAATATCGTTCCAATATGAGCCAATGATGAGTATTTCATATTACCTTTCGATACAAATACCTGGTAAATGTTCATAAACAAAACAGCAATACAAGGAAATATGAAAAAAATGAGGTAACTATTCTGATTAAGTAATTATTCGGGTACAATTTTATGGTATTTAGATCACTATATTACGCCATCATAGAAATATAAAGGTATAAATACATGCACGGGCAATACGTTCGAGAGAATTATCCTCGGTGTCAATGTGAACAATGTTTAACGTGTACGGTGTTGTGATATTGAGTTTCGTATTTGTCAGACTATCGGTAAGATTGTATTTCAAGTTTAAAAAATATTGCATTTTTATCGAAATTAGGTTGTTATCAATCGTTAAGACATGTACAACAAAAATTATTAACCCTATATAATTTTACAGGCTGGCTACGATACCGAACTATGCAAAGAATACGGTGAAGTAAGTTAGGGTTCCTAAAAAAATTAATACAACATATTATATTTTTGTGTGTGATCGTGGTAATTATTATAAATATGTACCTATATTTTTTCTAGTATCTACGAGAATGTTGCAAGAATGAGTTTCCAGCGAACACATTTCCGATACCAGATATGTCAGAATGCCGGTCTATGAATCGTTCACGGGTATTATTATTAGGCATATTTCATAGAAGTTATAATATTCAGTAAGTTGTTATAGCGTGGTATGTACGGACGACTGCCTCGTTGGTCCTAGTGGTCGGAAGCGCGACTGCTATGACTGAGGTCTCATGTTCGATTCCCTGGTCGGGCTATAATTCGCTTCTTCCCCTGTGGGTGCAGCATAAGGCAGTGTTAGACTCTTACTTACTTCGGGTACTTAGCAGGTCTACGGTATCTCTTTCAAACAATTCTGCCTCGGCCTGCTGGATTGGTTGATTCAGAACACGTGGCGTCAACTCTATTATAATTATGGTTTAACTTTTCAGATCGAGCAAGATATGTGTGAAGCTAAAAAAATGGGTTTTGTTAACGATGATGGTCAACTAGACACAGTCAAAATGATACACGTTATGTTCAAAAAAGTTGAAGATGACCCAAGCTTAATGGAAGATGTCACAGCAAAATGTATTAACGGTGATTTCAGGATTTACGCAACTGACAAAGAAAGTGATCTCATGAAATTTTTCCGTTGCCTTACGATGCGATGGTTGAAAGTAAGTAAAATAAGTACCTTACATCCTGGTATTTGTATAATCGTGCTTTAAATTCTCATGTCACATTCAATATTCTTTTTTCTTCTAATTTCTTTTTTTCTTGTTACAGAGCTGTACGAACTGGGACGACAGTTCTAGATGTCAGGAATTTAAGGGATTCGTTCAAGAATGTGTGAATTTCTTTCCTTGAATTAATGATGAATATTAATAAAAAAAGAACAAACATGCAATATTTTAATTAAACTGGAGCATACAAATTCTGGTGTAATAATTTTAAACCTTTTGAAATATATAGTTATATTTAAAATTGGCTTGTGTTTGCTCGAATACTAACATAGACCTGGCTGTATGAGAACAAATGCGCCATAGTAATTATTTCTAAACAAAGGAAAACATAATCAAAAGATTAGCCAATGTGCTGGTGTGACTCATTGTAGTTTTAGCAACTTCTCCTACCAGTGCGATGATGTAACTTGAACTGATAAATAGCAATGAGCCAGGAATTGAGCCCTGGGGCATTCCCATAGAAATTACAGTCCCTGAAGATCTTATTGAACAATTATCATTTACCTTGTAAAATATAATTTAAGAATGTTCTAGTGTGACCAAATAATGAATACTTCATGTTACTTTTTAATACAACATTTACCTAATTAGTGTTAATAGAGACGAAATTAAATGCCTTGTTTAAATCAAAGCAAAAAAATACTCAATTTAAAATCTAATGGCATTATAGAAAACTCGAATAAAATGATTGGTCACATGGTATAATCAGTGCAGGTGGGACTGTCATTAACAAAATCCATAGAACTCCATAGAACTCCCTTTCGCTATTTTCGTCGCCCGATTTTTATTTATTTTTTTATCATGGTTTTTGCAGGTAGTAGTGGCCTAATGGATAAAGAACTAACCTTTCAAGTAAAGTTGAGTGTTTGATTTCAGGCCTGGCAAGTACCAATGCAACTTTTTTAGGTTTGTAAATACTTACTATACATATATTGAACACAAATAACTGTGTGTGTGGCACGTTAACCTGTAGGTCCCCGCAGTCATTTGACATCTTTTGCAGTCGTTTCGGGTAGTCAGAAGCCAGTAAGTCTGACACCAGTCTTACCAAGAGGTATTGGGTTACCCGGGTAATTGGGTTGAGGAGGTCAGATGAGAGTTCACTCCTTGTAAAACACAGGTACTTAGCTGCATCCGGTGAGACTGGAAGATCGACATCGATCCCAACATCATTGGGAAAAGGCTCGGGAGATGATGATATCATGATTTGTGCATGTTTATGCAAGCATAAATAATACCTAAACGCATAATGGACCATGTTCACAATTTTGGTTGTTATTACTCGGTAGTTGTTACAATTTTCTGGTATTGTGATAACTTTGAAAAAAATGACATCATATGTCCGTGTGATTTCAATATAAATACATTCCGGTGACGACAATTCTCATTGTAAGTGTCGAAAATGTTCAGTATGTATCGTGTGGTATTTTCCAGCTTTTTATTTGTAGCAGTTTCGGTAAGTCTACTTTTTACGTTTACGAATTATTTTCTAAAGGATCATCTTTATTAGAAGGACGTTAACGTTAGTATAATGTTAATGAATATTTAATATAATTTGTTTTCAGATTTGATTAAGATAATAATTTAAGATTTTATCTACTTTACGTTTTGGTTGCAAAATAATTTATTTCACCAATTTTTTTTCAGGCTACGTTGACCAAGGAAGACTGCAGAAATTATCTCAACAGTGACGTAAGTAACTTATCTGTACTCCATTTATATAATAGTCTAAAAATAGCGAGCCGGCCTTTAATTTAAGAGCATCTGTCGTTTCTCATATTTTTATGATTGGCTGTATGTTTCTTAGTCGGTATGGCTTAATACATAAATAACAATATTTAACATTCTTTATTATTTTTCCAGTATCTTCTCTTTTGCTGCAAGAATGAGTTTCCGTCAGTTAGAATTCCGATGCTGGATGATGTGTCTGAATGCGATCATTTGGACCCTGCTTCGGTAAGATGTTATTTTGATGTTGTGACTGTCGTCACCTAGCCCTAATTATTATCAAATAATATTAATTTATTTTACAAGGCGCCACGATGACGGGCCTCTTAAGAACACATTAACTTTCTATTTTATGGATAGGGATATTTGACGGCTGACATGGAGTGCAATAAATACTTAACAAAATATTTTAAGGGTCTAAAAGTTTCTCACAGCAAAGCAATCAAACATCTGCTAAGCAGGACTTACAAGCCGTTGCCAACCGTTAAGGCAATTAGGACCTTGAGACAAAGGACTCAATATTGAAAAGAAGTGCACATGTGCCAAATCCCAAACGGACCCCGACAGCGACACTTAGAACAATTGAGAATATGTACAAAAAGACTAATAAATCTATCTTATAACAAATAGACGAATACGCGAAACAGGACCTTAAGAATAGGGTGGAGTCAGCGCTGAAGGTGGGACTTGCGAGGATGTAGGAAGGGATAGCAGGCCACAAGGGTTTTCAGGGAACTGAAGCAGGGACAGTTGGTCCTAGGTCGCGCAGTGGGCTAGTACTCTGACCGAAATTAGGAGACGCCTCATGGAGGCTAGAGCTAAGTTGTGAAGTAATAGTGAGTCATGAAAGCCGAGTGAATCTAAGAGTAAGTGGTGGTGCATGACTGGGTGAGTGTTGCTGATAGTGCGGGTGAGTGTTTATGAACGTTACCTCAGGCTGATATTATAACCCATTGTATCCATGATAACATTCTCAATGCAGGTATAATACTTACCGACGCTTAGGCGTACTTCTACTATGATGTGATCGAGCTGATCGAATCAATTATATACCTTGCATTCTATGTTCCAATCTACCCTCACACGCTAAACAGCTTTAACATTAAATAATGGTACAATGTACTGGGCTTCGGCCTACACTCACAATTGTCATCTCGGATTTGCCGAAGTGTATGCCTCTATCACTCATGTCTCGAATAAGTACAACAACGCCAACGAAACTATATCAAATTACGCCTAGGCGTATCATTATCTTTGACTTCTCGGACTGATCGTCACGAGCATATGCCTTGCAGTTGTACTTGTTGAACGCGATGTGCACATCCAGTGATGGGGGGCTCACTATATCATACCAATACTATTAGGGACCATGACTCGACGGGAGTATGATGAAGACGACTCGTGCCGGCAAGCCGCGCCGTAGCGTCACGATATCCAGTCCTATAGACTGCTAGGGACCGTGACTCAAATATCACGGAGCAGACGTTATGCGAGCCGTAGGCCACGCCGTTGTTAGACAAGGACGGTCGCACGGTAGTGAAAGCACGAAAGCCGCAGCGTCACGACTTGGAATGGCTAGGGAATCCTGGAAGGTTGACCTCGCGTGCTTCAGAAGCACATGCAAGACATTTTGTGAGTTACGGCTGTTTGAGTAATAGATTCACAAGAGGCGATATTACAGTACCATACTTATTTTATATACTGTCTTATTGGAAATGTCCTTCCATTAAGAATTACTTATATTTCAACTGGATTATCAGAAACGGCGTTGTACTCTTATGTGTGATTGATACATAGTGTAGGTCCTTTCCATTCCTTAATCCCCCATTAGCACTATTTGCTTTACAAACATACCTTGTCACTACCCAGTGTTTGTACGCTGCTCTCTTTCATTGTCTCCCTTTCCAGTCCTATCCCCTAGCTTGTACAAGTTGGGATAGCACTGATACATTTCCACATACAATATCGGTGGAAGAGTGACCAGTAAGGAGACGAGCTCTACAGGGTTGCGCGGAACAGGAGGGGCGCAACCCCTTCCCCCTCAGGGAAGCCGATTGTAGTTATAATTTAGGAAAAACGAAAATTTTTACAGCCTGGGGTTGTCGTGGAACGGTTACAATGTGTTTTATTTATCAAAGAATAAGCAACTGGCACAAATATATTCTTAAGTGGTAATACAATGAAGCAATCTAGTACATAAATCAAGTAACTACAATAGCCTTATAGGTACATACGATGATGCTGATGTACAAAGGAATGTTGGTTTTTATATTATATTTAAGTCCTTCTTAATAAATGATAGCCACGCGTTTGACCTCTATCTCATTTGATGGCAAGTAGATAAAGTTGGACGCTTGCTTAGTCGAGGACTATTTATACCTAAAACCAACGAGATCACTTGTAAATCCGTCAGTATATCAATTCAATGTGATTTTTGTCATCAAGATAGTTAACAATTTTTTTTCAATTTTGCAGTGTGAGCGTAGCTTATGTATAGCTAAGAAATTAGGTGTAGCTACCGCAGACGATAGAATAGACAAAGCTAAAGCAGTGGAGCTTTTATATGCAAAACTTACAAATGAACCGAGTTTAATGGAAGATGTGCAATCTAAATGTATTGATGGTGACGTCGAGTCTTACGCTCCTGCGGAAGCTTGTGAGTCCGTGAAGTTGACTCGCTGCGTTTCCATGCAATGGTTGAAAGTAAGTCTACATTATATAATGACTGTGTTCCAAAATGAAGCTTATTATACTAGCCAGTGCTGATGAACTGACGAAATATTTTATATACTGAATAGGACAGTGTATTGATGCCATTTTGAAAACAAAATGTTGCTGTTGTATAGACGTCCCACTCGTATGTATCACCAGTATTGGTAGCATACCAATACAGTTCAATAACCATCTGAGATATACATAGACTAATAATTCTATAACTGTAATTTTTTTCATCACCGTAATGTGTTTTAAATTAAACTTTTTAATTCCAGCGCTGCACTGACTGGGATGATGACTCGGAATGCCAGAAATTTAAAGAAGGCGTCCAAGAATGTGCGACATTACTTGCATAAGTTTACTGACAATGAATAAGGCATACCTGTATAAAATATAATAAAGTAGTGCAATCATAGATGCAGTTTTATTTGTAAGGCTAAGTAACTATTAGGTTTTCGATTTGTCAACAAACGTGCCTGTATTATGCACTACAGAAATGAATTAAAGACACCTAAACGTTCCTCATGGATACCGACTGTTTTTCCATCCAACCTTGTTTCTAAATATTTGAAATAATTCCATAGATCATTTTAGAGATTCTTACCATTTGAGTAATTTCTCAATAGCCCAAAGTTAATTAATCTAATTAAACTACCATCATAAAAATTAACCCTCGAAAACTACAAAGATTTGATCCTTACATTAAATAGCTGGCATACCGTTAATTTGAAGGGAAGAACCGTACAATTGAGGTAACAACACAAGTCATGTGAAAACTTCGCAGCGTTGTGACCGGATCGCCTCAAACGAGCGAAGTTCGGCAACGGTACATTTAGCCACTACTTCTGCTGTTTTAGGGTGAGGCGTTACTGACATAAGTTTTGAAGCAGACAAAATTATGCTGTGTCTGGTTGTAGTGATAATTTCGAAATAAAACTAAACATTATGGGCCTTACTACAAAAACTTTAAACCCTGTTTTACACTTGTCTAATAAAATTTTGGCAGCAAAATGAACCATATGTCAACGTCATAATTTGTCATTTTTTTAGACAAGGCATAAACTGGCGCTTAAAAGTTTTTATGGTAAGACGGTAAATTTTTTGCTTATGTTACTACCACCAGCTCCGGGATTGGTCAAAGTTACCGAGTTACCTAGGCCTTCGAACAAGATGGTTTCAAGTAGAGTATGGTTGATTTACAGTCTGAATCTTCTTTCACCTTCTCTTATAGAATAGACATACCCCATTATTAAAAAGTGGTACACTAAAACCTCTTAATCTGTATTATAAACTAGATCCCTCGGTATATAAATATAATAGCAAAATAAATAATTATCTTCACAAAGCACTGTTTCCCGTATCTAGAATCTTTCTCCTAACAAATGGACGACTACTGTTACCTTTATAAAATTAGTCGAGATAACTCCATTTATTTCTTTAATGCTATTAGGGACCCTCTTTTTGTCTACTGTGAGACCCCACCCTTTGAGTTTATTAAGAGTAGGTGAGCTTGTTTCATTATTGCATCAAGGGTTTTGTCTTGACACGACATTTTAACTTAGATGATTATGTACGGAACCCTTCGCAGTATAAAGCAGAGATTAACTCGCGACTCAGGAACGGAGATTTAATTTTAGTGTTATTCAAAATCAAGTTTTGAACTCTACTGTCTGGTAATTAAGTATGTAATTTAATTAAATTGGATGATTGTTGTTTTTCACTAGGTAATGCTTTTTAAAATAGTTTTATGACTATATTTCCTAGATGGCCACTTTTTACCCACGACGGAACGGAGCAGGTATATGCGTTTAGGGTGAGAGATGTGCGTTTGTGCGTTTGTGTGTTTGTGTGTTTGTGTGTTTGTGTGTGCGTTTGTGCAAAGTAATGTTCCCTCCTATCTTCTAAACTAATGATCTGATTTTGATGCGGTTTTCAATAACGTATTTGTGTTCAATGAGTTCATGTTCTTAGACCGGTGTCATGACTGCAACTCACTAGGGGGCGCCACAATATTAGGGCAAAACAGCAAAGTAATGTTCCCTCCTGTCTTCTAAACTAATGATCTGATTTTGATGCGGTTTTCAATAACGTATTTGTGTTGGATGAGTTCATGTTCATAGACAGGTGTCATGACTGTAACTCACTAGAGGGCGCCACAATATTAGAGCAAAACAGCAAAGTAATGTTCCCACCTACCTTCTAAACTAATGATCTGATTTTGAGACAGTTTTCAATAACGGATTTGTGTTCCATGAGTTCATGTTCTTAAACAGGTGTCATGGCTGTAGCTCACTAGGGGGCGCCACAATTTTAGTGCAAATCAGTAATGTTCCCATCTACCTTCTAAACTAATGATCCGATTTTGATGCGGTTTTCAATAACGGTTTTGTGTTCGATGAGTTCATGTTCTTAGATAGGTGTCATGGCTATAACTCACTAGGGGGCGCCACAATATTAGTGCCAAACAATGTTGCAATATAATGAAAACGTCTGATTACAATTCTGTTTTCATCAGCAATGTGTACGTGCTTAATGCATGTTCCCAAATAATAAAAATTACGCCAGTAACTCACTAGGGGGCGCTACAATATCTGTGCAAAATAATATTGCAGTAACACATTATATAGACTATAATTCGTATATGCTCTCTAAAAAGTCTGAAATAAAATTAAGCAAAGGGGCTGCCTTTTCTATATGAAAATTCAATAATTAATTGAGTGTATTTTATGTCATCGTTAAACATCTACAATTCTTCAATAATTGTATTCACGACACTAGGAATCCTTTAGCTGGTTTAATGGCAGCCCCCGACGGATATTCCTATATAATTGGGTTAAGTCGGGGGTTTTGAGTTATTTTATTATTTTTCAATAAGATTTTTACCGTCGGGGGTTTTTCAAAATTTTTAATTTTGCTTATGTTCTGTGGTTTCTTTAAATAGAGTGCATTTATATACACACAAGCTATGCAAATCAGTTAAGAATAATGATATGTTTAAAGAAAGCACAGAACAAAAGTGGCCATCTAGGAAATATGGTCAAGTCAGTGGGTTCTGAACGTTCAATAGTTATCGTTTTGTATTCAGTGAACCAACCGATAATATAGTAATACTACACGTCAAAGGTCGAGACAAACTGCCCAAAAGCTAAACCACGCCCGACGATAAACTAAAAATTTCAGACCAAATCCAATTATACCCACTAAAAGGCACTTTAATTTAGAATCTAACAACATTACCCGTAATTCCACTAAGCCGACTGGCTATTTAGCCTAACATCAAAAACTGCAGCGAAAATTCAATTATAATGCAAATTTCGCAAAATTTAGTACGTGGGCGACAAAATGATAGTGGCCCATTGTTACTTCATGGCCCTAGGCAATTTCCTAATGAAAAACTTCATGCTTTGTTCACTTAATCACCCTATTAACATAATAGAGGGAGCTTTATTCAACTTATTGTTCAAATAACGGTTAATTTAAACTGTTGTTTAGTTACGTTCTAGTGTATTTAGGGACTGTTTTTAACAGTACGTACCTATCTATTCAGTGTTTGAAACAATTTGTTAGGCAGCTCGTTTAGTTAGATAAGGCTCTTCTAATAGATACATTTACTTAATTTTATTCACATTCGCAAGGTCTTCACCAGCTTCGATAAGATAAATAAATTAATTTTGAATCAATTACATAACTTATAATTACGTTCATCAATCATCATTTCAGTGGCTTTCAATAAATGTTCTTCAATAAATTCTAAGCTCAAAAATGTTAAGGTTAGAGTGTCATCTTAGAGCATTTTACCAAACGGAGACGCCATGGTTGCGCTTTATTCTCTGTCAAATGTCAAGAGATTCGTATTTTTGTGCGTCAAGTTAATTTATATTCTTTAATAATACGTCCAAAACCGCCTGCTAAGTCTGAAAAAATACTGTGCTAAATCGCATCAAAATCAGTTCAGCTCAACTTGAGTTAATCGCGAACAAACACACATAGGTACATGTAGGTGAAAATGAGAACCTCTCTTTAATCGGTTACAAATGCATGAGCGAGTTATTTGTTGCGTTGACTCGATGCCGGACTCTAAAGTGGCATGATTGTCCCATAGCAAGATGCTTGTCCATGGCGGTTCCAGTCATCTAAATGATCTAATAATGCCATAGATATAAGAGGGGTGTTGAAATGAAATTCCTGACGTACCTGAGATGTTGAATGTATGGATGAGTCTTTGTATGATATCGGTAGGTACGCTTTGAGGTGAGGTTATAATGCGGAAATGTATTGTGCGCGTGTAGCTGTTTGAATATTATTTTGTGAGATATTTTCACGATATTTTTTTTAGAATTGTTGAAAATATTTTTCCGTTAGTCATATTATATTTTTGTTTAAAACCAGTGTTATTTTAGAAAACCATTTGTATTCGCACTTCAATGCGGTAGGTGTTTGAAAACAAATATACTATCGAGATGCGCAATGAAGAAAACTCGTTAGTTTTAAACGTTTGTGGTAAGTGGGTAACTAAGCTGCACCAAGATAATTATGTAAAAAAGCAATTGCCATCGGGAGACTGTTAAGTTAATTTGGTTTGATATTTTCCTATGTGTTGTGAAGTTATAATTAAAAAGATTACCATGTGCTGTTTCTGAATTAGTGTCACCACTGTCGAAAGGTCCGCTACTATTGCACAAAAAAAAAAAAACAAAAGAAATAAAAAGAAGAAGTTTCCTGGTTTCGCTATGATCTACAAGGAATTACCTACTTATCGAACAAAATACCATCGATAAACCAAAGAATCACGATATCAACAACAAAACAAACAAGTCAAAATTTCGCGTTTAGAGAAGAAATTTATAATATCCGTCAGGTGCTCTAGATCGCACATATTTGCCTTCCAAGATTGCAATAACATAGAACCAGGTTTATTAGCTTAAGCGAAATAACCCCGTTAGTATACTTATTCGTTTGTTTAGCTGAAGTGAACTGTTGGATATTAAATTAGTTTTTCAAGCGTTTTCACCTCAGTGACTTTGTTTTTGCTTCTTATTTTTGTGTTTTGGCTTTAAAGTGGTGAAGACTGATGTTGAGATGGATTTTTTTGTCTATATATAAACTCTAGGATAATTGTGCGTATGTATCTAAAGAATTATGCATATTTTGTTATGCTTAATGATTAATGCTCAATCCTTTTCCGTGTGAGAGGAGGCCTGTGCTCAGCAGTGGGACGATAAAAAGGCTGTAACAGTATTTTGTTATGAATGAATACTAGATTTAACCTAGATATGTAAATTAATGAACCTAAACTCCATCCATAATATAATTCTGCGTGGAGAACATTGTCTACATTAAACTCATTGCAGTCAATGTAGGTGCAACATGAGGTAATGACAAACTTTTACTGACCACCACCTCCGTTTCTTAAATAAGCATCTTAAATAAGCAGGTTCCATCACACTTCTTATACTGAGCTGTAACTGCCTTTAATAATATTAATTGCAGAAGTATTATACTATTTTCAAAGCCCTAAAATTCCCTGAACATGTCGGTCAAACTGCCACAACATTGTCATATCAGCTGGTTCCAGTAACCAAAGTGATATAACATATTGCGACAGTTTTGGCAAGAGACGTCTGGATCCAGACATGTCTCGTGGTACAAGGCGATGGCGACATGTTGAGAGCCGGTCACCATGTTTTGCAAAACATAGATATAATATAGTGACAAGATGTATGGCTGATTTTACCGATTACTGATAAAGTCTTTGATAGCCTGTCAGGAAATTATCTGACAGATCAACTATAACTTTTGGTTTCACAGCTCTCGGATAGCAATATCTGGTAGATATGATAAACAGCTTTTATCTGGCAGATAACATTAACTATGACATAGATAACTGACACTTTTTCGGTCGCTACTCTTAGTTCTTCAGTTGATGATATAGGAAATATAGATTTCAGAACTGAATTTATATTGAAGGGTTCTAATATGGGTCTGAAAGTAGTTTGAAAGTTGGTTGCAAACCTTTCTCATTCTACGCTGCTCCTTTCATTTATCTCTCCCAAAAGTAACCCCTTTTTAATTTGGACACAGTATATATTTTTTCAGACCTATTCAGACCAGTGTTTAATTATCAGAAGTTACGCGATGCGGTTTGTTCGTTGTAATCTTGTGCTGGTCTACATAAATATGTTCTGTGACCGTTTGGCTTTGAGAACTGTTGGGTAGCGTGCCAAGGGATCTAGTGGTTTCGGATAACTCTTGGATAGTTCTAAACCCTTGTAATTAATTAATTGGTAAGTTTTAAGTCATAAAGTACTTATCTACACTTTGATATAATAAAGAAGAAACATTTTTTATTGTTTGTTTGTTTGTACCCTGAAAGTTCCGAAGTTTAAAAATTCTTTCACTATTGAAAAGCTACACTCTTCCAAGTGATATAGGCTATATTTTATCCAGGTATAGACAGTTGTTTCCACGGAAAACGTGTGAAACCGAGGGCAAACCTACAGTATTTTATATTTTGAAAAAATCGGCACTTTTATGATCTTTGTTATCAACCAAACTTGTGAAACAGTGACTTTATACTGTTTTCTTTCAGCTAGTTTTTGATCAGGTCCCAGATGGCAGTAATGACTTTTCAGGCACCTTTTATAAAACAAAATATGTAAAAGAAACATCAGGCTGCGTTTTTCGAGAAATAAACTTACATATTAAACAGTTTTTCAAGCTTTTAACAAGTCACTGTTATATTAGATATTAGTCAACAAAATGATTTATCTCTTTCTTTGTGATTTTCTCAGTTAATTATTATTTTAAATCACAAACATTACGCTTCGTGTTCTTTACATCTATATTTTCAATATTTAGACATTCCTAAATTTTCTAGAACTACTAACGTTAGCCTCTGACGTACATTTACACTATAAAAGTGCACTGAACTGTAAGCTGTCTAACCATTAAAACAATTGTGCCCAATTAGTGGTATTTCTAATAAATAAACTTTGAGACAAGAGGGTTTCTTTGTGTTTCACTGAAATTGTGTCCAATAAACTTGGAAACTAAATGGCCGTGAATAATACGTCTGCTCGTTTAAATGGCTGTCATGCATTTCATTGTTTAAGGTCGGAGAACTACAATCTGGGTTTTGTTGCACTAATTAGTATTTTGGCTATTATGTTGGTGGTAGTTCAAAGTTGATTTAGATAGGTTGTAGTGAAAGTCAATAGTTTTGAATTATCTATAAAGAGAAAACATTTTGTTTCTTTGTATGCTAAAGGCTTCGAAACTTATGAACCGATACGAAAAATTCTTTCACTGTTGCAAAGATACACACTTCCTGAGTTGCACATACTATTTTATGCTGGTACGGGCAGTAGTTCTCGCGGGACGCGGGTAAACAGCTAGACAAGAATAAATCAAGATCAAACCCAGTAATAAGGTGATAATTCAAAAATGAATTATTTCAACATAATCATTCCCTTATTAAGATATCAATGCAGTATTGAAGTGGGTTAACCTTTATTCATTATCCGCATGGCTCAATGAGAGATATGAAAACTGTACGGATTGAAGTAATAGTATTTAGCGTACTCGTCGTAATTGGTCTATTTTAAATATACCTGGGTGAAATATAACCCTTCCTGGAAGCCATTAAAATTAGACATTAGCAGCAAACTAACCCAAACCTTGATAATACAACATAACCTAAAGTATACAATTTAGTTATGAACTTCATCACAAACATGTAACTAAATTAGGTTACCCAATATGGTAAACTCGTCAACGTACGAACGTTGACACGTTTTCTAAACCAGAATTAATTACTTTCCATCTAATTGATTTATTACACTTAATTAAGCGTCTTTATATTGCGTAAGGAGTGAATTATTTCGTTTAGTTTTAGGGGTATTAAATATGTTAGACAAAAAAGAAATTATGATACGTAGGTACCTTACTTAGTGTACAACAGAAAGCCATAGCTTGTTTGTCATAGATGAATGAATTGATTGAAATTGGCATGCAAATACTTCTGGATGGATTGGCATATATGGCTGTGTAAACCACTGCCAGCTATATTTTAGACGTGCGAAAAGTAGTTCCCTCACGATGTGGGTAAAACCCTGGGCAACAGCTTGTATATCCATCATCATCAAAATCATCATCTCAGCCATAGGACGTCCACTGCTGAACATAGGCTTCCCACTATGATCTCCACAGATACCTGTTGCAGGCGACCCGCATCCCGCGTCTTCCGGCAACTTTTATAAGGTCATCTGTCCACCTTGCTGGTGGACGTCCTACGCTGCGCTTGCTAGTCCGTGGTCTCCACTCCAGAATTTATCGACCCCATCCGTATATGTATCCATAATGGCACAATATTACTAAATCATTACTGTAACGATCTATTAGACTGTTGCCTATCTAACCTGAATCGGTTTTGATTAAATTATAATTCGGAGATTGATTGAATTCTAGAGAACAACAACATATGTAATTTGGATTTCGTAGTAAAACTACTTCAATTACGCGTCCAGATGCTAGTAAAACCGAGAAAAATTAGTTAAGAAATGAGCAAATTATCATTAACATTGTAGTAGAATCTTTGGGAATTGTATAACTACGTTTAAACATTAGATTCACTGTCGATATACTATAACTTTTTAAACGAACATAAAAGACGTACAAGTGTACATTTGTAACAACAAGTATAAATAGTTACAGAATATCAACTAAAACAAATGAAGTTATAAAACAATATACAACGATATCGTTTCAAACTTTTTACGGAGCAAACAAAAGGTTTTTAAATAAACGTATATTTTGCGAACAAAACCAATCTATTATATTTTCGTCTCATGAATTTAAAATTACTGCTGCAAACTTTGTGTAATAAATTGACAACACAAAAAGTATTATTCAAATAACTTTTTATTTACTATCGATAAAACTACTTATCTTGATTGGTTTTTCTAGTAGTTTTGTGTTAAAGTGTTAATGGATTTAGAAAATATGTATGTATAGACCTCTAGAAAGTTATTTTCATAAAAATTACTTCGAAGCAGGACAAAAAGTGTTGACTCCGAAACACTTTTTAGTGCATAAAGTCTTTTATACCGATAATCATTTTGTTTATTTAATTTTTAATGCATTTTCATGTTTGATATCGTTATTTTTATAAGATTTTTAAAAGTCGCTGTATTGTTAGTTATATGTATCGAAAAAAGTATACAAGCAGACAAAAAATAGATAACCCAGTTAATTAAAATGTACCTACTTACCCGGAAAGCAATTACATACGACATGACCGAACAATTTGATCGAGCTACCAACGGCTATCCAACGGCTTTTTCCTTCATATGTCAGACATCCAAAGGTCAGTTTCTTTGATCGTCAGCCGTACATATTGACATAGCCCTTTGTTACAGAGTAACGTGGAATTTGGGATTTTTTTCTGTCAATTTGTCTGTTAAGTGGGACTGAAGTGTTGTGCGAAAATGTTCGTGTAATACTTTTTTGGGTCAACTTTTTGTGGTAGTTTTAATTTTTGTTAGGGAAATTTTTTTAAGCGCAGATAGGCATATTTCATGAAAGAGTATAACTTACAGTAACTATATACAGTATTGTAATACGTCACATTTTGTTATTAAAACGGAAAAAAAATTGAATCATGTAATTTTCTTATATTTGTTTTCATTAAAAAATGTTTCGACTTCGTGGCCTCGTTCATAACCTAAATTGTTCATTATAATTATATCTTTATGATGCCGTTAATATTTTTAAGAAACTTTTGTGGTATAATGCCCATTTTTCTTAATTTTTAGACTGTGTCAATGTTCCACTAAAGAATAATTTAAAACTTTTCTACTATAAAAAGACTTTTCATGACTCGTCACAATACCGTGGAATATAAATTTGCTCATTACCACATGCTCATTATTAATTAATCTTGTACGCGTCGAATAAGTTATGAACCAGCTATAAACGAAATACGGCCTTTATAAGACTTTGTTCATACGGAGCCACAATTGTGCCACAGTTATGTTGCGGTCAGTGTTGTAAAATATAAATATGATGTTAATTTTTTTCCTATCCTATCTAGTAAGTGCATTTATATATTTATAAATATTTTTCTGAGAATCTTGTAAATATGAATGACAATGATGACATCACTTGCGATTTTATGTAGAATTTTATCACCTACGAGTGTATGTACACAATTAAATCAGTTCGAATAACCCAATAAAAAACACACATTAAGTTACTTTCTTTATTTGCCAACCAAATGCTTGATATAATTACCCTTAATCCCTCTTTAAATGCCACTTGCAAGTCACTGACCACTAACGTCAGCCACTAATAGTCGCTGGCAGTTGCCCGTCAGAGATAAGCTTTACTAAAGCCAGGTAATTAAGTGACCGCTATATCCCAACACCAAAATAATGAAGGTTCGTAAAACGAGTTTCCATAAAGCTGCTTATAGTGTTATATCTATTTTAGAGTATGTTTCATATTTCAATACGCTGCTGGTTAATGTTTTCATCCCTTATGTGATGGATGTAAAATTGAATGTAGGGTATGGTTGGAAAGTGGGTGTATGTGTACATTATTACTCAGTTTTATCGAAACAATCTTTGTGTGGTTAAATTCGTGTGTTCCCTTTATAAAATATAAACGATGACATTACTTACGTACTCGGCTATATTCCTGCTTATGGTCTGGCCGATTTAAGTACCTGACTGCTATCAGTCATTACAAAAAATGCTATTTTATCTTAAAATTAACAGCTATCAATTGCACAAATAATTCGTTACTACTAAGGTAGGTTTATAGGAGCAAAAGAACATGGTGTTTTAAAGTTCTCTATAAGAAAATCACAATTCAGCAATAGAAACTTGGCAGCCCTAACTTTATCAGCCAACATTTTCACGAGCATATCTGTCATAAGTACCGCCGAAAATGCATGAACTACCAAAGCTATGTATGCAGCCGCAAAGTCTCGGGATTTGATTAGCATTAGGTAAGTAAATCCCCCGGTTTGGCCTGCGTTTTATTTGCATAACCGCCGGGAATGCACCGCTTCAAATGTTTGCATATTAACATTAATATCGTTTTAAATTATTTTCGTAGGGGTGTCTGTGATTCCAAATTTTTATCGTTTTTTCTTCACAATTTTGGTGTACGGCTAGAATTCATTGTTTCTCCACTTTTGTGACAGGTGCATATTAAAAGATTAATAATAATCAAAGCTACATAGCTGAACAATTTAATGATAAAACAATGATTAATTTTCAATTCAACATTTGCCTTATTTCCAAAGTTAACAATAAAATGTGAAGCCAAAACTTAAAGCAACACTCCTTTGTTTTTTCAACAAATGAAAGTACTCCAATATGTTCAAAAGCGAGCTATTCATAATACTTACACACACTTATATCACTCGAATTGCTTAAAATTACAATCATTTTATTTCGAATTCAAGATGAAATTACTTTATTAGTTACAATAAAGATAAATATGACAGCTTTAACTTATACGGTATTTTGAGAAAAGTACTGACTTCTTACAATGATCTGTACACTCTTTTTCTTGTATCTGGTAAACCAGCCATAACTTGCTTTAATCGTTAAGTATTATTTACTCTTGTAGATATTATACTTAGGAGAATTATAAAACGAGCGATTAGAAAAACTCTTTGCGACTGATGATGACATGCTGTATTAATAACTTGAGCGGACTTGGATTATACTAATCATGTTTTCCAAATAATTAAGACATTTGTAATTTATTTTTTGTTTTACTAACTGTGTGATAGAGAGAATTTATTTTATACGAACAAACAAAGCATGAAAATATATTCTCTTTAATCACTAAGATACTTTTAACAAACATTTTCAAGAAGCATTAATTAGGACATAAAATATGTGCTGTTTAATTAAAACCAGGATTTATTATCTTAATTACTCACGTTAAGTACTTTCAGCAAACAACCTTTTTTAATTCAAGTCCTAATAATTCTTTCAAAGTTTAAACTAATATCTTGCATCATGCTTGTTGAGTACAGCATAGGTATAAAGTCAAAAAGACAATCTGACAAACTTACTAAAGATACCAAAATGCTATTGGTACCGGGTGACACTATCATTAAACAAATCGAAAATTTAAAGTCGATTTTATTGCTGTGGTAAGTATTATGAGATAAGATCACTATCTCTTCATGATTCTCTAAGAATCGATAAATAATAATTATTATTATTGTATCAATCATCATCATCATCTCAGCCATAGAACGTCTTCTTCTGACCCAAGCCCTCTCCCATTGATTTCCTAATAGATCCATAATATCAATGAATATAATTTATATCGACTTAAATGAAAGTCATATTGTTGTTTGACTTTCTGCATCTTATTGAGATTTTGAATTTAATACATCATTGAATTTTATACCAACATCAGTTTACAACATGGACTGATAAAAATATTGCAGTTCTCAGGAAATAACACTGTCAAGTCGGCCGTGTCAAACTAGATTCACTGACAACATGACATGGCCTGTTCATAGAAAGTAGAACTTTGTCTTTCTCGCTTTTCAACCCTTTGAACGTCGCCTCTATGACGGAGAACCCGTCAATGATAGTTTTGTGTTTGTCACTCAAGCTGTGACACTGGCGATTGGTAGTTGTAGATAGTAGTGCAGTACTGTTAGTATAGATTAGAAAAAAATATAGTGAGTTATACTCTGGCCCCCTTACTTATAAAAATCTCTAGTAGTGTGTTTCTAGTAGTTCTAGTAGTGTTTAAATGTTAGTTAAGTCATGCTTAAGCAACGTTTATAAGTAAGTATTTTCTTAAACAGCCATTAAGTATTACTTATTATTTAATTCACGTTTATAAGTAAGGCTGTTTACATTACATGTTTACATACATATTTTGATACATTGGGTTGCCCGGGTAGCTGGGTTAAGAAGGACAGATAGGCAGTTGCTCCTTGTAAAACACGGGTAGGACTCAGCTGCAACCGATAAGACTGGAAGCCGAGCCGAAAAGATAATGCAAATACAAATACAAACACTTTCATACAACATAAAGATGTTATTCAGCTACTAAGGTCTCAAATTTTGTTACAAAATTTTTTATGTAGGCAAAATATTGAGCCTAAAAAGGGTCCTTGAAACATTTCATAAAAGAAAATCTTCGATTACAGCATGGCGATACAAAGCAAAGGCTCTCAAATGACCAACCCGAACAAAAGCGTCTTAAAACACTCCATTATTATTTTCCCAGCTTTTTATTAAAACTAAACGCTACAGAACTGCGTAAATATAAAGAAAAAGAATAAAATGCAAAAGCATAAAATTCTTAGGGGCTTATAAATTGGCATTTTTTCCATTACTTCCGAGAAATATAAGAACCCTGTTCCATTTAAAAATTGTTAGTACAGAACTGCGTGATATTTGTATTTTTTTTTTTGTCATTGTTACCTATCGTGTTTATTAAAGAAAAAGCGTATTGTATTGATACTGAGCATTTATATCTAAACTTATATTAAACGGTAGAAAGATTTGATTGTTTGGTTGCATGAATAATGTATAGGCTCCGAAACTTCCAAACCAAAATTAAGTTATAGGTATAAGTGGCCTATGACGAGATACACTATATTTTTCTGGATACAAGATATTACTTTTTACGAATACCAAACATTCTTCTAAACAGACAAACACAGATATATTGTTCGTACATAAGTATTAGTAAATAAACCTACGACTAAAAGTCATGTGGCACTAACCTCAAACAAATTAAGATAGTACAGGACCATGATAAGTGACTTAACCGCAATAAAAAAAGTAACCTTGTGGTAAAATCAAGTGACGATTCTCAGGACAATGAACTCAGTTACGACAACAAGTAAAAGGGAAAAAGAGTACCAATTTACTGTAGTAAAGTTTCATGATCACCAGTTCATTTTGAATCCTTTTTATAGCGATGTGTAGAGGTAAAATTATTAAGGAAGATGACGACATGAATTGATCAATTTCCACAAAAGTTTGATTCTTTACTTCCGTAAAAGTATATCAATACTTTAGAGGCTTTCTAAATGCGTCCTTTTCAACACGATATCTGCTGCGAAGCTGTAAAAACTTTATAAGGACCATTAACATATAAAATAGATAAAACATATAAATTTACGTTTACCGAAACACCGATAACATAATAATCAGCAAACACACACGACTTTCCTAAATCAAATCAATTTTCAGTAGCAATTTATGTAAACGAGCAAAGTTCGTGTTAAGCACACAATTACAAGTTATATGTAGCCCTTAACAGTAATAGGTACTAAGAAAGAGATAAATAGACACCTAACCTTGATTTAGAATACAGGGATAATTTCTGTAGGACGCGTTGAGGGAAAATTACTCCCTTCAAAGTGTTAGCACACTACAAACTTTTAGTCGGCCGATAGTTTGTTTGGGCTCATAAATGAGTATGAAGATTAATGGTAGTACGCACATTACAAAGAACAGATATTTAGCTGGTATTAGACCGACTGAAAACTGTGATTGGAATCCAGATGTTTTACATAAAAAAAATGGCATACATCGGGTCAACTGTCGACCAACTATTTAGTCTGTAGTGTGTAACCTACTCCTTTCAAAGTGTTAAACGAAATAGAGGGAAAAGTGTTTGAGTAGAACGGTGAACAAAATAGTGTTCGCTTTTACCTGAATTTCTAACTAGTGTACTTTTTCAAGATGTAGGAAATTCTAGTAGCTTTAAGTAGCTAGGAAACACAGATGTAGGATTCGAGTATAATTTGTTTGTGGGAGGAGTTTGTGACGTGAAGTGGGTTCCGTAGATGCGATGATGATTGATGGTTCATACTTAACTTCGAAGGATTTCATTTAGCTGGAGATATGTAAATGTTTGCTGTATATGTAACTCTCACTTCATATGACACTAAAACAGTCTTTTCTATTTTAACTTTCATCTTGTATTGTTCAGTCTAATGGTCTAATCCAATTATATGAACGTCTTTTCAAAATCTTCCTCAGCTTCCTTATATTAAAACAATATTATCACACAGGAAACGCCTTTCAATATCAACCCTCAAACGCTCACTAGTTCTGTTTTACTAATTATGTAAATAATCATTGCGAAGCGGCGGCTCGTATAAGCGTATGCTAATGTAACCAAAGCCAGGGCCATCGTATACTAGTTAGTTGGTGCCTATTCTATTGCCAAAAGGATATATGACCCCGCATAATAGGTTGGCAGCGCTGTTAAAGAGGTATCGCGGTGCTAGGGTTAAATACCGTTTATGTGAAGGTGCGGGACTTAATATGGGTCTGAATACGCTGGAGTCTTTGAGGAGTTATTTAGAAGACTAAACAAGTGCCGTTGGAGGTAGTGACGTTGTTTACTTATGGTTAGGAGATTTCGTGGTAGAATATTCTGTGATGAGGAGATTCGTGACAGGATTTCTTTAAATAGGTTTACTGGGCTGTAGTCATGTAAAAGAAATGTGTGGATAGACGTTTGGGTTCTTAACGTTTTTTCTTTGTCTACCAAATAATAGGTGCTTTATTAATTTTCGATAACAAATCTAAAACCAAGATAAAAAGTTAATCACAGACAATAATTCAAATGAACCCATAAAAATACAGCTCACAGATCGCTAGCGAGAGAAAAAATCTAGCGTAACATTTTATTACAGAGCTCTTTCGAAACGCTAAGAAATTGAAACAAAGCAACACTCGGAAAAGCGGGCAGATTCTTTCTTTTCCCACTCCAAGTACATGCAGACGATTTCCCCATTTATATTTGCAATAAAAATTACTTCTGCAACCATTTTTCAGCTGCGAAACTTCGGAAAATGCAGTTATTCCTTCCAGTTGAAGTTATCTTTTCGCTCGATGACTTTCTTGAGTGAATATTATTTGAAATTGTTTTTAAAAGCTTATGAGTTGTCTGGTTTTCAGATGAGTAGAAGATGTTTTTCACGAATAAAGACGGCATACATGGTGTTGGTTTAGTTTCATAAGGAATTGGTACTCAATGTGATAAAAATAGCAACAATTACGTATTACTATGAGATGGTCTGATCATTTCTCCTCTTACAGAGAAGGTGCGAACGAGGATTAATAATCACGCTTACTGTATACGAGTATGTAGGTATGTAGGTATAGGGAGTGCTTTTGAAGATGAGAATTTATATTTATTTTTGTAGATTTTTTAAAACCTGGGTATGGATACAGTTCAAAGAAACACGACGCGCGTAACTGAAATTTGTATTATATCAGAGGGAACACAAAAAGATCCAAATTAATCCATTGTATCATTATTCGAATATTCCGAGATACCATTAAAAGTTTGAGCGTATATACGACAAAACATTCCGCATGAGATAACAAATGATTGCCAATAGGCTAAGTTTTTGTGTGTGTATCCAAGCAAAATTCACAGCGAAAAGGGTAGTTGCCCAACCCGTTGAGCTACCCAAATGAGTTTTCCAATATTAATCCAGCTTCGAGACTCAATTCATTACTTTTAGTGTTCAAATTTCAGTCCCACTTGTGTGCCTACATTGGGATTACAAATTACACTAAGCCAATTTAGCGTTTTCGGTACATTAATATTGAATGTAGATATTTATTCGTGGGCGCGAGCGGCTTATAAACAAAGCTACATAAATTAACTATCATGGACTGGAATTGTACCTACGCATGTGACCTACTACATAATACGTACATATTTTTTTAACCTAATGGGCCATTTTAATGATACCATAGACTGAATTTACTGTCTCAAATGAACAAAATCGCAAAGGTAGGTTAAAAAAAATATATATCCTTAAATCAAGGTAAATGAAACATAAAATAGAGCATGATCCGTGAAACATACTTTTACGTCTGTTTATTAAGTATGCGAAACATTATCTGAATCACTGTTGCTACGCAGATTAATACGTCTAACATGTAAATAAATACGCAATCGATGTTATGGCCACATCACCTCATCAGTAACTCAACATTCAAAGGTTCGAATAACAACATAAATTACAATTCACAAATTTTGAATAATTCATATCCTATTTCCCCGATTCCGACCTTATTCTGGTAATTTGATTCGTCAGTCTATAATGTCGTTTCTTTTTTGTTATTGAGTACCAAACGAGTGGGTTTTGCTTTATGAAAGCATTAAAAATCTTTTGAGCCAAAAATAGGTGATGATTAACTGCAAATATTGTAAATAACAGACGACCTTATAAAGGTCGCCGGAAGACGCTGGATGCAGGTCGCTTCCAACAGGTATCTGTGGAGATCATAGGAGGAGGCCTATGTTCAGCAGTGGACGTCCTATGGCTGAGATGATGATGATGATGATGATTGTAAGTAAGATCCAGGAGGAACACGAAAAGGTCTAAAGATTTAGTTCGATAGATCTCTTCGTTCTAGATAAACTATGTTATAATCTATGTATTATAATCTGAACTTGTCATTACCTAATAATCTTACGGATTGCGCTGTATTTATCAAAATAATTTGATTTACCTTTTGTACATCTCCCCCAACACGAGAAGCAGTGTAAGAAGTCGTTGCAAGAGCTTCACGAATAAGACTAATATTCTTACTAGACGAACAGCGGATACTTGCAACACAGCTACAGCCAACCATACCAAAGCTTCTCCATAACCCACCAGAATAAGGCCCAAGCAAATCGATAACTTAGCGGTTATGAATTACACGCATTTCGATACGTCGGGATGACTAATCGGTATGGCCAGACATCTCCATCCATCAATAGAAACGTGATGTGTCATATTCGATCCAAGGATTCAGTATTCGTGATTGAGAGCCTACGATTCCTTTGATATTATTGGCTGGCTACTAGTTATTTGGGCGAGAATATTATTTTACTAATGTTGGGATTGTGTGGCCTGTTTTTTGTGGTTTTTTGAGCAATAACTTTTCAAAGAGAACGCCCTTTATAAGTAAATTAAAGCTTGAAGACAGGGAAAACGTGGGATAGAAAAACTGGAATCATTAATTATCATTGTTTGACTAGCCTTTTTCCAAATTTTGTGTTGGCCGATTTTAAGTCTTAATTGAATGCACTTTGGTACGAGCATTATTGAATGTTTTCATCGCAGTGTAAATGTTACATACTGCAATTTGCCGAATATGACTTAAGACACAACACTACCCCTTTCCTTGTAGATTATAAGGTGTCACTAATATTCTAGCGAAACTACAAACTACGAACTAGTCTAGAATAAATTGTAGATGTTAGTTTCTATATTTGTTGAAGATTGTTGTATACTGAAATAGTGAGGTGAAGCAATTAACATAGATGTGGTGAGAATGGTATCTTACACCAGACTGAATGTTCTAATGATCTGCTGAGTACGATACATACGGGAAGATTGTAGGTGGAAATTATATTACATTTTGTAGTACAATAGTAAGTCTACTGAAGGGCAATAGTAAGTCTATTTTGATGTTCCTTAGGAGTTTCGACTTATAGCATGGTTTGACGCAGATCTTGAACATAAAAACTTCATTGGTAATATATTACCTGTATACAGGGTTACTGGTAAGTAGACCGCATCCTTTCAGGAGGTGATAGTATAGGTCAATACGGACAAATTTGACCCTGGGATATACTGGGCAAAAGTTGACCCGTTTCAAGATAATCGAATTTCAAGATCTTTTCTTTACAAGTCGTCTAGGTACACGAATACATTTTTATTATTAGTTAAAAGTCTCGTTTTTGCGGATTTTTGTGTGTTTTGTGCCTTTTTGGATAGCTAGATAGATGTAGATGTTTTTTAAGTATTCTGCACAAAAAAATGAAGAGTAACATTTTTGAGAAAATAACTACTAAAAAAGTCATTGCTGTTCGCTATAATTTCCTCTGTGATTTGTACAGTTTTATGGTTTGTTATTATGAAGTGATTCGTCTTCTATCCAAAAACACACAAAAATCCACAAAAACGAGACTTTTGACTAATACCTAGACGGCTGATCTTGAAACTCGATTATCTTGAAACGGGTTAACTTTTTCCCAGTGTATCCCAGGGTCAAATTTGTCCATATTGACCTATACTATCACCTCCTGAAAGGATGCGGTCTACTTACCAGTAACCCTGTATATTAAATAATATAATTTAAGACAACAACTATACCTTACTATATTTTCTGGTGACGTCAATGAATTCTTGTTTCTTTTACGCTAAATCGGCTAAACCGATTAATATGGATTAATTTGACATGGAGATAGGTTGCATCTCAAAGACGGACATAGGCACTCATAGGACATAGGCAGTCAATTGCAAAGTCCAGAAATTAAATAAAGAAGTAACTAGTAACTGAAACATATTTGTGACCACACATTCCAAATATTCGCAAACATAAAGAATAAAATAATTAAACGTGGTTATACGGTAAATAAATTCACAACGGTAGATTAATTGTGGCGGGTAATGTGACCGAAATGTCGACCAATGTGTTATGTCAGCATTTTTTGTGTTACATTTCCGAAAGCAGAAAAACTGGTGATTTATTCGGTATTTTACTTTTTCCGAATGATGTTTTTTTTTTAGTTTGCGTAGTATTCCACAGTTTAAATAATAAAATACAGTGAAAACGTAATGGTTTTCTGTTAGCGAAACTTTTATTAAATGTAGATAGAATATGATATGATGCTTTTAAACCAATCGAAAAAATGGCTTGAAACTAAACTTTTATGAAAAATCTTCACCAAATTTTTGCTCGTGCCATAGTCGAGTAAAGTAACCTAAACTAAATGAAATTTATTCATACTTTCTCTATCGAAACGCGCAATCTTACCACGCGGGACCCATAAAGTACGTAGTTCCTCCAAAAATTACGAAGCTAACTCATTTTAAACGCACACATAAATCTTACAATATGATTACACGGACTCACACGCACGTCTTATGCAAAACGGGGTCCTGAACGTGTGGTTATTAAAAACATGAATTTTACAAGCTTAATATTACGTGACACGTACGGCCGTGGTAATCCCAGGAGTACCAGTACTTCGGATGTCGGATTTAAATATGATTACTTTATATTACCGGTTTTCGAGGGAAAATGTTGACAATCTGGCATTTTGTGAAAAGGGTTTAAGTCTTTCGGATAAGATTTTTGGGGTATATTCTGATGGATATCTGAAGGTTGAATGGTAATATTTTGCTAGTGGGGCTTAATGCCTTTTTGGGTAAGTTGTGGTAAATATTTCTGAATATTGTTTTTAGTGAAAAAAGGCAGGGGAAAATAGCGGTCATACATTTGTATTAATTTATTTGAATCTGAAATCTTATGTGTAAAATAAGACCATGATATACAATTCTGTGTCTCAAAGACAAGACTAATTATAGCTCATTACTTAGACTATCTTTAACTTACCAATAAATTTTGTGAAACAACATTAGGGGTACAAATTACTGTATTTGTTATCCTCAAAGTTTCTTCTTGTCAAGGATCCTCAATCCTCTTAAAAAATAATCTTAAACCACTGTACTTTAACCGTCCAATCTGATGCACTTGTAAAGGTTTGACTGTCCATTTCTTGTACTTCCACGTTGTGCATCTGTCTTATCATTCTATTCTATAAAACATTCTCTCAATATGTCCGAACCGTTGGAGCGTGCTCTTACAGAGTCAGATCATAGATTATGTTACAGACTAGAAGTAACAAGGTATTGACCAGATTCCAAGAAAGTTTATCAACGAGTTATGATTTTTTTATTAAATTAATTTATATTAAGTACACTTCAGAATTATTATTGAACTGTTTCATTATTCTAAAAGACTATATATGTTATATTTGTTTAGGTTAATGTGCTATGTGCCACCAACCTAACCTCTATGTTTAAGCTACTTACGGCCAGTTTCTTCATCAAAAGTTAAAGTAATGTCTAAAGTAAAAGTAACGGTCAAATTCGTTTTTTCAAGGCTAAAGTGACAGCAAAACTAATAGAAAAATTTAATTTAACCGTTACTTTTACTTTAGACATTACTTTAGCCATAACTTTAACTTTTGATGAAGGAACTGGCCGTAAGACTGAAATAAGTACCTTTTTTAACAAAAATATTTCATAAGCCGTTATACGTATCGAAACTCATATAAGTAACTCTCACAAATGTTTTTGTTTGTTATTATCGATTTTTTAACATTCCACGTGGACAAATATTTTTTTCCTCTTCTTGTAACCTTCTTCCTTATTAATGTTAGCTCATTTGTCAATAAAAGGCCAAGGAGTTTGAAAAGCTTTGTTCATCGTGAGTGAAAATGTTTGTCAAGAATAGGTATGCGTGTGGATTTTAATAGGATGACATAAAAACTTTGATAATCAAATTGTCAACTTGACAAGTAAATCTTGTGACATAAAGTCACAAGTGCTTGAGTTTATTTTATGAAATATTCCAGTTATCTCTTTGTTAATATTTTTCGATCTGGCATTTTTTAACTTTTTTATTGTTATGTAAAGTTTCACAATAAAATTCTAAATTGTTTCAATGTCATATATTAAAAAAACCGAATATTTACTCCTTTAATATTTAGTTACCTTTTTTCTCTCAATTAATTAACAACAGCAAAAAATCGATGCCACATCTATCCATCACTAATTCCATGTGATTCGCTAAAAGCGGGCCCGTTCGTTTGAGCTCAAACATTTCGCTGTGCAATTTCTTTCGGCCGACCATCCAAAACTTAATACAATTCCGAAATCAAAAATCTGATTCCAACAAGCAAAGTAAAGGGAATTGTTTCACTCGAGCCTCGCTTATTTGATTTTCATTTGACTGGAGTCAACTAGAAATGAAAATTTTGAGTCTACGTACCTGGGATCGCAGCTTTTTGCTACAATCTTTTAATCAAAGGAATTAATTGCGTTCCATTTTACGCGGGGCGCGTTGGGTCGCATGACAGATGTTAACACGCAGGGGTGGCGAACATTTATGCTTTAAATTAAGTTTCATTGTTACAATACCTAAAATGTTGGATGTTTTTGTGCCGTGTTGAGTACGTGAATTGAGATTTGGGGAAAAATAACGACTTTTTTTAAGTTTAAAGTTGTGGCAACGTCTGTCTAGACGTTTTCCAGCACCTGAGTAAAAGTGCTGTACATGGAGGGACTGCCTATCTAACCTCTTCATCCTATTTATTAGGGCAACCCATCACTCTTTGGTAAGAATGGTTTTCAGACTTTCTGACTTCTGACTACCTGCCTCACGAATGCCAAAGATATTCACAAGAAAGCCAGAACCACTAATTTGATGTCCCTTCCGAAACACGGATATACTCGTCATTATAAAATGGCCGCACATCCAACTATCGACAATCCGACCATGCTAAGCGTTATTGAACCTTAAGACCGATCGACCCATGCTATTGTTACCTAGTTAACCACGAGCTCATGACAAACAAAGTAAGTATTTCAAGGCTAAGCTCGCTAGGTACTAAAACCCAAAGTTATTCCAGTAGAAAGTTAATAAACAGTATAATTTTCGTCGTTGCACGAGTTATCATTTCCTAAAAGTCTTGTGAAATTTAAATTCACGCTGGCTCGGGCAAGTAGGTAACTTGCACGACGTAAGTGAAATGGTCCCAAAACCGGTTTGTTATGCACATAGTTTTTGAGTTTAAACATCTAAGTTTTTGGACCAAGTGTGGGTGTAACATCATAGGTTCTAGTTTATTTTTTGAAAGAAAATAGGTCGAGGAGAGATGTGAACAAGCGATGTTGGTCGATCTGTTGATTCTTAAGTAAATAGAAATGAAGATAAAAGGTGGTAGACCTAGACAGATAAAATAATAGTGTCAGAGTTGGCATACTATGATGAACATTAGCAAAATATTTGAAAGGCTGGTAAGACGGGGTAAGCTCTAATTTATATGTTATGAAGGGATACTTAGGTGATAAAGGTAATGGAGGTCTGAATGAATAAAAATTGTTGCCAATTTCATAGGTTTAGGTAACTAGGTTTTTAGAAGCAATTAACCAATTCATTGAACCATATAATCCCCATTAAATAGGGGGCTCCCATTTACCGCAACCATAGTATTTCACACCAAAACTGATAGCACTTAATGAGAACAATTCTATTTGGAATTTAATAGCCATTTCCAAAACTAAATGGTGGTTTCCTAACTAATTGGCCTGACCGGTAATCTGGGAGGCCTTATTGATTGCTATATCAAACGATTGGGGGTTTATAGGACGTATAGCCATAATGTAAAGGTATGGGACGGGTTAGAATGTGACACCTTTATGTCCTTGCTCGAAAATTGTGGGTATAAAATATACTTGGTCAGGAATCTTTGATGTTTGGGAATTTTGGAGGTGGGTAAAGAAAGTGGTTAATGGTTAGGGCTATGTTAAGGCTTCGATTTTAGTGTAAACAAATTGATTAATGATTGGTACTGACATTGAAGTTTTTTTCCAACACATACTCATGACCTGACCTGTGTAGGTTAGTTACAGCCTATTTAACGTCCCACTGCTGGGCACAGGCCTCCTCTCACACGGAGAAGGATTGAGCATTAATCACCACGCTTGCTCAATGCGGGTTGGTGATTTCAGACTATATAGTCCAGGTTTCCTCAAGATGTTTTCCTTCACCTTTTTATCAGCCATTGGTGTCTAAGATATACTTAGAAAGTACATACAAACTTAGAAAAGTTGCATTGGTACTTGCCTGACCTGGATTCGAACCCGCGCCCTCATACTCGAGAGGTTGGTTCTTTGCCCACTAGGCCACCACGACTTTGTAGGTACCAATTTTTTTTATTATTTATTTGTTGCTTTGTTTTTGTCCTGACTAATACTGCAATAATAACATAGCTTCATTCATTGAACTGTAATTGTTACAATCAGTAGCACACTTTAGTGATACCCGTTAAATACCAAACAGCTTGAATGGGTATCCAGATCGGTACGTATTAGTTTATTGCTCTATCTATGGAAAGGGTTATGGTGTCCATTTATAGGGTTACGCATCCCACTTTCTTGATGATATTGGTTTAAAATTATTTAGTTTAAATATATAGGTACCTATATTGACAGCAGCACTAAAGGCTGCAGCTTAAAAAATGACAAAAAGGTATTCAATAAAAATATGCATCTTTAAAAAAAAACAACGGGTAAAAACAACAAAAGTCAAAACTTAAATATTTTATATTTTGGAATGGTTACGGAATATTTTTGCATGCATATATAAACACAGTCAACAGTTAAAAGTTGCAAACTCATATTTTTTCACCATGAACCCCAACATTTACAGACCAGAAAAACAATAAAAAAACAAAATTATTGATACAAAAATATTCCTAAAAAATATTAATAATGTCTCGCTATACAAAACAAGAGGCCGAAAATGATAGCAGTTACAAAAGGGACCGAAATACATTTGAGATATCTTTTTAGGTCATGTTAGATAAGGCTGAATGTAAGCATGCAACGGAAACTGTCTTCAAGAACAATTTTCGTATTCACTGAAGAGAATTCCTTAGTTCTGACTCTGGAGATTTCCGGAGACAGAATAGATACTCTTTTGTATTTTTTTGAAAAACATTTTTATTTTTGTAACCGACCTCTGAATGTGTGATCTACAATTTGAGGGTTATAAAACATGAGAAGGTTTGTAATTTTACCAAATACTTTCTTTAATGTTTTGAAGAATAAAACTTAATCAGATTAGTCTAGATTATGGAATCTTCCGGCTGAACAAGGAAAGATAAAGCGAATTTGTATAAATTTTCAAGTGTGGTTTTTTCCTGATTTAAGTTATAAAGTAATTATTTTAGTTGGTTATGAAGATTATAATAGATTTGTAAATAAATTTATTTTACATCATTACCTAGTTTGAGTACTGAGGGTAAAACGGATTTGTACAATATCAGAAATTGCATTATAAAAATTAGTCAATAATTCATTTTTATTACACTGGGGTTTTTCTTCCTTTAATGTTGAAATGCACAAAAATCAATCACCTAGACATTTATTCTCGCTAAAGAAATACGGGAACAAATCAAACAAAAATTCTTTCAAGAGATATCTCACCCTGAATTTTTCTCAAGCTATTAGCCAAATCGAAAGGGAAGGGTTTAATAATACTCGGGATAAATTTCCAAGAAAAAAGGGGTTGATTAAACTCCGAAATGGTTCTTCTTTGTGGCTTTGTTAATCTGTTGTTGAGGTAGAAGAGTTTCTTTTATTTATACACCTTTACCTATATTCAAGGGCGATTTGAGCTATCAGTTTTCTTTTATCGGTAGGTCATTGTTTTGGTACATGTTTTTTTGTTATTAATGAATATCATTTTCCATCTTAATAGCAATTTTTAAAATTTGAAATGGTTGTGTTTGTAGGATATATTCCAAATACAATTGGTCTTACTACAAAAACTTAAACATCAAACACTTGTCTAAAAAAAGTGTGGCTGCAAGAAGGACCTTATTTCAACGTCACAATCTGTCATTTTTTAGACAAGTGTTAAACTGACGTTTAAAAGTTTTTGTGGTAAGACGGAAAAAGTTTAAGGATTTATTAGAATGTTAGTACCTAAGTTATTTAAAAATCACTGTACAGTAGCTAAAAATTCAGAGACATGTCAAAATTAAAAAGGAATACCTACATTTGATGACAATGACAAGAGAGAAAATTACTTTATTTTTATTCAAAAGCATTTTATTCATTCTTTTTTTTTAATTATTAATTAATTAAACTCCTCCCATAATACCAAATACTGTCCCATGCATTTAAATGTATTTCACAGCCGTAAATGATGGCCGTAATCCGTATATTTACGAGCAGTTAACTCGTTACCGACTTGACAGATGACGGTATTAATTGCACTCAATTGAAAACCAATTAAAGTAGTGTCTTTTATTGTCTGCTAATTTAAGTTATTTCCTCAGTTCAAAGATTTCTTTTTAACTGCTGAACTGACTTACAGAATTTCTGCACCTGAATAAAGACCCTCTCTAAAGACCTGTTCAGATCAGTGCTCCTTGACTTAATGTTGTTTCAAATGTGTTGACAAACTTTACTGTTATCATAACACTCCACAGACCTATTTCTTTTTTACACAACAGTCAATCTGGACGTACGATAACAATAATTTTATTGTGTGACAAGATTGAGTGCAGACAGGCCTATCAAAGACAATTTGACTGTTTGATATACCTACATGCTAAATGCTCCTCAATAAAATAAACTAAATTATACATATGCATAACTCGTAGAACAAAAGCCTTTACCCATAGTTTCCCACAAAGCCTAGGCATATATTCAAAGACAAATCCCAAGATTCAATACCTTTCAATGAAATTACTTCTACGTCTAAAATATACTCCTGAGCAAGCGTTCCTAAAGGCCAGGCCAAATGCCTGTAACCTCTGGAGATAAATAAACGTGCAGTAGGTAAAGTGCATTCAACGCAATATTACTGTGGAGTAAATCACTTTAAGAGCTTCAGCTCTTAGAACGAACAATATGAAGAAAAAAGACAGTTTGCTACGAAGAGTGGATGGTTCTGCAGGATTTTGTGGTTGATGGAGGACAGAATGAATGTAAGATTGGAAACATTGCAGACACAACTAAAGAAAAGAGTCGTAGGCTTTTATTTATCAGACCTATCACAGGTTCTTCCGACAACGTCAAAACCTAGGAGCACGGTTCCAATGAGTGCATCTTACGAAGAAGAACTGGACAAGAAACTTAATTTCTTTTCGTATTTAGTGAAGAAGAGATAAATAAATGAAAATAATGGATTTAGTATTCTAACGGAACCCTAACAGTGCCAACGCCTCGGATCACTGTAATCTTTGTTTATGTTACATTTTCTTCATAGTTATTAAATAGTATCTGAACTTTCGTAATCATGTGGCATAACATCATCTCTTTATACTTTTTAGAAATACTGTTGAGAATCAATGTGTCGTTAACCTGTCTTTTTAAAAACAATCCATGGAGTTTTTAGGCCGCTATATCGAATTGCCAACAATTATCCTAATTTTCCACTGAACACATTTCCATTAAATACAATCCTATATTGCTACCCTTAACACAATAAACGTAACACACAATACGTACACATTCAAACCTTTCTCTAATTGTTACCGCCATGATAACTATTACAGCTTATTTGCATGTCGATCCGTATTGAGCAGGGATAGTTTCGTTAAGCCCCCACTGACCAGGGTTAAGAACTAAGGGTTATTTATGATAGGGTACATCAGAGGATTAACGGGAGTGACCCTGATTCTATTAGGGAGAAATAGGGTAAGAGTAATTATTATTTTACTTTTATTGTGTACAGGTAAAACTACGAACCTATTTTTGTGTTTATGCCATGTGTAAGTAGGGAAATTCAAAATTATTTCACCAAATGATTGGAAGAAGAAAACTTAGGGGAAACTTGATTGCCGCTTTTGATGAACGTTTTGAAGATATTTTAATATGAATGCTCATAATAGGTTCTCAAAATTATTTACAAGTTATATCGGAAATCTATATAGCTTTATTACAGGAGTGTCACTTATGTACATTCGTTTTAAAGTGGCAATGGAATATACATATATCTTCAAGGGGACAAAACTATCTGAAAAAACATGTGACACTGATCCTTTCCAAATCTGGAAGATATCCAAAAGAAATAAACAAACGAATGTTACATATCGATCACCAGATTCTGTATACCACATCTCACTTGACGACCACAGCCAAAATTATCTGTGTCATAAACTATAAGATTAAGGACGACCCTTATGTAATTTATTATTGTATCAGGCTCTAGTGTTATTGTCCCATTAGTCATATACTGCTTAAAGTTTGTGTGTAAATTATGTAAGCGTTCACTGCTTTCAGTTTGAGACCATCTTCTTGAAAAATTTATAGAAGACAATATGGCTGGAAAGAATGTTACTTGTGAGATGACATCAGAAGAAAGAAGTATAGAAGAAGACATGCTGCAAATCGACTTCAAATAAAATTGGGATAGAGTAATGGCGATAATCGGGACACCATTTCACACACGGTCGGTTAGCCCCATGGTAAGTTATTAATTAACTTGTGTTATGGGTGCTAACACATGATTAACTACATATAGCTACATATATACATATTTATAAATACATATTGTAACACCCAGACCACGGCTAACAAGCATGCTCATCACAAAAATGTCGACCGAGCCGGGAATCGAACCCGGGACCTCAGGTTCGGCAGTCCGGCATGGTGACCATTGCGCCATCGAGGTCGTCAAAAATCATGCACAGATCACAGAACCATATTAGATCACTATTTAATATTTTTCACTTCTTGATAGACTTTATCTACCTACCTACATACCGCATCATATACGTGCCCACCTCTCAGTCAACATCATTTATTTTTCAAATTATGTATAATTATCAACTGTTCCTAATTAATAAATCCTACGCAAGGAACACTAAGAGGCATTTAAAACAATTTTAAAATGGCGACTATTCTATCGTCGTGATTGGCTGAACACTTAAGCATCGTCTACAAAGGTCACTTCGCTGCCCACACGAGAAGTTCACGTTAGAACTTTCTGGAAGGTTGTCTGCGGCTAAAGAACTTTTAGAGTACACACACCGCCAACTTTTAGTCGGCCGATAGTATATTGATTTCTGATACTTACGCGAACGTTAGACATTTAAATGAAACTACTTTTACGGATTTCTGCCCATGACCAAGGATACTGTAAAGAATCCGAAACGTCTGGATTAAATAATATTGGTACAAATGCGATAAAATCCGTAAAAGTAGTTTTGATTAAAAACGGCCGATAGTATGTTTGGGCTCGTAAATCATTATAAAAATGAATGGTCGTGCACACATTATGAAGATCAGGTATTTGCAGCCCCGAATGGAAACATTGAATGTCTTCTATCAAGAATCAAGATTTTCTTTAAAAAAAATATTGCCAGGTTGGGTCAACTGTTGTCCGACTGTTTAGTCTGCGATCTGCAGGTACTTTAAGTGTAGGATGAACATTGTTAGTTTTCTTCAACGTATAGTTTGAATAGTTCGCTTAATTTAAATAGAGGTAGGGTGTGTAATTTTGTTTAATGTGCGCTTTAAGGCATTAAGTAAAGTGCTAAACATTCTTGATGGGCTTATTTAATGTATGGCATTAGTCTAATACTATTAGTTATCCTTACATTCGTTACAGTCATGGAAAACTGGTTGTTTCCAACGGTTTCATCTTTCTCGTAAGGAAGACATACAAAAGTGCGTACAAAACTTACCCTTTAGCCGACCTATCTTCATTGAAAGGAAATAATAAAAATCTCAACAGCGATAAAAATATTTAAAAATGCTAACACTTTTATTTATTCACTTTTTTTAGTTTTTATTATTAAAAAATCTTAATCTTTAATTCAATCTATCTGCCCATTGACCATTGTAATATCATCCACTTTAATAATGCAATAAGTATTAATTATTCTACACGAGTTTTCAGCCTTCTGAACACCTAATAATTTGTTATTTTCTTCTTACAAACGAAAAGCGCTTTCTTTTACTATATCTCAACTTTTTAGATACATCGGGTTCAATACTCTCCACTTGAAAACTTAAATAATAAAAATTCTTTTCTAAAAAAGTGCTTATGTGTCTAGAAGCCGAAACAGCTGATTTCAAAAAGTTTCATAAAAGAATATTGCAACATACGTCATAAAATTCTCGAAATTCACAACGACCTTTTATCTTAAATATTTTATTCACGCATTCAAACGCATTCACTTTCTTTTTTTCTTTTCGAATCCACTGTTCAGCTGTTTACCCGTGTCCCATAGGAACGACTTACCGTACATGGATAAAAATATAGCTTAATGTTAGGTACTTGGGGATAGCGTAGCGTTGCAATACTGAAAGAATTTTTCAAATCGATTGAGTAGTTACAGAGCCAGACAAAAACATAAATCGTCTGTATCACATTAGATTAGTATAGTCTAACTGTTGTGCCTATATATGTTTTTTTATGAAACTCTTTCAAATACCCGGATAAATTAAAAAATCGCTGTTATTTTATAAATTTTTCAGACCATTAAGCATTAAAGCGCAACAAAAAAATCACGTTCTCATTTATAATATACGAGTACATAAGTATATTTTTAGCCCAGGTGTTGTGTAAATTTTCGAGTGCAACCATGTGTCACTACTAGTTGCCCAATAAATCGTTCACCAGCCCCAATATGGTGTGAAGTAACTGGCGACAGACAGGCGTCTATTTTACGCTTATCTTGACAAGCGAAGGGTTCGACGTTTGTGTGAAATCGATTCGTAGGGTTAAATTATGTTTGATGGCGTTGACTGTAAGCAATCATGGCGCTTTGATTATTATATTTATGATGGTTGATCGGTGTTTGGATTTTTTTGGAGAGAAGCATGTCTTATCTTATGGTAGGAATTTGTACAGTAAATGGATATTTATGCATCTCGCTATTGATGTTTCTAAGCATCACGGTGTATATAAAATAAAAACCTTTACTTTATGTGCATAAAATAGATTGTCATTATTGTTGTAAGATAAAAGATAGCGTATCGAATAATGACGTTTTTACATACATTGGAGACATTTGTTGTACTTGTAAAATACACAGGAAATGATAAAATAATTACAAATCTTATGTCTATTTTTCAAGATGAACTATAAAACTCCGCAAACTAAAAGATATTTACATTTTTCCAAGCAAAAACTTCTTGCACGAGGCATGGTCCTGAGGGACGCAATCGTTTAACAGACAAGCCTTGAAGCTTCAATCTATTTTTCCTTGCCTTCTGCTAGAAAGATGCCAGTAATAAAGTCTTCAGCTTTATTGCTATTTCATTATGCTTACTTCTATTATAAATGCAAAAGTTATTTTTAACCGACTTCTCAAAAAGGAGGAGGTTCTCAATTCGTCGGGATCTTTTTATATGTTGGATACGCTTCCACGCAAAAACGGCTGAACAGATTGAGATAAAATCTGACGAGGAAGTAAGTGGCACTTTGGAGATGAAGATAATTTAAAGACTTTTTAGGTAAGTAGGTACCTACTTAATATATTTTTATTGGAACGATGACATCTAGTTTTGATAAACTTTTTAATGCAAGTTCTCCTATCGAACAAGTGCTTAAAAAATAAA
Organism: Helicoverpa zea x Helicoverpa armigera; assembly: GCA_033682625.1. Classification (NCBI taxonomy): domain Eukaryota; kingdom Metazoa; phylum Arthropoda; class Insecta; order Lepidoptera; family Noctuidae; genus Helicoverpa; species Helicoverpa zea x Helicoverpa armigera. The sequence goes on along the minus strand of JAWIIS010000038.1, from coordinate 3,043,916 downwards.
TCTCACATCTTCAATTTATTTTAATTTCCATCTCCCCACTCATGACAAAACTTAGTTCTCTTGTCATTACGAATTGTCGTTGAACTTCATTTGTTTATTATTTATTTACAGGTCAATTTTTGTCTACGTATTTCCTACCACAAGCCACGTCAAAGAACATCGTTCAAAACTTTCATTTCGATCTGCTAAAAATTCATCTATATCGAATCGAAATCCTCCAACATTAGAAGGAATTTAAAATTTCCCGAATACAAAATATTACCACATTTCAAATTCGATATAATGTACCTACAGGAGTTTCTCTCAATGATACTCCGATATGCCAAAAGTGCGGTAACTCCCGGTATAGCGATATGTTCACATTATAATAGGAAATTTTCCTATTTCTATGATCCCCTGTTCTATTATACGTTGAATTCTGTATGTACATAATATTTTGCTGGAAATGGAATACGGTTATTTGTCGGTGTAATGTAACGAAAATTTGATGTTAGAGAAACATCATTACTTGTGTTTTCTAAGAAGAGGTATGTGGAAACCACAATTAGATTCTGGTTAAGCAAAATATCGTTTTAAGTACCAGGAAGAGATGCTATGAATTTAGTTTCTCATGTAGTTTAAATGTAGTGTGCATGTTACGAGTCGATAGCGATATTTTTGGGATGTATTATTTTAATTCAATTTATAAAAAAATATGTATGTAATTTTAATATTTTTTTGTTATGCTATAATATAGACCTTATTTCATCGTTATCAAAAGAAGTACTTTATTTTCAGGAACTCTCTATGTATCTCTTTATGTAGGTACACAAAAAAAAACTTTCTACTTTTTAGTACCTACACCGAAAGCTGTTTTTTTCTCACAAAAACCACATTTTGAGCAGGTGGCGACGAAATAAATTGCACAAAGCACTGCGCTCGATGCTAACACGATTTGCACTTTCCGAAGCGAACAAAAAGCACAGAAATAAAAATAAAAACACATTAATTAGTTTACTTCAAACACCTCGACAACTTTTCTCGTCCGGGAAAAGTGCCAGGAATTTTCGTTATTTACCTTTAAGACAGAATTGCTATCTGTACCTACGTCAATGTATGTAGTTACTGGTAACTCTTCGTTTTGTACAAGTTTTCACCTGTTCTTTTCCACAAACTCAATTTGGACGGCGTCGGTTTACTGTACTGAGAATTTGAGGAAAATTCTGTTTGTCGATATCGGATGATCCGTGGTACTTGGTGTTATTGAGCTGAAATGGAGCATTAATGTTCTATGGTGTTATCTGGCTTATGGATAAACATAGGGAGTGATTTTTGGTGTAATTTACAATCACACTAAGATTTTTTTTCACATAATTATTATCTGATTGTTTTGAAGAAATGATAATAGAAAAACGCAATGCAAACAAACAGTTACGTTTTCATAAATAACACATTAATCTTTAATCATGAATACACAGCAAAGCAGAAAATTACCAGTTGAATATTTAATGATTTAATAACTGCAACGGTGTCACTCGTCGCGTTCCCGAATTTTCATTCGCGTAGACAAATTTTCATTGTTTTACTGAATCATTTGTAAATTTAATGTTCACAGCGGATTTTATACTGATTGCTGACGAACACAATTCGATGGGCGCAGTTTTTAATCAAAATTACAAGAAAGGCTTGGCAATAAGTTTTTATGATTGAAATGTTCAAGGATTTTCAGGTGGCCAAGTCTGGGTAAGACTTTGGATTTAATTTCCAAATTCGAAAAGTTTATTGCCATCGCAGACTGTTCGTGTAAAACTTGTTCATTTTGGATAGCTACCGCAAATAAAGTTGCTGAGGAAATATTGTATTCCCAAGTAAGAGTTGAGCTGGTTGCCCAACTTGGATCAAGTTAAGACTATTTTTATTCATCAGTGATGTCTGTGTTTCGAAACTTGCAAAATAAGGTGCTTAGTATAAACCGAAGAAGGATCATTTGTAACCTATTTTCTTATGGTTTAGTATCTAGTTATAAGCAAGCCTGTAACAGCGTATATTGTTCATGGAGTAAATATAATGGGATGCTGATGAAGCTATTAAACAGAATTATATCCGCATTCCGGACCTAAGTGGTACGAGTATTTCAAGGCATATTTCTAGGAACTGAAACCACAATCCTATCATAAGCTGAAATTATTATTCAGTCACTTAAAATGTAATTAATTTTCACTCACATAATTCTCATTAGCAGGCAAAGCAATTCTGAGAAATACCAAGAGACTATCAGCAGTGAAGAGGTAGTTCCAATTAACTTGTCGTTGTTGCATAACTTAGATTTTACAAAACAAATAAAATATTTAACGAATACTTACCAAGGAGAGATCGGTGATTGCCAACAGTGATTTAATATTATGTCCAAAATTAATGATTGCCGATCAATTATCGTTATAGAACCCCAAGGTTATCTACTCCTTGATAAAAGTAGCCTTACAATGTCTCCAAAGTCTATATCTAGTGTCAATCTAATGTATGAAAATGAAATAATTTCACAATTTTTATCATGAAAAGGTAAGAAAAACAAACAGACCTCATTCTAAATTCCACACGACTATAATTTATTATGTTAATAAACTTTCTCAGTAGGTTCCACAGTACAAGATACATGGAACTTTAGGAATAAGGTAACTGAATATTGTATGGAATCTTGTGCCGAGAGCTCTGGAGGCTCTCAAGACGGCATTCAGACAGTACCACGGAGGAAGGAAAGACGAACAGAGATACCATAAGGAAAGTAGATCCGACACCTTCTTCTAGGTCAACTACTTGCGGTAGGTGTGACCTAGAACGAGTGAACAAATAAGGAGTTTGGGTTGTTTGAAACATTTGTCGATGATTTTTGGTTATAATGACATGGGCGGGTTCCAAAGAAGGCGTATGAAAGCGTAGACAGAAACGTTCCTCGGTCCCTAGACACCCGCGTTTTGGTGACGCTACTTTCTTAAGACATTTTCCGTTATGACATCTCCGGTCTTCTTTTGTTCTCCATGGACTATACCCACTCATTTATGAAGGATGATACTCACTGAATATATTAGAGAAGTCACTGCAGACGCGAGTATGAGGACTACGTTTGAGGAATTCAGAATTTGTGGTCTTAAAGCTTATACCTAATACGCTTTACGCATAATATGAATTGATTGAGTAGATAATGCATCAGTAACACCTATTAGCATACATGTAATCAAATTGCATTGCTACTAATCGCAGTGTCGGTAATCGCTCGATATTGAACTGTTTACTGTAATAGTTTGATATTGATATGATCAAATGTTTGTTGTAACCTAGTTAGTTTATGTTTATTGAGTTGACAATATTATTGGAACTAGCATGGTGCAACTTTCGGACCATATCGTAAAAAGTGTAGTGGTTCCTGAGACTATTGCGTTCAAACAAACTCTTCAGCTTTACAATATAAGTATAGATTCCAAAACACTTTAACAGATAACACAAAAATTCTGTAACCCATAACAAATGTCAAACGCCCCACACTCGAAAACAAACAGTGGATAAAAATAACAGAGAAAAAAAAGAAAATAAAACCGAACCAACTTCAGTCTATCCGTACAAAATTCTTTTCCTATCGACAGTTTGTCGAAAGTCTATCACAAAAGCAAATAAACAAGCCGGGAGAATACTCCTAAAATGGCATTGTTCTCAAAACGAATCGGAATGTTGTCAACGATTTCAGAGATGTAGCTGTCAAACTTTATGTTACTCACTTGTTCTGGTGTCTACTTGTACTGTAGACTGCACATCAGTGGTAACTGTCATGCACCTTAACTCAATAGTAATAAGTACGATTTTCCTATAAAACTGACCTCAAGTTGACTGTACTGTTGCTGAGCAAGTTCTTGTTTTTTTGTGTTTGAATTACGATGTATTTTGATAGTTTTAAAGACTTGTAAGATAGTTTTGAATTTATAGGTAACGAAATTTTATGATTGTGTATGATATATGATCCGAAAAAACTACGTTAAACCTGGATAAAAGAAGACTATACATCTCCATTATTCTCCATGTCAATTTTTTTTTCTGAATCGGTTCTGCCGTTTGAGCATAAAAACCATTCGTTACCATACTTAGTTATTTTGAGGATTACACGATCAACGCTCAAGCTATCTCCGTTCGGAAGCAAGATTTTTCTCACAGAAACAAAGACGTAAGAAACAGTTCTTTTAATAAATGAGTACCTAATATTACCAGTAGGTACTACACAAGCAAAGTACGCCTTTACAATTCAAAGTCCTTAAGAAACCCTATCAAAAGACAGTATCTAAACTACAAAAGTTCCTTGTCTCAAATATGAATCTAGTTGAAAATATAACTTGTTAAACTAGATCTCTTAAAGTCAATTCGGCATATGTGGTCGGGAAAGTTTTCAAACTGCTTTTGAAAATCTATCGCACTTCAAGTTTTACTTTGAGCTTCATTTGAATCTTTCTTCGTTTGAAATAAGATCGTTTTGAACTAGCAGTGACGTTCCATAACTTTAAACTTTTGAATTTTAAATCATATTGGATTTTGTAGAGTTCAATTTAAAGTGGATTTCTGACATAAGGGCGGGGAGAGGGTGTTTTAGTAAGTGGCGCAATCTGTCTCATAGCAGCTTTTTTGGTCCAACATTTTTGCAAAATACAGTCACTCGCAACAAAATGTTATCTATAGGAGATGGAAGTAGGTATTGTTAAAATTAATGAATTAATTTAAAAGGATTTCTTAGTTGAAGAGCTTTCTAGACTATACAATAGTGGCCATGATGCAAAGATGATACTAAAAAATCCTTCCTCTCAATCCCGCCAACTTAAGCTACATAGATACCACTAAGGTACTACCACAAAACTCCAATGTATACATAGTAAAATAGAAAACTTAAACACGGCCAATTTCCCCCTCGACAAGTTAAACTGTGCTGGTATTTACTCTGTAACGCTGAGAAAAATAGCAAGGAAAGGTAAGGACGAGTTTACACGGGGAGTTGTAGTAAGTCACGAAAAGATAATATAGAAAATTCATGTGTCCTCTTTTTTACTATAACATCATATTCTATATTAGTCACAATAAGAAGCTCGCCGATCAAAATAGATAGACATCCCAGCTCTATTACTTTGCTTCTATTATCATGAAAGTCTGAAGAAGTAGGAAATACTAGTGTTAATAATCTAGCAGCTTTATAAGACATCACCTTGTTGACCCAACTATGGTATAAGTTACTGCTATGAACGTAGTCTTCGGTTCAATCCGTTCTCTATACGTGAATAGAAGACTCACTTCATTATGCATTCGTGCCGGTCAATCTTGCCTGCTCCAAGCTGCCCATGTACCACCAGCCTTAGGTATCAAAGCGAGAGGATAGGTGTTCACAGCACACATAAATAAAAGATTTTATCGCCCCGCAACGCTGAAGCGTTACTGAAGTAAAGCGGTTATTTGTCAGACGTGGACTATCAATACAGGTTAGCGTTAAAATGTAGCTTGTATGCATTTTTGAAAGACTACTTTGAAGATCCACACGTGTTGTGTCGTTAGATGTAAAAATTTTGGAGTAGTTTTTGTTACAGCCAAAAAAAGAAATAAGATATGTTTATTTACAAAACAGTATAGTTGACGACTCCCAAGCGAACCTAAAATTATGTACCTACTTTCATAACTTTCACAGTATTTATTGTATGTCTCCATCTGCAATTTTTTCCCCGAACTTCACCGTTAGCCTTTTTTTTAAAGACGTCAATAATTATCAAATGACCCCTCCCGCTGTGGGTTAGCAGCGGCGAGGGAGTGTCAGACTCTTACTGACTAAAAACCGTCGTGTTCCGCCGTAGGCCTTTTACGTGCCAGGGCCGCGGTATCTCTCTCGAACAACCCGCAGACCGTTAGCCTTACTTACCTCTACATTATTATATACCACTATCCCACTATGTACAGCTCTCGTCAAAAAACTTTGCCACTATGAAGTTCCCAGTACCTGCAAAACTACAAAACATGAACAAATCTTAAACAAATGACTGTCATCACATCGTCAAAGTTTCACACCCATTTTTCCATCTTCATTTCAAACAAAAACCAATTAAAATTTTAACACACAAATCAAACAGAATCAGCATAAATAAACATTCGTATTCAGCAATGAGAGTTTATTATTAGCATGCTATAATTACAATTTTAATAACATTAACTCAATGCAGATTAACTCTTAATGTAGCTGTTATGAACCAATGAATAACGTTGAGTAATATTTACTAGTGGAAACAGACTCCCCGGTGGAAAATATATCATTTTGTAATGTATTTGCTATTTTACGGAATATGTGCTTTTAAAATGTATGTATAATTATTGCGCTGTTTATTTAAAGTATTTTTTGTACCCATAGTAATTCATTAATATTATTTTTTATCTGTGAATTTAATTGAAAATATACTCAGTAACTTCATTAAGAATTTTCGTGTTACAATGATTGCAGGTTTCTTAAATCCCTAATTACATAAGCAAAATCAAAGAAACAGACTAGAGAGAAATAAACTAAACAGTGTAAAAATATCTATTTACTTACTTCTAGACCCCAAAATAAATTATATGAAACCCTAAAATTTAGTTTTCAACAATGTTTCAAGAACAATTTATCCCAGTCAAGCGCACTTGTGAAATCTAAGCACATATTCTCGTTTCATCAAAATGCATTCAGCTGTTTAGATGCCAAGAGAAAATAAATTCATCACGCGAGGAGCATGCTGTATATCTTTGTGAAAAATTATGTAATACCCTTTTCAAAGAAAATGGAAAAACTCGAAAATATTACAACAAAGTGAAAGGTGCAATTTTGGTGAAATTTTTCGTGATAAATGTGCTTAAAAAAAGTTTTTTGAACACCCCCAATAATATGATATTTCCATATTTAGCTAAATGTTACTGACCCTTCTAGTTCACTGAATTTTGGATTCAGTGTTAAAATATTTTCAATACGTAGTTTGACTCAGCACGTTAGAATAGAATGCCAATACAGTTACATATGTGTGTGTAATTACAATAAAGGAAATCAACACCCACACACACAAGATACTGACCAATCATCAATCTTTCTAATTCTAAGCCTCCAACCGTAAATGCAGGCAAAATGTAAATTGTATTATACTGCATCCATCAATATCGGCCAGAGACGCGGAGAAAGAAAAGACGAGTGGAGATGCCATAAGGCAAGTACATAGGTCAGATGCCTTCTTGTAGGTCAATTAACGTAAGTAGGAATTACCTAAACGATGAGCTACTAGGAACTAACGGGTCGTTTGGGTTCCTCGAGTCATTTGTCAAAGATTGGTCTTAGTAATTGATTGTTCATTAGATTTTCTTATAAATGACCAGGTTTCAGAAAAGGCGGAGCCTCTAATGTGCTCCGTCCCCCAAACACCCGCACAATGCTACTTTCCTAGGAGATTATTCTTCATGACCTTTTTTTTATATCGACGTCAAAAATCATCAAATGACCCCTCCCGCTGTGGGTTAGCAGCGGCGAGGGAGTGTCGGATTCCTACTGACTAAAAACCGTCGTGTTCCGTCGTGGGCCTTTTATGTGCCAGGGCCGTGGTATCTCTTTCGAACAACCCGCAGCCCCGGCAGTTCTTCATGACATCTCCGCACGTTATTTTGTTCTCTACGGCCAGAGATGTCTATTATATAACATGGTCCATCTCACCACAATGGATGATCGTGCAGACATTATTACCATAATGTGCGCTTTCTATATAATACTGTAATGGTATACAATGTATCATTTGTAATGGCAGAGTAATGGTGTGAATGGTTTACAGGTGACTCATATATTTCATGAGTTGTAAAACAGTATAAAAGTCGTAATTATTAAATGTACATATTATTTTCCTACTGCTACCTGAAAAATTACTAAAATCTGTCAAATAACGTCATCTATCTTCAAGATAACAAATTGTCTGAGACTGTTGAAAAATTGGCCTTACATAAAATAAATGTGTTGAACTACAGTTCAGTATACATATTATTTTCAATTGTGGTCATTAGTTACAACTTCAAATCCCATATATAATATTATTAAATTGACCCTTGAATACTCGTTCGAGGACACTGAAAAAAATAATCATTTAGTGACCCAAAGTATCCTTTGTCTTTTATTTTATTATATTTGCTAACACAGTTATCTCTACTTCCTAAATCATAAACAAACCCAAACAAGAACATAGTTATTCAAAGCGAAATCCATTTGGTACGGAACATACGTTTACTTTCGAAGTAAACAGTTTGTTCTTAGTTCTCAGTATTTGTGGAATGTTCGGTCCCAGTTCCGAACTGTATGCAGCTTACTTAAGGTGTTACTGGCTTTCAGAAGTCACATAATTAAAGAGCTTGTATTTTCATTAATGTTAAACCCATGTTATGACCAAAGAAACCACTTCTTGAACATGGATATAGAGTAGCTTATGTCCTATCTTGGGGTCTTTCATTTAAAGACTAACAAAGCTACATGCATTTATATTAATAACGAATGCTAAGTAAACGAGGATCATAATATTGTGAGCAGAATTTTGTGTTGCGCCAATGAAACGATGGATGGTCATGTGAAAGATGAATGGTCGAAAATAATGCCACTCTTGAAGATGACGTGATACACAGAAGAAAAGGATTAGAAGACATACTGCGCTGCAGCCAGGGCAAGAAGCCATCTTAATCTTAATCATCATTATCTTCCTTGAATGGCCAGAAACCGTCTATTCCGGGTCTATACTCACCAAAAATTGGCCAGAGCCAATTTTTGGTGAGTATAGACCCGGATTAAATCCCCGATTTAATCTGTTAAATAAGTTATTTATAAAAATACGAACCATGATAAAGATACAATATTTAAACCAAATTAGATTTAATTGGCGTTGACTTTCACAATGTTTTCCCATTTTCCCTAAACAGGTAACCCTTAAGAAGTTTACACGTGTGTGTTTTTACTGTACATAATGTATTTGAAGTCACCTTATAATATCAAATATGTATGATTCACGGAGGAAGGAATGATAGCGGAGATGCCATAAGGAAGGTAGGCCAGACGCCTTCTTGTAGGTCAAGCAACGCGCGATCAGTTACTAGAACTAACGAGGTGTTTCAGATTCTGGTTGATTCGTGTTCAAATCAAAACCAATCTGTCAATGATTGTGTTTATATTTTGGAAATAATGGGCTGGTTTCATAGTAGACGTGAAAGGGAGGAGCTAAGTAACATTCCTCGACCCCCAAGGATTTGTGGTTATTTCTTAGGATATCTTGCGTTATGACAGCTCCGTTAGTCATTTTGTTCTCTATCTCCATGAGTGTTTATAAACCACGTTCGCTCGTAAACACCTTGTTTAATATTAACTCTATTAATAAATTATCCTGTCCCGTGTTGGAACAATTCCGGGAAGGACGATTCAGAGAATTAGGCTTTTGATGAAATGTTTATTTGTTGTCAGACATCTTGGATTCAGTGAAATTATAATTAAGACGTAACCAATTATCGATAATAATTGATTGTGATTTGAAGGATTGTGTAACAATGAGTCATAATTATTTTATTTCACAAAAAAATATGCCTAATGTATCTTCTTCTTCTTCTTAGCGTTTATCCCGTCTTGTGACGGGGTCCGCTCTCCGTATCTTCTTCTTCCACTTCGCTCTATCCTGGGCATCTTCCTCCTTCCATGCCTAAGATGTATATTAATATAAAAAAAAACAGTATTTTTGTTAGTATGGATATATCCTCCTTGGCTTCTGTCACTTGTTTCACCCGCTTCCCGAGGGAACTATATTTCTCACCCGGATAAAAATTTTCTATATTAGTTATTAAGTTATCTTTTTATGGCGTCAAAATGGTTGTTACATGATCAACACATACAAAACTTTTGCGACGATAATATTAATAGGATTTAATACTTCACATTAACTCAAAACCAAAAAAACCTAACCCTTTTGACAAATTAAATTAAATTCCTATCCTGTTAAAATCCTTTTGTATTTTAAAATTAATTCTACAGTTAAATAAATGTCCTCAAAACATATTTTACCATAAAACGAGATGATTTCTTGTACTTTTTTCATTTTAGTCCCAAAGGACCAGGATTAATAGCCAAACCTAAGGACCATTATTAAAAGCATATTTTAGTACCTAGCTAAACATTTTTATGACCTCCGAAGAATTTTCCGAAATACATGGCTCTTTTGGAGGGAAAGTGTGTTAAGTGTCGAAAATTTATAGTACCTATAAATATAAGGCAGCTATATTAAAACTCACCCTGTATGAAACTTGAATGAACGTTATGCTCGTGTCTAGGTAATTTGGAGTGTAACGGTTTTTTTCGTTTATTGTTGCCGTTTTTTTTTTGTTATATAGGTATCATTTTATATTACACGGTCTTCTTTTATCTCCGACTTGCTACACGTGAGCTTAGAAACTTTATCCTGCTTTCGGATAAAAACCAACCTCGACTAGTAGTGTCACTTGGTTTTACGTGGACTAAGGGAACCTGTAAGTGGATAAAAATTAAACGACTTTATATTATTCTATTGCATACGTTAAAACCCCACGCTGAAAGATTCTTTGTGAAAAGCAATGTTGGTTAGCACTTTGTTCAGTCAGACAATCTAGTGTGAATAACAGCAGCTTTCAATTTTGATCTTAGAATAACATATGCCTAACATGAATTCAAAATAATTAAATATTTATCCTCCGCCTCAAAAATAACTAAAAACTGCTGAAAATATGTAAATGTCCCACATACCACAAAAATACATGCCCTACTTCTTAAAACCCGGTTCATCATTATGAAAGCCGATGCCCTAACACGCACTAAGTCTGCATACTTGATTACGACCTTACACGTCCCACAGAAGGTCTGAATTCCATCGAATCGAACATGTCTTGAATGTTAATATTATATTGTGTACACGAACTTAACGCTTGATTGCTTTCTTTCAGTAAGAAAACCTGCAAACTGCAAACTAAACAGTCGGCCGACAGTTGACCGTTAACAGTTGAAAAAAATATCTAGAGAAAATCTGGATTCCAATCAAAGTTTTCAGTGGCTCTGATACTGGCTAAATACCTGATCTTTGTAATGTGCGTACTACCATTCATCTTCATACTGATTTATGAGCCCAAACAAACTATCGGCCGACTAAAAGTTTGAAGTGTGTGGGAAATCTAAATGATTATTATGTACAGAAGAAATATTACAATACTGTTATTGTATTGGATGTTTATATTAAGAAAGTTATGTACTTCACAGTTCAAGGGTAAGGCTTTATTGATATTGGCACGACGCCTCTGAAAATGAATTGCGGTTTTCTCTTGTTTTCACCCGATTTGTCCACAAAGAGGAATGTGAACCTATAGTTTGTAGTGATTAGTGATATACCCAAAAGATGTTAAAATGATATAACGGCTTTTGCATATTTGAACATCTTTTGATTATTCTAAACTATGTATGTAGTCATTTAAAAGTTTTATAAAGGAAAATAATAAAATGCTTTCCAAAGATAATCTGGACGAAAAACTTGTCAGAAAAATCCAATCACCTTTTTTTTTTTTTATCGACGTAAAATCATCAAATGACCCCTCCCGCTGTGGGTTAGCAGCGGTGAGGGAGTGTCAGACTCTTACTGACTAAAATCGTCGTGTTCCGTCATAGGCCTTTTATGTACCAGGGCCGCGGTATCTCTTTCGAACAACCCGCAGCCCCGGCAGGCCTTATCACCTTGAAACCAAAATTCCACGGTATTCGCTATTATTGATGTAATTTGATTGATGATAATAGTGGATATTTTTATATTTGTACGGTGTTCTTGTGTTTTTACAGTGACTAAATAAAAACAAATAAACATCTACATAGAACAAAAAAAATAAATTCTCAAAACTTCGAATGAATACACCAGTTTTATCAACTCTCATTATTATACCCACTCAAGGGGCTTCTTCATATAGATAACATTGTAAGGACAATAGGGGGTACACCATGGTTAATGGTGCCTACACAATGGCCCGGATAATCCGTATTCGGTTAAATAAAGGGGCTCACACTCAAACTTTATCGTTTTGATGTAGTCGTCAGATTTTATACCGTATGTAGTACTTATCTTTATTTATTCACTAGCTGTTGCCCGCGACTTCGTCTGCGTGGGCAATATAGAATTGTCAAAATACTATTTATCCGGTATAATTATGTGTGGCCATTTATCATCATCATCATCCCCCTGCCCTTATCCCAATTTTATTAGGGGTCGTTAATATGTTTTCTCCTTCTATACTCTTCTATCTGCCGTCGTCTCTCATGTGTGACCTTTATATTTAAATGAACGAAGTAAAGTTTGTGACGTTGTGGAATTCTGGACCTAGTCAACTGATTTGAAAAATGATTACGTAAGTATGGGGCGTAAGTAATTCTCACAGGATACAAAGGTCTGATAAAGCTGTCATTTGTACATTTTCTGCAGCAACTGCATCTTATCAGAAGCCAGAAAGTCTGTCAAACAATCATACCATGGATAACGTGGTGTCCAGTTCACTGGGTTGAGGAGATCATGTAGGTAGTCACTCCAAATAAACTATTGGTACTCAAACAGATTCGGTTTGAATGGAAGCCAACAACCACATTATTGGGGAATAGCTGGGTGGAAGATGACATAGTCATCAGGCAGGCGCATAGTTTCACTACAGGGGGAAACACTTGAGGATTTTCTGTGCACTCACTCACTTTCTTTCTTTCTATGTTAAGTTGGGATTCCACCGAATTGTTTGAATTAGTTCACGAACAGGCCAATATCTGTGAGACTCCAATTCATGTGTTCGTACTTGAAGCCTGCAGTTATTTTTCAAAATGTGCGCTCGCAATTTGTCACTTCTTGGTGCAGCCAGCAAACGTAAAGCTGTGTACAGGCTAATAATTATGTAGCTTCTCCAGAATTGATGTAAAAAGTTTCTTCGACAGCGGGCTATAGTAGCGTAGTTAATATAACAAACTAAAACAATCTTGTTGATCCTTCAAATACAGTTAGGGAAGCGGGTGTGCATGATGACCACTAAGAGTTGGTAAATACATTCTGAAGACGTCCAAGTCGCCGAGACCAAAACTAATTCACACTAAACTAATTCACTATTCAAAACTCAAGTGAAAAAAACTAAAAAACGATTATTCAAATTAGGCTGATAATTCAACAAAAACAAAAGACAGTCCCCAAAACCCCTTCACCACTTCCTATGTGTTTTTGTGAAGGTGGAGAAAAGGATTACCAAGCTCCCAAAGGCCAGGGTATGTGCAACACGTTGCATGGCATCCTGGAAAGTTACGTTATTCTCAGCCATTAGTTTGACTTTTCATAAGAGAATGCAGTCTTCTGTGCATTGAGCAGTGCAGCATTGGGTGCAGCGTGAGGGCGTGTTAGGCTTTGGCGCTGGTGGGCCTCACTGGGGTTTGCAGAATCTCCTAAAGGGGCGTGTGTAATAACGCGCATCGCTGACATGGGCATGTTAGATACGGGTTTCCTAGGAGCCGGATGGTCGACCACCCACTCAAAACTCATCGCCCACGCCTATGGTGGCCGGAAATAGGCTCCCGTGGTTTCTTACCGCATTGGGAATTTTCAATCGTTCCGCCGCCTCATTGTTTTTCATCCCATTTCCTCTCGCCCCAGACCATGGCTTAAACCTGGGCCGGGTCCGATAGTTCGTACAGTCCACACAGTGGTGATAGTCGGACACCATCTCCATGAGATCAGAGTTGGGAATAAATGTTTTCAAAAAAATAATAGTACATTTAGCGAAAACACGTTTTATAGCAAGTCTTTGTAACTGAATGTTATCAATGATGTAAACGTAGATATATAAAAGGTGTTTTTTTAGACTCAGCTCGGGTCTGATTATGACTATTCATAATGAAGAACAGTGTATTTGTGATCTGAAGTTGAAAGTAAGTACATACACATGTCTCTGGTATGCGACGCGTAATTTGTACGTTTTCAGGGGCGATAAAGCATTTTACGTGCGTGTGATGTTCAATCGAGGAAGCTCTCATTTCTTTAATGTGCACTTTGTGTCTGGGCTTGTTTCTAAAGCTACAGAAACTTAACTCATGCTTAGCAGCGCTTGCGAGAGACATATCTTTATCCTTTCTTTTAGGATCCATAAGCGTTACATGTTTTGCACCACACAAAAATATTTAAGGTCTACTTATTAAGGTCTACTTAATACTACTCATTTAACGTAAGTTGCTTTTAAGCCTCCACATTAATGGAAGATAAGCTAAAATAAAACCCCAGCTCAATTTGTTTATGAAAAAATGCACAACTCCATCTATGACTTTACATGATAATTAATTAATGTCAAATTTGTTGTATTTTATATACCACAGATGGAGCTGCTTTGACCGTGGCTGAATAGTTTTACCCCTG